>CM033324.1:39356604-39974139 GCA_019359835.1 Pharus latifolius | reverse complement strand
AACATCCATAATTCTTGACTAGTCTAGGTTCATAACAACACTACTATATGTGTCTACTCTAACCTATGACTTGCTGAGTACGTAAGTACTCACTCTTCGGCACTTTTAATATATTCTGTCGGTATATTCATACAGTAGCGATAGAATAAGTCTAGTTGTTGAAGTCGACCAGTCCTATCGGCGCACAACATTCTTCCGTCAGTACTTATGCATCTCTTCTAACGGCAAATATGTTCATCACCGCTAGAGTAAATCATACTATTTATTCTATCGGTAAGTTTCTTAGAAACCGATAGGGAAAATACATCCGTCGGGCTTTTTTGACCGCGAGGCACATTTTCTATCGGTTTTGTGCTGTTTCGCTAATAACCGATAGAAGATAGGGGTTAGTAGACTGCATTTCTGTACTAGTGTTCATAACTAAAATGGAATGGCAATGATGAACCACCTCTTTTTGTTAAAATGTCAAATTTTCATTCAAAAGGCCAAAAATCATCAATTCCTATCAACATGGTCTTCCAAATAGATTTAAAATGGATTTGTAAACTCAATTTGCAAAAGGTTGTTTAACTTCAACCTTCTTGCTTAACATAAAGATCATTTGATAACTCTTGATTGTAAAATTAATCCTATTTGGAAAAATTTTCAGAAAAATATATTTCATGCAATGAAAATCATTTCTATAAATTTTCATTTCAAATGTATTTGATTTGAGCATTAGTTGATTATTTTCACAAATGAAATATGAACTCTGCAAAATTCAGACTTTTCAATGTACCATCGGTTGACAATAACAAACCGATATGACATACTATATTTCCTATCAGTTTGACAATTAAAACCGATAGTACTCAAGTTTGTATTCAGGAAAATATATAATATTAGCAGTACAAACTATGCTAGTCTCTCTGCAGGAACATAAAGAATTATGGCTTTGTGATAAAAATTTAAATGAACCAAAATGTCAGATGAAAATTAGAAAATGGGAAATAATTAACAGAAAATTCAAATTAGCAGTGCAAACTATGACATACTCTATTTCCTATCGGTTTGACAATTAAAACCGATAGTACTCAGGTCTGTATTCAGGAAAATATATAAGATTAGCAGTGCAAACTATGCTAGTCTCTCTGCAGGAACATAAAGTCTATAAAAATTTAAATGAACCAAAATTTCAGATGAAAATTAGAAAATGGGAAATAATTAACAAAAAATTCAGATTATGGTCTTTATTATCAGTTCTAAACAAGAAACCGATAGTGGACGACACTGTACGACAAATTGCTAGTGATTTTCATCAAGTCTGTAATTCTCATAGCTATCAAGTTTGTAATTCATGCACTTTTCATCTAGTTTTATATTTGTAATCCATTGAACCACATATGAACTATTGCATATAAATTTAAGAAATTGACGCGAGCGGTTTGGTCAAGAACACTTACAGTCGTTCGTGGAGTGGCCTACGATGGTGTGATGCAGTGGCCAGAGGCTGTGGAGAACCCAATTGCGATCGGCAATGGTGGCGCAGAGGAGCGAAAAAGTGAACGTCGGGGAGGCTAGGGTTTTCCGCGAGCGAGTATTTGGAATGTGATTAGTTGCACTGGAGGAAAAATCGTGCGAGGTTAACCTAATATATGAATCTTTCCTATCGGTTCATAATCACCAAACCGATAGTAAATACAATGGAAGTTAGGGTTTGGAGTGTTGGCATTGTTCACTATCGGTTTTATGATTATTAACCGATAGTAAATTAAGAACAGGGTCAATAACACAATATGAATTACTATCTGTTATGAACAATAAACTGATAGTAGAGTTTAATTTCATATCGATTTGGAAATTCAAACCGATAGTAGAATACAATGTTATTGACCCTAAAGGGTTTTCCTGAGAACAATTACAGATGACTCTCAGTACATAATTTTGCACTCGTAAAGACACCTGAAACCCCATGCAAATGACTTCCAACAATTTTGAAATAAATTAACAGTAAAGACCAATCATGGAACATAAGGAATCATGCATATAGAAACTTTCTTCGAATAGCCAATCATGATGGAGATATCAAAATGACAAACCAGCCAAAAACCACGAGGAATCTGAACTTTGCAGTTTTCATATTGATTTGTGAAAAGAATCAATTATTGCTCAAATCAACTCCAATTGAAATGAAAATTTACAGAAATAATTTTCATTGCATGAAATATATTTTTCTGAAAAAATTTTCCAAATAGGATTTTACAATCAAGAGTTATGTTCAAATAATCTTTATTGCCATTGTATTTCACTATCGGTTTTATGATTATTAACCGATAGTAAATTAATCCACTGTACAAGATTAAACCAAAATGTAGAACAGGGTCTGATAACACAATATGAATTACTATCGGTTATTACCAATAAACTGATAGTAGATCTTAATTTCATATCAGTTTGGAAATTGAAACCGATAGTAGAAGACAATGTTATTGACCCTAAAGGGTTTTCCTGAGAACAATTACAGATGGGTCTCAGTACATCATTTTGCACTTGTAAAGACACCTGAAACCCCATGCAAATGACTTCCAATAATTTTGAAATAAATTAACAGTAAAGACCAATCATGGAATGAAAATTTGCAGTTTTCATATTGATTTGTGAAAAGAATCAATTATTGCTCAAATCAACTCCAATTGAAATGAAAATTTGCAGAAATGATTCTCAATGCATCACGTATGTTTTCCAAAAGAATTCTTCGATTAAAGATCCAAGTAATATACGTCACTAACATATTGCAAATTAGTCAATAATGGTTGTCCACCCATAATCCTTCTTCGTGGTCGTCTCGCAGGTAACTTGTTTCATGAATATCTTCGGTAGGGACAGATTGAATAATTCCATCCAAAAATGGAGGTAGTTCGTCGACCTGATCATACTCTTCTTCATCCACAACGCCTTCAACCCCAACAATATGTATCTTACTGTGAAGGACAACGTGCAACTTTGGGTTGACCGGGTCAACGATGTAGAACACCTGTGTGGCTTGCTCAGCAAGTATAAATGGATCATCTTGGTGTGCGACTCTAATGAGATCGACGAGAGTAAACCCATAATTGTCGACTTTAACACCTCGAGAGATATCGACCCATTGGCATCGAAACAGAGGAATCTTAAGTAATGCATAATCGAGCTCCCATACTTCCTCAATAACACCGTAATATGAGTTGAGTGCCCTTACTGCCCTGGCATCCTCCGAAATAGCAAGTAGTGTCACTCCACTATATTGTATAGTACTATTCTCATCCTGAGTTCTTGTGTAAAATGAATAGCCGTTGATGTCATACCCCTGCCAAGTCCCTACGGTAAATCTAGGCCCTCTGGCCAACCATGTAACAACTTCATCTACGTTGCTCTCAGAAGCTTGCAAGACTCTATTTTCGATTCACCTAGCAAACTTCCTGTTATGTTCTCTGGTGACCCAAATCTTTGGCTTCGAAGGGTTCTGTTTCCGTAACATTTCCTTGTGCTCGTGTATGTATGGCTCCACCCCCGTCATGTGCTGCAAGACCCAAAAATGGGCTTTTGCATACAGATCACTAGAGGGGACGACTGCTTTAAATCTAATCGTTCCAATGCCCTGAAGCCTGCCCTCATGCCGGGACGTAGGAATGCCAATTGGGTCAACCCCGGCCATATAGTTGGTGTAAAATTCAATCACCTCCTCGGCGGCATAACCTTCAATGATACTGCCCTCAGGCCGATGTCGATTCCTTACAAATTGATGAGGACATCACCCCTAACGATGAGTCCATTCTTCCAACACCCGTTGTGCAAGGACCAATAACAAGGGCCCGTGCACGTCAACTAAATCACCAGGTGTGCTCGTTTGTTAATGCACGAGAGAATATTGACAAGAGCAAGTTACTACCTAATAATATTGTGCTTGTGCTCAGGAATCATGGTGTTGATCAGGGAGGGTGTCACTTTGCACCAAGACGGGTCGGGAATCAAGTTTACCGCGAGCTGGAGTCCGGGTCAGCCACGGCGGAGCAGTCTGTCTTCAAACGGACGTAGAAGATGCATACGAACTCTGTTTAGGGCGTTCAAGTACATTAAAGAGAAGCCCTCGATGAGACCTTTCCAACGGATCTAGCTCTACATCCAAAATCCTTCTGAGTCAATCACAATCGTTGAAACAAGTGGAGACCAGATTCTATTGGGCCGTGCGGTGCTGCGTCACCTGTCTATTGGGCCTCGGCCCGTGTATCCCGCGTGGGGAGGTGCGCCCCAAACCCTAGACGCCATCCCTCTCGTATATTAAAACCTCGTAGCCGTCATTGTTAGACTTGGGTTTTGCTTAGAATTTTTCTGCTGTCGCAGTTCGCCGTCTTTCAATTTGTGGAACCCCAACACTTCGTGATCTTAATACATACTTGCAATTCGATATTGCTTCTTCTGTGTTCTTGCACGTGTTCTTCGATTCGCTTGCAGGAACAGGCCTTCGTGGCTAGGTCAACCGCGCCTCGGTACAGTTGATAACGAACGGAGCAGTGGTGTAACGATTGCAGGTCTAGATCGGTTCTGGTCGAAAGTTGCATCGTCAACGTCGAGTCTCCACCAATCGAACTATCCCCTACCTGTCGGAAGATCGGGACCCCATTCCTCATCAAGTGGTATCAGAGCTCCGGTTACCCGTCAGGTATCCTCTCTGTTTGTCATTCATCTTCTACCTAGAGTCTAGAAAAAGCCAAAACAAAAAAAAAATTGTGATCATAGTCTTCCGCTGTCCAAACCACTTGAGCCTTTTGCAATTTTCGTTTTCAGTTTTGCATTGTTGAATTTGTGTCCGTGGTCATCGTCGTATTTCTGGTCAATTCGTATTCTTGGTCTAGGTCAAGTATCAAATCCCAATTCTAAACCGAAACCAAATTCGAGTCACAATCGGTTCGGATTTCTCTTTGCGTTGCTGTTTTTATAAAGACAACATCTTTGTCTTATGAACAGCAATTTGGGAGATTAAATAGTCTAAATTGTATCTCTCGAAGAGATCTACAACTTTGTTCATTGCACCAAATTCCAGAAATGCCATATTCGGGGCGAAAATCGCGTTGAAAGTTAGTCTGTTCCATCTCGGAGTAATCTATACAGCCTGTATTTCGGGGGCCATATCTCCTAGTTCCAAACCCCAAATTGGGTGTTCCATATATTCACATTGATGAGAAAGAAAAAAGCTACAACTTCCTAGTTATAAGTTTTTGCGTTTGAGGTCTCTAAGAGCCCCAAATTATTATTGGAAGTTTTTGCAGAGCATCTTTGCTAAACTGCCGAGAGTATTGTGATAGGATTTGTGCGTAATTCTTAAATTTTGAGTTGTAATCCATCCTTTGCAGCACTCTTGTAAAAAAAAAAGAAAAAGAAAAAGACAAGTGCATAAAAAAGAGCCGCACGAAAAGAAAGATTACCCAAAAAAAAAAAAAAAAAAAGAGATCAGAAGTGCTTGCATCCTTTCATTTCCATCGCCTGTGCCGATCACTTTGCTTACTTGAACTAGTTTTAGGAACGCTTTTAGGCCAGCAACTGTCACACGTACTTTGGACACTTATTCAACTTAGCATTCTGATTTCAATTATTGTTAACCTTTGCTACCATAACTGCCTTCCAAGCTCCACATACTTTCTATCAGAACAGGATTTAACCTTGCAATCGTTACACTTAAGCTCGTCACGATATCACGAACCAGCCACCGGTTGTACCTTCTGCAGCGTTGGTAAGAACCTTGCAAGAGCGTGGTAAGACGCTTGAGAGGGTGTGAATCCACTTGTCTGAACCTGGTAGTTTGTAGGGATAATACTTCTTGTGTTTCTTCTACTTTCTACTAATCATGGCAGGATCTGATAAAGAGGACAACGAGTGTGTCCTTCATGTTGAGCTGAAAACCATGATCGAAGAGATAACCAAAGGTATTGAAAGATTAGAACGACATGTTGCCCAGCTTGATGACAGGGTTCAGGTGATCGAGAATTTCCCACCTGCTGTCCAACAACAGCAAAATGATGCAACCCAGGAGCACGATGATGATGTAGAGGGACATGTGGCACCTCGCAATGAACCTGCTATGCGACGTGTGGAACATGACTTAGAGCGCTTCAACCGAAATCGTCAAGGTATGAGAGGTAACAATGGTAATAATAACTATCGCAATGATGATCCATTTGCTAAAGTTAAGTTTACCGTACCTTCTTTTTCTGGTACATATGATGTTGAGGTGTATTTAGATTGGGAAATAGAGATTGAACAAAAATTTAACTCCCATCTTGTTCCTGAAATTCATAGAGTTAGACAAGCCACTAGTGAGTTCAAGGATTTTGCTATAATTTGGTGGAATGAACTAGTAAAGTATAACGTACATCCTGGTACTTGGCATGATCTGAAGAGACAAATGCGCGCTAGATTTGTGCCTCCTTCCTTTAAATGTGATTTGCGTAAAAAATTGCAATGCTTAGATCAAGGTAACAAATCGGTAGAGGAGTACTACCAAGAGCTTCAAATAGGCATGTTGCGTTGTGAGGTAGAGGAAACCGAGGAGGATAAAATGGCTCGTTTCTATGGGGGGTTAAGGCATGATATGTAACACTCCTATTTTTCCCAACCCTAGCCTGCCTTGACTATCTGCATATCAGGATGAGATCTTGGTAATGCCAGAGTGTTACTCTAAAAAGTTGGCTGCCAAACTCCTTCATTCAAGTCATTTTTGCAGTTCAGTCCAAAAGTTTCGCAAATCAGTCCTTTTCAGATTTCTAAGAAACCCCAAAAAGGCTAAAAGCCACAGATCATTTCCAAATTCTGATTTGATTCAGTGAACATCTTCCCTTCATTATTCTGGACATTTTTCCCTTCTGGAAGAATTTCCAAATCTCTCCTGAAACCCTAGTTTCAGCCTTGTCAAATTTCTAAAATCAGATTACCCTAATTACCCTGTTTTCAGTTCATCTCAAAACTTGTCTAATTCCCAAAATTTTATCTTCCCTAGCTGCTGATCAATATCTTAGACTTTGTGGATTAATTTAGCAAAGTCAAAACTCTTTCTACCTAAGCCAAATGCCAGATTTACAGATCAGTCCCAGGAATCAAGAATCTGTATTTGCAAAACAGCCCTTCCTCTCTTTTCAGCTGTTTTCAACCAGGGCCTGGTCGTTGCTTTCGACCAGTGCTGCTTCACCGGAGCCGTGACTTGTTCTCGCCGCGTTTGCTCGCCGCCGGCCATCGCCTCTTGTCGCCTGCGCTCATGAGCAATTGTGCCACCCCGCGCGCACGTGCCAGCAACCAGTGCCTCGTTGAAACCAGCGGTTAAACGCCCGCGCTCCAGCACTGTCTTCGCGCGCGCGCGCCCGTTGCCATGGCATTGCATGCTGTTACGTGTCGTCGCCGGAGCTGTCCTGCTGCCTCCGCATCTGCGCCGTCCCGGGCAAAGCTCCAATGCAACCGACAAAGCCTGCAGAGCTGCTACATCGCCAGCGCCCCTTCACATCGCCGGTCACCGCTGTCGCAGTTGCACCCGGCCTGTCTCGTCCCCGGCACAAGTTCTCGCGCCGTTTCCCCTCGCAAGCTCTGCCTCAACACCTATTTAAACCTCCCCTCCGTGCTGTGAAGAAGCCACAACTCCAGGACGGCGCCAAATTCTCGGATTTTCACTGTTTCCCCTTCTTCCGCGACGAGCCGATTTTGAGGCCATCGTCGCCAGAGCAAACCACAGCCCCTCTCTTCAATCCAAGCTCACCAGTGAGTTCCCCACACCCATCTTCCCGTGTCCAAGCAAGCAATTGCTTTCTAGTGATCTTCATCGCCGGTGATCGCCGGAAAACCGGAAACTCCCTGTTCCAGAAATTAAACTCGCTCCAGTGCTTTTCACCACTCACTCCAATAGGATCAAATGATCCCTAGCCCTTTCTTAGCAAGCCTATTCATCCAGTTTTCAAATTGATGCAGTGCTGTGCGTTTTCCCAATTTTCGCGCGCCGCTGTGGACGTCTCACATCGCCGGCGTGCCTCGCCGCTGCTCTCCCCAAACTGAAGCCACCTACACCTTCCCTGTAACCCCTAGATGGTGTAGTCCAGAGCTCATAACCTGCATTGCTGTGTGGAGCTAGTTCGTCGTTCACCGTCTTCTCCAACTCCGGTGACAACGTCGACGAGCTCGCACACCTAACCACTGCCCAATTCATTTCTCCATAACAATCAGCACCACCCCAGGAACATTTCCCCTCAACCAATTTCAGGTTCAATCCACTCCAGTTCTTTGTCACCGTGGCTCATCCTTGTCTCAGGCGGCCAAAGGTTTCAACCTCGCCGTTCGTTGCCGATAAGCCACCCCAGCCAAATTCCTTCCACCAGCAACCTTGTCTTGATCCCGCCTACCTCCCTGACATGTTTGGCGAAGCAATGCATGCGTGATTCGTCCAGACGCATGTGCCCTAGTTCACTGCTGTACAGTGGCATTCGATTTCCTGTGTCCTGAGCTTTGCTGTGATTTTCTGACAATCCAAGGGCTTTTCTGAAAAGTTCACTTTGTCATTTAGGTCCCTCACAGCATTTGGCACACAATGCCACCTCTTGCACCACTTTTGATCATCTAGAAGCCCCAAATCATTCTTGTGTCCTTTTTGGACATTGTCTGTTCGTGAACCGAATGCCAAACCCTTGGCTTTCATCGCATTCAAGTCTTGTCCAGTGAACCTAAGCGTAGTATCCTTTTCTCCGCTATTCTGTTTCTGCCCAAATCCCCTCGTCTGCATACATGTTTATATTTAACATATATTTTTGTATAAAACCTATTTTCTGGATGCTTATGTCTTGTATGTGTTGTGTGTGCTCTCGTGCGAATGCAGAGCAAGGAGCGGAAGATTTGGAAGGAGCATTCGAAGACCCAGCAGATTTCTTAGACCCAACTTGGCAAGGCAAGTCGCCACCCTTGATCATGTCTCACCTAGTATTTTGATATAAAGTGGATTAATTGTTTTAAAGATATATGCATGCTGAGTATCTGATAAAACTATGTTTAGAAACATGTGAATAGATATGACCCAAGTCTCATGTGGAAACTCCTTTTTGAGATTGAATCATCATGCAACCTTGTCACCCTAGGATGCTATGCTTAAACTCTACTTTTATTTAAATGTACATGTTGAGTGTGAAATGGCTAATATGTGAGAAATAGATTTGAAATCCCTTTTGTGAAATGAAATGTGAAATAAGAATTGGTAGTGAGAATTGGTTTGGATGGTGAGGGTGCGGTGCACACTAGGGAATGTGGATGGCTCCTTACTATTAATTCATAAGGACTAGAACCTTGTGTTGTGCCTCTATGCGGAAAAACGTACCAACCACTTGCCTGGTATAGGACAGGCACGACTTAGTAGCTTTTTGGTATTAGCAGTTCCCTGCATGGTTTGTCGGTCTGGTTTCTCGCGTGGAGAAACTGGTTGGACGCAGTTCGTCCGTGAGTGATGTGAGTTCAGAAAAAGTATGAGAGGAAAAGGTGGAAAGAAGGAAGACGCCCTATGCCTCTGATTAAGCCGTGCGCGGTTGTAATCATGACGGTCAGATGTCTCGCGTGGACAGACCAAGGCTATGTGTCCTGCAGGAGCATAGGCCAAAGGCTAGGAAGTAAGGCAGTAGGGAGGACCCACAACGGTACTTGAGACTTAATTGTCTATTTACCGGACGGGGATACTGTTAATACTAGACTGCAAAAGCGTTGTGTGATCTCGGCCTTGTCACATGCGTATAAGTCGCATGGAGTTGGCCCGACTTGAAAGTCGAGTGAAGAAGTGGATTTAAAAAGAGGTACACCTTTGCAAAGCGCAAGAAAAGTATCGGATACTCTGTACTCCCAGGTCATGGAGTATGTTCGCGGTGGATTTATCCATGTGGTTCAACACAAGTAATATTTGGAAAAATTTTTCATAATATGGTTAATTCAAATGGTGGATCACGGAGGGTCGCCATTCACAATGTTTTCTTAAAGTCTATTATAAGATTTTCAAAAACCCCGCTGTTGAAAATAAAACCCTTATTTGAAAGATCAAAGGATTGAAATCTATACTATTTATTATTATAAGACTTAACCCCTTTTCTTGATCACTCCTCATCTATATAATTGCATTTGTAAATAAACAACTTGCTGAGCATTGTGTCAAAGCATGCTCACCCTTGCCTTTTCAAACAAATCAGAAGAGGGATTCGCCGATCCCGATTCGTTTGGTTATGAAGATGAAGCAGAGGATTGGAACGCCCCAGATGATTCGGAATTCTAGGAGGATCTCGCGCCAAGTTGAGTCCGATGTGGAGGAAGCCCTACCAGAACCGTTGCTGCCAGAAGTGAAGATCTTCGTTGTCGCTATCTGCTTTGTTTTGTGTGTTCGGTATCTTGATACCGACTCTTGTATGGATAAACCTGTTATTTTCATAGCAACCCTAAGTAGCATCATTCTGGGCGCTATGTTAATGTAATATTGGTCCCTGTGACCTCGTACCTTTTTAATTATGTTTTGTGCAATAACTGCTTTCCGCCTGTTGTGAGCTTGTAATGAACCTATCTGTGCGCAATCCACCTGGGCGGTTGCCACGGGATTCCTCAAATGAGGGTCCCACATGATATACAAAATATTATTGATTACAAGGACTATCATGATGTCAATAGATTGTTCCAGCTTGCTGTTTTGGCAGAAAAAGAATTGCAGGGACGACAACAGTGGCCACGGACCAACTTTGGTAGTACCTTCACCCCAAGACAGGCATCAACCAAATCAGAGCCACCTCCTGCTGTTCGGTCTACTGCCCCCTTGACCAGTAGGGCGCGTTCAGTAGCACCGTTACCACCGCCACGTACACTCGAGGTAAGCAAAACTTCTAATGTGCAGGCACCAGCGAAGTCGTCTTCATCTGTTGCCTCCACGGAACGTACAACAGGTATCATATGCCACCGTGGCAAGGGGATGGGCCATGTCATGAAGGACTGCCCAAGTCAGCGAGCTTACATTGCGACAGATGATGGTGGGTACGTTAGAGCTTCTGATGTTGAAGATGAATATGCTCTTGCAGCTAACCTTGCAGGTAATGTTGATGATGAATCCGAACATGATGATGATGGGGAAGCTTTGGGTACGGTAGCCACACAAGAATACCAGACCATCATTGTCCAGCGGGTCCTTAGTACTCAAATGAAGCAAGCCGAGCGAGCCCAACGCCACAACTTGTTTCAAATGTTCCTCGTTGTCAACGACCGGCGCGTCCGAACAATCATTGATGGTGGGAGCTGCAACAACTTGGTGAGTTCTGATCTGGTCAAGAAGCTTGGCTTGACCACACAACCACATCCCCAACCATATCATGTTCAATGGTTCAACAACAGTGGTAAGGTTAAGGTAACGCAAACCGCAAGAGTACCATTTTTCATTGGTTCATACCATGATGTTGCTGATTTTGATGTAGTGCCTATGCAAGCATGTTCACTTTTTCTAGGCCGACCTTGGGAATATGACACTAATGCAATTCATCATGGTAGAAATAATTGGTACACTTTCATGCACAAAGGAAAGAAAATAACCTTGCTTCCCATGACTCCATCTGAAATTGTGCATTTTGATAGGGAAAGACTTGACAATGAGAAGAAAGAGAACACCACAGAATCTGAAAATCAGCAAGTAGCTAAAACTGTTTTTCCGCATAAGAAAGATAAGAATGTACCTGCTTCTAAGACTGAGGGAATTAAATTGAAGGGTGGTGTTTTGCTTGCTACAAAATATGATCTTGCTGAACCGTCATGCTTTGCTTTGATATGTAAAGAGACCTTGTTTTCATTTGATGATATGCCTGTCTCTTTTCCACCTGCTGTTACTAACCTTTTGCAGGAGTATGATGATGTGTTCCCCGCTGAGGTGCCCCCGGGACTACCACCTATTTGAAATCGCGACACAAAATTTTTGGGTCATTTCTGGAGGACATTATGGAATAAATTGGGGACAAAGTTACTGTTTTCTACTACTTGTCATCCCCAAACTGATGGCCAAACAGAGGTGGTAAATCGCACCTTGTCCACAATGTTGCGAGCTGTTTTGAAGAAGAACTTAAAGATGTGGGAGGAGTGCCTTCCTCATGTGGAGTTTGCCTACAACCGTGCGCTACACTCGACTACCAAGGTAAGTACTTTCCAGGTAGTGTATGGTTTCAACCCCCGTGCTCCTATTGACCTATTGCCTCTTCCATCATCTGAAAAGGTCAATCTTGATGCTAAGAAACGTGCTGAGTTTATTTTAAAACTACATGAAACAACAAAAGAAAATATTGAGCGAATGAATGAAAATATCGCATTGCTGGTAGTCATGGTAGAAAGGAATTGATATTTACTCCTGGCGATCTTGTATGGCTACACTTACGTAAAGAGTGGTTTCCTGAGTTAAGAAAGTCCAAATTAATGCCTCGTGCGGATGGTCCATTTAAGGTGTTAGAGCGAATAAACAATAATGCCTACAAACTTGAGTTGCCTGCAGATTTCGGGGTTAGCCCCACTTTTAACATTTCAGATTTGCGGCCATATTTGGGAGAAGAAGATGAGCTTGAGTCAAGGACGACTCCAATTCAAGAGGGGGAGGATGATGAGGACATCACCCCTAACGATGCGTCCATTCTTCCAACACCCGTTGTGCAAGGACCAATAACAAGGGCACGTGCACGTCAACTAAATCACTAGGTGTGCTCGTTTCTTAGTACACGAGAGAATATTGACAAGAGCGAGTTACTACCTAATAATATTGTGCTTGTGCTAAGGAATCATGGTGTTGATCAGCGAGGGTGTCACTTTGCGCCAAGACGGGTCGGGAATCAAGTCTACCGCGAGCTGGAGTCTGGGTCGGCCACGGCGGAGTAGCCTGTCTTCAAACGGGCGTAGTAGATGCATACGAACTCTGTTTGGGGCGTTCAAGTACATTACGGAGAAGCCCTCGACGAGACCTTTCCAACAGATCTAATCCCACATCCAAAATCCTTCTGAGTCAATCACAATCGTCAAAACAACTGGAGACCAGATTCTATTGGGCCGTGCGGCGCTGCGTCACCTGTCTATTGGGCCTCGGCCCTTGTATCCCGCGTGGGGGGGTGCGCCCCAAACCCTAGATGCCACCCCTCTCGCATAATAAAACCTCGTAGCCGTCATTGTTAGACTTGGGTTTTGCTTAGAATTTTTCTGCTGTCGCAGTTGGCCGTCTTTCGGTTTGTGGAACCCCAACACTTCGTGATCTTAATACATACTTGCAATTCGAGATTGCTTCTTCTGTGTTCTTACACGTGTTCTTCGATTCGCTTGCAGGAACAGGCCTTTGTGGCTAGGTCAACCGCGCCTCGGTACGGTTGATAACGAACAGAGCAGTGGTGTAACGATTGCAGGCCTAAATCGGTTCTGGTCGAAAGTCGGATCGTCAACGTCGAGTCTCCACCAATCGAACTATCCCCTACCTATCGGAAGATTGGGACCCCGTTCCTCATCACATATCCCTTCAAGATACCCATAAATCTCTCAATTGGATACATGTAGTGCAGAAACATGGGTCCACAAAACTTAATTTCTCTGACAAGGTGAACAATTAGATGGACCATAACATCAAAAAAAGATGGAGAGAAATACATCTCCAGCTGACAAAGAGCTGTAGTCACATCGCGTTGCAAATCGTCCAGTCCATCCAGATCAATTACCTGCAAGGACACAGTTGCAGCAAATATTCAGATCCAAAAAATCTGACAAGTTCCACGAATGGAGCTAATTAACTTGCTAGGAGTACACACTTACCTTGCCAGATATTGTGTTGAAGAAATAACATAGATTTGTAATTGTCTCTCTGACTTTGACTGGGAGAATACCTCTGATAGCAATGGTAAGCATTTGTGACATCAGTACATGACAATCATGGGACTTCATACCAACCAGTTTCAAGTCTTTCATGGACACAAGTTTTTTCAAGTTCGTAGACTACCCGCATGGAACTTTGACACCATATAGGCACTGACAGAGTTATGTTTTTTCTCTTTTTGACAAAGTATAGCAGGTCGGGGGGAGGTATGTATGCTTTCCCTTCTCCAACGGTGCAAGCTCAGTCCTTATGCCCATGTCGAGCATGTCACGGCGAACGTTAATACCATATTTTGTCTTTCCTGGAATGTTCAACAACAAACCAATCAAACTGTCACAAATATTTTTCTCTACGTGCATGACATCAATGCAATGTCGAACTTGTAAGTGCTCCCAATATGGCAGATCCCAAAGAATCGATCTCTTCTTCCAAACATTTTTTCCTGGAGGTTTAGAACATTTACCGAACTCAACTTTGATGTCTTTCACGCGCAAGTAAAGCTCCTTACCAGTCACAAACACTCAGGCTGATCCTTTCTCAGGCTTCCCATTGAATGACTTCCTCTTCTTACGGTAGGCGTGATGCATCGAAGGGAATCTGCGGTGACCCATGTACACTGTTTTTCTGCAGTTCGATAACCACATGCTTTCAGTTTCATCCAGACAAATAGGACAAGCCTTGCCTCCTTTCGTACTATACCCTGACAAATTTCCATTGGCCGGGAAATCATTTATGGTGCAAAATATCATGGTCCGCAACATGAAATTCTCTCGCTTATGTGCATCCCACACCTGCACCCCTTCGCTCCACAATTTATGTAAGTCCTCGACTAACGGTGATAGAAACACGTCAATATCATTCCCGCGTTGTCTGGGTCCTGAAATTAGTAACGACATCATGATGTACTTGCGCTTCATACATAACTAAGGAGGAAGATTGTAGATGCATAAAAGAACCGGCCAAGTGCTATGTTGACTGCTCATATTTCCATGTGGATTCATACCATCTATACTCAACCCAAACCTTAAATTCCTCACTTCACCGTCAAACTCACCGAATGTTCTGTTAATGTTTCTCCATTGAATAGAATCAGCTAGATGTCTTAGTTTTCCATCTTGTTTCCGACCTTCAACATGCCATCGCAAGTACTTCACATCTTTCAGATTTGCAAACAGACGTTTCAATCTAGGAATCACAGGCAAATACCACACAGTTTTGGCCGGAGGCCCTTTCTTTACCTCATCACATCCATTGTGATAAATTCTGACCCCATGCTTATACCGCGATGCACCGCATATTGGACAAACATGCAAATTCTTGTACTCGTTACAGTATAGAACACAATCATTTGGGCATGCATGTATTCTTTCGATTTCCATTCCCAACGGACACAATAGTTTTTTGGCCTGATATACCGATCTTGGCAACTCATTTCCCTATGGAAGCATGTCCGCTAACAGATCTAATAGCGCCGTGAAACTCTTATCGCTCCAACCGTTGCTTGCCTTCAAGTTATATAATCTCAACACAGAAGACAACTTTGTAAATTTTGCACATCCGGGGAACAAAGGCTTCTCAGAATCAATAATTAATTTCTCAAATTTAGCTAAATCATTTTCGCTATAATCTTCTCCTACATCACATAACATTTCATCTAAATTGTCGTCATCTATATGGACATCCGAATGAACATTACCAATGTTCTGATGACCATCATTACTGCAATCCACTTCCGGGTGTTGCTGAGTGGTAGTGGTGCTCGTTTCCTCAAGATCTTCACCATGCCATATCCAACGGGTATAGCATGCGTTAAAACCACGACGAATCAAATGACTCCTAATCTGATCAGAGTTGCCGAACCTTTTTAAGTTCATACAATCTATACAAGGATAATGCATATCTTTCTCTCCCTTCTTCGCCTTTTCTTGATCAGCAAATTTAATAAACCCATTCACACCCTCCAAATACTCAACAGTAATACGTTTTATTCCATACATCCAATATTCTCGGTCCATCTACAATTATTTCACAAAATTGACAAATTGAAATAAATAATTAATGACTCAGGGCATGCATGCATGAAACATCATCAATTAGCTAGACCATATGTGTGTACAGCTGCTTAATTACATTAAATGGATATGTATGAAACCCTAATTAACTTGATGCATTAATTGGAAGAGCCAGCTAGCTAGCTGGTTAACTTCAGCCATAAATCATTCCTAGCTTAACTTCAGCAAGCTATAGCTAGCTAGCCAACCTAGCCTTCTAGCTAGTTTGGAGCTACATGTATCTAATTTAATGAATTACAAGTAGAGAGAGGGAGGGAGAGTGTGAAAGAGTGATCAAGAGAGAGAGAGGTGATGAGAAGATGACAATACCGAGGGGGATCGAATTATCAACCTCTCAGCTAGCTTCTCCAGATCACTCTAGCTTGGAGCGTGGATGCACGTACAGTAGAAATGAATCGAGGATGCAGAGCGCAGAGCAGGGGTCGAGATAAATTATACAATTTTACTATCGGTTCAAAAACACAACCGATAGTTAACTAAGGTCCCCACTGTCATAACCATTAGTTTATATGACGTCATTTTACTATCGGTTTGTTTTATATAACCGATAGTAAAATTTACTCTATTATATCGGTTTGTACAGTATGAACCGATAGTATAAAGTTCGTAATTTCACTATCAGTTACGAAAGACAAACCGATAGTACTATTTCATCTATTATATCGGTTGGTACAGTAATGACCGATAGTAAAAAATATTTGCATTGCATTAACGGTGTACTAGAATATAACGGATAGTAAAAAGCCTCTTCTCCACCGCTGTCGTCCTACTCTATTGGATTTTTCCCAGATTGCTTATAACCGTTAGAAGATATGAGTTAGTGGATTGCATTTCTGTAGTAGTGGAATTAGGTGCTCGTCCCATGAACGACTATAGACCAGTATGTCGTCAAGGCAAACGATCACAAAGTCATCGATGAACTGTCGCAACACGTCATTCATAAGACGCATGAAAGTTGTCGGGGCATTACAGAGGCCAAACGGCATGACCAGCCATTCGAACAGACCTTGTCGCGTTTTGAACGCGGTCTTCCACATATCATCCTCTCGGATGCTGACTTGGTAATACCCTGATTTAAGATCCAATTTCAAGGAGACAGTAACATGCTTTAATTGGTCTAGAAGGTCATCAATATGAGGAAGAGAGTACCGGTTCTTGATGGTGATCTTTTCAATGCTCAGTAGTCGATGCACATACGCCAAGTCCCATCTTTCTTTAGCACAAACACCAAAGGAGATCCACAAAGTGAACTACTTGGTTGAATGACACCATCATTCAGCAACACACAAAGTTGTCTTTTGATCTCTTCATTTTCCAATACTGATTTGTGATACATAATCAGATTGGGAAGTGTCGCATCGGACACAAGATGAATTTCGTGCCCGACTGGACGTTTCGATGGACGACCTTGGGTACTTTCGAACAGATTGCTGTATTTCTCCAATCACTAGTACAGAAATGCAGTCTACTAACCCTATATTCTATCGGTTATTAGCGATTTAGTAGAAAACCGATAGAAAATGTGACACGCGATCATAAAAGGCCAACGGGTGTATTTTTCCTATCGGTTTGTAAGAAACTTACCGTTAGAATAAACACTATGATTTACTCTAGCGGTGATGAATATATTTCCCGTTAGAAGAGATGCATAAGTACTGACGGGAGAATGTTGTGCGCCGATAGGACTGTCAACTTCTTCAAATGGACTTATTCTATCGGTACTGTATGAATCTTTCGACAGAATATCTTAAAAATTCCTATCGGCAATATGTAGTGTGCCGATAGAACCGTTCGCCTTCTACAAATATTTCTATTCTATCGGTAATGTATTCTTGTACCGTTAGAATATATCAAAAATTGCTTAGAACTATTCGTCTTCAAATATTTTTATTCTATCGGTAATGAATGTTTATACCGTTAGAAAAATATTGCAAAAATATTTTAGAACTGTTGGCCTTCTACAACTAGTATTATTCTATCGACAATGTACGTATATACCGACAGAGTGTGGACAAAAATTCCTATCGGTAATATGTATTGTGCCGATAGAGCCATTCGCCTTCTATAGATGTTTTGATTCTATCGGTAATTGATTTTTGTACCGTTAGAATATATATAAAATGACTAACGGTATGCGGTTTTTGTATTGATAGAACTTATCTAGTACTATAAATACACGGGTATGTCTCTTTCATTCTCACAGTTCATCTGGGTCTTGTAGTCCTAACCCGTAAGCTCCATTGATGGCCGGCGCACCTCTACAGGCGACCGTTGCACCCCCGCACCTCCATCGACGCTCTCTAGACTTCGGCATCCCAAGCAAGGTACATAAATCATTCTAATCCGATTATGGCAATTATTCTGCTTTTTTTGTATCCTTCATTTTGATGTGTCTTCTTTTCAATATGATTATGATCTTTGTAGGTCCTTGGATGATGCTCATGAGGGGCAACGTATTTCACGGTTCTTCATCGCAGTATGCTGCCTACGTTGGCTTGTTGGCGAAAGAAATGGTGAAGATCACCGTCGAGAGCTGGAAGGACGTGAAGGGCGAGATCTTGGTTGGCTCGGTCAACAAGATCCTTAAGCCCGGCGTGTTTCTCAAATCAGGACCTATAGAAAGCATCTTACATTTTTTTGCATGCACCAGCTTGTGGCCAGATGCTTACCTGCTTGGAGAAGAAGAATTGTTGTTATTTGCACAGCCATTCTACACCATCACTACACAGAACAACATCTTGGAAGGTCGGTTCTTTTTGTTAATGGAGTTGAGTTGAGTTGATCTAGTTTCAGTCCAAGGAAATCACCAATACGTACAAATGTAAGTCGACAGCAGTTCCAACTCCTCGGGCGTCTTCGAACTGAACTCATATGGTTAAGTCCAATGTGGTTCAGACATTTGCTGTTTTGGATGAATGGATTTGTGATGTATCAGGTCTAACTTGTAGTCGCTAGTTGCATTGTCGCAACCTGCAAAGGTTCTCTTTTATGTAAAATGTACGGGCCACTGGGTCCTCGTCCTGATCTGTTGTTAATTTCAGACGTGGCTTTTCTAATATACATCGAATGTGTGAATTGTTGTATTTGTATATTGTTGTATATTTGTGTATCATGTATTGCTAATTGGGACATGAACTTGAATGTGTAGGGAGTATTTGTGTATTTAATTGTATTGGTAGGTAGGTGTGTATTTGTACTGCTGTTTCAGACATGTACCTGAATTTGTATTGGTGAACTGGCATGTGTATGTTTGTTCCTGAATTTGTGAACTGGCATGTGTAATTTCTTTGGCAAGATGAAGTCCCAAGTACCTAAGAAAAGTATTTTTGTGTCTCCAAGTTAATCCACAAATTAGCATTTCTTCAAATATTGCTTTATCTTCTAGTTAAGATCTGTTTGATGTATGATCTGTTTGATGTTACAATGATACGATTCCTTAGATGTGAGAACTGGTGTCATGTGCGTTTGGTACAAGTACCACCTCTAATGGTAAATACACATATATACCAATAGAAAACACATATATTTGCTCAATCATGCATCATCTAACGGTAAATACACAGATCTACCGATAGACAAACACATTGCTCAGTCATGCATGATCTAACGGTAAATAGACATATTTACCGATAGAACAAGGCATGTACTTGCTCAGTAATGTACATTCTCTAATGGTATATGTGTATTTTTACCGATAGAATATGTGGGAGGCAAATAACCTTAGTTAGTCTAACGGTTATTTCATGTATTTACCGTTAGAAAAAGCTCCATTATAAGGAAAATTCCACTCGACCAATGCTGAGCTGCTCTTTAATTTGTTCTGTTGCACTCTGTGTCCCTCTGTTTGTGATGAAAGTTCCACGCTCGCAACTACACTGCTAGGGTGATCAGCGCAAGCTGGAGGGAAGTTGATTGCGCCCCTCTCTTTAAGGTATGATTAATTGTCGACTGTTATATCTCTCTCCCTCTAGATCTCCCTCCCTCTCTACTTGCAAGCTAGCTGTATTGTGTAGTTCCAAGTTTGTAGTTGTAAGCTTGGGAGCTAGGTAGCTGGAAATGCGTCATGTTTTAGGAGTTAACTAGCTTGTATTGTGTAGTTAGCTAGGTTAATTAGTGTTAATTTCGTCAGGCTAGGGTTCAACACATCTGTTGTAAGAGGCTGTACATGTACATATACATAACTTAATCGAGCAGGTTTCATGCATGCATGGCTGACTCGTTAAATTTTGTTAATTGTAGATGGACAGGAATATTGGATGTATGGAATAAAATGTACTACTCTTGAATATTTGGATGGTGTGAATGAATTTATTAAATTTGCTGAGCAACAAAAGGAGAGGAAGGGAGAGAAAAATATGCTCTTTCCTTGTACAGATTGTATGAACTTGAAGAGGTTTAGCAACTCTGATCAAATTAAGAGTCATTTGATTCGTCGTGGTTTTAACGCACGATACACCCGTTGGATATGGCATGGCGAAGATCTTGAGGAAACAAGCACCACTACTACCAACCAGCAGGACTCGGATGTGGATTGCAATAATATCGATGATCATCCAAATTGTGATAATGTTCATTCCGATGTGCACGTAGATGATGATGATGATGAATCTAGATGAGATGTTACGTGATGTAGAGGAAGATTACAACGAAAACGACTTCTGTGAATTTGAGAAACTGATTGCTGATTCTGAGAAGCCTCTGTTCCCTGGATGTGCAACATTTACAAAACTGTCTTCTGTGCTGAGATTATATAACTTGAAGGCAGGCAATGGTTGGAGTGATAAGAGTTTCACGGCACGATTAGATCTTGTAGCGGACATGCTTCCAGAGGAAAATGAGTTGCCAAGATCTACTTACCAAGCCAAAAAACTGTTGTGTCCGTTGGGAATGGAAATCGAAAGAATACACGCATGCCCAAATGATTGTGTGTTGTACCGTAACGAGTACTCCAGTTTGCATGTTTGTCCAAGATGCGGCTCATCGAGGTATACGCGTAGGGACCGGATTGACAGTGAACGTCACGAGGTAAAGAAAGGACCTCCGACGAAAATTGTGTGGTACTTGCCTGTGATACCTAGATTGAAGCGGCTGTTTGCAAATCCGAATGTCGCGAAGCACTTGCGTTGGCATGCTGAAGCCCGGAAATAATACGGAAAACTGAGACACCCAGCTGATTCTATTCAATGGAGAAACATCAACAGAACATTTGCTGAGTTCGGCGGAGAACTTAGGAATATAAGGTTCGGGCTGAGTACAGATGGTATGAACCCACATGGTAATATGAGCAGTCGGCACAGCACTTGGCCGGTTCTTTTATGCATCTACAATCTTCCTCCTTAGTTATGCATGAAGCGCAAGTACATCATGATGGCGTTACTAATCTCAGGAACCAGACAACCCGGAAATGATATTGACGTGTTTCTAGCACCTTTAATCGAGGACTTACAGAAATTGTGGAGAGAGGGAGTGCAGGTGTGGGATGCATACAAGAAAGAGAATTTCATCTTGCGGGCCCTAATATTTTGCACCATAAATGATTTTTCGGCCTACGGCAATTTGTCGGGGTATAGTACGAAAGGAGCCAAGGCTTGCCCTATTTGCCTAGGTGAAACTGAGAGCATGTGGATGCGAAACTGCCGGAAAACAGTGTACATGGGTCACCGCAGGTTTCTTCCGGTGCATCACACGTACCGTAAGAAGAGGAATTCATTTAACGGGAAGCCTGAGAAGGGATCAGCTCCAGTGTTTCTGACCGGTAAGGAGATTTACTCGCGCGTGAAGGACATTAAAGCTGAGTTCGGTAAGCATTCTAAACCTCGAGAAAAAAATGTTTGGAAGAAGAGATCGATTCTCTGGGATCTACCGTACTGGGAGCACTTACAAGTTCGACATTGCATTGACGTCATGCATGTAGAGAAAAATGTCTGTGACAGTTTGATTGGTTTGTTGTTCAACATTCCGGGAAAGACAAAGGATGGTGTGAAAGCTCGTCGTGACATGGTGGAAATGGTGATAAGGACTGAGCTTGCACCTTTAGAGAATGGAAAGCGTACATACCTCCCCCCGGCCTGCTATACGTTGTCCAAGAGCGAAAAAACAGAACTCTGTCGGTGCCTGCACGGTGTTAAAGTTCCATGTGGGTACTCCGCGAACTTGAAAAAACTTGTGTCCATGAAGGACCTAAGACTCGTTGGCACGAAGTCCCACGACTGTCATGTCCTGATGTCACAAATGCTTCCCATTGCTATCAGAGGCATTCTCCCAGTTAAAGTCAGAGAGACAATCACAAACCTATGTTATTTCTTCAATGCAATATCTTGCAAGGTAAGTATGTGCACTCGTACTATAAGTTCATTACCTCCATTTGTAGAGCTTAATTAGAAGATTTTTCTGATGTGAATATTTGGCACAACTTTGTCTCGTAGGTAATTGATCCGGATAGACTGGACGCTTTGCAACGCGACGTGGTTACAACTCTTTGTCAGCTCGAGATGTATTTCCCTCCGTCCTTTTTTGATGTTATGGTCCATCTGATTGTTCACCTTATCAGAGAAATTAAGTTTTGTGAACCCGTGTGCCTGCGCTACATGTATCCATTTGAGAGATTTATGGGTGTATTGAAGGGATACATAAGGACTCGTCGTCGACCCGAGGGGAGTATCATGGAAGGTTATGCCACTGAGGAGGTGATTGAATTTTACACAGATTATATGGCCGGGGTTGACCCAATTGGCGTTCCTAGGTCCCGACACGAGTGTAGGCTTCAGGGCATCGGAACGATTGGATTCAAAGCTATCGTCCCCGCTCGTGATGTATACGCAAAATCACATTTTTGGGTCTTACAACACATGACGGAGGTCGAGCCATACATACACGAGCACAAGGTAATGTTACGGTCACAGAATCCTTCGAAGTCAGACATTTGGGTTAGCAGAGAACATCACAGGAAATTTGCTGAGTGGATCCAAGAAAGAAAATTTGCTGAGTGGATCCAAGAAAGAGTCACGCGAGCTACCGAGGGCTCTGTAAGTGAAACTATGACATGGTTGGCTAGAGGCCCAAGATTCACTGTAGGGACTTGGCAGGGGTACGACATCAATGGGTATTCAGTTTACACAATAGCTCAAGACACCAAGAGTAGCATGCAATGTAGCGGAGTGACACTGTTTGCTATTTCCGAGGATGCCAGGTCAGTAAGGGCGCTGAACTCATATTACGGTGCTATTGACGAAATATGGGAGCTCGATTACGGATTACTTAAGATTCCCCTGTTTCGATGCCAATGGGTCGAAATCCCTCGAGGTGTTCAAGTTGACAGTTACGGGTTTACTCTCGTCGATCTTGGTAGAGTCGGCCACCAAGACGATCCATTCATACTTGCAAAGCAAGCCACACAGGTATTCTACATCGTTGACCCGGCCAATCCAAACTTGCATGTTGTCCTCCACAGCAAGAGACGTATTGTTGGGGTCGAAGATGTTGTCGACGAAGAGGAGTATAACCAATTCGATGAAATACCTCCATTTTTACAGGACATTCAATCTATCCCTACTGAAGATATCGATGAAACAACGTATCTGCGAGATGACCACGAAGAAGTATTATGGGTTGAGAACCATTGATGATTAATTTATATTTCAGGGATAAATGCCAAGAAAACAGCCCACAAGTTCTGCAGCAAGGTGAGGAACTTATCATTAATACATCAGACTGTACATTTTTCTTTTGAACTTAATGATAAGCTAGTTCACAGCATTAATATATCTCAATTTTACTCCACAGCATGAGTTCTAACATGTACAGTACCTTTATCCTGTAAATACTTAATTCTTCCCTTCAAATAGCACATGCAAAAATCTCATTGCAGCCTCTTGCTTCTTCAAATTAAGCTCTCCAAAAATCAATTTTTCTGACGGTATTTTGTTATTTCTACCGATACAAAAGGACATCCACTACTTTAATGTTTCGCTGCGAAAAGTTTACTTATTCTATCGGTATTATTATATTTTACCGTTAGAATAAATTCATTAGTTCACAGTATTTTGTTGTCTGACGGTTTTTTGTTGTTGTACCGATAGAAAAATACACTGGCGCTTTGAATTCTCAACCGTGTCGCCATGCCTCCCCTTGGAAATTCTATAAGTACCTCGCCATGCGTCGCGGTATTTTGTTGTTTTTCTAATTCTCGAACGCTTCGACTCCTCATCTTCTCTTTCACAATGGCAACCTCCATGGGATCGTCAGCCACGCCCTCCCCGGTAAGAACTCTAAATCTCCTGGGTTTACCCCTGTATTGTTAATCCATGTTCAGTACATTCTTGACCTGTTGGTTTGCACAGGGAATGGGAGGCGTGGAAGACACTGGCAAAGTGAAGGCCGACCTGAGGGCCCTCCAGGAGGAGCACAAGCTCCTTACGGACAAGCACACTCAGCTACGGCTTGACCTTGATGATCTCTTCTAGCGCATTCAGCACATGAAGACGGATGGTGACAATGCTAGGGCGAGGACGAGGCGTCTTCGCGAGGAGAAGAAAGCCGTGGATATGACCATCGCTGGCTGCTGTTTGATTATGAAGGATACCATAGCGAAGCGGAGGGAGGTCGCAGGCCTTCTCGACGCGGTAGTAGTTGATCCAAGGGACAACTTGTCGCTAGAGGAGTCCTGCGTCCTGGCTGCAAGTCAAACTGACTCTATTCTACATGCAGCCAGGGCTAAGACCACCCCTTGACCTAGCATTTTAGGTTTTATTTTTTTTTTATAAGTGATAAAACAACAATGAATGAACAATTTCTTTTTATGTCAATTTTCCAATTTTCCGGCTATCTTCCCTCTTTCTTTATCATTCTGCAGCTTTCAAGCACAGTCAGTTTGATGTTAAATTGTTTGTACCTTTTCATTTTCTGACGGTATTTTGTTGTTTTTACCGATAGAAAAATGGCACACAATACTATAATCTCAGGAACTTAATTAAAAAAATTTTCTGGGGAAAATTGGTCTCACGGGATTTTATTGTTTACACCCATAGAAAAAAGGAATCCACTATTTCAAATATTTTTCCGGGAAATTTACTTTTTCTATCGGTATTATTTTTTTGTACCGAGAGAAATGGACATAATTCTATCGGCATTATTTTGTTTTACCGATAGAAAAGGTCATCCACCACTTTATTACTCGTACACGGCCCTTGAGTTTGCCTCCAGTCGAACAGTTCCAACTTAGAGCACTGCGTCTTTTCGAGAGCGAAGAAAACCACAACATCCGCCGTGACCACTCACTTCCTCTCTCCCACACGACGATCGCCGGCTGGACACTAGCTCGCCACTGCCACCGGTTCTTATTTTCGTCCTTCGCCGGCCGCCGCTGCGTTCTACACCGCCTCTCCATCACCACAACTGATCGCCGTAAATACCCTAATTCGTCGTTCTATTTCCAGCACCTTCCTTATTTGATCCTAGTGTTTTGTACGTACTAATTCTTCGAGTTTTGCAATTACACTAGGGTTCCCTATTGTGTTGGATTATGTACATTCCGCAGGCAATGTTGATTTAAATTAGGGTTGACATAATTTGTTCCAGTGCTGTAATGAACCTATTTTGAGATTTTAACTTATCTATACTGCTGTATGTGTGATCAATTGTATGCAACTGCCATGTAATGCACATTATATGTTGGAGGGTTTCTTACACATATTCTATCGGTATCTCCTGTATTTGCCGATAGAAACAATTTGTCTGCTCTATCGGCAGCTCTTGTGTTTACCGATAGAAAATATTTCTGAACAAGTATTAAAACTTTGGTTGGGAATTTTTACTCACTTGGTATGAATATATGGCAATGTGGATGGGTCTTCGATGTATATGTTTCAAATGCATATACATATATGACTTTTCCCAAACTAACAGATGTGATGAAGTCCTGATGACTTGCATACAGGTAATGCTAAAGATAACCAAGAGAGGGTGCTATAGACCATTTTATTCCTTTTTTGGTTGTGACCTACTTTCTGTGCTACTTCAATATCTCTATATTCCATTAGCATTAGGTTTGTCAGATTATGCACAGTGGCACTTAGATGCTTGTGTGCATATTTACGTGTGAAATAATAATGCTGGCCCATGAATATTAGTATAGAAAATCATTGAGAATGTTATGTGATGACAGTGAATAGTGGCTTATCAACAAAATTCCATATATAGAAAACATTGTTATTTTCTATCGGTATCTCACGTGTTTGCCGATAGAAAAATTGTTATGTTCTATCGGCAGATCATGTGTTTACCAATAGAAAATATTTCTGAACAATTCAGGAAGTTATTTCTTTTAGTATTATTTTCTTCGGACAGCCCTTTTGCAGCCCTAATTAGTCTCCAGTCATGGGCTGAGTTATGGAACTCCAAGAAGAATTAATTGCCATATGTTGCCTGCTTCCTATATGAAAATGTGTAGACAAAAACTCTGAGAAATAGAATCTTATCTTGTATTGCATGGTAGCTTTTGTGTTTACCGATGGAAAAAATATTTAAAATAGGTCCTTTTTCTTTGTAAAATGATTTGGTTTGTGTTTCCATTAAATTTTTGATTGTTTGTTGATGGTTTTGTAGGGAAAGACATGTCGTCGTCTTCATTGGATGGTACTAGTGGTTCGACTAGGGCCAACCCCAGTGTAACTAAAGATGTAGCTGTTACATCCCAGCGCAAGAGGGTGGGGCGAGGCGCGACGACGTTGGGCCGTTTGGCCAAACGCACGGATCTTTCTTGTGAGTTCAACCAATTTGGGAGGCCGATTGGAAAGAATGCTGGGAAGTACAAGGCCTACGTTGGGCTGTTGGCGAAAGAAAGGGTGAAGATCACCGTGCAGAGCTGGAAGGACGTGACGGTGGACGAGAGGGATAGGTTGTGGGCGGAAGTGAAGGTTAAATTAACTGAAATCGCTGAACTCTTTCGTAATCACGTTCTCTTGGCTTATACTAAAGTTTAACTAACTCGTGATTAATTGTATGCATTTTTTGAAAACAGGCTAAGTGGAACATCCCCGATGATACACCTAGGACGGCCTGCCTGAAGGACATGAACGGAACATGGAAAACCTTTAAGAGCTGGCTCATCAGTAACTTCCTCGCTGCGGGGAAATCTCCTTGCGAGAAGTACCCCTTCATATCGGAGGAGGTATGGGAGGAATTCACCAAGCAGAAGGGTACTAAGGAGTTCAAGGCCCTTAGAGAGAAGAATAAGGCGATCCAGAAGAGGAACGACCACCCGCATCGGCTCGGATCCCTGGGCTATGCGGGGAAGGAGGAGCAGTGGAAGAAGGAAGACAAGCAAAATCCTGTCATCGACACCCCTGAGTTGCCGCTCTCCGAGATCCGGGATGAGAGGTGCAAGCGATGGTGGAGGGGGAGGGGGTCCGTGTCATCCATGGGGTCTGTGCAGTTCGCAACCCCTGGGGACGTCGACGTTGTGAGGCGAATGGTAAGTTGGCTAACCTCGTAAACTATGTGCGCACAAGTGTATATAAGGCAATTTGTCTCACAAGGTACCTTTAAATGTAACAGATCTCTTTTGAGAAGGAGGCAGTGGAGGGATTGTTTACCCCACAGAGGGAGAACGACATCCTCACCCGGGCTCTAGGAAATAAGGAGCATCCCGGGCGGACACGGGCCGTGGGAGCCATTGTGTTGTGGAAGGCCGGTTTCGCAGATCTGGCTCCACCAAGGAAGAAGGCCCGCTCCTGGAAGGAAAAGGAAGCGGAGCTCTCCGATAAGATACGGGCTGAGGTACGGGCAGAGCTCTTCGATAAGATACGGGCTGAGGTGCAGTCTGAGGTCGCACAAATGAGGGAAGAGTTTGCAAGGTTGAGAGATGCACTGCTGGACAAGAGTGCAGATGCGATCCCCAGGGCGACGGTACCCCGCGGGGTCAGATAAGCAGTTGCGGTTCGAAGGTCCTCGCGGATCCAGTGGATCTACTTGAGGTACTGCAAGCCTTCATCTCTGCACTTAAGTTGATGCCACTCCCATTCTGTTAGAGTTGTTTCGCTAACCTGTTTTAATGTTTACAAATTTGCAGAAGCCGAAGGGTTGCATCCTACTGAGTCACCTAGGCGACAAGCAGGAAGTGGTTGGACACGGTTTCGTATATCCGTCTGGGCCGGATGTCCGGGTCCATTGCGTACGTCTGCGGTTGGGGTTTGCAAAGGTACAGGTGGACATGGCCATGCCGGGCTACAACGATTATTCGTTGCCAGTCCCAACAGAGGAACTGCAGACACCTGCTGAGGCAGTGGGCTCCTACGTACAGTGGCCCAAGAAGTGTCTTGTAATACAACCGGTAAATCCTACACATTTTAGATTACATCCTACTCAGTACACTCAACTTGCAAAATCTAACATACGTGCTCATTAATTGAAGTGGCCTGCCGTCGGGCTACCAGGGGACTGCACCCCCAGCTCGGGGCATGAGGCCCGATCTGGTGAGAACCTGGACACATCAAAGACGGCCTCAACCCCACCTAGCGCATCCACGCCTTCACCTCGGAAGAAAGCCGCCATCACCTCGCCCTTGCCTTCGAAGGTACGCGCTCAGTCCCCGGCAAAAGGCAAGGGCAAAGGCAAGGGCAAAGGGCGACAGGGACAGCCGGAGAGGTTCAGGAACGGGTTCCCACTCATGTCGGAGGCAGCTTTGTGCAAATTGGATCGATCAACTAGAGACCTCGACGAGTGGTACCTACACCGAGCTCGGCGCAATCTGAACTTCTTAGTACAGTTTACACAAATGTAGAACCATTTGAGGGTCCTACATCATTGCCTATCTACAGTTTACCAAATGTAGAACCATTTGAGGGTCCTACATCATTGCCGGTTCGCCTCTTCTGGGCCGCTTGGCGCTCGAACAACTAATATGAACTAAAAAGAACTACTTTGGTAAACTGTTGTCACTAGTACAGAAAAGCTTTCTTCTATCGGTAAAAAAAACCCTTCTACTATCGGTTTTCGTACCGATAGAGATAGGCACGATAGAACAAGACAGAACATTTTCTATCGGTAAATAACCGACAGAAAAAATTAAGAATTCTATCGGCATCTTAGGAGTGTACCGATAGCAAACCCGTCGTAGTCTGACGATTAACGGTGGGAAAAGTACCACTATTCTAACGATTAATTACATGATTACCGACAGAAAAATATTACTATTCTATCGGCACCTTATGATTGTACCGATAGAAAACCCGTCGTCGTCTGACGTTTAGCGTTGGGAAAAATACCCATATTCTAACGGTTAATTATAAGTTTACCGACAGAAAAAAGTGTAGCACTCTCTCGGTTGGAAATGACATTATAGATAGAAAAAATCACAGTAGTCTCTCAGTTGTGGATGAGTTCACCGGCAGGAAAAGTCACTCTATTCTGACGGTTAATTTCAAGTTTACCGATAGAAAAGTGGGTAGTAGTCTCTCGGTTGTGGATGAGTTTACCGATAGACAAAACCACAGTAGTCTCTCGGTTGTGGATGAGTTCACCGGCAGGAAAAGTCACTCTATTCTGACGGTTAATTTTAAGTTTACCGATAGAAAAATGGGTAGTAGTCTCTCGATTGTGGATGAGTTTACCGATAGAAAATTTGTAGTGCTCTGTCGGCTGTGAATGAATTTGCCGATAGAACATTCACATATATAGTACATTATTTGCATTCACAATACAGTACATTCACATATACAGTACAGATGCAATACATTATAGATTGGATACACAATACGGTACAGATTGACACATTAGACAGTTATTCACATTTATTCACATCTATATCGACAAATACAAATTGCAATCCAATGTGGACATTTATTGACATATATATTTATTCACATATATATAAACAGTCTCTGCACAGAGTACACGAAAAAGAGAAAATTATCATAGCGGATGGTTGGGCGCAACTTCCTCCATGACATATTGAGCCCAGATTTGTCGAAGATCTCTAATCTTTGCATTTTCGTATGAGTCTTTCGACATGATGATCTGCAAGCATGTGTGAATACTTAGTAACTAACTTCCTAATTTAGAACGTGACACCCAATTTTCAAATTTGAGTTAGCTATCGATGCTTACCTGGGGGAATTGGGCAAAGTTTGTCTGCACTAGGTCGTACATGTAGCGCAACACATAAAACCCGCATTCCCACGATTGCGGCTGCTGATGGCACTGAGATAATTGCATATGCGAAGACATGTTAGCTATTGTTTCCATAAACTAATTAAGCATAAACAAAAAGTCTCGTGAGTACCTCATATTCTTTCCAAGCTAGTAGGGAGCCCTGCGGTGAGGCATGCCTCCCTCCAGCGGACGCATATTTATCAAAAGCCCTGCATTTCAGTTAGTATTGCCCGTTAATGTATTATCATGAGCTAGTGAGGTGAAAATTTAAATCAAACATATAAGTTACTTACGCCTCCATATTCCCCTTGACCACATATTCCATCGATAATTTGTCACGCATCGAATCGAGGTAGTACACCTCGTTCCTCTGCGGACAGATCACGATGAGGATCCAGTGGCCCCTGCATTGTACGTAAAAGAGGACTGCGTGCTCAAAGTATATCTCAGGTGTAACATACAAGATCGAGTTAAATTAGTACGAAATGCACTAACCTTTGGTGGTACGGCACCAGAATGAACTCCCTGTCCTGCTGCGCCATCAGCGCCTTGGATATGTACTGCTCAGCGTGCGCGGCGTCGTGCTCTAGCATCGTGAGGCTTATTTTCTCTGGGTCGAGGAAACCCACCTTGTCACACGCAGCCTCCGATGCTAGCCTGTACATGCACCTGCATGCAAAGGACGACATTAGTATTGCACAGAAAGTTACTACATTTCAAATGAACTACAACAATGCAGAGTTAGCAAACAGAGTTAGAAAACAGCAATACATAGCATCAGCAAACTCACAGGACTCCAGTCCGTATGATGGACATATCGAGCTCCCGCCAGTTGTAGAGGTCGAACAGATCCTCGTGTGCCACGGATATACTCCCGGGCTCACGGTGGAACTGCCCAGGCCTGTAGGGAACTAAGAAGTTCAGATTGCGCCGAGCTCGGTGTAGGTACCACGCGTGGAGGTCTCTGGTTGATCGATCCAATTTGCGCAAAGCTGCCTCTGACATGAGTGGGAACCCGTTCGTGAACCTCTCCGGCTGTCCCTGTCGCCCTTTTCCCTTGCCTTTGCCCTTGCCTTTTGCCGGGGACTGAGCGCGTACCTTCGAAGGCAAGGGCGAGGTGATGGCAGCTTTCTTCCGAGGTGAAGGCGTGGATGCACTGGGTGGGGTCGAGGCCGTCTTTGATGTTTCCAGGGTCGCACGAGATCAGGCCTCATGCCCCTAGTTGGGGGCGCAGTCCCCTGGTAGCCCAGCGGCAGGCCACTTCAATTAATGAGCACGTATGTTAGATTATGCAAGTTGAGTGTACTGAGTAGGATGTAATCTAAAATGTGTAGGATTTACCGGTTGTATTACAAGACACTTCTTGGGCCACTGTACGTAGGAGCCCACTGTCTCAGTAAGTGTCTGCAGTTCCTCTGTGGGGACTGGCAACGGAGAATCGTTGTAGCCCGGCATGGCCATGTCCACCTGTACCTTTGCGAAACCCAACCGCAGAGGTATACAGTGGACCCGGACATCCGGCCCAGACGGATATACGAAGCCGTGTCCAACCACTTCCTGCCCGGCGCCTACGTGATTCTGTAGGATGCAGCCCTCCGGCCCCTGCAAATTTGTAACAATTAAAATAGGTTAGTGAAACAACTCTAACAGAATGGGAGTGGCATCAACTTAAGTGCACAGATGAAGGCTTGCAGTACCTCAAGTAGATCCACTGGATCCGGGAGTACCTTCGTAGCGCAACTGCTTATCCGACCCCGCGGGGTACCGTCGTCCTGGGGATCCGCATCTGCACTCTTGGCCAGCAATGCTTCTCTCAACCGTGCAAACTCTTCCCTCATTTGTGCGATCCCGGTCTGCACCTCAAACTGTACCTCAGCCCGTATCTCAGCCCGCATCTCCGCCCGTATCTCCTCCCGTACCTCAGCCCGTATCTTATCGGAGAGGTCAGCTTCCTTTTCCTTCCAGGTGCGGGCCTTCTTCCTCGGTGGAGCCGGATCTACGAAACCGGCCTTCCACGACACAATGGCTCCCACGGCCCGTGTCCGCCCGGGATGCTCCTTATTTCCTAGAGCCCGGGTGAGGATGTCGTTCTCCCTCTGCGGGGTAAACAATCCCCCCGCTGCCTCCTTCTCAAAAGAGATCTGTTACATTTGATGGTACCTTGTGAGACAAATTGCCTTATATACACTTGTGCGCACACAGTTTACGAGGTTAGCCAACTTACCATTCGCCTCACAACGTCGGCGTCCCCAGGGGTTGCGAACTGCACAGACCCCGTGGACGACACGGACCCCCTCCCCCTCCACCATCGCTTGCACCTCTCATCCCAGATCTCGGAGAGCGGCAACTCAGGGGTGTCGATGACAGGATTTTGCTCGTCCTTCTTCTTCCACTGCTTCTCCTTCCCCGCATAGCCCCAGGATCCGAGCTGATGCGGGTGGTCGTTCCTCTTCTGGATCACCCTATTCTTCTCGCTAAGGGCCTTGAACTCCTCAGTCCCCTTCTGCTTGGTGAATTCCTCCCATACCTCCTCCGATATGAAGGGGTACTTCTCGCAAGGAGATTTCCCCGCAGCGAGGAAGTTACTGACGAGCCAGCTCTTAAAGGTTTTCCATGTTCCGTTCATGTCCTTCAAGCAGGCAGTCCTAGGTGTATCGTCGGGGATGTTCCACTTAGCCTGTTTCCGAAAAATGCATACAATTAATCACGAGTTAGTTAAACTTTAGTATAAGCCAAGAGAACGTGATTACGAAAGAGTTCAGCGATTTCAGTTCATTTAACCTTCACTTCCGCCCACAACCTATCTCTCTCGTCCGCCGTCACGTCCTTCCAGCTCTGGACGGTGATCTTCACCCTTTCTTTCACCAACAGCCCAACGTAGGCCGCGTACCTCCCAACATTCTTTCCAATCGGCCTCCCAAATTGGTTGAACTCACAAGAAAGATCCGTGCGTTTGGCCAAACGCCCCAACGTCGTCGCGCCTCGCCCCACCCTCTTGCGCTGGGATGTAACAGCTGCATCTTCAGTAGTTACGATGGGGTTGGCCCTAGTCGAACCACTAGTACCATCCGATGAAGACGACGACATGTCTTCCCCTACAAAACCTTCAACAAACCATACATATGACAATTAATTCACCTTGGAGTTCCATAACTCAGCCCAGGACTGGAGACTAACTAGGGCGGCAAAAAGGAAAATAATACAAAAAGAAAGACATGCATAAATTACTTCCTGAACTGTTCAGAAATATTTTCTATCGATAAACACATAAGCTGCCGATAGACCATAACAATTACCTCCACAGAAGACAATTTTTCTATCGGCAAACCCGTGAGATACCGATAGAACAAACAATGTTCTCTACATATGGAATTTTGTTGACAAGCCACCATTCACTGTCATCACATAACATTCTCGATGATTTGCTATACTAATATTCATGGGCCAGCATTATTATTTCACACGTAAATATGCACACAAGCATCTAAGTGCCACTGTGCATAATCTTTAGCCTAGCCTGTATGTGAGTCATCAGGACTTTACATCTATTAGGTTGGGAAAAGTCATGTATAGGCATTTGAAACATATACATCGAAGACCCATCCACATTTCCAATTCCCAACCAAACTAGTACATTGCATGGCTCATGTCCTTCCAGATCCAAATTAAGTTTTACTACTTGTGCAGAAATATGTTCTATCGGTAAACACACGAGCTGCCGATAGAATATGTGTAAGAACACCTCCAACATATAATGTGCATTACATGGCAGTTGGATACAATTGATCACACATACAGCAGTATAGATAAGTTAAAATCTCAAAACAGGTTCATTACAGCACTGGAACATATTATGTAAACCCTAATTTAAATCAACATTGCGTGCGGAATGTACATAATCCAACACAATAGGGAACCCTAGTGTAATTGCAAAACTCGAAGAATTAGTACGTGCAAAACACTAGGATCAAATAAGGAAGATGCTGGAAATAGAACGACGAATTAGGGTATTTACGGCGGCGATCAGTTCTGGTGATGGAGAGGCGGTGTAGAACGCAGCGGCGGCCGGCGAAGGACGAAAATAAGAATCGGTGGCAGTGGCGAACCAGTGTCCAGCCGGCGATCGTCGTGTGGGAGAGAGGAAGTGAGTGGTCGCGGCGGAGGTTGTGGTTTTCTTCGCTCTCGAAGAGACGCAGTGCTCTAAGGTGGAACTGTTCGAGTGGAGGGAAACTAAAGAGCCGTGTACGAGTAATAAAGTAGTGGAGGCACTTTTCTATCGGCATAACAAAATGATACCGATAGACTTATGTCTTTTCCTATCGGTACAACAAAATAATACCTATAGAATAAGTAAATTTCCCGGAAAAATATTTGAAGTAATGGATGCCTTTTTCTATCGATATAAACAATAAAATCCCGTGAGACCAATTTATCCCAGAAATTTTTTTAAAGTGCTTGAGATTATAGTATTGGGGTGCCATTTTTCTATCGGTAAAAACAACAAAATACCATCAGAGTAATGAAAAGGTGCCTTTTCCTATCGGTATAAACAATAAAATCCCGTGAGACCAATTTTCCCCAGAAAAATTTTCTAAAGTGCTTGAGATTATAGTTTCTATCGGTAAAAACAACAAAATACCGTCAGAGTAATGAAAAGGTGCCTTTTCCTATCGGTATAAACAATAAAATCCCGTGAGACCAATTTTCCCCAGAAAAATTTTCTAAAGTGCTTGAGATTATAGTTTCTATCGGTAAAAACAACAAAATACCGTCAGAGTAATGAAAAGGTGCCTTTTTCTATCGGTATAAACAATAAAATCCCGTGAGACCAATTTTCCCCAGAAAAATTTTTGATTAAGTGCTTGAGATTATAGTATTGTGTGCCCTTTTTCTATCGGTAAAAACAACAAAATACCGTCAGAGTAATGAAAAGGTACACACAATTTAACATCAAACAGACAGTGGTTGAAAGCTGCAGAATGATAAAGAAAGAGGGAAGATAGCCGGAAAATTGGAAAATTGACATAAAAAGAAATTGTTCATTCATTGTTGTTTTATCACTTACAAAAAAAAATAAAACCCATAACGCTAGGTCAAGGGATGGTCTTAGCCCTGGCTGCATGTAGAATAGAGTCAGTTAGACTTGCAGCCAGGACGCAGGACTCCTCTAGCGACAAGTTGTCCCTAGGATCAACTACTACCGCGTCGAGAAGGCCTGCGACCTCCCTCAGCTTCGCTATGGTATCCTTCATAGTCAAACCGCAGCCAGCGATGGTCATATCCACGGCTTTCTTCTCCTCGCGAAGAAGCCTCGTCCTCGCCCTAGCATTGTCACCATCCGTCTTCATGCGCTTAATGCGCTGGAAGAGATCGTCAAGGTCAAGCCGTAGCTGAGTGTGCTTGTCTGTAAGGAGCTTGTGCTCCTCCTGGAGGGCCCTCAGGTCGGCCTTCACTTTGGCAGTGTCTTCCACGGCTACCATTCCCTGTGCAAATCAACAGGTCAAGAATGAACTGAACATGGATTAACAATACATGGGTAAACCGAGGAGATTTAGAGTTCTTACCGGGGAGGGCGTGGCTGACGATCCCATGGAGGTTGCCATTGTGAAAGAGAAGATGAGGAGTCGAACCGTTCGAGAATTAGAAAAACAAAAAAATACCGCAACGCATGGCGAGGTACTTATAGAGTTTCCCAGGCGATGCATGGAGACATGGTTGAGAATTCAAAGCGGCAGAGTATTCTTCTATCGGTAAAAAAAGGAAAAAACCGTCAGACAAAAATACTGTGAGACTAACGAATTTATTCTAACGGTAAAATAGAACAATACCGATAGAAAACGTTTTGAAGTGCCTGAGAGAAGTGTGAAAGTAGCGGATGTCCTTTTCTATCGGTATAAATAACAAAATACCGTCAGAAAAAAGGGATTTTTGCAGAACTTAATTTGAAGAAGCAAGAGGCTGCGATGAGATTTTTGCAAGTGCTATTTGAAGGGAAGAATTAAGTATTTACAGTATAAAGGTACTGTACATGTTAGAACTCATGCTGTGGAGTAAAATTGAGATGTATTAATGTTGTGAACTAGCTTATCATTAAATTCTAAAGAAAAATGTACTGCCTGATGTATTAATGATAAGTTCCTCACTTTGCTGCAGAACTTGTGGGCTGTTTGCTTGGCATTTATCCCTGAAATAGAAATTAATCATCAATGGTTCTCAACCCATAATCCTTCTTCGTGGTCATCTCGCAGATACGTTGTTTCGTCGATATCTTCAGTACGGATAGATTGCATGTCCTCTAAAAATGGAGGTATTTCATCGAATTGGTTATACTCCTCTTCGTCGACAACATCTTCGACCCCAACAATACGTCTCTTGCTGTGGAGGACAACATGCAAGTTTGGATTGGCCGGGTCAACGATGTAGAATACCTGTGTGGCTTGCTTTGCAAGTATGAATGGATCGTCTTGGTGTCCGACTCTACCAAGATCGACGAGAGTAAACCCGTAACTGTCAACTTGAACACCTCAAGGGATTTCGACCCATTGGCATCGAAACAGCGGAATCTTAAGTAATCCGTAATCGAGCTCCCATATTTCGTCAATAACACCGTAATATGAGTTCAGCGCCCTTACTGACCTGGCATCCTCGGAAATAGCAAACAGTGTCACTCCGCTACATTGCGTGTTACTCTTGGTGTCTTCAGTTTCATCTAGGCAAATAGGGCAAGCCTTGGCTCCTTTCGTACTATACCCCGACAAATTGCCGTAGGCCGGAAAATCATTTATGGTGCAAAATATCAGGGCCCGCAAGATGAAATTCTCTTTCTTGTATGCATCCCACACCTGCACACCCTCGCTCCACAATTTCTGTAAGTCCTCGATTAAAGGCGCTAGAAACACGTCAATATCATTTCCGAGTTGTCTGGGTCCTGAGATTAGTAACGCCATCATGATGTACTTGCGCTTCATGCATAACCAAGGAGGAAGATTGTAGATGCATAAAAGAACCGGCCAAGTGCTGTGCCGGCTGCTCATATTACCATGTGGGTTCATACCATCTGTACTCAGCCCGAACCTTACATTCCTAAGTTCGCCGCCGAACTCAGCAAATGTTCTGTTGATGTTTCTCCATTGAATAGAATCAGCTGGGTGTCTCAGTTTTCCGTCTTGTTTCCGGGCTTCAGCATGCCAACACAAGTGCTTCGCGACTTTCGGATTTGCAAACAGCCGCTTCAATCTAGGTATCACAGGCAAGTACCACACAGTTTTTGCCGGGGGCCCTTTCCTTACCTCGTGACGTTCACTGTCAATCCGGTCCCTACACGTATACCTCGATGCGCCGCATCTTGGACAAACATGCAAACTGGAGTACTCGTTACGGTACAACACACAATCATTTGGGCATGCGTGTATTCTTTCGATTTCCATTCCCAACGGACACAACAGTTTTTTGGCTTGGTAAGTAGATCTTGGCAACTCATTTCCCTTTGGAAGCATGTCCGCTAGAAGATCTAATAGTGCCGTGAAACTCTTATCACTCCAACCGTTTCCTGCCTTCAAGTTATATAATCTCAGCACAGAAGACAGTTTTGTAAATGTTGCACATCCAGGGAACAGAGGCTTCTCAGAGTCAGCAATCAGTTTCTCAAATTCACAGAAGTCATTTTCGTTGTAATCTTCCTCTACATCACGTAACATCTCATCTAGATTGTCATCATCATCATCTACGTGCACATCGGAATAAACATTACCAAAATTGGGATGATCATCGATATTATTGCAATCCACATCCGAGTCGTGCTGATTGGTGGTAGTGGTGCTTGTTTCCTCAAGATCTTCGCCATGCCATATCCAACGGGTGTATCGCGCGTTAAAACCACGACGAATCAAATGACTCTTAATTTGATCAGAGTTGCTAAACCTCTTCAAGTTCATACAATCTGTACAAGGACAGAGCATATTTTTCTCTCCCTTCCTCTCCTTTTGTTGCTCAGCAAATTTAATAAACTCATTCACACCATCCAAATATTCAAGAGTAGTACGTTTTATTCCATACATCCAATATTTCCTGTCCATCTACAATTAACAAAATTTAACGAGTAAGCCATGCATGAAACCTGCCCGATTAAGTTTTGTATATGTACATGTACAGCCTCTTACAACAGATACATGTGTTGAACCCTAGCCTGACGAAATTAACACTAATTAACCTAGCTAACTACACAATAAAGCTAGTTAGCTCCTAAAACATGACGCATTTCCAGCTACCAAGCTCCCAAGCTTAGAGCTACAAACTTGGAACTACACAATACAGCTAGCTTGCAAGTAGAGAGGAAGGGAGATTTAGAGGGAGAGAGAGATAAGTGTCGACGATTAAGCGTACCTTAAAGAGAGGGCGCAATCAACTTCCCTCCAGCCTGCGCTGCGCTGATCACCCTAGCAGTGTAGCTGGAACTTTCGTCACAAACAGAGGGACACAGAGTGCAACAGAACAAATTAAAGAGCAGCTCAGCAATGGTCGAGTGGGGTTTTCCTTATAATGGACATTTTTCTAACGGTAAATACATGAAATAACCGTCAGACTAACTTAGGTAATTTGCCGCTCACATATTCTATCGGTAAAAACACACACATACCGTTAGAGAATGTGCATTACCGAGCAAGTACAGGACTTCTTCTTTCGTTAAATATGTGTATTGACCGTTAGATCATGCATGACACAACACGCACATGAGTTTTTCTATCGGTAGATATGTGTACGAACCGTTAGATGATGCATGACACTCGAGCATGAGTTTTTCTATCGGTAAATATGTGTACTTACCGTTAGAATATGCATGACTAAGCAAATATATGTGTTTTCCTATCGGCAAATATGTGTACTTACCGTTAGAGGAGGTACTGGTACCAATCTGGGACAAACATGCACATGCCATTTCTCACATTCAAGGAATCATATCAATGTAACATCAAACAGATCTTACATCAAACGGATCTTAACTAGAAGATAAAGCAATATATTTCAAGAAATGCTAATTTGTGGATTAACTAGGAGACACAAAAATACTTTTCGTAGGTACTTGGGACTTCATCTTGCCAAAGAAATTACAGATGCCAATTCACAAATTCAGGTACAAACATACACATGCCAGTTCACCAATACAAATTCAGGTACAAACATACACATGCCAGTTCACAAATTGAAGTGCATGTCTGAAACAGCAGTACAAATACACACCTACCTACCAATACAATTAAATACACAAATACTCCCTGCACATTCAAGTTCATGTCCCAATTAGCAATACATGATACACAAATATACAACAATATACAAATACAAAAATTCACACATTCGATGTATATTACAAAAGCCACGTCTGAAATTAACAACAGATCACGACGAGGACCCAGTGGCCCATACATGCATTTTACATAAAAGGGAACCTTTGCAGGTTGCCACAATGCAACTACCGACTACAAGTTAGACCTGATACATCACAAATCCATTCATCCAAAACAGCAAATGTCTGAACCACATTGGACTTAACCATAGGAGTTCAGTTCGAAGACGCCCGAGGAGCTGGAACTGCCGTCGACATACATTTGTACGTATTGGTGATTTCCTCGGACTCAAACTCGATCAACTCAACTCAACTCAACTCAACTCCATTAACAAAAAGAACCTACCTTCCAAGATGTTGTTCTGTGTAGTGATGGTGTAGAATGGCTGTGCAAATAACAACAATTCTTCTTCTCCAAGCAGGTAAGCATCTGGCCACAAGCTGGTGCATGCAAAAAAATGTAAGATGCTTTCTATAGGTCCTGATTTGAGAAACACGCCGGGCTTAAGCATCTTCTCGACCGAGCCAACCAAGATCTCGCCCTTCACGTCCTTCCAGCTCTCGACGGTGATCTTCACCATTTCTTTCGCCAACAAGCCAACGTAGGCAGCGTACTGGGATGAAGAACCGTGAAATACGTTGCCCCTCACGAGCATCATCCAAGGACCTGAACAGATCATAATCATATTGAAAAGAAGACACATCAAAATGAAGGATACAAAAAAAGCAGAATTATTGTCATAATCGGATTAGAATAATCTAACAATATTGCAGAAATTTTACGTACCTTCCTTGGGATGCCGACGTCTAGAGGGCGTCGATGGAGGTGCGGAGGTGCAGCGGTCCCCTGTAGAGGTGCGCCGGCCGTCCATGGAGCTTACGGGTTAGGACTACGAGCCCCAGATGAACTGTGAGAATGAAAGAGACATACCCGTGTATTTATACAAATATATATTTTCTATCGGTACGAAAACAGAATACCGTTAGTAATAAAAACATCTATAGAAGGCGAATGGTTCTATCGGCACAATAAATATTACCGATAGGAATTTTTGTACATATTCTATCGGTGTGTACGTACATTGCCGATAGAATATTACTAGTTGTAGAAGGCCAACAGTTCAAAGATATTTTTTGCAATATTCTACCGGTATAAACATTCATTACTGATAGAATAAAACCATTTGAAGACGAACAGTTCTAAGCAATTTTCTATATATTCTAACGGTAAAAGAATCCATTACCGATAGAATAAAAATATTTGTAAAAGGCCAACTATTCTATCGGCGCACTACATATTGCCAATAGGAATTTTTAATATACTCTGTCGGTATATTCATACAGTAGCGATAGAATAAGTCAGTTGTTGAAGTCGACCAGTCCTATCGGCGCACAACATTCTTCTGTCAGTACTTATGCATCTCTTCTAACGGCAAATATGTTCATCACCGCTAGAGTAAATCATACTATTTATTCTATCGGTAAGTTTCTTATAAACCGATAGGGAAAATACATCCGTCGGGGTTTTATGACCGCGAGGCACATTTTCTATCGGTTTTCTGCTGTTTCGCTAATAACCGATAGAAGATAGGGGTTAGTAGACTGCATTTCATGTTCAAAATAAAACATAAACAAGATTATTCGAAAGAGCAATCCCTTTTGACATGCCCGAGCGAAGTCATTTGTGTTGCCGGCCATGCTCTCTGACCTTGGCGCCTCGGCATCACCTTCGGTGGCAATGTTATAGGCTTTCAGGAGATAATTTGTCCTCCTGTCAACCTCAGAAGTAGGCAAGACTGTTGAAAAGGAAGAACAGTCAAAATTAGTCAACCGAAATCAGTTCAAATAAATGAAGAACAGATTGAAAAGGATGTACCAATCTGCAAGACTAGGCAATTACCCAGGTTATAGTCCCTGGTGTTGTGTTTTATGGCCCTAACCTCCCAGGCAGGGTGTTCCCTTTTCTTCAAAGGGTAGATCCGGTTCTTCACAAAGTCTTGGATCACGTCGCGAGCAGTCAAGCCCTCATTCACTAGGTATCGAATTACCTGGGCCTGCCTCTTCTACTCATCATCGAGGGGAGGAGCAGTATCCTTCTCCCCGCTCTTCTCTGGTTGATGATTCTCAAACTAGAGATGGCTCTCACTAGGAGCCAAGCAGTGGAACCACCGGTGATACCATCCATGGACGAAATCACAGAGGGGAAAATGCAGGTAGTCCTTCTTCTCCCATAGTCGGAAGTAGACACACCCAGGAGCATTGGAGCTTTTCAACCACGCCAAGAAATAGAATTGGCGGAAGAGAAGAATGCTGGGCAAAACCCCAACATATGCCTCGCACAAGTGCTAGAAAATAGCAAGAATCAAAATGGAGTTGGGGTTGAGATTTACAACTTCAAATCATAATGTGCGAGGATGCACAGGAAGAAATCGCTCTCCGGGAGGCGAAACCTGCAGCGCAAAAAGTCTTCGTAGACCACTAGCTCACCCGGTTGCACAACTGGGCTTTCTTCTTCGTCTCTAGTAGGGCGCCATGGGATCAGAGACCTTGAGGGGAGGTAACCCTTCAGTTCCAAGGCTAGCATATTCTCCACTATGCGGTGGTGAGAACGGGTTCAAGATGCCATTGAAGTGAGATTGGGGAAGAAGAAAGAACTTGGAGAAGGAAATTAAGCTTGGAGGCTAAGAATTCTAAGTCTCAGAGGGTTTTGGAGTTCTCAGTCGTGGGTTGTATCCCATAAAAGACAGCCTTTCATCACGACAGAGATCTTTCCATTTAATGCCTCTCATGATGGGTCTGACAAACTCACCCAAAAGTTTTCTTGGGCTTTGTAAGAATCTGAAACAAAAATGTGCCTTTTTTGAGAAGCCAAAACGACGCTTCAGTTAAAATAACCTTTTCATTTCAAATTCGAGGGCTAGCTAATGGAGATTATTACATAAGTTATTTGCTTATGCCTTTCCATAAGCGTAGGAGACCACGGATAGAAACCCAAGTTATTTGTGTTGCATCTAGGCCTTTTATGCCTAACCCTAATTTTGATGATTAATGAAAACAAAGTGTTTCAGACTAACTGTGCTTATGAGATTTTTGATACAGAGCGTGTTCGGGAAGAAATGCAAGATGATCAAGATGAACCCGACATGAAATGAAATAGCACAAGTCGCAAACAACATGGTCAAGACGCAAATCGAGAAACGCAAAGGACCTAATTAAGGTAATAAGAGTTTTTATTTTTCCCGATCTCGGCGTTTAGAGTTCGATTGGTTAAGGACTTTTGTTGCTTAGTTTTAACCGTACTATAAAGAGGGGTTGCAAAGTTCTCTCTACATTTCCAACATGAACCGAGAAACTTAGGTCATTCCATTGCATTCTTTTCGGTTGGATTTGATTTGAATTTGGTTTTGAAAGATTTGGTTTTTCAGTTCAGTTTTTGACAGTAGAAGAGTTTTTCAAATTTCAAGAAAGATCTAGGCATATCTGATTTTTTCTTCTGTTGACAAAAATGTATCTCTTAAAATTATCTTTCAAACAAGCTATTAAACTCTCAATTTGGACTTCTGGATTTAAAGTTATAGCTGTTTTTTGTTCATACTGACTGTCAGTTTGAATGTCAGTTTGTGTTAACTGACAATTGTCCAGAGAATGTGTTTTTCAGGCCCAAAAATTTTTTGTACTAAACTGACTGTCAGTATGCCCATGTTGACTGTCAGTTTGTGTTTCAACCACAGCTATTTTTATCTGAGATTCTTTTAAAACTGGTCGATGTTTTGGTTGAACTGACTGTCAGTTTGGGGTTTCAAGTTTCTATATACGACAACAAACGGCTAGCTATTTTTTATCCGTAAATTTTGTCGGCCGTTGTGCATGTAACTGACTGTCAGTTTAGTGAACTGACTGTCAGTTTGAGTTACTAATTTTCAGCCCTAGCTCCAACGGTTCTTTTCATCCTTGAGGCTATAAATAGAGACTTTGAGCTCGTATTTTACATAACAAGCAGCCTCCTCTCATACACATTCTTGAGCTTTAGTTTCTTATACAAAATCTTGATCTTTTGATCAAGTCGAGTGCTTTTCAGATCCACCGAGTGCTTTCTGTTCGCATCATTTGCATCCTATTAGTTTCTCGGTGATTGTTAGAGGTCTAGAGAAGACCTTGCTTCCTGTTACTCTTGGTGAGCGCCCTCACCTAGACTGTTCGGAGGCGTGGCCGTTGATCTCTCTGTTCGAAGATTGTTTGAGAGACTCGGCAAGGTTGTAAAAAGCATCGGTGCTCGCCTTTCCGGAGTGGACAAAGAGCAACCATTAGAGAATAATATCCTTTGTGGATATTGGAGCAAGACTCAATTTATTTGAGTGCTTCAACGAGGATCAGGGGAGACTGGACGAGTCTCCGAGACCTCGGTAAAAATCACTGTATTTGTTCTTTCTTCCTCTTTCTCATATTATTATTTGTTCTTGATTTCTTTATTTGCAAATATTTGTTTTAAATTGAAGTTTTTAAAAGCCTCCTATTCACCCCCTTTAGTCGGCATCCTTGATCCTACACGTGGTATCAGAGCTAGGTCTCTCAATAAATTAGGCTTTACCGCCTAGAGAGAGGATGATGTCTAATGAGGGCTTTTCTCTTGGTCATACCGGTCGTGCGCCTATCTTTGATGGGACTAACTATCCTTACTGGAAAGTTCGCATGTCGGTATTCCTAGAGGCAATGGGGCTTGATGTATGGGACATCGTTAAAATTGGTTTTACTCCTCCGGATGATCCAGCAAGTCACTCCGATGACGACAGGAGAAAACTACATTTAAATTCCTGTGCAAAAAATTCACTCTTTGCCGTTTGTCTCTAAATGAGTTCAACCGTGTAAGCAATCTCACAACTGCTCACAAGGTTTGGACCACCCTCGAAGAAATTTACGAGGGTACGACTAAAGTCAAAGAGGCAAAGCTGCTTATGGTGAGGCAAAGATATGAGACATTCACCATGTCGTCAACCGAGACCGTGGATTCAATGTTCACTCGGTTGAACAATATTGTGAATGAACTCAAGGGTCTCGGTGTTGTTTTTACTGACCTTGACATAGTAAGAAAGATGCTCAGGGCGCTTCCAGAAAGCTTTGACACTCTGGTCACGGTGCTCACAAACTCCGACTTGTCGACCACAACACCGACAGATCTCTATGGGAACCTCATTACCCATGAGATGCATAGAAAGGAGAAAAAGGAAGCAACCGAACCCTCGAAGACGAAGAAGAAGGCGTTGGCTTTCAAAGCCGGCACCAAGAATGATCCAAGCGATGGCTCCTCCGATGAAGATCTAGCACTCATGGTAAAGAACACACAAAAACTTCTTCGCAGGTTACACAAGAAGGGTGTCAATATCGACACTCGACCAAAGGGGCCGAAGCAAACAAACTTCAAGGACATCATATGTTACGGATGTCACGAAGAGGGACATATAGCGTCAAGATGTCCCAACAAAAACAAAACTTGGAACAAGAAGAAATTCTTCAAGAAGAACAATGACGCAACAAATGAAGCATGCTTCGGAGAATGGATGTCCGGAGGTGAGAGCTCCGACTCCGACTCCGACTCCGACGACGAAAGAAGCTGCTCCAAGAAGCTTGCCAGACTAGCTCTCGGCAACATCAACACTTCGACTAGTTCATCCCTTTGTCTTATGGCTAAAGGAGATGAAAAGGTACATTCTTCCGATCCTTCATATGATGAACTAGTTGAAATGATCACCAAACTAAATGAAGTTTTTGGAATGACTAAAAAGAAGTATAAAGCGCTTAAGGAAGAACATTCTTCTTTACGCACTCAGTACTCAGAACTAAAAGATTCTTATGAAAGCATGTTAATGAAAGATATTACTAATGCTCCATCTAAGGTAGATGTAGGCATTTCATGTGATTTAAATGACAATTCTTCTCATGCTATTCCTCTTGACATGCCATGTGTTTCAAATGATACTATCTTAAATGAGAATAATGAACTTAAAGCACAAGTTGAAAAACTTGGAAAAGGTTTAGAAAACTGCTATCCAAGAAGTTGCACGTTGTCCTTCAAAGTAAGAGACGTATTGTTGGGGTCGAAGACGTTGTGGATGAAGAAGAGTATGATCAGTTCGACGAACTACCTCCATTTTTAGATGGAATTCTTCAATCTGTCCCTACCGAAGATATTGACGAAACAAGTTACCTCCGAGACGACCACGAAGAAGGATTATGGGTGGACAACCATTCTTGACTAATTTGCAATATGTAAGTGACGTATATTACTTAGATCTTTAATCGAAGAATTCTTCAAATCATTTTTCAAAAATTCTTTGGAAAAACATACGTGATGCATTGAGAATCATTATGCAAATTTTCATTTCAATTGGAGTATATACTTGATTTGAGGAATAATTGATTCTTTTCACAAATCAATATGAAAACTGCAAATTTTCATTCCATCATTGGTCTTTACTGTTAATTTATTTCAAAATTATTGGAAGTCATTTGCATGGGGATTCAGGTGTTTCTACAAGTGCAAAATGATGTACTGAGACCCATCTGTAATTGTTCTCAGGAAATCCCTTTAAGTCAATAACACAGTATTCTACTATCGGTTTCAACTTCCCAACCGATATGAAATTAACATATACTATCGGTTTATTGTTAATAACCGATAGTGAAATACAATGCAAAAATGATGTGCTGAGATCATATGTAAATGTTCTAAGGAAAATCCTTTAGGGTCAATAACATTGTAGTTTACTATCGGTTTCAACTGCCAAACCGATATGAAATTAAACTTTACTATCGGTTTATTGTTCATAACCAATAGTGATTTGTACTGTGTTATGAGCTCCTGTTCTTAATTTACTATCGGTTAGTAATAATAAAACCGATAGTGAACAATCCCACACTCTAAACCCTAACTTACATGTATTTACTACCGGTTTTGTGGTTATGAACCGATAGTAAATATTCATATATTAGGGTATAACCTTGCTGTCTCGCACGATTTTCCCTCCACTGCAACTGATCACATTCCAAATACTCACACGCGGAAATCCCTAGCTTCCCCGACGTTCGTTTCTTCGCTCCTCTGCGCCACCATTGCCGATCGCAAGCCGGAAAACCCTAGCTTCTCCACCGCCTCCGGCCACTGCATCGCGCCACCGCCTCCGGCAACTCCACGAACGACTGTAAGTGTTCTTGACCAAACCGCTCGCGTCAATTGCTTAAATTTATATACAATGGTTCATATGTGGTTCAATGGATTACAAATATAAAACTAGAGTAAAATTCGTGACCTACAAACTTGATAGCTATGAGAATAACAGACTTAATGATAATCACTAGGAATTTGCCATACAATGTAGTCCACTATCGGTTTATTATGTAGAACCGATAGTAAATACTGTAAACTGAATTTTCTGTTAATTATTTCCCATTTTCTAATTTTCATATGAAATTTTTGATCATTTAAATTTTAACAGACTTTATGTTCCTGCAGAGAGACTAGCATAGTTTGCACTGCTACTTTTATATATTTTACAGAATATAAACTTGATTACTATCGGTTTGACTTGGAAAACCGATAGGAAATAGACAAATCTGAATTTTCTGTTAATTATTTCCCATTTTCTAATTTTCATCTGAAATTTTTGATCATTTAAATTTTAATAGACTTTATGTTCCTGCAGAGAGACTAGCATAGTTTGCACTGCTACTTTTATATATTTTACAGAATACAAACTTGATTATTGTCGGTTTGACTTGGAAAACCGATAGGAAATAGACTAATCTGAATTTTCTGTTAATTATTTCTCATTTTCTAATTTTCATCTGAAATTTTTGATCATTTAAATTTTAACAGACTTTATGTTCCTGCAGAGAGACTAGCATAGTTTGCACTGCTAATTTTATATATTTTACTGAATACAAACTTGATTACTATCGGTTTGACTTGGAAAACCGATAGGAAATAGACTAATCTGAATTTTCTGTTAATTACTTCCCATTTTCTAATTTTCATCTGAAATTTTAGTTCATTTAAATTTTAACAGACTTTATGTTCCTGCAGAGAGACTAGCATAGTTTGCACTGCTAATCTTATAAATTTTCCTGAATATAAACTTGAGTACTATCGGTTTTACTTGGAAAACCGATAGGAAATAGAGTATGTCATAGTTTGCACTGCTAACCTGAATTTTCTGTTAATTACTTCCCATTTTCTAATTTTCTTCTAAAATTTTAGTTCATTTAAATTTTAACATACTTTATGTTCCTGCAGAGAGACTAGCATAGTTTGCACTGCTAATCTTATAAATTTTCCTGAATATAAACTTGAGTACTATCGGTTTTACTTGGAAAACCAATAGGAAATAGAGTATGTCATAGTTTTCACTGCTAATCTGAATTTTCTGTTAATTACTTCCCATTTTCTAATTTTCATCTGAAATTTTGGTTCATTTAAATTTTAAAAGACTTTATGTTCCTGCAGAGAGACTAGCATAGTTTGCACTGCTAATCTTCATATCAATTGATGGTCTATTCATGGAATTTTAGGTAAAGCCATGTCGGCATCTTCCTCGACTGATAGTAGTGATTTGGGGAGGGCGAACGTAGATGGCACTGCCTCGTCCCAGCGCAAGAGGAAGGCGCGAGGCGCGACGATGTTGGGTCGTTTGGCCAAAAGCGCGGATCTTTCATGTGAGTTCAACCAGTTCGGGAGACCGATCGGGAAGAACGCCGGCCACTATGCTGCCTATGTTGCCTTGTTGGCGAAGGAAAGGGTGAAGATCACCGTCCAGAGCTGGAAGGACATCAAGGCCGACGAGAGGGATAGGCTGTGGGCGGAAGTGAAGGTAAAATTAATCAAAATCACTGAACTATTGAGTAATCACATTCCCTTGGTTTATCCCAGAGATTAGGTAAGTCCTGCTTATATGCACCATTTGAAACAGGCCAAGTGGAACATCCCCAACGATGGTCCCAAGATAGCTTGCTTGAAGGACATGAATAACACGTGGAAAACCTTCAAGAGCGTCCTCGTCAATACCTTCCTCGCTAAAGGCAAATCTCCATGCGAGAAATACCCCTTCATAACGGAGGAGGTATGGGAGCAATTCGCCCAACAGAAGGGGACTCCTGAATTCAAGGTATGTATGGTTCCTTTGCTTGGTTACACCATTGTATGCAGTAAGCAGCGGTGCATTAATTTTCTTGTTTCTGATATGAAGGCCCTCAGCGAGAAGAACAAGGCAATCCAGAGGAGGAACGACCACCTACACCGGCTATGCGGGGAAGGAGGAGCAGTGAAAGAAGGCTGAAGACGAGGCGTCGAATTTCGTCGACTCCCCTGACCTACCACTCTCCGAGATCCGCGATCAGCGATGCAAGCGCTGGTGGCTGGCCAGAGGGACCGTGTCAGCCATGGGGACTGTGGCGTTCCCAAACCCCTGGGACGTCGAGGTCATGCAGTGACTCGTAAGTTGGCTAACTTCCTGGTTGGAATCATAGAGTGTGGTAGAAAAAACTATGATCACTAGTGTGCGCACAAGTTTGTATATATTTCTTCCTCACAATGGAGAGCTTTCAATGTAACAGATCTCTTGCTCGAAGGAGGCGACCGAGGGATTGTTCACTCCCCATAGGGAGAACGACCTCCTTACCCGGGCTTTAGGGAACAAGGAGCATCCAGGGCGGACGCGAACCGTGGGGGCTGTGGTGCCATGGAAGGAAGGCTTCTCGGAGCCCGAGCAAAAGGCGAAGAAGGCTGGCGGCTGGAAGGAAAGGGAAGTGGAGCTATCTCAGAAGATACGGGTAGATGTGACTGCACAATTCGCGGACATGTTCGCTCAAATGAACGAGAAGTATGAACGCCTCAGCCGAGTTGTGCAGTCCAAGGGTTTAGATCTAGCTGCCGAGGTCGACGCTGCCAGGCCGAGTAGTTGCGGCTCAAAGGTTCACGTGGATCCGGTGGACCTGATCGAGGTATTGCAACTCTTGAGCTATATATGCAGTTCGGTTGATGCCACTCCTGTTACGTTAGAATTGTTTTGCTAACCTGTTATAATTGTTGCAAATTGCAGAAGCCGGAGAGCTGTAGCCTATTGATAACATAGGCGACAAACCTGTTGCGGTTGCAAACGGGGTCGTATACCAGTCTTGGGAGGATGTCCGGATCCACTGCGTACCTCTGGAGCCTGGATTCGCAAAGGTACAGGTGGACATGGCCCTCCCGGGCTACAGCTCTTTTCCGTTGCCCGTCCCAACGGATGAAATGCGGACAATTGGCGAGGCATTGGGCTCGTACATACAGTGGCCCAAGAAGGGTGTTAGACTACAGGAGGTAAACCCTAGCCATTCTAGCTTACAACTCAGTTAATATACTCAACTTGTAAAATCTAACTTATGCGTTTGTACTTAAAGTGGACGATGGATGCTAGCTCACTTCCTGAGGACACCACCCCCGCCACAACGCATGAGCGAACTCCTTCGGCCCCCATGCCTCCTCCGACGGCCTCAAACCCTTCGCCATCAAATGAGGCCGGCGGCACCACACCCCAACCTTCGAAGGTATACACTCGCTCCCCGCCCAAAGGAAAGGGCAAGGCCAAAGGCAAGGCCAAACAAAGCCAGCTGGGTACGTTCAAGAATGGGTCCCCACTCGTGTCAGAGTACCTTCTGCGCAATATGGATCAAATAACCAGAAGTCTCCACGAGTGGTACCTGACCCGGTCTAGGCGCCACATCAACTTCTTGGTTCACTTCAGGCCAGTCCATTTTCACCGTGAGCCCGGGAGCATATCGGTGGCCCACGAGGATTTGTTCGACCTCCTCAACTGGCGGGAGCTTGATATGTCCATCATACGGACTAGAGTCCTGTGAGTTTGCTGTTGTCTGAAGTTATTACAGTTCGTTTCATAAATCTAATCACTTTGTATGCACTACTTACTAATGTCTACTTTGCATCGAGGTGCATGTATAGGCTGGCGTCGATGAGGGCATGTGACAAGGTGGGTTTCCTCGACCCAGAGAAAATAAGCCTCACGATGCTAGAGCACGACCAAGCACATGCGGAGGAATACATATCAAGGGCACTACTAGCGTAGTAGGACCGAGAGTTCATCCTTGCGCCGTACCACCAAAGGTTAGTGCATTTCCTACTAATTTAACTCATTCTTGTATGTTACGCCTAACATATGTATGAAACGGTTCGCTTATATATGCAATGTAGGGGCCACTGGGTCCTCGCCGTCATTTGCCCATGGATGAATGAGGTCTATTACCTCGATTCGATGAGCGACAAGGTGGCGCATGTTTTCACCCTCACATGGCACATAGACGCGTAAGTAACATAGTTGTTTTAAATTTTTCTCTGACTAGCTAATTAATGATAACATATTAACCTGCAATGCTAAATTAAATACAGGGCTTTCAAAAATTATGATAGTGCTGGAGGGAGGCATGACGTGTCGAAGGGCACAACAATTTCTTGGAAAGAATATGAGGTAATTAATACGGATGGAAGTACTCATGATGAGTCTTTTAATTTAAGCTTAATTAGTTCTTTCGAGTTAATGTGGATTTATGTCTTTGCATATGCAATTTTCCCAGTGCCATCAGCAGCCACAATCGTGGGAATGTGGCTTCTATGTCATGAGATTCATGTATGACCTGATCAGGAGAAACTTTGCCCAATTCCCTAAGGTAACCATTTTTCCTGACTCAAAGTCGAACTTTAATTGGATGTGACGTACGATACTAACTTCATACACGCATATATGCAGAGCGCCATGTTGAAAGAGCAATATGAGTTGGGTCAATTGAGGGAGCTGCGAACAATTTGGGCTCAATATGTCATGGAAGAAGTGGCTATCAACAATCGATTGTAACTGACTTATGTAATATATATTGAATGTGTTGATTGCTGTATTTGTGAATAAACTCAATATGTGAATAGATTCATTGATGTATTTGTGAATAAACTCTATCAATATGTGAATAAATTCAATTTGTCCAATGCATGTGTATATTACTGTATTAGTGTATCTGTGAACAAATTCAATATGTGAATATTGGTGTATATTTATAAATATTGGTGTATTTGTGAATGATCCAATGTATCTCTGTATTGCTGTATGTATAGGTGCAAGATTCCAGTACTAACCGTGTCGAGTACATAACCGATAGGAAACACTACACAGTACTATTGGTTATATACTACAACTGATAGAATAAATATTACAGTACTATCGGTTCATATACAACAACCGATAGAATAAAGTTTCCAGTACTAAACGTGTCTACACAATACTATCGGTTTAGATCCCAGCCGATAGAAAAAACATACACATTACTATCGGTTTAGATCCTAGCCGATAGAAAATACCTACACAATACTATCGGTTTATATTCGAGCCGATAGAAAAAACCTACACAATACTATCGGTTTAGATCCGAGCTGATAGAAGAAATAGTCGATAGCGATTAGTGAACGTTGGGAATGTAGATGTTTACTAACGGTTTTCAACCGATAGTAGTGTGCTACGTTTCTACTATCGTGCCGATCACTATCGGTAAGAGAACCGATAGTAGAGTGGATTTTTAACCGATAGTGAAAAGCATTTCTGTAGTAGTGACATCTCGACATGGACAAAAGCGGCAAATCGATCGATTCTAAACTCTATAGGTCTATGATTGGTAGCTTGTTGTATCTCACTGCATCTAAGCCTGATATCATGTTTAGTGTGTGTTTATGTGCTAGATTTCAGTCAGATCCTAAGGAATGTCATTTAATTGCTCTTAAAAGAATCCTTAGGTATTTAAAATGCTATCCCAGTTTAGGTCTTCGGTATCCGAAAGATGCAAATTTTGAGTTAATTGGATATTCGGATTCTGATTATGCTGGATGCAAGATTGATAGAAAAAGCACATCTAGTAGCTGTCAGCTGTTGGGAAGATTATTAGTATCATGGTCATCTAGGAAACAAAATTTTGTAGCTCTCTCCACAGCTGAAGCAGAATATGTGTCTACAGGCAGTTGTTGTGCTCAATTATTATGGATGAAGCAGACATTTTTGGATTATGGAATTAAATTTTATAAAGTGCCACCCTTGTGTGATAATGAAAGTGCCATTAAAATTGCAAATAATCCTATTCAGCATTCTAGAACTAAGCATATTGAAATACGGCACCATTTTATTAGAGATCATGTGGCAAAAGGAGATATTGATGTGAGCTATGTTAGAACAGATTTGCAACTAGCAGATATTTTCACCAAACCCTTAGATGAATCAAGATTTTGCTTTCTAAGAGGTGAACTGAACATTATTGATATATCTAATGCTAGTTGATGTGCTATTTGTATTAATTATATTAAATTTATTCCCTCTCTGGTCTAATCTGCTTCTGGTCGAATTTGACCAAACTGACAGTCAGTTCCACTAACTGACAGTCAGTTCAGTGCTTAGGAGCCTATTCTTAGCCTCTGGTCGAAGTCATTGACCATGCTGACAGTCAGTTTCACAAACTGACTGTCAGTTTTGTGCATCACTTTTGGTCGTAGCTCCTGGTCTAAGTCGGTGACTCAAACTGACTGTCAGTCTCATACACTGACTGTCAGTTTCAAAACTCAGTTCTGTGAACTAACTGTCAGTGTGGTACACTGATTGTCAATTCCAAGTTTCTGGTCTTAGAACTGACTGTCAGTATATCTAACTGACTGTCAGTTGTGGGGTCCTGAACCCTAAAACCCTCGTCTCTGTTTTGTCCCTTCACCTCCTCCGTTGTCACCTGCCATCGACCCGACTGGATCTCCAGCAGGCTCCGGAAATACAGCCGTATTAGGTTTTTCTTCAGATGATGAGGCTTAGGCTCTGATTTGTATCTTGGCTCCCTTTTTGTGCTTGATGCCAGAGGGGGAGAAGTATGTTATATATTTGACTCTGGTTATATGAGATTCTGGTTGTATGACTCTTTATGATGATTTTTTTACACTATGGATATGTTATGGATGTGTTTCTATCCATGATGTTTTGTGATGCTCTGATGATGTGTATATGTGATATCTGTCTATGCTCTGATATATATGTGTTGGTTTATGCTCTGATATATATCTATGCTCTAATACTTGTCTTGGTAGTGATATGTATGATGACATGTTGGTAGCCTTTTGAGATTTGACACATCATGCAAACACTCAGGGGGAGTTAGGTGGAGTTATTCATTTCTTTCATTTTTATCAAACACTTATTGTCATCAATCATCAAAAAGGGAGAGATTGTTGCACCTAGGCCTTTTATGGCTAACCCTAATTTTGATGACCAATGAAAACAAAGTGTTTTAGACTAACTGTGCTTATGAGATTTTTGATACAGAGCGTGTTTGGGAAGAAATGCAAGATGATCAAGATGAACCCGACATGATATGAAATAGCACAAGTCGCAAACAACATGGTCAAGACGCAAATCGAGAAACGCAAAGGACCTAAGGTAATAAGAGTTTTTATTTTTCCCGATCTCGGCGTTTGGAGTTCGATCGGTTAAGGATTTTTGTTGCTTAGTTTTAACCGTACTATAAAGAGGGGTTGCAAAGTCCTCTCTACATTTCCAACATGAACTGAGAAACTTAGGTCATTCCATTGCATTCTTTTCGGTTGGATTTGATTTGAATTTGGTTTTGAAAGATTTGGTTTTTCAGGTCAATTTTTGACAGTAGAAGAGTTTTTCAAATTTCTAGAAAGATCTAGGCATATCTGGTTTTTGCTTCTGTTGACAAAAATGTATCTCTTAAAATTATCTTTCAAACAAGCTATTAAACTCTCAATTTGGACTTTTGGATTTAAAGTTATAGCTATTTTTTGTTCATACTAAATGTCAGTTTGTGTTAACTGACAATTGTTCAGAGAGTGTGTTTTTCGGGCCCAAAAATTTTTTGTGCTAAACTGACTGTCAGTATGCCCATGCTGACTGTCAGTTTGTGTTTCGACCACAGCTGTTTTTATCTGAGATTCTTTTAAAACTGGTCGATGTTTTGGTCAAACTGACTGTCAGTTTGGGGTTTCAAGTTTCCATATACGACCACAAACGACTAGCTATTTTTTATCTGTAAATTTTGTCGACCGTTGTGTATGTAACTGACTGTTAGTTTAGTGAACTGACTGTCAGTTTGAGTTGCTGATTTTCAGGTCTAGCTCCAATGGTTCTTTTGATCCTTGAGGCTATAAATAGACGCTTTGAGCTCGTTGTAACACCCCGATTTTTCCCAAATCTTGGCTTACCTCGTCTCTCCCTATATCAGAATGAGATCCCAGTTATGCCAGTATCTTACCCCAAAAAGTTGGCAATCAAACTCTTGTCATTCAGACCTTGTCACAAATCAGCCCTTTTCAGAATTGTCAGAAGCTCAAAAAGACTAAAGTCTCAGACCATCTCCAAACTTTGATCTGATCCAATAAACACCTTCCTTTCACTATTCTGAACATTTTTCCCTTCTGGAAGAATTTCCAAATCTTACCCTAAACCTGAGTTTCGAGCCTCGCCGTTTTCAAAACCCTAATTACCCTGTTTTACCCTAATTACTCTATTTTCGGATTTTTGTCGAAACCCTCAAATCTTGTTCAAATTCACCAAATTTCCTGCCAGATGAGTCCCAGCATTTTAGTGTCACTCAGCTGCGAAATCAAAGTTCAATTTGGACCCCCAAATTTCCAGAATTGCAATCAGGTCCAAACTCCAAAGAAAGATCATCGCAAATCAGTCCAAAATATTTGCATCCAGGTCCCTGCTGCTTTCGACTGGAGCATGTCCACGACCAGAGAACCTCCTGTGCGCGACCTCGACCAGCTGCCGTGCTCACTCCGCCGTGGCAGTCGCCTGTGCCCTTGCCGCCATGTGTGCCCTCGCCGTTCGCCACCGTGGAAGCCACCTCAACCGCGCAATTGCTGCAAGTTTTCCCCGCGCACAGCATGCGCGCTAGCTGCAGCAGCGCAGCACCACAGAGAACGCTCGACACGTCGCAGCCATGCTCGAGCTAGGTGTCTACTCGCTGTTGCCTTCGCCGCCTGCACCTGCACCGTCCAGCTGCAAAGCTGCAACGCCGCGCCGTCAGTCGCCTCGCCATCACCACCCCGTCCCGTCGCTTCAAAGTCACCTCGCAGCAGCAACACTCCAAATTGTCGGCCCTTTTGCCTCGCCCATGCCTATATAAAGCCTTCTGTAGCCGTTGCATCTTCACCCAGCGCCAGAAACCACCTAAGCTCGCAGCTCCGCCGTGAAATCTTCTTCCCCGGCGAGCCATTTCCGGAGCTCTCGGTGCCAGCCTCACCCGTTTCTCCCCTCAGTAATCCAAGCCTCCCAGTGAGTTTCCCATTCCCTCTTGAGTGTATCTAAGCTTGGAATCGAGTTCTCTTGCCTTCTGTCGCCGGTGATCGCCGGTTTCCCCAAAAAACCTCCAGTGAGCAATTAAACTCTAACCAAGCCCTTTTAGCTCTCGAGCCAGTGATAAAATAGGATCAGTAAACCTAGCTTAACACATCTAAGCAATCAAAGTTGAAGAATTTGCTCAAATCTGGAAAACCCCAAATTTGTGTCTTCTTCCCCTGTGCAGTTCGCTAGATTTTAATTCCGGCCGATCTGGCCCCTTCCACCTTGCCCTTTTGATAGTTCCCAATCTCCTGAGCAACTTTGCCTTCTAGCTCGACCTTTGAATCGGCCCAGATTTGGAGATATGGCCTTGCCAAAATTCTGCCCAGAACTGTGTCTGTGCCGTGTCGCCACCGTAGTTCATCACCGGATTTGGCCGCCCTCTGGCCACTTTCAACCCTTGATCCTGTTGAATGATTTGTTCCTGTTATCAATGCCTACCTCCCAGACAAAGTTGTGCATAAATTGGAGCCCTGGAACAAAAGTTAAGCTTTGCCCTAGTTTTTGGCAATGTCTGCACTATGTCAGTGCATGTCAGCCACTGGCATTAGCCTTTTTTGACCCCTTTTGGTTGAGCAATGGAAATTCCACTTTGTCCCCTAGATCCCTGGAGTTAAGATCTACATCTTTCCCTTCTGCCACTTCTCCAGAAAACCTACCTAAGACCAACTTATGGCTACGTCTTGCCGTGGACTGAATGTCGGCCTTTGACATTCAACTTCTTTTGAGCCCATCTCTTCGACCAGCACCCAAGTGACTCTGTCCAAATCTTTTCCCTTGCATGCATGATATATGTACTTACTATTTTCTATTGCAACTATTTTATGTATGCTTATGTAGTATATGTATTGTATTGCTTATGTCCGCCGCAGAGCCCGAAGCTGAAGGAGCGGAAGAAGTCTTCGAGGTTTCGTTCAAGTAATTAGACCCAGCAGTGTAAGGCAAGTCTCAACCCCTTGATCATGTCTCACCTAGTATTTTGATATAAAAGTAGATTCACTGTTTTAAAGATATATGCATGCTGAGTATTTGATAGAACTATGTTTAGAAACATGTGGTTAGATATAACCTAAATGATTGTGAAACCCCTCTTGTGATTGAATACCCATGCATCCTTGTCACCCTAGGATATATGCTTAGAATTATGCTTATGCTTGAAAACTTATGCTAAATATCAAATGGTCGCTTATATGAAAAACATGTTTGAAACCCCTTTTGTGAAATGAAATGTCAAATTAGTATGGATAGTGAGGATTGGTTTGTATGGAGAGGGTGCGGTGCGCACCAGGGAATGTGGATGGCTCCTCACTATTAATTCATAAGGACTAGAACCTTGTGTTGTGCCTCTATGCGGCATGAAAAACGTACCAACCACTTGCCTGGTATGGGACAGGCACGACTTAGTAGCTTTTTGGTATTAGCAGTTCCCTGCATGGTTTGTCGGTCTGGTTTCTCGCGTGGAGAAACTGGTTGGGCGCAGTTCGTCCGTGAGTGATGTGAGTTCAGAAAAAGCATGAGAGGAAAAGGTGGAAAGAAGGAAGACGCCCTATGCCTAAGATTAAGCCGTGCGCGGTTGTAATAAAAAAAGATCAGATGTCTCGCGTGGACAGACCAAGGCCATGTGTCCTGCGGGAGCATAAGCCAAAGGTTAGGAAGTAAGGCAGTGGGGAGGACCCGCAACGGTACTTGAGACTTAATTGTCTATTTACCGGGCGGGGATACTGTTAATACTAGACTGCAAAAGCGTTGTGTGATCTCGGCCTTGTCACATGCGTATAAGTCGCGTGGAGCTGATCCGACTTGAAAGCTGAGTGAAGAAGTGGATTTAAAAAGAGGTACACCTTTGCAAAGTGTAAGAAAAGTATCGGATACTCTGTGCTCCCAGTTTATGGAGTATGTTCGTGGTGGATTTATCCATGTGGTTCAGCACAAGTAAATATTTGGAATGTTTTCATAATATGGGTTGATAAAAGTGATGACTCATGGGAGACCATCACATAACAATTTCTTAAAGTCTATTATAAGATTTCCAAAACCCCGCTATTGAAAATAAAGCCCTTATTTAAGAAATCAAGGAATTGAAATCTATACTATTTATGATTATAAGACTTAATCCCTTTTCTTGATAGTTATTCACATTTATTCACATATGTATGGACAAATACAGATTGCAATTCAATGTGGACATTTATTCACATATATATATTTATTCACATGTATATGAACAGTCTATGCAGAGTACACCAAAAGGAGAAAATTGTCATGCTGGATGGTTGGGTGCTACTTCCTCCATGACATATTGTGCCCAGATTTGTCGAAGATATATAATCTTTGCATTTTCATATTGGTCTTTCGACATGGCGATCTGCAAGCATGTGTGCATACTGAGTAACTAACTTCGATCCTAATTTAGAACGTGACACCCATTTTTGAAATTTGAGTTAGCTATCGATGCTTACCTGGGGGAATCGGGAAAAGTTTGTCCGCACTAGGTCGTACATGTAGCGCAGCATATAAAACCCGCATTCCCACGATTGCGGCTGCTGATGGCACTGAGATAATTGCATATGCGAATACATGTTAGCTATATATTGTTTCCATAAACTAATTAAGCATAAACAAAAAGTCTCGTAAATACCTCATATTCTTTCCAAGCTAGTACGGAGACCTGCGGTGCGGCATGCCTCCCTCCAGCGGACACATATTTATCAAAAGCCCTGCATTTCAGTTAGTATTGCCGGTTAATGTATTATCATTAGCTAGTGAGGTCAAAATATAAATCAAACATATAAGTTACTTACGCCCCCATATTCCCCTTGAGCACATATTCCATCGATAATCTGTCACGCATCGAATCGAGGTAGTACACCTCGTTCATCGGCGGACAGATCACGATGAGGATCCAGTGGCCCCTGCATTGTACGTAAAAGAGGACCGCTAGCTCAAAGTACATCTCAGGTGTAACATACAAGATTGAGTTAAATTAGTACGAAATGCACTAACCTTTGGTGGTACGGCACCAGAATGAAGTCCCTGTCCTGCTGCGCCATCAGCGCGCTGGATATGTACTGCTCAGCGTGCGCGGCGTCCTGCTCTAGCATCGTGAGGCTTATTTTCTCTGGGTCGAGGAAACCCACTTTGTCACACGCAGCCTCCGATGCTAGCCTGTACATGCACCTGCATGCGAAGGACGAGATTAATATTAATTTCACAGAAAGTTACTCAGTATTCAAATGAACTGCAACATTAATGCAGAGTTAGCAAACAGAGTTAGAAAACAGCAATACATAGCATCAGCAAACTCACAGGACTCCAGTCCGTATGATGGACATATCGAGCTCCCGCCAGTTGTAGAGGTCGAACAGATCCTCGTGTGCCACGGATATAGTCCCGGGCTCACGGTGGAACTGCCCAGGCCTGTAGGGAACTAAGAAGTTCAGGCTGCGCCGAGCTCGATGTAGGTACCAGTCGTGGAGGTCTCTGGTTGATCGATCCAATTTCCGCAAAGATGCCTCCGACAGGAGTGGGAGCGCGTTCGTGAACGTCCGCGGCAGTCCCTGTCGCCCTTTGCCCTTGCCTTTGCCGCCCTTGCCTTTTGCCGGGGACTGAGCGCGTACCTTCGAAGGCAAGGGCGAGGTGATGGCGGCTTTCTTCCGAGGTGGAGGCGTGGATGCGCTGGGTGGGGTCGAGGCCGTCTTTGATGTGTCCAGGTTCGCACGAGATCGGCCCTCATGCCCCGAGCTGGGGGCGCAGTCCCCTGGTAGCCCCGCGGCAGGCCACTTCAATTAATGAGCACGTATGTTAGATTATGCAAGTTGAGTGTACTGAGTAGGATGTAATCTAAAATGTGTAGGATTTACCGGTTGTATTACAAGACACTTCTTGGGCCACTGTACGTAGGAGCCCACTGCCTCGGCAAGTGTCTGCAGTTCCTCTGTTGGGACTGGCAACGGAGAATCGTTGTAGCCCGGCATGGCCATGTCCACCTGTACCTTTGCGAAACCCAACCGCAGAGGTACACAGTGGACCCGGACATCCGGCCCAGACGGATATACGAAGCCGTGTCCAACCACTTCCTGCCCGGCGCCTACGTGATTCTGTTGGATGCAGCCCTCCGGCCCCTGCAAATTTGTAACAATTAAAATAGGTTAGCGAAACAACTCTAACAGAATGGGAGTGGCATCAACTTAAGTGCACAGATGAAGGCTTGCAGTACCTCAAGTAGATCCACTGGATCCGCGAGTACCTTCGAAGCGCAACTGCTTATCCGACCCCGCGGGGTACCGTCGTCCTGGGGATCCGCATCTAAACTCTTGGCCAGCAATGTTTCTCTCAACCGTGCAAACTCTTCCCTCATTTGTGCGACCTCGGTCTGCACCTCAGACTGTACCTCAGCCCGTATCTCAGCCCGCATCTCCGCCCGTATCTCCTCCCGTACCTCAGCCCGTATCTTATCGGAGAGGTCAGCTTCCTTTTCCTTCCAGGTGCGGGCCTTCTTCCTCGGTGGAGCCGGATCTACGAAACCGGCCTTCCACGACACAATGGCTCCCACGGCCCGTGTCCGCCCGGGATGCTCCTTATTTCCTAGAGCTCGGGTGAGGATGTCGTTCTCCCTCTGCGGGGTAAACAATCCCTCCGCTGCGTCCTTCTCAAAAGAGATCTGTTACATTTGAAGGTACCTTGTGAGACAAATTGCCTTATATACACTTGTGCGCACACAGTTTACGAGGTTAGCCAACTTACCATTCGCCTCACAACGTCGGCGTCCCCAGGGGTTGCGAACTGCACAGACCCCGTGGACGACACGGACCCCCTCCCCCTCCACCATCGCTTGCACCTCTCATCCCTGATCTCGGAGAGCGGCAACTCAGGGGTGTCCATGACAGGATTTTGTTCGTCTTCCTTCTTCTACTGTTCCTCCTTCCCCGCATAGCCCCGGGATCCGAGCCGATGCGGGTGGTCGTTCCTCTTCTGGATCGCCCTATTCTTCTCGCTAAGGGCCTTGAACTCCTCAGTCCCCTTCTGCTTGGTGAATTCCTCCCATACCTCCTCCGATATGAAGGGGTACTTCTCGCAAGGAGATTTCCCCGCAGCTAGGAAGTTACTGACGAGACAGCTCTTAAAGGTTTTTCATGTTCCGTTCATGTCCTTCAAGCAGGCAGTCCTAGGTGTATCGTCGGGGATGTTCCACTTAGCCTGTTTCCGAAAAATGCATACAATTAATCACGAGTTAGTTAAACTTTAGTATAAGCCAAGAGAACGTGATTACGAAAGAGTTCAGCGATTTCAGTTCATTTAACCTTCACTTCCGCCCACAACCTATCCCTCTCGTCCGCCGTCACGTCCTTCCAGCTCTGGACGGTGATCTTCACCCTTTCTTTCGCCAACAGCCCAACGTAGGCCGCGTACCTCCCAGCATTCTTTCCAATCGGCCTCCCAAATTGGTTGAACTCACAAGAAAGATCAGTGCGTTTGGCCAAACGCCCCAACGTCGTCGCGCCTCGCCCCACCCTCTTGCGCTGGGATGTAACAGCCCCATCTTCAGTAGTTACGATGGGGTTGGCCCTAGTCGAACCACTAGTACCATCCGATGAAGACGACGACATGTCTTCCCCTACAAAACCTTCAACAAACCATATATATGGCAATTAATTCGCCTTGGACTTCCATAACTCAGCCCAGGACTGGAGACTAACTAGGGTGGCAAAAGGGAAAATAATACAAAAAGAAAGACATGCATAAATTACTTACTGAACTCTTAAGAAATATTTTCTATCGGTAAACACATGAGCTGCCGATAGACCATAACAATTACCTCCACACAAGACAATTTTTCTATCGGCAAACACGTGAGATACCGATAGAACATAACAATGTTCTCTACATATGGAATTTTGTTGACAAGCCACCATTCACTGTCATCACATAACATTCTCGATGATTTGCTACACTAATATTCATGGGCCAGCATTATTATTTCACACGTAAATATGCACACAAGCATCTAAGTGCTACTGTGCATAATCTTTAGCCTAGCCTGTATGTGAGTCATCAGGACTTCACAGCTATTAGGTTGGGAAAAGTCATGTATATAGGCATTTGAAACATATACATCGAAGACCCATCCACATTGCCATATATTCATATGAAGTGAGTAAAAATTCCCAACCAAACTAGTACATTGCATAGCTCATGTCCTTCCAGATCCAAATTAAGTTTTACTACTTGTGCAGAAAATTTTCTATCGGTAAACACATGAGCTGCCGATAGAATATGTGTAAGAACACCTCCAACATATAATCTGCATTACATGGCAGTTGGATACAATTGATCACACATACAGCAGTATAGAGAAGTTAAAATCTCAAAACAGGTTCATTACAGCACTGGAACATATTATGTAAACCCTAATTAAAATCAATATTGCCTGCGGAATGTACATAAGCCAACACAATAGGGAACCCTAGTGTAATTGCAAAACTCCAAGAATTAGTACGTGCAAAACACTAGGATCAAATAAAGAAGATGCTGGAAATAGAACGACGAATTAGGGTATTTACGGCGGCGATCAGTTCTGGTGATGCAGAGGCGGTGTAGAACGCAGCAGCGGCGGGCGAAGGACGAAAATAAGAACCGGTGGCAGTGACGAACCAGTGTCCAGCCGGCGATCGTCGTGTGGGAGAGAGGAAGTGAGTGCTCACGGCGGAGGTTGGGGTTTTCTTCGCTCTCGAAGAGACGCAGTGCTCTAAGGTGGAACTGTTCGAGTGGAGGGAAACTAAAGGGCCGTGTACGAGAAATAAAGTAGCGGAGGAACTTTTCTATCGGTATAACAAAATGATACCGATAGACTTATGTAATTTTCTATCGAAACAACAAAATAATACCGATAGAAAAAGTAAATTTCCCGGAAAAATATTCGAATTAGTGATTGCATTTTTCTATCGGTATAAACAATAAAATCCCGTGAGACCAATTTTCCACAGAAAATTTTTTTAAAGTGCTTGAGATTGGGTGCCATTTTTCTATCGGTAAAAACAACAAAATACCGTGAGAGTAATGAAAAGGTGCCCTTTTCTATCGGTATAAACAAAAAAATCCCGTGAGCCCAATTTTCCCCAGAAAATTTTTTTGATTAAGTGCTTGAGATTTGTGTGCCCTTTTTCTATCGGTAAAAACAACAAAATACCGTCAGAGTTATGAAAAGGTACACAATTTAACATCAAACAGACCGTGGTTGAAAGCTGCAGAATGTTAAAGAAAGAGGGAAGATAGCCGGAAAATTGGAAAATTGACATAAAAAGAAATTGTTCATTCATTGTTGTTTTATCACTTACATAAAAAATAAAACCCAAAATGCTAGGTCAAGGGGTGGTCTTAGCCCTGGCTGCATGTAGAATAGAGTCAGTTAGACTTGCAGCCAGGACGCAGGACTCCTCTAGCGACAAGTTGTCCCTAGGATCAACTACTACCGCGTCAAAAAGGCCTGCGACCTCCGTCAGCTTCGCTATGGTATCCTTCATAGTCAAACCGCAGCCAGCGATGGTCATATCCGCGGCTTTCTTCTCCTCGCGAAGACGCCTCGTCCTCGCCCTAGCATTGTCACCATCCGTCTTCATGCGCTTAATGCGCTGGAAGAGATCGTCAAGGTCAAGCCGTAGCTGAGTGTGCTTGTCTGTAAGGAGCTTGTGCTCCTCCTGGAGGGCCCTCAGGTCAGCCTTCACTTTGGCAGTGTCTTCCACGGCTACCATTCCCTGTGCAAATCAACAGGTCAAGAATGAACTGAACATGGATTAACAATACAGGGGTAAACCGAGGAGATTTAGAGTTCTTACCGGGGAGGCCATGGATGACGATCCCATGGAGGTTGCCATTGTGAAAGAGAAGATGAGGAGTCCAACCGTTCGAGAATTAGAAAAACAACAAAATACCGCGACGCATGGCGAGGTACTTATAGAGTTTCCAAGGCGACGCATGGTGACACGGTTGAGAATTCGAAGCGGCAGAGTATTCTTCTATCAGTAAAAACAGGAAAAAACCGTCAGACAACAAATACCGTGAGACAAATGAATTTATTCTAACGGTAAAATAGAACAATACCAATAGAAAACGTTTTGAAGTGCCTGAGAGAAGATGTCCTTCTCTATCGGTATAAATAACAAAATACCGTCAGAAAAAAGGGATTTTTGATGAGGCTGCAATGAGATTTTTGCAAGTGCTATTTGAAGGGAAGAATTAAATATTTACAGGATAAAGGTACTGTACATGTTAGAACTCATGCTGTGGAGTAAAATTGAGATGTATTAATGCTGTGAACTAGCTTATCATTAAATTCTAAAGAAAAATGTACTGCCTGATGTATTAATGATAAGTTCCTCACCTTGCTGCAGAACTTGTGGGCTGTTTGCTTGGCATTTATCCCTGAAATAGAAATTAATCATCAATGGTTCTCAACCCATAATCCTTCTTCGTGGTCATCTTGCAGATACGTTGTTTCGTCGATATCTTCAGTACGGATAGATTGAATGTCCTCTAAAAATGGAGGTATTTCATCGAATTGGTTATACTCCTCTTCGTCGACAACATCTTCGACCCCAACAATACGTCTCTTGCTGTGGAGGACAACATGCAAGTTTGGATTGGCCGGGTCAACGATGTAGAATACCTGTGTGGCTTGCTTTGCAAGTATGAATGGATCGTCTTGGTGTCCGACTCTACCAAGATCGACGAGAGTAAACCCGTAACTGTCAACTTGAACACCTCGAGGGATTTCGACCCATTGGCATCGAAACAGGGGAATCTTAAGTAATCCGTAATCGAGCTCCCATATTTCGTCAATAACACCGTAATATGAGTTCAGCGCCCTTACTGACCTGGCATCCTCGGAAATAGCAAACAGTGTCACTCCGCTACATTGCGTGCTACTCTTGGCGTCTTGAGCTCTTGTGTAAAATGAATACCCATTGATGTCGTACCCCTGCCAAGTCCCTACAGTGAATCTTGGGCCTCTAGCCAACCATGTCACAGTTTCACTTACGGAGCCCTCGGCAGCTCGCGTGACTCTTTCTTGGATCCACTCAGCAAATTTCCTGTTATGTTCTCTGCTTACCCAAACGTCTGACTTCGAAGGATTCTGTGACCGTAACATTACCTTGTGCTCGTGTATGTATGGCTCGACCTCCGTCATGTGTTGTAAGACCCAAAAATGTGATTTTGCGTACACATCACGAGCGGGGACGATAGCTTTGAATCCAATCGTTCCAATTCCCTCAAGCCTACCCTCGTGTCGGGACCTAGGAACACCAATTGGGTCAACCCCGGCCATATAATCTGTGCAAAATTCAATCACCTCCTCGGCGGCATAACCTTCCATGATACTCCCCTCGGGTCGACGACGAGTCCTTACGTATCCCTTCAATACACCCATAAATCTCTCAAATGGATACATGTAGCGCAGGCACACAGGTCCACAAAACTTAATTTCTCTGATAAGGTGAACAATCAGATGGACCATAACATCAAAAAAGGATGGAGGGAAATACATCTCGAGCTGACAAAGAGTTGTAACCACGTCGCGTTGCAAAGCGTCCAGTCCATCGGGATCAATTACCTACGAGGACAGAGTTGCACCAAATATTCATATCAGAAAAATCTTCTCATTAAGCTCCACAAATGGAGGTAGTGAACTTATAGTACGAGTGCACGTACTTACCTTGGAAGATATTGCGTTGAAGAAATAACATAGGTTTGTGATTGTCTCTCTGACTTTAACTGGGAGAATGCCTCTGATAGCAATGGGAAGCATCTGTGACATCAAGACATGACAGTCGTGGGACTTCATGCCAACCAGTCTTAGGTCCTTCATAGACACAAGTTTTTTCAAGTTCGCGGAGTACCCACATGGAACTTTAACACCGTGCAGGCACCGACAGAGTTCTGTTTTTTCGCTCTTCGACAACGTGTAGCAGGCCGGGGGGAGGTATGTACGCTTTCCATTCTCTAAAGGTGCAAGCTCAGTCCTTATCCCCATTTCCACCATGTCACGACGAGCTTTCACACCATCCTTTGTCTTTCCCGGAATGTTCAACAACAAACCAATCAAACTGTCACAGACATTTTTCTCTACATGCATGACGTCAATGCAATGTCGAACTTGTAAGTGCTCCCAGTACGGTAGATCCCAGAGAATCGATCTCTTCTTCCAAACATTTTTTTCTCGAGGTTTAGAATGCTTACCGAACTCAACTTTGATGTCGTTCACGCGTGAGTAAATCTCCTTACCGGTCAGAAACACTGGAGCTGATCCCTTCTCAGGCTTCCCGTTAAATGATTTCCTTTTCTTACGATACGTGTGATGCACCGGAAGAAACCTGCGGTGACCCATGTACACTGTTTTCCGGCAGTTTTGCAGCCAGATGCTCTCAGTTTCATCTAGGCAAATAGGGCAAGCCTTGGCTCCTTTCGTACTATACCCCGACAAATTGCCGTAGGCAGGAAAATCATTTATGGTGCAAAATATCAGGGCCCGCAAGATGAAATTCTCTTTCTTGTATGCATCCCACACCTGCACACCCTCGCTCCACAATTTCTGTAAGTCCTCGATTAAAGGTGCTAGAAACACGTCAATATCATTTCCGGGTTGTCTGGGTCCTGAGATTAGTAACGCCATCATGATGTACTTGCGCTTCATGCATAACCAAGGATGAAGATTGTAGATGCATAAAAGAACCGGCCAAGTGCTGTGCCGGCTGCTCATATTACCATGTGGGTTCATACCATCTGTACTCAGCCCGAACCTTACATTCCTAAGTTCGCCGCCGAACTCAGCAAATGTTCTGTTGATGTTTCTCCATTGAATAGAATCAGCTGGGTGTCTCAGTTTTCCGTCTTGTTTCCGGGCTTCAGCATGCCAACGCAAGTGCTTCGCGACTTTTGGATTTGCAAACAGCCGCTTTAATCTAGGTATCACAGGCAAGTACCACACAGTTTTTGCCGGGGGCCCTTTCCTTACCTCGTGACGTTCACTGTCAATCCGGTCCCTACGCGTATACCTCGATGCGCCGCATCTTGGACAAACATGCAAACTGGAGTACTCGTTACGGTACAACACACAATCATTTGGGCATGCGTGTATTCTTTCGATTTCCATTCCCAACGGACACAACAGTTTTTTGGCTTGGTAAGTAGATCTTGGCAACTCATTTCCCTCTGGAAGCATGTCCGCTAGAAGATCTAATAGTGCCGTGAAACTCTTATCACTCCAACCGTTTCTTGCCTTCAAGTTATATAATCTCAGCACAGAAGACAGTTTTGTAAATGTTGCACATCCAGGGAACAGAGGCTTCTCAGAGTCAGCAATCAGTTTCTCAAATTCACAGAAGTCATTTTCGTTGTAATCTTCCTCTACATCACGTAACATCTCATCTAGATTGTCATCATCATCATCACGTGCACATCGGAATGAACATTACCAAAATTGGGATGATCATCGATATTATTGCAATCCACATCCGAGTCGTGCTGATTGGTAGTAGTGGTGCTTGTTTCCTCAAGATCTTCGCCATGCCATATCCAACGGGTGTATCGCGCGTTAAAACCACGACGAATCAAATGACTCTTAATTTGATCAGAGTTGCTAAACCTCTTCAAGTTCATACAATCTGTACAAGGACAGAGCATATTTTTCTCTCCCTTCCTCTCCTTTTGTTGCTCAGCAAATTTAATAAACTCATTCACACCATCCAAATATTCAAGAGTAGTACGTTTTATTCCATACATCCAATATTTCCTGTCCATCTACAATTAACAAAATTTAACGAGTAAGCCATGCATGAAACCTGCCCGATTAAGTTATGTATATGTACATGTACAGCCTCTTACAACAGATACATGTGTTGAACCCTAGCCTGACGAAATTAACACTAATTAACCTAGCTAACTACACAATACAAGCTAGTTAGCTCCTAAAACATGACGCATTTCCAGCTACCAAGCTCCCAAGCTTAGAGCTACAAACTTGGAACTACACAATACAGCTAGCTTGCAAGTAGAGAGGAAGGGAGATCTAGAGGGAGAGAGAGATAGGTGTCGACGATTAAGCATACCTTAAAGAGAGGGGCGCAATCAACTTCCCTCCAGCCTGCGCTGATCACCCTAGCAGTGTAGCTGGAACTTTCGTCACAAACAGAGGGACACAGAGTGCAACAGAACAAATTAAAGAGCAGCTCAGCAATGGTCGACTGGGGTTTTCCTTATAATGGACATTTTTCTAACGATAAATACATGAAATAACCGTCAGACTAACTTAGGTAAATTGCCGCTTACATATTCTATCGGTAAAAACACACACATACCGTTAGAGAATATAGATTACTGAGCAAATATATGTATTTTTCTATCGGTAAATATGTGCATTTACCGTTAGAATATGCATGACTGAACAAATATATGTATTTTTCTATCGGTAAATATGTACATTTACCGTTAGAATATGCATGACTAAACAAATATATGTGTTTCCTATCGGTAAATATGTGTATTTACCGTTAGAATATGCATGACTAAACAAATATATGTATTTTTCTATCGGTAAATATGTGCATTTCCGTTAGAATATGCGTGACTGAACAAATATATGTGCTTCCTATCGGTAAATATGTGTATTTACCGTTAGAATATGCATGACTGAACAAATATATATGTTTTCCTATCGGTAAATATGTGTACTTACCGTTAGAGGAGGTACTGTTACCAAACTGGGACAAACATGCACATGCCATTTCTCACATTCAAGAAATCATATCAATGTAACATCAAACAGATCTTACATCAAATGGATCTTAACTAGAAGATAAAGCAATATATTTCAAGAAATGCTAATTTGTGGATTAACTAGGAGACACAAAAATACTTTTCGTAGGTAGTTGGGACTTCATCTTGCCAAAGAAATTACACATGCCAGTTCACAAATTCAGGTACAAACATACACATGCCAGTTCACCAATACAAATTCAGGTACAAACATACACATGCCAGTTCACAAATTGAAGTGCATGTCTGAAACAGCAGTACAAATACACACCTACCTACCAATACAATTAAATACACAAATGCTCCCTGCACATTCAAGTTCATGTCCCAATTAGCAATACATGATACACAAATATACAACAATATACAAATACAACAATTCACACATTCGATGTATATTACAAAAGCCACGTCTGAAATTAACAACAGATCACGACGAGGACCCAGTGGCCCATACATGCATTTTACATAAAAGGGAACCTTTGCAGGTTGCCACAATGCAACTACCGACTACAAGTTAGACCTGATACATCACAAATCCATTCATCCAAAACAGCAAATGTCTGAACCACATTGGACTTAACCATAGGAGTTCAGTTCGAAGACGCCCGAGGAGCTGGAACTGCCGTCGACATACATTTGTACGTAATGGTGATTTCCTCGGACTCAAACTCGATCAACTCAACTCAACTCAACTCAACTCCATTAACAAAAAGAACCTACCTTCCAAGATGTTGTTCTGTGTAGTGATGGTGTAGAATGGCTGTGCAAATAACAACAATTCTTCTTCTCCAAGCAGGTAAGCATCTGGCCACAAGCTGGTGCATGCAAAAACATGTAAGATGCTTTCTATAGGTCCTGATTTGAGAAACACGCCGGGCTTAAGCATCTTCTCGACCGAGCCAACCAAGATCTCGCCCTTCACGTCCTTCCAGCTCTCGACGGTGATCTTCACCTTTTCTTTCGCCAACAAGCCAACGTAGGCAGCGTACTGCGATGAAGAACCGTGAAATACGTTGCCCCTCACGAGCATCATCCAAGGACCTGAACAGATCATAATCATATTGAAAAGAAGACACATCAAAATGAAGGATATAAAAAAAGCAGAATTATTGCCATAATCGGATTAGAATAATCTAACAATATTGCAGAAATTTTACGTACCTTCCTTGGGATGCCGACGTTTAGAGGGCGTCGATGGAGGTGCGGAGGTGCAGCGGTCCCCTGTAGAGGTGCGCCGGCCGTCCATGGAGCTTACGGGTTAGGACTACGAGCCCAGATGAACTGTGAGAATGAAAGAGACATACCCGTGTATTTATACAATTATATATTTTCTATCGGTAAGAAAACAGAATACCGTTAGTAATAAAAACATCTGTAGAAGCCGAATGGTTCTATCGGCACAACAAATATTACCGATAGGAATTTTTGTACATACTCTATCGGTCTGTACGTACACTACCGATAGAATATTACTAGTGTAGAAGGCCAACAGTTCTAAGATATTTTGTGCAATATTCTACCGGTATAAACATGCATTACCGATAGAATAAAACTATTAGAAGACGAACAGTTCTAAGCAATTTTCTATATATTCTAACGGTAAAAGAATCCATTACCGATAGAATAAAAATATTTGTAGAAGGTCAACTATTCTATCGGCGAACTACATATTGCCGATAGGAACTTTTAATATATTCTGTCGGTATATTCATACAGTAGCGATAGAATAAGTCTAGTTGTTGAAGTCGACCAGTCCTATCGGCGCACAACATTCTTCCGTCAGTACTTATGCATCTCTTCTAACGGCAAATATGTTCATCACCGCTAGAGTAAATCATACTATTTATTCTATCGGTAAGTTTCTTAGAAACCGATAGGGAAAATACATCCGTCGGGCTTTTTTGACCGCGAGGCACATTTTCTATCGGTTTTGTGCTATTTCGCTAATAACCGATAGAAGATAGGGGTTAGTAGACTGCATTTCTGTACTAGTGTGAAGACCTTTGTGGTTGCTTTTTGTGTTGTTTTTCTGTGTTCGGTACTTCGATACCGATTCTTGATTTTGAAAAACTCTCTACTTTTGTATCAAATTTAATTAATGCCACCCTTGGCATTATGATATTGTAATAGTGGTCCTCGTGACCTTGTACTTGTTTACCTATCAGCTTTATTGTTTAAAGTGAATCATGTTGTTGTGAGCTTGTGATGAATCTACCTGTGCGCAATCCACCTGGGCGGCTGCCACGGGATTCCTCAAAGGAGGGTCCCACACTCGTATTTTACATAACAAGCAGCCTCCTCTCATACGCATTCTTGAGCTTTAGTTTCTTATACAAAATCTTGATCTTTTGATCAAATCGAGTGCTTTTCAGATCCACCGAATGCTTTCTGTTTGCATCATTTGCATCTTATTAGTTTCTCGGTAATTGTTAGAGGTCTCGAGAAGACCTTGCTGCCTGTTACTCTTCGTGAGCGCCTTCACCTAGACGGTTCGGAGGCGTGGCCGTTGATCTCTCCGTTCGAAGATTGTTGGAGAGACTCGGCAAGGTTGTGAAAGGCATCGGTGCTCGCCTTTTCGAAGTGGACAAGGAGCAACCATTAGTGAATAATATCCTTTGTGGATATTGGAGCAAGACTCAATTTATTTGAGTGCTTCAACGAGGATTAGGGGAGACTGGGCGAGTCTCCGAAACCTCGGTAAAAATCGTTGTGTTCGTTCTCTCTTCCTCTTTCTAATATTATTATTTGTTCTTAATTTCTTTACTTGCAAATATTTGTTTTAAATTGAAGTTTTTAAAGGCCTCCTATTCACCCCCCTCTAGTCGGCATCCTTGATTCTACAATTTGCTTATGCCTCTTGGTGGTCGTAGGAGACCACGGAGAGAGATCAGGGGATAGTCCAAGATATTCTGGATATAACCCGGCCCATCTTGTCAATTAGACATGAAAGCTCATCATAGATGATTATTACACTATCGTAGTACCCATTGTTTTAGTGTTTGTGGGCGCAGACTTCTGTGGTCACAATATCTATTGTCGCAGAGTCCGTAGTCTCACATATTACACTACCCGCAATCATTATGATCATGGAAACATCTACCCATGGGCATCTTGGTTGCGGATATAGGGTAATCCCCAATACATGGTCGCAGGCAGTACGCAACCAAACAATAAGAGAGTTATTAAACTTGGAAGTGCATTCGAATCAAGAAAGGAAGATTTGGTCGAGACTTATTTTACCAACCACAGACTAAGGGTTATGCGGTTGTACTGACATCAACTATTACCGCTCTATGACCATTATATTCCGTTATTCCCAGGATAATATGAGTTTCTCTTCATTGACAGGATAACCGTCGACAAGATGAGGATGGATGTGCGCTTATCCATAACCGCACATGATAACCGGTGAACAACAACTACTTGCAACTGTTGTGCAGCAACCGCTTGCAACTGCCAAGTGTCCCTTTATTGATTTAGAGACAATACAGAAATTATATACCTTGTAATCCATTATTCTGATAGTGAGAATCCAACAGAAGTAGGGCTATTACTCAGACTACGAGGGGCCAAACCTGTATAAACACAACGTGTCTTATTCTATATTTACGGTGATTCCTTTTGGAGACTGATAGAAACTGTCCCTCTTTCTAAATAACATAAATTTGTGTAAGTTCGGCTTAGGACATTGTTCCAATCATCGGCAAAATGACCACCCAGGAATTCCGTGTTCGGAATCTCTGCAGAATTCTGTGACATGATTGCATTAATATTCATATATTGCCCTCCTTCTCATGCATCGACTAACAGTTCTACCGCTCTAGTGTTTACATTTGTGGGTAGTATATTATCTTTAACCATCACATGCAGTATATATTCATTCGGTGCATGATTAAGACTTCTCACCCTTCTAACATAAGAGCTCAAGAATCTGTCACATCTAAGTTTACATAGTTTTCAACTTCTTCCACCAGTAGGCATCAATGCCTCTATGTTAACAATGTATAAAGTTAGGTCCAAATTAAAGGTGTCTAGGACTCGACTCTTAAACTCCTCAAAATTAACAATATTAAAGTTTTCCAAAACTATTTATGTACAGTCACATGCACTTAGGTCATTCCCGTATTGTCCGTTTCTAATAATTTGTTTCCCGTGGAAAAAATAAATTGTTCTTATTTCAAACATTGTCTACAATGAACAAGTTTAATATTACGAATCCTTAATTATCATAGATCTAATATAATTAGTAGATCAACAATTTCTGTCTAAGGAATAAAAGATGCGGAGGTGGAATGGCAGAGACATCAACCAAATAATCATTGTTATGAAATTTTTGGATGAAGTGGTGAGCTCTAAGACCTATATGACAGATTTAAATCAAGATCACATCTAATCTAGTTGTTTTCAAAAAAATCCTAAATGATCTATTTATTTTATAATATTCATAAATACACAGCTCACATATAAATAAGAACTAAATTATTTTAGTTCATAAGAACTAAATTATTTACATATTAGTTCATAAGAACTAAATTACTTTATGACACATACAAATTTTCTACAGCATATCTAAATCAGATCTACATTTCCTAAATTATCAATGTACAAATAAATAATCTAATTATTTCTCTATTATTTAAAAAATCATAGTTACAGATCAGATCTATAATTGTACCACAGACCTAAATTATATATATGTCAGATCTACGTTTCGTACAACAGATCTAAATTATCCAACAGTATGTTTAATTAAATATAGCCTAATTAATTATCTGTACATGAAATAAAAAAGGGGTTTAAACATTTTATACCTTTGTTTTTCCTGAATCTCTTCTCTTTTTTTCTTTTCTTCCTCTTTCCCTTTTCTCCCTTTTCTTCTTTTCTTTTCTTCCCCCTCTTTGTTTTTTTTGTTTCTGTCTATAACAAGTCTATAAGAGAGCCTTACTAGGCTTTTATACCCAGCCTTTAGTCGACAAATGGATTGGTGACCGGTGAGCTTTTTGGCTAGTTGTTGATTTTGCAATTTATATTTATTCCTTGTTATTTGTAGATTTTTTTATTTTTTTAGTTTTTCATACAAAAAAAATTCAATTATATCGAGCTATAGACACACCACCGGGCCCCCAAACTTCAGCTGCCCAAAAAAACTTCAGAAGCCCACGTCTCCCCGAAATCCCCACCGCACTACCCCACCCCAAACCCTAACGGCACCCATGGTGGAAGCCGAGCCCAATACCCCCGCTCCCACCGCCAACGGCCTCCGACCAACCACCGCACGCCTCCTCTCCAAGCACCACCCACGCCGCCGTGGCGCCGCCACCTTAACCTCCACCGCCGCCGCCGCCGCCGCCGCCCCGCCCCCCGTGCCGAGTAAGGCTGCGGCGCGCGAGAAACCCGACCTCGCACTCTGCCACTGCTGCGGCGTTCGCTTCCCGCCCGCCGAGCCCCCGCGGCGCTCCGTCCGGCCGCTCCTCTCCCTCTGGCGCATCGTCCTCCTCTGCCCGCCCTGCCTCTCCCTTGTCCACTCCGCGGCTCTCTGCTCCTACTGCCTCTCCCTGGACAACCTCCCGCCCGCTGAGCCCTCCGTCGCCTGCCTCCGCTGCCGCCGCTGCGTTCACCTCTCCTGCATCCCCGCCGAGCACCGCGCCGTCCCGTTCCACCGCATCGACATAGAGAATTTCGTCTGCGTCGACTGCTGCCCGGTCCCGAAACCTTGCGGTTGCAAGGATGGCTGTGTCGCATCCGTGCCAAATCTGGAGGCGGCCGCAAGGCACGCCACCTCCGCCGCTCAAAGGAAGGCGGAGATTGCGGCTGTTGCCAGGGAGAATGCCATAGCCAAGGCTGCGGCTGCGAAGTCGGCGGTCAAGCGGGCGAAAGATGCGTTGGGGGTGGTTTCCAACAGTGAAGGTGGGAGATCGGAGGGGGAAGGCGGTGATATGGGCTTGCCGGATGAGAAGCTTGCGTTGCAGTTGCATCTGGCGATGAATGGGTCACAGAGGATCTCTAGGTGCAGGGGATCGCCTGGGGGCGGTGGCTCCACCGAACTGGGCAAGGGGCGGAAAGGGGTCCTCGGAAGGCGGAGGAGGGGGTACAGGGATCCTGAGATTTGTTTAACAAATAGGTCGCTGCTTGATGCAGATGAAGGTGGAGCCGAGCCTGGTGGTGACATTGAGGCAAAGCCTGTTAGGTGTTCTGATGTTCCAATCACTGTCGTTCTTGCATTGGAGAGCGTGAGAGACAAATCCGCCCTGAAGAGTGCGAGAGCTAAATGGAATTGCACCCTGGAAAGTGTGAGAGCTAAAGGGAAAAGTCCTTCTGGGACTATTCAAGAGAATGGTTCAATGGATCGGTATATGAAGAAGTATAGCAAGAGGAAGTCTGGTATGGAGGCAAAGGTTGAAAAAAAGCAAAGCATGGTTGTGTCGAATGGGCAGGATATCAATGGTGATGCTTCATGAGGCTCAGTTGATGGCAGCAATGGCGTAGCGCCTGTAAAGTAATCTGCTTTGTGCCATTTGGAGGTACTGAAAAATATTACATGATATACTTTCTCTTACAAAAAAGGACTGTCCTGTTATATTTTTCTGTAGTTATAGATGAACATCCATCTATTCTCATATCTGTACTGTTTAATTAATGAATATTCTGGATAAAGATAACTATGATGTTAGTTTTAATGATTATTGCCAAAAAAATGTTTTTAAGTATAAACACCAGACCAGAATACATTACATAGGCCCTGGAAGGAGATGGAAAACTGTTGAATTGTAGTACTTGATCTGAATAGAGAATGAAGTTGTATGATCTGTTTGAAAACAGCTTCATGTTTTATGGTTTACGTTGAGTTAATGATTTGTTTTTGTTTTTCCACTAGATATAGACCTGTGAATAGGTCAAGGACTCAAGGCCCAGTCCTAACCCAGCCCTGACCCTTAAAGTTTATTCAATCAACTGCCCAACCCCAATCCAGCTCTGCCAAACTTATCTAAAACCCAACTCAGCCCTACCCCACAAGAAAAAAGCTCTAACCATGTCCTAGCCCATTTTAGCACTTAGGGCTGGCCCTAAATTTACTCTTCAGTAAGGCCTAGAGGGTCTTTGCATTCACATGGGGAGCTCACGAGGGGAAGGGAGGGTTTGCAAGGGCTGAGGAGTGAAGAGGGAAAGAATGAGAGGAATTGAGGTTGAGCCTGCCCTGGGCCAGCCCCTTTTCTTTACTCATGAGCCAGTTTCAAAGCCCAACCTATTTTAGCCCTTTTGTTGTTAAAGCCTAGTCCAACCCAGCCCCCTTTTTTTATTATTTTTTTACTTTTGCCCGGTTGAGCCCTCCATTACTTGGCCCGTTAGGTTGCTTGCCCATTTAACCATGGTTTTTGTCAGCCTACTCCCAGGGCTAAGGAGATACATTTGTGGGGCATCCATGTTAAGTTTTAACTCTGAAGCTGTTCTTATTGCCAGTAATTCTGTCTAAGGATCTTTTATTGGCTGCTGCATATCATGGTCGCATTGACCCTTTTGTTATCTAGAACATTGTTTGCAATTTTTCACATTTTACACTTGCTGGAGTAATTACCCTTTATATAATTAATAATGTTTGTAGTGCTTGTTTGTCACTTTTTTGTGGAGCAATTTGTTTTGCTAGGAGCCTAGGATAATTCTTTTCCCTTGAGCCTGCCAATGTTAGAATGTAATGAAATTATCATACAGTGAGCTGTTTGATTTTGGCTGCATTGCAATTGATGAGATCATTAGGAACAATTAGTGTGATAGACTATGGTAAGCTCTGGTCATGTGGAATTTATGCTCTTATAATGGAGATCAACTTCAATTAATAAAATAATCAAATGAAATTTTTGTCTCGTGGCAATACGATAGTAACTATTCCTTAGCTGTTAGTTCCCTCGGATTGTTTTTTGGTTATCTCGAACAACCCATGTTTTAACTCCAATTCCTACTAGCAAGTGGGTTATGAATAGAAATAGTGTCCTGAATTGCAAAGCAGGACATCTTCAAGATTTATGCACTACTGGAAATGGTTGTTGATCATGAACTTATGGCTAGAAAATACTTGTAAGAAGATTGCAGCCTCGACCATTTTTATTATGTTTCCTGTGTTATAGTTAGGGGAAATGGCATGGATGCCCATCCTTAGTCTAGATATTGCATAAATGTCTATCACAAATGCCCATATAAATGGATCTTTTAAACCTTTAATGCCCTTCTAGTGTAATTAAAGGAATCTAAAATGTGTATAAGGTAAATCAATATTATAATCTTGATTTGTTGTTTTTTGAACTATTAATACTATCTTATACTTTACGGGACAAACTTTTAGTTGTAGTCCAAACTCTAGTATGACCTACACGCATTTGTTGCAGTATTACATTAGTTCGCTACTGCACTACATAGTATTAGATCGTACCAATGCACTACAATGTCAAATGTATTATCTTTATGCTTTTTAATAAAAGAAAGTAAGTCATATTTTATGAATAGGAGTACTGGTATTGATCTTGAAATTTCCTAATTTGCACTTACTCATGCCCATATATTGGTGTACGTAGAGTCTATACTAGAACTAGTGTTCATCTAGTAATGTATAAACAGTAGTAGTTCACCAAAAACAACAAACTAATATTATAATATTTGTTTAAACACTTAAGCACAAATTGGATTCCTTAATTACACTAGAAAGGCATAAAAGATTCAAAAGACTCATTTATATGGGCATTATGATATTTCAATGTTAAGAGGGGTATTTATGCAATCTCAAGACTAAAATGGGCATCCATGCCATTCCCCCTTATAATTATACCAAATCAAAGTTCTTGTGATACATAGGCGGAGTGTTGACCAGGAGCTGATGATTAGCAAATACTGCAAACAGGCTAGCATTTTTTTCCTGGTGATTGTGACTTGACAACTATAAGCATTGTGATAAGTGTGTGTAGTCAATGAGATGCTTCATTTAGGAATTACTAGCAATGGTCAATCACTCCTTAAGTCTTCTAGAACCTAATTGGATTGTGACGAAGATTATTACTTGAGTTAGTCGCTCATACTATTTTATAGTCACAATGACCATATAACGAGATTTGGGTTATCTATACTTTTTCATGGTCGTAGAGACTATGGAAAAAGATTATGGTCTCATATACCATGAATACTATGGTCGTAGAGACGAGAATTGAACTAATACTTGGTCGTAGCCAGTACGTGACCATGGATATTGAAGACTCGTACTAATCCTTGGTAGCGATTGAGCTCTTCCAAACACGATCTCAAATAATGTAACTTCCTTTCAGATGTGGCAACCGTCAAAGAAGATAAGAATGAGTATGCAGTTATGCTATAACCGCATATCTCAATCGCACGTCACAACTGCTGGAAATTGCTAACAACTGCTAAACCTCACTTTAATTGGCATCCTTTCGACAAGTATGAAAGGGAAATTAGAAGATTAGAGAGGGGGATCCAAGAAGAAACTCTTAGATAGTGACAATAAGAGTTGTTAAATTGAATAACAATCTCTCTTTGTAATTCATCACACTGATAGTAAAATCACAACAGGAAGTAGGGTTATTACTCAATCTTTTGAGGGTCCGAATTTGTATAAATTTCGTGTCATTAGATTCATAGATATCGAGATTTACTTGATACACGTGTGAAATCGCCTCCATACTAAACTACACAAATTTGCATAAGTTCGACTAGGAATCCTTGTTTCAATCGTCGACAACTGGCATCCACCGTGGGGCCCTTTAATGATGTTGTTCTTCACCAAGAATCTTGGTAAGTTATGTCTCTTTGTCACAATTCTGAGAACGATTTCGATCTCAAAGATTATATTGACGTTAGACATGGATGATGAAACATTATTCATGGGAAACGACTATGTCGCCTTCGAGCCCTGTGCACAGGAGGACTCTTCTCCTGTTTTGGCGACGCCATCGACCAAAAACCAGGAACGGCAATTCACTCGCCCTTTGTGTGTTTTCCCACTGTCGGAGACGAGTATGTGCCACAACTCATTGTCCCAGATAATGTGGGCGATGAGGATCTTGAATTTAGTCTGGAAGGATATGCTCCAGACAATTTGAAGTCCCTCTTTGACTTCGAATCTGACTTGGGCGAAGAGGAGATGTTCTCTCCATCTACGAACTCGGTTCCTCGGGAAGTCGTTGCACTTTCTGAGAAAACCCCTGAACAACGTGTTTCTCGGGAGGAGGAGCAATGTAGACAAGAGGAGGTCGCAACTGGTGAGCAGCGAGAGGCAGAAGTCCACAAGGCCACAGAGGAAGCTTTGCGTTCCGCGCAATTATGCCATGAGTTTGCTACTCGCGACCTTGGTCCAGGAACTCTGGCACCCTGGGGAACATCTTGTCAACAACGTCACGATGGTCGTAGGTGGGACAAAACGCCACACTTGGCCCTAGAGTATTCCCTAATGGATGAAGCGACAATGAAAACGCCGCCAGCACCTAGGAGAAGTACACAGGATTGTCTCCACACTATTGCGAAAACATTACACAATCCTCCTCCTAGTGTCACAAATGATGATGGAGTAGTATTCGTAAGGATGCTTGCGGATACTCTCAACAGAGTTGCATCGGATGTAACTCCAACGTCTTCATCACGTTCGGTGACTCGTTCCTGAGAACGGGATAGCTTTTACCAAAGCCGGGGACAGCGTGACTGTGGCTACACCACGTCTGTCCGGCACAACAAAATCTGGCGAATTGGTAGATCTTGTGACCATGATTGTGAACCAGTGCATTTGCGCTTGGGATCACATCGCGAATTTCCTCATATTAATCCTTTCTGTGACCAAGGAGATGGACGCGATGGTCAACAACCACATAGTACATATGGGGGTTGTAAGGCATTCTTTCCAGGATTACGAGCCGTAATCTGGCCAGAAAAATTCAAACCTGGTATGATCGAGAAGTTCGATGGAACTAAAAACCTGTTTGAATTTCTCTAAATTTATGTTACTGCCATTCAAGCGGCAGGAGGAGATGACTGGGCAATGGCAAACTATTTGCCAACGGTCTTGGAAGGTCCGGCACGGACTTTATTGTTTAATCAATCATAAGGATCGATTTATAATTGAGAAATGTTGTGCGATGGAATCCTCAATAATTTTCAAAATTGTTATGAGAAGCCTGGTAAAGAAGATCTTCATCGGCTATGCTAAACTTCGACCGAGACTCTTTGGCAGTTTGTCAAGAGATTCGTGGGCGTGAGAAATACCATTCCCAATATCTCTGATACTTCGGTGATTCGAGCCTTCAAACATGACGTCAGATACCAGAGATTCACAGAGGATTTGAGCATCCATCCACCATGATCGGTATCGGATCTTTTCGATATGGCCGATCGTTATTCTGACGCGGTCGAGGCTGTTGAATGGAATAGGATGGTCGATAAGGGGAATTGGTTGTTGAATGGAATAGGATGGTCGATAAGGGGAATTTACCTCCTTAGCCTGGTCTCAAATCCGACAAAAAGGATGATTCTAACAAGAAACCTGAATCATCCACGGGTGGAAAGTCCAAGAAGCCTAAGAAGAATGGAACACACCAGTTCCGGGAGATCGCTGCTGTGAACAAACAACCACAAGAAAAAGGTAAAGACGTTCCATTCAAAAAGTTAAAACCTCCTTCGGGTGGTCGCACCAACAACCATTTGGAAAAACAGACTTAACCCGCAAGGCAATAGCAAATGGTGTCCATTGCACAATGTCTCCGGACATGATCTAAAAAATAGTCGCAACTGGTTGAGGCAAATGGAGGACTTTTACTATGGTAAGGGATCTATGTCAACTATACTAGAACAGGGACAATTCTGTGGGATTGAGGATGCAGATGGAGATGAAGATGTGCCGTATCAAGTACCCCCCACAATCATGTAAATATCATTTTTGGTGGTTCTTCGTCTTATTTTTCTAAGCATCAATTTAAATCTATTTACCAGGAGGTAAATAAATTGAAGCTCCAATAGGAGAGCCTCAATTTCCCTGTTGGTCGGAGATTTCTTTGACTTTCAGTCGGGAAGATTGTCCTAAGGGATTGACGCGGCCACTGCGACTCCCTCTGGTCATTTCTCCTACCATTAGTAATGCTAAGGTAGGAAGAGTGCTGGTAGATGGAGGCAGTTCCCTCGACCTGCTTTTGATAAAAACTCTGGATGAGATGCAAATATCTCGTTCCAAGATTAAACCAATAATCCACCCATTTTATGGGATAATTCCTGGCCTTTCAATGATGCCAATCGGTCATATTGTACTGTTGGTGACACTCGGAGGACCAGAAAACATTTGAACAAATTAATTACTTTTGATATAATTGATTGCGATTTAGCATATAATGCCATTTTTGGCAGGCCTACACTCGCTAAGCCCCAATGACCCAGTCAAAGAAGGCCCCGACTAGGTCCTCCAACTCCGGTCACTATGGCTCAAAGAAGCCCGGGAAGCTCCGGGGAGGAGCCCTCCGATCACCCGAGAGCTTGCTCCCTTGTGCTATATGAGGGCCGTCACCGCCGCTATCACCGGGGCCGTTAGACCCCGGGACCAGATGTCCGCCGCCACCGGGATGACGGAGACGTGCATGTCAAGGAAGTGCATGACCCCTTTGATTGAAGCCAACGCTGTGCTAGAGCTGCCCTCCAGGCCAAGTTCGACCCCGAGCACCTCTAAGGCCCCGTAGACCTTCTTCCCCACTATGACCAGGGCCCAAGCCCTGGAGACCTCTGACTCCCAAATGGCTTCTTATTGCGCCTTCAGCTCCCTCCGGAGCCGTGTATTGGCATCTTCTGAGACCACCATCTGGGCCCGGACCTTCACCAACTCCATGAGCGCTTTCTCCTTCTTGGAGTGCTCTGAGGCAATGACCTCATGGGCCGCCCAGGTGTCCCTGGTGAGCCTTCCCCGAAGGCCCCGGGCGAGGGCGGCTGCCTGTAGGAAACAAGGACTTAGAACAAAAAAGAAAGAAAGAGACTAGACAAATTTATCGGTGGGTTAAGAATCATCTTCACCTGGAGGGTAAGGGAGATGATCTCCCCATAGCGCTCCGTGACGGTCCCTTGCTGGACGTATGCTCGGACCTTTGGGGTGAGGAGCTCTAGGGGGAATTGTCGTGATTTTCCCAAGGAGAACAGGGGCGTCTCCCTCCCAGGGGCTTCGGAGTCGCCGTCCTCCCGAGGGTCCCTCCAATCTCCGGGAGTGATCTCCTCGAACCTCTTCTCGACAAGTTCAGCCCCCGCGGTGGCATCTACCTTTGGAAGTCCGTCGTCTGTGGAACTGGATGTTAGCTCTACCTCTAGGATGCAGCCCTTGGGAAGGAAGAAAAGTCCCTTACCTTTCTTGGGCTTGGGAGGCACTACTACTTCTGGGGGCTTGGCCACCGAGGGATCTGCCGAGGGGACCAAGAGAGAAGCAAATAGGGGGCGGGCACCCACCCTTCGGAAGCTCACCACCGGGTGGCTTTGCTCCGTCGGAGGAGAATCCTTTGGGGGAGCATGCACTGGGGAAGGGGTCAGAGCATAGTCTGCCGAGTCGGACCCCTCTACCTCCCCGGTGCCTCTCTTTGAGGCAGCCCAAGTTGGGCCACCAACTTCGTTGTGTCCCCCGGGCTCTCGGAGAGCTCCTTCTCTGGGGCGCTCCCGAGCCAAGGGAGTTGCCTCTGCCTTTGTTGGGGTAAGGGTCGACACCTTTGTCGGTGCGGCACCCGCAACCTTCGGGGCCGGTGCCAAGGGCTTCACCAGAGCCCTTCCGGAGTCGTCCCCGAGAGCCCATTGCGCCTTGGCGCGTTTAGGCTCCGGTCTGTTGGGTGCGTCCTTCCATTGCTTGTGTGAATCGTGGGTAGGGAGACACCCAGGCCGGTAGCTTCAGCCCAAAGGCCTTTGCTACGATGTTTTGGGCGGCACGGCTCGCTCTTGCTCGTCTCCATCCCGAGAAGGTTCTCTGCCTTCTCCTGGGAGGCGTATTAGGATCGGTCTGCAAAGGAAAAAAGTTAGACAATGCAACGAAGGAACGCCACCGAAGCTAGAGTTCTGGAAGCTTATGCTTGGCCACCAGTAGCCACAGAGGTTAGTGCTTCGGGCATAGTTCGATTCCCCTCTGCCGTGTCCGAAGGGGGTTATCCGGAGGAGAGCCAACTCCTCCGCCAGGTTCTGCATACTCCTTTGGGCTTGGACCTCTCTGGGTCCACCACCCAGATAGAACCACCTCCAAAGCCAATCACGCAGTGGTCTCGGGAGGACGTCACCAGGTACTCGTCTATTCAGGATGACAGCAGCTGGATCATCACTGAGCCAAAGGTGGGCTTCGGCCCGTTCTTCATGATTGGGGAGCCCCTCGCCAACGGCTCGTAGAAGTATCGGAGTAACCAGAGGTTCGGCTCCTCCCTAGTCGCTGTCTCGCATAGCCACACGAACAAGCCCATCCGGACGAGGGCGCTCGGGGCGACGTGGTTCAGGGCAACTCAGTACTCCAGAAGAAACTCCTGAAGCATCGGATGCACCGGGAGCCGGAAGCCAGTTTCGACGAAGGCCGCAAACCGGACTACCTCCCCGTTCTAGGGGCTGCGAGTCACCTCTTCCTCCTTGGGGATCCGGACGTCACCGTTTGTGAATATCGTCTGGGAGAGGAGGGACTCGAGGTCCTCAGATGTGAACTCAATGGCCCCGAGGGAAGCCCTCGGATGGGTGTCACGTGTCATCTAGGGTAATCTAGATCGTTGAAGTTGAAATGATGCCTAGGAAGTTGAAATGCATGCTCTTCGAGGAGTATTATCTTGGGGAAGAAGGCGTCGAAACTCTCCGGGCGAAGTATTAATCCCCGAAAAGAAGATTGTCGCCGAGAGAAAACCGATGTTCCTGGAGGAGTTCAGGACATACCCTTTGGCACCACAACATGCCCCCGGGGCATGGGGGGCTGCTGTTAGGGGAAACTCCCACTCCTCTTGGTCATGACCTCCCGGGGTTCCCAGGAAGGTCCCATGCCTCTGGACTCCAGGTCTCGAAGTGGTTTCGGGTGAGGGCCCTGGGGCTCTGAGCCCCACATCCCATGGAAGGCCCCACGCCTTCAGTCTGTAGCTCCCCAAGTCGTTCCTGGTGAGGGCCCAGCTCTCTGGGCCCCGAATCCTTGGGCAAGAAACTGAGAAAATCTTGTATAGGCCGGACGTTGTCCGGCCAGTCAATGTGACCGTTGCAAATGTGTCACTTACCGTTTAGCTACTTTTCTAAAGGCCGGATAAATCGTCTCTTGTCCGGACAAAAAGCCCGGACAGATGTAAACGTCTATGTTTCACTTTTAGAATTTTACTTCGCTCCAGGGTTTGTACGGGCCGGACAAAGTCCGCTCAGGTCTGGACGGATTCACCTGGACAAATACATTTGTCTCTGGTTCGTTTTGCTCAAGGCTGAAAAAAAATTGTACTAACAGGACATTTTTCGGCTATCATAGACAATGTCCGGCTTGTGCAAACCGAAAACAGGACTTAGGAGTTTTCACTCCAAATTAATTTTGGGGCTATGATTTTGTCAACAGGAGCAAGACCTAGATCGGCCTAGATGTTTATAGAAAATTCAAACAATGTTCTTGCTGCCAAAATATCCAATGCAAATGTTAGCGTCCACGCGTACATGCATGCTGACAGTTTGCATAGAATTGATCAGTTTTGCCGATGAACTTTAAGCCACTGGTCGAATATCCGGTCGAATAGCAAGTGGTCGAATATCTTCTGGTCGAATGACTGGTGGTCAAATAGATGCTGGTCCAAAGACCAATTCGTGTCTTAGATATGATCATGACCAATTCTAGTGTTTATACGACCAATACCAGTTCAATAACAGATACGACCAGTGTGTCAAGAAATGACTATGACCAATTTCAATACTAATACGACCAATTTCAACCACGACTAAGTGTAGATTTCAAATTTTACCTCCAATTCTGACACTACTCTTGTTTTCTAGCAATGCAAGAGGTGAATGAGCACTAGTGCAAATGATATGAATGCATTTGAGCTTCCACATTAGATTGACTCAAGTTACTAGTTTTCGACCCCTCTTAATAGTACTATCAAACTAGTGAAAAGAAGTCCTATTAACTCAGTCTATCTCCAAACACCGAGACCGATAAAATCCTAAGAAAATGATCCTTAAATCTTTGATTTTACTTTCGGTGAAGCTTGATCTCGCTCAAAGTGGCTCATATCAACATCATTTTCCATACGCCCTTCTTTCTTTCATCTCGCAGTTCATTTTGAGACTACAACACATATACTCATTAAACAACGTTAGTCTCATAGTTAGGTTGTCACTAAAATAAATAGCACAATTTTGATGCAATGACATGATGATGCAAAGATGGATGACTAATATGATGAGCTTCCCCTCAACATATGCATCGATATGAAACCACAACAAAGAAGACATCAACTTCAAATTCAAGATAAGAAAGCTCTAAAATAAGGGTTTAACAAATTTCATTTCAATTACTTCTACTAAATCAATATTTATCCAAATTATTATTAATCATAGAAACCTAGATCCAATAGGAAAGACCCAAGCCTCCGGGCTCCTGGTCTCCAAGTGATTCCTAGTGAGGGCCCTGGGTCTTAGGGAAGGCCCCACGCCTTTGAGCTCAAAGTCTACGAGTGGTTCATAGTAATGACTCTGGGCACCGGGTCCTTGGAAAGGTTCGAGACCCACGGGCCTCAAGTCTCGAAGTGATTCCCAGTGAGGGCCTTGGGGCTCTGCATCCCTGGTCCCTGGGAAGGCCCCATGCCTCCGGGCTCCAAGTCTCTAGGTGGCCCCTAGTGAGGGCTCTGGGCCCCAGGTCCTTGATAAGGTCCCATCCCTCTGGGCTCCAAGTCTCTGAATGGTTCTCAGTGAAGGCCCTGGTGTTCTGGGCTCTAGATCCCTAGGAAGACCCCACGCCTCCGAGCTCCTAGTCTCCGAGTGGTTTCCGGAGAGGACTCTGGGTCTCTGAGCTCCAGGTCCGTCCGAAGTTCCTGTGCCTTCGTGCTCTAGGTCTGCACATGGTTCTCGGTGAGGTTCCCAGGGCTCTGGGCCATGGGTCCCTAGGAAGGTCCCATGTCTTCGGGCTCCAACTCTCAATGTGGTTCCTAGTGAGGGCTCTTGGACTCCGTGCCCTTGGCGTAAGGTCCCACGCCTCTAAGCTCCAAGTCTTGAAGTGGTTACTAGTAAGGACCCCAAGGATCTTGGCCCTTGGTCATCGGGAAGGTCTCACGCCTCTGAGCTCCCGGTCTCCAAGTGGTTCCTGTTGAATCTTGAGCCCTAATTAGGGTTTTGGTGATTAATGACATCCGTGAGATTTGCGACTAACCTTTGTATATGAGACTCAGGAAAATCAAGGAGAAAGCATCGAGGAAAGGTAAAGCAAGGCTATCAAGACTTCATGAAGCGAAAACGACGAAAATCTCGACAAAAGTACAAATACCTAAACCTAGCGCTTCTGGTTTTGAAATTTTCTAGGTTAGATGGTCGTACTATTAAGAGGGGTCTTAGCACAAGACTTTTGATCAACCTTGAAGTTTTTAGAAGCATATTTGCATTTGCATTTGCATTGAATCAAAATTGAGTAAAAATTTCAGAGGCCTGTTTTCGTTTTGTACTGGCCGGACAGTGTCTGAAGTGACCGGACAATGTCCGGCCAATACAAACTTTTTCAGAACATTGCAAATCAAGTGCAACAGAGACAAATACATCTGTCCGGTACATCTGTCCGATGAAGGCCGGACATTGTCTGAAGTGACCGGACAATGTCCGGTCAATACAAATGTTACTGAGATGTTTAATTAAGACAAATCTATTTGTCCGGAGGATATGTCTGAAGTGACCGGACATTGTCTGAAGTGACCGGACAATGTCCGGTCAATACAAACTGTGAGCTATTAAAAAGGCTGTGTTAACAGAGACGTATCTATTTGTCCGGACATTTTGTCCGGACAAATCTCATATGTCCGGTCAATACAAAATTCTGGAGGTTTTTGTTTTGAGTGTCAACAGAGACAAATACATTTGTCCGGACAAATCTATTTGTCCGGCGTGTACAAGCTGTTTCGAACAAGGGTGTCAACAGAGACAAATACATTTGTCCGGCCTTCACATTTCACTTCAAACGGCTACTGACACTCGTAATTCACGTGAATAACGGTCAAAATTTTTGTACTGACCGGACATTGTCCGAAGTGACCAGACAATGTCCGGCCAGTACAATTTTCGCCCAATCTTCTTGATTTCGACCGTTTTTGTTGAGAGTATAAATAGACCACTGTTGTAGATGTCTTTAACACACGAAATACACTTCATAAACCCTGAGCAACAGTGTGCAAGCTCTCACACATCCATTCTCTAGCAATTAGAGTCAAAACTTGAGAATTCTTGAGTGCTAGTTGAGTGAATTTGGTTCCAAGCCTTGTTGCATTTGCATTGTGTTCATCAAGCTTTGAGGTTGATCAAGCAAGGTGCTAAGGCTTATTACTCTTGGTGATTGCCGTCACCTAGACGACCCGGGAGGTCCGGCGATCTCTCCATCGACGGTGTGTCGGAGAGGCCCGGCGAGTGGTTGTAAAGGCTTGGAGCTCGCCTATCCGGAGTGGAGAAGGGCTACCTCTAGTGGAATCGAAGCTTAAGCTCAAGTGAAGAGCGCTTCAACGAGGATTAGTGGAAATCGGCAAATTTCCGAGACCTCGGGAAAAACTTGATTTCTTCGGTTATCTCTACTACTTGCTTAATTTCCATTGTGATTGAATTGTTGCTAGTAGTATCATAGAAATCGCTAAATCTGAATTGAATTAGTTTTCCATACCCTTAGAATATTTGCTATTGCAAACTTAGGTTGTTAAACCCTAATTTAGAAGAAAATTTTAAAACCGCCTATTCACCCCCCCTCTAGTCGGCATCCTTCGATCAACAGTTCCCAGTGAGGGCCCCAGATCTCTGGGAAGGCCCCGCGCCTCTGAGCTCAAAGTCTTCAAGTGGTTCCCTGTAAGGACCCCAGGGCTCTGGGCCCTGGGTCCCTGGGAAGGCCCGAGGCCCAAAGGCCCCAACTCCAAGTTGTTCCTAGTAAGGGCCTAGGGCTCGGGGCCCCGAGTCACTGCAAAGACCCACGCCTCTGGGCTCGAAGTCTCCAAGTGGTCCCCGGTGAGGTCCCTGGAAAGGCCCTTGCCTCTGGGCTCTAAGTCTTCGAGTGGTTCTCGGTAAGGACTCTAGGTCTCTGGGCCCCGGGTTGTTGGGAAAGTCCAAGGCCCTGGGCCTCTGGGCCCCGGGCCATCAAGAAGCTCCCAGGTCTCTGGGGGTTCCCAGATAGAGGCCCCGTTCTCTCCGATGATTTCCCGGGTACGGGCCTGCCCAATCCGGTGGTTCCCTGGGTGCGGGCCCTGCCCTCTCCGGGTGTTTCTCCAGGTAGAGGCCCTGCCCTCTTCGGATGTATCCCCGGATATAGTCCCTGTCCTCTCTGGGTGGTTTCTTAGGTAGAGGCCCCGCCCTCTCCGGATGGCTCCCTAGATAGAGATCTTGTCCTCTGCAAGTGGCCCCTGGGTAGAGGCCCAACCCTCTCCGAAGGGTTCCCGGAATAGAGGCTCTACCCTCTTCGGGTCCCGCTACTCGGGAAAAGAATAGAGCTGCTCCCAAGAGACCCTTGTCACCAGGTGCCTTGAGAATTGAAGCGGCCACTTGTCGAAGATCCGGACCTCATGCCTTGCCAGAGGACCATTATGCCCTCAATCTGATAGTCGTAGTTAGTGTAGTTTAGTAATTTGCGTCTTTTAGGGTTTATATATACCCTTGTACCCTTTATATAAAAACAACACTCTCATTTTATCTAATACATACAAAGTAATATGTGCGTGTAGGAGCCCTCTCCCTGCGAGAGAGCCTGCCCAACTGGGTTACGTTGTGGGCGCATCGACAGGACTAAGGTCCCCACTAGGACCTGAACTTGTATAAATCTTTTGTGTAACTCTTTGTGATTGCACAATGCGAGGTGACTCGTCGCAAAGTCAGCTTTCGTCGCCTTACGCATGTTCCACATCATCAAACCTGCTGTGGGGTTTGTAACACCATGACATAAATAAATAATCATCTTGGTTCGATCAACAAGTGGGTGACTTGTTCATGAAACTCTAAATTTATTTAATGATATTCTATAAAGTCCCTACTCCATTATCTTTTAATAGGACATTATTGATTGATGGATTAGCATATATATTGATTGATGGTCATGTTTCACGGATCATGGATATAAGATATCAAATTAATAATATGGACATATGCTGGAGAATATAATGTTGGATAAACCCATTTTAAGACACTAGTTGGATTTTTCTTATAAGTGTCACTATTTTGTCTCAAATAATGTTTATGATTGATCCTTAGACTTAGACTATCATAGTTTCCTACAAGTATAGTAGTATATTTTAGTACTACCAAACGCTATTTTTAAGTGAGTGGTAATAAAGGTAATATTCGGGTGTGCTATGAGCCATGCGGAGGAGTGTGGATGGTTAAAATGGAATTTGCATCTCTCATATAATGAGAGAGATATCTCTGGCCCCTTGATATAGATGAATTGAGAAGTGCATGGCCATATCGTTTGTGGTTGAGTCTTAACTACAAGAAGATGAGTTCACTCAGAGGTCGAGAAAGGATTAAATAGTGCGAGGTGGCATGTTTCCTACCTTGGGTTTAATATGGTAATGTATGGTAAGAGGATCAACATGAGTAAATTAAATAGGTTCGTTGGTTATGATCTTCGTGTATATTTTGATAGTCGTTATGTTTTTTTTAGGGGCCACTACCGAGTCACAATTTGGGTAAGTATTCTCGGGTCGTGACCAGATATGCACCCTACAGGGTCATACACTTAATAGGTTGGAATAAATCAATTCGAATTGGATCTATTATGAGGGTTTTCGTATAACACTATGAGACCTAATGTTAGACTTCTCCTGCAATTCAGATAAGATTTGTTATGTGATATTGTATCACATCAGAAAACCTAATCTAGTAGGATTACTTCTGCAAGACTATATAAAGTAAGGTATGATGGACTTTGATGAGATCAAGAAAAACTCTATCTGTCATCTCCACTAAAACAACTGCCCGTAAATCTTTGTCATGCGTGTGGGTGCTAGCACACTATTGTACGACGTTCTATCCCATAATGTGTGGATACCGATAGAGGTGTTGCTGCAATTGCTGCACTGATCAGGATGTCCGCGAGCGGTTGCTGTCATCTACATCAGCTGATTAGGACGATCCGCGAGTGATCGATGTGCACATTTGATTGCTTCACCAACTCTTCTTCCGCTGTTGGTAACAATTTAATCTATGGTCTATTACTTGCAGACTTCGAGTAAAATTTTTTGAAATTCTACCAGTGTAGTTTACTCGGTTTCCTAATAGGACAAGAAAGAACCCAAATTGGAATATTGGAGCTACTAAGATGGATGGAAACGGAGAGGCAGAAATCGCAAACCATTCAAGATAATACAAGATAATACGAGATAATCAAGAAGCCCAAGCTCAAATGCTTCGAGATAATCAAGCAGCTCAACCACAATCACAATTATCAGAACAGATGACTCGAAGAATTCTAGCGACACCAGCGGAAGGGACAATTATAAGTGCAACGCTCACTGTTTTCATAAGACACGTCTCCAAATTTTTCCAACACACCACATACCATGGTTGCTGACCGTCGGTTAAGAGACGTAGAACAGAAAATGGACACAGTAAGGTGCTCTAATGCTGAAAGGGTCCTCTATACATCTCACCAACTTGCAGGCCTAGCCGCAACATGGTGGATAAATTATCAAAATATGCATCCACAATGAGAAAGCATCAACTTGGTGGAGTTCTCTGAACAATTCCGTAAAGCTCACATTCCAATGGGGTTAATGGCAGTAAAGCACAGAGAATTTCGAAATCTGCGACAAGGGGCGCAATAAGTGACAGAGTACCTACATCAATTTAGTCGGTTAGCTTGATATGCCCCGAAAGACATTGACACTGAACCAAAGAAAATTGAACGTTATATCGAAGGGCTGCAACAAACCTTGCAATTACACATTGCGTCCCATGAGTTTATAGATATCCAAGTTATGGTAAATCGTGTACTTCAAGTAGAAGAAAAACATGGGACCGTAGAGGACACCCGGAAAAGGAAGGCTATGTTTTAGTCATTCATGTCCAACAAAGTGGCATGGGGTCATGCTACAACTATGCCTTCATACATACCATTTGCTCAATAGGCAACTCTCCGATCATTTTAAACTAAATGTACACAGTGTCAAGGTAATCATTATCTACAGGATTGTCCTAGTGTCAGTGGATGATGTTTCCATTGTGGGAAAATTGGACATCATCGAGGTCAATGTCCTTAGAGGTACCTACCATCTTTAGTGGCTAGAGCTCAACATAGGGAGTAAACATCAGGAGAGAAATCTTCCATAACTGCGCCAACCCCAGTACCACAAAAATCGTATGGTAGGGGAATGCCTCTAATTAAACCGCGGAGGAGCCGCAACTACACGTGGAAGAGGTCGAGGAACAACACCACAAGGGCTAGGCCGGTTAAACTACGCCACTAAGGAGGAAGCAGGAGAAGCTATAGAGATAATCCTGGGTAAGTTTTTAATACAATTGGAAATTTCAATGATTTTATTTGATCCTTGTGCTACACATTCTTTTATTTCCAAAACCTTTGCAAACAAAAGTAAGTTGCAAATTATACCTCTAGAATACTCTTCGACCATTCAATCACCTAGAGCTAGGATGTGTGTGAGAACAATATGTAGAGGAGTTATTTTTGAAATTTGTGGAGAGAAGTTCTCCACAAATCTTCTTGTTTTGGAACTAAAAGAGTTAGATGTAATTTTGGGAATAGATTGGTTATCTAAACACAAAGGTCGTTGAGATTGTGAGAAGAAAACCATAACCCTCACCAGTATAGAAGGAAAAGAAGTTTTATTCTATGCAGAATGAAGCCCTTGGAGGATCTGAAACAAGTTCTTCACAATTTAGAGAATTTGGAAATTACTCAAGTGCGTGTAGTAAACGAGTACTTGGATGTATTTCCAGATGAGTTACCTGAAATGCCACCTGACAGGGAAGTATAATTCACCATAAAACTGAAACTTAGTACAGCTCCTATATCCAAACGACCATATAGAATGTCAGTAAAAGAACTAGAGGAACTCAAGAAGCAGCTAGAAGATTTAGAAGCAAAAGGATTCATTCGACCAAGTACATCACCATGGGTTGCTCCAGTCCTTTTTGTAAAAAAGAGAGATGGAGGACTCCGTATGTGTATAGATTATCGAGCGCTAAATGATGTGACTATAAAAAACAAGTATCGTTTGCCAAGAATTGATGATCTATTTGATCAGCTTAGAAGAGCAAAGGTCTCTTCAAAATTTGACCTTAGGTCAGGTTATTATCAATTGAAAATAAGGGTAGAGGATATTTCGAAAACAGTTTTACAACCCAATATGGACTATACGAGTTCATAGTGTTACCTTTTGGGTTCACCAATGCAACAGTTGTATTCATGAACGTAATGAACAAGGCATTCATGGAATACCTAGACCAGTTCATGATAGTGTTTATTATGATATATTCCAAAAAGGAGAAGATGCGATGCATTTAAGGATGGTTCTTGGTAAATTATGGGAACTACAGTTGTATGCGAAACTTGAGAAGTGTAATTTTTAGATGAAAGAAATTTCTTTCTTAAGGTCATATCATGACAGAAGAAGGCATATCAATGGACCCTAAGAAGATTTAAAGCTGACCACACACTCACATGCATTAACACGAGCGTATGTGCGTCGTCTTGGACAATACGTGAATTTGTTTCTTGGACAAATTAATTTTTCAATTACAGAACAAATGATGTTACCTAATGATTGTTCTTTGCTTATTGTCACATGTGAGGGAGTTCTGGACGAAGTTGCTGATCCAACTCTTAGCCAAGGAAGAATGAACACTTTTCTAGCAGCTTCGACTAATGATCACTTCGACCACATCAATCAAAAGAACTCTGCGCTTGACCAGAAAGGCTCGAGGTTGCAGCCCATGGTCATAAGCACATGGTCGCAGTTTGGGAACCATACAGCCTGCCGACCAAGCGACGATCTGTTGTTTGATCAGAGACTTCGACCAAGCGCTAGTTTTAGCACAGATGTCCGAATCAGTCGTGTGAGCACTTGTTGGAAAGGTATTCAAAAGAGCTTTTCAACTCATTAAGAATTGCCTAGTGGTCGTTTGTTTGGACAGTTTGGAGAACTGTCTTGACAGAATTGAAGTTCGACTTGAGCAAGTTGAGCAAACTCTTCCATGACAACATCCACCTCCTCGAGCCCCTCGAGGTTCAATTGGAGTCAATAATCATGTTGCTGCTGCTGCCCCACTCCAACCAAGGGCATACTTACACGCTGCTTTCCAGGAAGCCGCAAATGAAGAGATACATGATCAATATGTGGCTAACAATGAGGAAGTCGTTTTGGATCCTGATCAACAACGACTTGCACGAAACCGTCGAGGCATGGGAGGATATGCACGGCACCGCAATGAACACAGAAGGGATGATGCTCTGGGAAAGATCAAATTTACTATCCCCAGCTTTGATGGGAAGTTTAATCTAGAAGCATATCTTGATTGGGAGTTGCTCGTCGAGCAAAATTTCAGTTGTTATCTGTATCCTGAAGATCATCGAGTACGTGCTACCACAAGTGAGTTTGTTGATTATGTTTCTATTTGGTGGAGTCAAATCTGCCAGAGGGATAGAGCTCCTCACACTTGGGACGATATGAAGTGCTTGATGAGGTCCAGATTTGTACTCGCTTATTTTGAGAGAGATTTGGTTAATAGATTTCAGAGATTGAATCAGGGTAGCAAATATGTTGAAGATTACTATCAAGAGCTGCATGTAGGCATGCTTCGTGTTAATGTGCAGGAAGAGGAGAATGCAAAGATGGCTAGATTCTTGGGTGGATTGAATCGTGAGATACAAGACATCCTTGATTTTCAAACTTACGCCTCTTTGGACTAGCTTTTTCATTACGCATGCAAAGCTGAAAGGCAAGTGCAAGAGAAACGAACAAGCTACAACAAAACTGGTCGAAGCTACCCTAGCTCGACCAGGCCTTGGAAGAGCGCTACTACACAACAAAAGAGTGCGACCCCCTCTAGCGGCACTGCTACATCGACTGGTCGAATGCAGTCCGCGAGCCGCGCTACGACCTCAACATCCAAAGTTGTTGATTCAAAGATGACCACTACTGTCCCCACCAAAAGTTCATCATCGGTCGCTTCTATTGGACGAACAAGGGAGATAGAGTGCTTCAAATGCAAAGGGAAGGGGCATTACATGCGTGATTGCCCAAATCAGCATGCCCTCATCGTCCGGGATGATGGAGAATACACATCGACCAGTGAGGTCGAAGAAGAATCCGATCGCGAGGAGCAACAGGACCTATTGGGCTTTGACGCGGAGATCACCTTTGATGCTAATCATGTCAGCCTCATTGTTCGTCATGTTCTTAGTTCTCAGATGAAAAAGGTAGAGAGGGCGCAATGCCACAATTTAATCCAATCAAAGTTTGTGATTATGAAGCACTCGTGCAAAGTCATCATTGATGGTGGAAGCTACAACAACATTGCCAGTTCAGAGATGGTCGCGAAACTCAGCTTGACCACATGAACACACCCGCAGCCATACTACATTCAATGGTTCAATTCTTGTGGCAGGTTGAAGGTGACCGCGACGGTACATGTACACTTTTCCGTAGGTACCTATTCTGATTTTGTGGACTGTGATGTGGTACCAATGCAAGCTTGTGCATTACTACTTGAATGACCATGGCAATACGATAATGACACTACACACCATGGTGTTCCAACAAATACTCTTTTGTGCACAACAACAAGAAGGTTTAACTGGTTCCAATGTCTCCTGATGAAATTCTCAAATATGATTTAGATAGGGCTGAGCGTGAGAGAAAAGAAAGAGAGATGAGAGACATTCACAAATCGGGGAGCGAGAGCCACCAAACCAACTTGAGAGAAAAGAAAGAAAAGAGTGAAAAGAAAAGAGTGGTTCAACTTAAGGGACGGGTTCTGTTAGCCACAAAAAGTGAGATGCGAGAGTTAGAAACCCATCTCCAAGAGTGCTTGGTGCTTGTGTGCAAAGATGCTCCCTTTTTTCTACTGATGTTTTACCCTCTACTTTGTCCGTTTCGATTGTTTCTTTACTGCAGGAATTTGTGGACGTGTTTCCAATCGAGATACCAGCAGGGCTGCCACCAATGCAAGGGAGAGAGTATCAAATTTACCTTATTCCAGGAGCATCCTTGCCTAATCGACCTCCGTATCGCACCAACCCTGAGGAGACAAAAGAAATTCAACGCCAGGTACAATAGCTTCTCGACAAAGGGTATGTACGTGAAAGCTTTAGTCCTTGTGCTGTTCCTGTTTTACTTGTGCCAAAAAAGGATGGATCATGGAGGATGTGTATAGATTGTCGAGCTATTAACAATATCACTGTTCATTATCGTCATCTGATTCCTCGGTTAGATGATATGCTTGACGATTTGAGTGGTTCGACCATCTTTTTTAAGGTCGATTTGCGAAGTGGTTACCACCAAATTAGAATGAAACTAGGTAATGAATGAAAAACTTCCTTTAAGAGTAAATTTGGATTGTATGAATGATTGGTCATGCCATTTGGTCTTACTAATGCACCTAGTACGTTTATGCGCTTAATGAATGAAGTGTTGCGAGCTTTTATGGGACACTTTGTAGTGGTCTACTTTGATGACATCTTAATCTACAACAAGACTTTGGATGAACATTTGGGGCATTTGCGCCAAGTTTTTGCTGTTTTGAGAGAGCACATTTGTTTCCAAATCTTGAGAAGTGCACCTTCTGCACGGATCGAGTCGTGTTTCTTAGTTTTGTTGTGACTACACAGGGCATCAAGGTGGATGAACAAAAGGCAGAAGCAATTCGAGCATGGCCTACACCTACAACAGTCACACAAGTGCGGAGTTTCCACGAATTTGCTGGTTTCTACCGCCGGTTCATACAGGATTTCAGTATGATCACTACCCCACTCAATACGCTGACAAAGAAGAACATGCCCTTCAAGTGGGAACAGGAACTTTCAACTCGCTGAAAGATAAGTTAACCAATGCACCACTTCTACAACTTCCTGATTTTAATAAAACTTTTGAAATGAAATATGATGCTAGTGGTATTGGAATTGGAGGTGTTCTCATGTAGGATAGAAAACCCACTGCTTATTTCAGAGAAAAGCTTAGTGGTTTAGCTTTAAACTACTTAACCTATGACAAGGAATTGTATGCATTGGTTATAGTGTTAGAAACATGGCAACATTATCTCTGGTCGAAAGAATTTGTCATACATTCAGATCATGAATCATTAAAACATATTCGTAGTCAAAGTAAGTTGAATCGTAGACATGCTAAGTGGATTGAATTTATTGAAACTGTTGGGGGAAATCTCCGTGGGATCAAGTCCAGGTAAGAGGCCGTCCATTTTGCCAGGGTACAAGGCCCTCGGTGGCTTGTCCCGGGCGCCGCCATTTGCCCGGGGACGAGGCCCCCTGGTGGCTTGTCCTGGGCGCTGCCATTCGCCCGGGGACGAGGCCCCCCGGTGGCTTGTCACGGGCGCCGCCTTTTGCCTGGGGACGAGGCCCCCCGGTGGCTTCTCCCGGGTCATGTGAGGATCACGTGAGAGGCGCCTTGGGAAATGGCAGACACCTGTGAAGCATCCAAGGCTCCTGACCGAAAGAAGGACGCTGGTGCCCCTCGATCCAATGGTGCCAAGCGGGGTAGTTTAGTCTTTTTGCGTCTTTTGGGCCTATATGAGCCCTTATAACCCCTCATGTGAGGAGGAAAATTCATATTTACTCTAATAAACAATCAAATAGGCGTGCTCTGGAGCCATCTCTCCCCCGAGAGAGCTCCCCTAGCCAACTCCGGTTGGGAGCACGTTGACAGGACTAAGGCCTCCACTAAGGCCCGAACCTGTATAAACTCTTGTGTTACTTGTTGTGTTTGCCCGACGGGAGAGGACCGGTCACACGGTCAGCTCGCATCGTCTTTTCTTCGCTAGGAACCTCCACGAAACCTGCCAGGGTATTCGTAATACCACGACAGTTGGCGTCGACCGTGGGGAATCGTGATGAATCGCCATGGCTCCCCCAAGAACGAGGGCTCGCACCCTCCCCGGTGATGCTGGTCCCAGTGACCCGGCGCCACCCCTCCGAAGCACGGCCGTCCTGGCATTGATGGCTGGACATGGCCAAACCCAGGTACTGCCTCTAACTCTTCCGGTAATTTCCGTGGACAGGGCTCCGGGTCCAACCCGGTGACCTCTGATGCTCCCGGGGGGACTGGCTTCCCCCCGGTGGCCCCGTCAGCTTGAGGCTCTGATGGAGGGTCAGCTCCGCGTCTAGCGTTCGATGGACGAGCTCCTCCGCGTTTTGGCGCGGCCGCCGGCCCCCATCTACCCACAGTTCTCGTTCATGGGGGCAATGCCCCCGTTTATGGGACATCCGATGGCCCCTTCGCTCCTCAGAGGTCAGGTCGCTCCTGGGGCTTGTGGTCCCAGTGGGGGTTACGCCCCGGCGGGCCGGTCATCCGGAGCCTTCCCGACCTCGGGGGCGTTCCCGGGGCCGGGGACTTACCCCATCCTCGGGGTCTTCCCCACGCCAATGGTTCACTCCGCGCCAGTGGCCTTCCCAAGACCGGACGCCGGCCTCCCCCCGCCGGTTATGCCCATCGTCCCGGAGGTGGTCTGCCGGGCGACTCCCGTCCCGTCGCCGAACCTTGCCCGGCCGGGTCCCCACTCTCTGTTTCCAGACGGTACTCCCGGGGACCGCCCGGTAGTGGATTCCACCCACGCCCCGGTTGCGCCTCCCGCACCCGCATATGACGCGCAGGAGCTCCCTCCTCCCCCAGGGCCGCCGCCGAGGGCTCCCACGGTGGACCAAGTCCGTTTCACTTGGGAGGAGGTGGAGCGAATGCGTACCACCGAGTCTGGGGAGGAGCCTCCCCCGGGTAATGGACGTGGGGAGCCCTGCTCCCGCTCGGGTCGGGGGAAGAGACCCGCCGAGGATCCAACCGCTCCTGGGGGGTGCCCGGACGTCCTAGAGGTCAGCTCCACCAACCCGGAGGAAAAACGGCGCTACTGCCATGACGGCGGACCTCTTGGGCCCCTCCCGACTCTGACAACGAGCGCGCGTCCCCTGTGAAAGGGGACAGCGACCGGGACTCTCCTCGAGAGGTAGAGGGGGCCAACCAGCCGCTGTGCCGTAGACTCCGGTGCATCTGATGGCCGCGGCCATACCGTCCGCCCCACATCGAGCACTACAACGGTGAGGCCGACCCATATGAATTTGTGCAGGTATATTCCACAGCCATTTCGGCGGCTGGGGGGGACGAGACAGTCCAATACAACGTCTTCCCCCTCTACCTGACCGGGATCGCCAGCTCGTGGTTCTACAACTTGAAGGCCGGCTCCATCAAGTCCTTCACACAGCTCAAATGTGAGTTCTGCACAAACTTCCAGGGGAACAACGTGCGCCCCCTGGATTCCTCGCAGCTATATACCGTCTGACAGAGGACGAGGGAGACCATCCGCAGCTTCTTCAAGCGCTTTGCTCAGGTCAAGAGCAAAGTAGCTCACGTCTCTGACTCAACAGTCATTGAGGCGTTAAGAGCGGGATCCTCCCGGGGGAGCTCCACCGGAGACTCTCCCGAAGCTGCCCCTCCTCTGCCAACGAGCTCTTCAACATACTCGAGAAGTATGCTCGGGCGGAGGAGGATGACCTCTGGAAGAAAAACCAGGAAGTCCCCGCCCCTGCCAATCGGGGGGCCAGGGACCCCCTCAAACCCCCCAAGGGGGGCAATCATAGCGAGCCACGGCCTCGGGACACCTTTGTCCTCGAGGGCGGAGGTGGCTCGCGCGATGCCTCCAAGGGCAACTACCCCTTCCCCAAGCCGAAAGGTCGTGGGGGAGGGCAGTCATTCCGCGATCGCGAAAGCCCCGCTGCAGGAGGCAGGGAAAGCCTGTGGTGTACCTTCCACAAGTACAATACCCATGCCACCCGTGAATGTCACTAACTGCTCCAACACTTCACCGCATTCCTCGACCAGCATGGGCAGGGGGATTCTTGCCTCCTTGCCCCCTTAGCCAGCCTTACCAGCCCTTCCTGCCCTCGTGGGGGGACAGCAGGGACTAGCGCAGGAGGGGGAGCCGTCAGAGACTCTCCCCTTCCAAACCTCCCAAAGGCGTGTCAACATCATCATGGGACTCTAAGCGTCAGCGCAAGGAATACGCACGCGAAGTAAAGGTGGTAGGGGTGCTGCATACGTCCTGGCCACCCAAGTGGTCGGACGTCCCCCTCACTTTTACAGTAGAAGGCGCGCATGGGGTCCGTTTCCCCCATGATGATGCACTCATCGTCTCCGCTACTGTCTACAACTGCCATCTGGCCCGCATCCTAGTGGATGGCGGGAGCTTCGCCGACGTCCTCTACCTAAAGGCGTTTAAGGAGATGCAGGTGGACGAGAAGCTACTGCAGCCCGCAGCAGGGCCCTTGCAGGGATTCGTCCCAGGGAAGAGATGGTCTGGTTCGATGTGGTAGACCTTCCCTCTTCATACAACGCAATCATGGGGAGGACCACAATCAACCGCTTGGGGACCGCAATCCACCAGAGCTACCTCTGCGTGAAGATCCCCGGGCCTCATGGTGTGATCACCGCCCGGGGAGACCAAGACGTGGCCCGCGCTTTATACAAGCGCGCCGCCGTAATGATCGGGAGCATCAATATGATCAAGACCCCGGGGGGGGGGGGGCGAGGCCTCTCCCCCAGAACCAGACGCCGCCGCATTACCTTCCGGGAGGTCCCACTGTCCCCAGACGACGGGGACAAAACTGTCAGGATCGAGGCTGATCTCCACGAGGAGCACGCGGAGCAACTCGCGGCTTTCCTGCGCAAGAACTCCGACGTTTTTTCCTGGAAGCCTTCAGATATGCGAGGCGTCGCCCGGGACGTCATCGAGCACAAGCTCGCGGTGGCCCCCAGCCACCTCCCGGTCAAGAAGAAGCTAAGGAAACTCTCCCTTGAACGCCAAGAGGCGATCAAGGTCGAGATCGCCAAGCTCTGAGAGGTGGGGTTCATTCGAGAGGTCTTGCACCCCGAGTGGCTCGCGAACCTCGTCCTCGTGAAGAAGTCGAACGGCAAGTGGTGAATGTGCATGGACTTCACCGACCACAACCGCGCTTGCCCCAAAGACAACTTCCCACTCCCGGGAATTGACCAGCTGGTCGACTCGACTGCGGGGTGCGAGTTGATGAGCTTCCTGGACGCGTATTCTTGCTATCACCAGGTCCAGATGGCAGAAGGGGATGAGGAAAAGACGAGTTTCATAACTCCCCTCGGGACCTGCTACGCCCACATGCCCTTCGGGCTAAAGAACGCTGGAGCAACCTTCCAGCAACTCATGACGTTGGCACTCAAGGACCAGATCGGTTGCAACATCGAAGTCTACGTCAACGACGCGGTCGTCAAAAGTCCCCGTGCGACTGCTCACATTGACGACTTAGTGGAGACCTTCCACAACCTCCGCGCGTACGGGTTGAAGCTCAACTTAGAAAAATGCGCCTGCAGCGTGCGCGGGGGGAAGCTCCTAGGCTTCCTCGTTTCCCAGCGGGGAATAGAGGCCAACCCCAAAAAGATCTGGGCACTCCTGGATATGCCCCCGCCGCGCTCGGTCAAAGACGTTCAACGGCTCATCGGCCGCTTGGCTGCGCTGAGTCACTTGTCTCGCGGTCTGGGGAATGCGGCCTCCAATTCTTCAAAATCCTCCAAGGGCTCAAAGGGTTCCAGTGGGCCCCCGAGGCCCAGGAGGCCTTCGACGATTTGAAGAAGTATCTCACGAGCCCCCCAATGCTCATGAGCCCGTCCCCGGAAGAGCCTCTGCTCCTTTACCTCGCCGCGACCCCGGTAGCCGTGAGTGTGGTATTGGTAAAGGAGCAAGATGGGCAACAGCGTCCCGTGTACTACGTGAGTGAAGCCCTCCAAGGGGCTAAAACTCGGTACACGGAGATGGAGAAGATCTGCTACGCCCTTCTAATGGCGTCCCGAAAGCTTCGTCATTACTTCCTGGGGCACCCGATAACTGTCCCGTTGTCCCTCCCTTTGGGGGAGGTGCTTCGGAACAAGGAAGCCACCGGCCGGATAGAAAAGTGGGGGGCCAAGCTTGCCCCCTTTTCCCTTTCCCTCACAGGGCGCTCCGCCATCAAGTCACAAGTCGTCGCCGACTTTGTGGCGGAGTGGATCCCTGCCTCCGGGCCCGGGGACGAAGACCTCCCCGCACCTCCCTGACGCATCGACCGTTGGACACACGTTCGATGGCTCCCTGTGTCTCGCCGGGGCCGGTGCGGGAGTAGTCCTCCGGAGCCCCGAGGGGAGGGAACTGGAGTACGCGGCGCGGCTCGAGTTCCCTGCCACGAACAACGTCGCCGAATACAAGGCCTTGCTCCTTGGGTTGTGCCTCACGCGCTCCCTGGGGATTCGACGCCTCCTAGTGAAAGGAGACTCCCAGCTTGTAGTTTGCCAAATGGACAAGTCCTACTTGTGCCATGAAGCGAACTTGAGCCTCTACTTGCAGGAAGTGCGCAAGATGGAGAAGCACTTCGATGGCCTAGAGGCCCGGCACATCCTGCGAGGGACAACAACCGGGCTGACGCCCTAGTTCAGGCAGCCAGCACCCGGGAACCGCTCCCCAAAGGGGCTTTCTTCGAGATCATCGTGAAGCCCTCGGTGACCTCCCCGGACATGGGTGATGAGCCCTGCATCCCGGAAGTCGCCGAAATCACCTGGACTTCATCCTGGATGTATCCCCTCGTCTCCTTCATCAAGGGGGAGGGAGACCCTCCCAACGAGACTGAGACCAAGCGCCTCAGGGCCAAGGCTCGGGCATACCTCCTGTTGGAGGGGAAGCTTTACAAGCAGGGGACTTCCGCCTTGCTCCGCTGCCTTCCACAACCGGAAGGGCTCCGGCTTCTCAAGGATATTCACTCGGGAAGTTGCGGCTCTCATCTGGCCCCGCGCACCATTGTGGCCAAGGCCCTTCGCCAGGGTTTCTATTGGCCCACAGTGATTCGCGACACGCGAGACCTTGTCTCCGCATGCGAGGCCTGCCTAAAGATGGCCAAGGGTTTGAACCTCCCCCCTGTAGCGTTGCAGACTATCCCATCACTTGGCCCTTCGCGCACTGGGGGATGGACCTCCTTGGTCCCTTCCCCCCAGCGCACAAGGGCTACAAGTAAGCGGTGGTCGCGGTCGACTACTTTACAAAGTGGGTAGAGGCCGAACCTCTGGCCAACATCACGTCCTAAGCGATACAGCGGTTTTTTGGAAGAATATCGTGTGTCGTTTCAGGGTCCCCCGAGAAATTACTGTCGATAATGGGACCCAATTCGACTCGGTATATTTCTGGGAATTCTGCGAAGGCCTGGGGCTCACCATCCACTTCGCCTCGGTAGCTCATCCTCAGAGCAACGGGGCCGTTGAAAGGGTCAATGGTGTAATCCTACAAGGGTTACGCCGACGGCTCGGACAAGCCGCCTCCAAACGGGGTGCGTGGGCAGAGGAGCTCCCTAGCATCCTCTGTTCCATGCGCACGACCCCGAACCGGGCTATGGGACGCACCCCCTTCTCCCATGTATACGGGGATGAGGCAGTCCTTCCCCCGGAGATTGGCTTCTGGTCACTGCGGGTCGAGCTCCAAGACGGAGCCACGACTGCAACGTACCAAGCCAACGAAGCAAATCAGTGACTGGAGGTCGACCTCGTGGAAGAGGAACGCGACCGAGCGCTCCTCTGCCACACCATCTACGAGCTCGAAATGGCGCGCGCATATAACCAGCGTGTCTACGAGAGGGTTTTCCGCCTTGGGGACCTCGTCCTCAAGTGCGTCACGGACCCCCAAGCCCAGGGCAAGCTCTCCCCCAAGTGGGAGGGTCCCTACAGGATCTCGGCAATCCTGGGCTCAGGGGCGTACAAGCTCTCCAACCTTCAAGAACAGGAGCTAAAGTACGCGTGGAACGTACGCATGCTTCGCAAGTTCTACGTCTAGCCTACAGACTCGTCCCCTCCCCCGGAGCGGTTACGCCAGAGGGGAGGGGGACATTGTACTCACTGTTCCCTCCCCCGTCGTGACTTTGCGGGGGGAGGCGTTGTATTTTTACTCATCATCAATACAACTGGCTTTTTCCTCACCTCCAGCTTACTGCAGGTCTTTACCGTCTCTCACGACGATGCCCTCCCCGTGAGGATGCCCTCTTAGCAAGGATGCCCTCCCTGTGAGGAAGTGGGCTATCACGACCCAACAAGTCCTTACGACGGGAGTCCCACTCCCGTAGGGCGGCTTACGATCACCCCTCGTGGACTGGGGGTGTAAGCGGCAACCCGGTCCTCAAGGACCATGGTAACGAGTCAATTTGAGAGATATCGGGCGTATCCTCCTCAGGGACCATGGACTGAGGGTGTAAGCGGCAACCCGGTCCTCCGGTGGGCATCATTACATTAAACGCGATACAACCCGGAAGGCTCCTACACCTAATAATCCCAGAGGCCCTCTGATAGCTCCCGGGCCAGGTCTCGATATAAGCTTCATATACGGCGCTGGGCCTCCCGGAGCAAATCTTCGGACCAATATTCACAGCCAGCCGGTGGAAGTATTCGAAGCGGGGGAACCCTCCGGGACCCCGGTCGCGGAGGGGACAATTCAGCGCGGTAGTTGTCGAAGTTGTCCAGGTGCCACTCCGGAAGCCACCGCAACCGGATTGGCTCCCGGGAAACACCCCTGCCGTGTCCCCCGGAGAAGAGACTTAACAAGATGAAGGCGGCCTGGGCATCCCCCAGGTGACACTCACCGGATCTCGGAGGCTCCATCTTCGGAGAGGCTCCCCGCAACATTGGGACGCCCCTGAGATTGCGCCCCAACCTCAGGGGCCTTTGCCCGGAAGTAACCTCCCGAGGCCCAGGAGTAACCTCCCGAGGCCCAGGAGTAACCTCCCGGGAAACCTGGTAAATTTAATTTAAAGACTTGGCAAAAAATTTCATTTCTATTACATCAAAATATTTTTTGTACAAGTGTCCGGGGCTTCTTCTAAGAAGCTACCGGGAACAAAAAAGCTAAGACAAAAAAGAGAGGGGTCCTATCTAAAGGCCCGGGGGGAGGCTCATACTTGTTCATTGGTGTCCTCCCGCCGGGAGGCTCCCGTCGGAGCCGTAGCGTCCGCCCCCGGAGGCGCCGGCGCCGGGAATCGCACCCGAACTATCCGGTCGTAGAAGCCGCCGGCGATCTGCTCCACTTCTCGCCGAGATGGCTCGAAGAACTCCGGAAAGCTCCGGGGGATCCAATCGCCTGGGCGCCAACCCCCCGGTGCTCCACGAGCCCGGCCGCAGCAGCCACCACCGGGATTGCCCGGCCCCGTGCCCGGGCATCGGCGGCCTCCGGGATCACAGAGACTTGTGCGTTGAGAAAACGCACAGCCTCTGTGAACATCGCCGATGTCGCCTCGGAGCTGCCTCCTGGGCCAAGGCTCACTCCGAGCCCCTCGAGGGCTGAGCGGACGGAGCGGCCCGTGTCCGTCACCTCTCGGACGCTGGAGCCCTCGAGCTCCCAGAGGGCTTCCTCCTTGGCCTTCGCCTTCCTCCGGAGCCGGTCGTTGGCGTTCTCGGAGGCGTGGAGCTAGGCCCGGACTCGGGCCAATTCCCGGAGCACGCCATCGCGCTCCTCCAGGTAGGCGGCGGCCTTCCCCTCCACCTCCTTCAGCGCCTTATCGAAGCACGCCTCGATGCCCCAGGCGATGACCGCCCCCCGCGAACGCGAGAGTTAGTCCAAATGCGAGTTGGAATCCCGAAGAAAACAAGCCACCGGTTCGAGGATGAACCTGGATATGGAGAGATTGAAGCTCTCCGCAGCGTTCGCGGAGCGTCCCTTGCGAGACGTAGTCCTGGACCTTTTTGGTCTGGAGCCCCTCCGCGAATCGGAAGACCTCCCCCGCGGATAGCAGGTGTCTCCCTCCCGACGACTCCGAACCCATAGGGACCGGCGGCGGGCACCCTTGCGAAGGTCGCAGGGGTGATGAGGACCAGAGTTGCGGTGGCTGGAGTCCTTGCCGCCGAAGAAGAGCCGAGGAAGAGGCCGACGAGCTCTTCGAGGGGGTACCTCCCCGGGGGGGATAAGGAGCCCTTTCCCCTTTCCAGGCCGTGGGGCCCCTGGGACCTCCGTCGCCGGGGGGACATCATAGACCGAGGGGCTCCCCCCCATCTATCGGCCATTCGACGCGCGGAGGGGAAGCCTCCACGAATCGGACCTTCGGCCTCTCTGGCTCCGGCGGTGCCAGGGCCGCTGGGAGAGCAATCGCCGAAGGCGGCGAGGGGGCGTAGTCCGCCAAGTCGGATGCCCCCCGTCACCAGCCGGATCCTTCCCCCGGGCCTCTCCGGAGACCTCGGGGAGGTGTGCGAGCTCCTGCGCCTCCATCGCCCCCCCCGGAGTCCTCCGGGAGGGGCGGCGTCACTTCGCGCCGGGAATGTGCCCGCGCGCGCCCTAACCCGGGGGTGGCGTCCCGGGCCTTCAAGGGCGTGGAGCCCAGTGTCTTTGCTGGGCCGGGGGCCTTCTGAGCCTTGGCCCGCTTTGGCTCAGAACCCCTGGCGACCTCCTTCCCCCTCCTGTGGGAACCGGGCGTGGGGAGAGGCGTCCTTGCCGGTAGTCTCAGCTCGAAGGCCTAAGCTACCAAGTTCCGGGGAGGATCCTCCCCGATGACGCACACGATGCGCTCGTGCTCGTCGGCGTAGTACCTCCCGAGGAGGTTCTCCGCCTTCTCCCGCGTGGCCGGATACGGCCGGACTGCAAAAAGTAAGAGTTAGAAAAATTAACGAAAATGTGAGAAAAGCAACCGGGAACTCACGTCGAGTCACCGGCTTTTGGGGGGGCCGCTGGGCCGGGCACATCCCGATCCCCCTCCTCCCGTGCGAGAAGGGGGAGACCTTCAGCAGCGTCAGCTCCTCGGCGGCGTCCCTCATGGAATGGACGCCCCGGGAGCCCACCACTTTACTGAGGAGCTTAAGCTCCTCCTCGGTCCACACCGGGGGCTTGGGGGTGGACGACCGACTGTAGGAGGGGGGCTCCAGCGTGTACGTCACCTCGTCGTCCCGGACCCGGAGGTAGAACCACCTCCGGACCCAGTCCCCCCAGTGGTCCCGGGAGGTTACCACCGGGTACTCCGCTACCCGGGGCGGCAGGAGCTGGATCATCAAGGAGCCGAACGGGGACTTCGGCCCTCCCTTCACCAGGTGGGAGCTCCTCGCCGCCGGCTCGTAGAAGTACCAGAACAGCCGGAGCGTCGGCTCCTGTCCAATGGCTGTCTCAAACAGCCAAATGAAGATACCCATCCGAACGAAGGCATTCGGAGTCAGGTGGTTGATCGCCACCTCGTACTCTCAGAGGAACTCCCGGAGCTACGAATCCACCAGGAGCCGGAGTCCGGCCTCGAGGAAAGCCTTGAAGACCACCACTTCCCCGGGCCTAGGGCGGGGTGCGCCATCCTTCTTGGAGGGGATCCAGACGTCACCGTCCGCAACCACCCCCGGTCCACGAGGGACTCCAAGTCCCCCGACGTAAACTCGGAGGCCCAGAGGAAGTCCGCGGTGACTTCCTCCGGAGGCACCTCAGCAGTCTTAGCGCGGCCCTTGGGTCCCATTGATTTCTCCGGTGGCTTAGGCTCTACAGAAAAAGGCTTGGGTTTCTGACAACTGAGCTTCTGGGATCGAGCTTCGGGGACTGAGCTTCCGGGAGAGGGCTACCGGGAGAGCTAAGAGCACCGGTGGTGTTTGAGGATTGAGGGTTGGAGTGACTTCTCTGGGTCCCTCAAGGCCCTCCTTATAGGGCTCGAACGTGGCCCCGATGGGCGCCACATGGCTCCTCGCGGCGCATCAGTGCAACACAATTCAAACGGCGTGTGGGAAACGAAGGGACGAGCGCGCAAAATGATGCGTCGCCGGTTCGAACTGCAAGCGGCCATTATGGTCGAAAGGCGCGCCCCGATAGAGACGAGGCCTTAATGAATGATGCCGCCGTCATAAATGTCTGGCACGAAGATCGAAGCATCGCGGCTCCGGAGATCCATCCCGGAGGAGATGTTCCCAGTAACATGAACCATCCCCTCCGGGGACTCGAGCATCGTCCCCAGAGGGCATGGGGGGCTGCTGTTGGGGGAAATCTCCAAGGGATCAAGTCTAGGTAAGAGGCCGCCACCTTTCGCCTGGGGACAAGGCCCCCCCGGTGGCTTGTCCTGGGCGCCGCCTTTCGCGGGCCTTGTCCCAGGTGCCGCCTTTCGCCCGGGGACGAGCCCCCTCGGTGACTTGTGGGCGTTGCCTTTTGCCCGCGGACATGGCCCGGGGACAAGACCCCCCAGTGGCTTGTCCCGGGAGCTGCCATTCGCCCGGGGACAAGGCCCCCCGGTGGCTTGTCCTGGGCGCCGCCTTTTGCCCGGGGACAAGGCCCCTGGTGGCTTCTCCCGGGTCACGTGAGGATCACGTGAGAGGCGCCTTGGGAAATGGCAGACACCTGTCAAGCATCCAAGGCTCCTGACCGGAAGAAGGACGCTGGTGCCCCTCGATCCAACGGTGCCAAGCGGGGTAGTTTAGTCTTTTGCGTCTTGTGGGCCTATATAAGCCCTTGTAACCCCCTCATGTGAGGAGGACAATTCATTTTTACTCTAATAGACAATCAAATAGGCGTGCTCTAGAGCCATCTCTCCCCCGAGAGAGCTCCCCTAGCCAACTCCGGTTGGGAGCACGTCGACAGGACTAAGGCCTGCACTGAGGCCCGAACATGTATAAACCCTTGTGTCACTTGCTGTGTTTGCCCGACGGGAGAGGACCAGTCACACGGTAAGCTCGCGTCGTCTTTTCTTCGCTAGGAACCTCCACGAAACCTGCCGGGGTATTCGTAATACCACGACAGAAACATTTTCGTATGGTGTGAAATATAAGAAAGGTAAAGATAATTTGGTTGTTGACGCATTGTCTAGACGTTACATCTTGTTATCTCAACTGGATTGTAAAATTCTTGGGTTGGAAAGTTTAAAAGATTTATATTCTATTGATTTGGATTTCGAAGACATTTACATTAATTGTAAAGAAGGAAGATGTTGGGCTCGATATTTACTGAATGATGGTTATTTGTTTAGAGCTAACAAGCTTTGTGTTCCTGCGAGTTTCATTCATCTTTTGTTGTTGCAGGAGGCTCACGACAGAGGTCTTTAATTGGACATTTTGGGATACGCGAAACAGAAGATGTTTTGGCCACTCACTTTTTCTGGCCAAAGATGAGGCGAGATATTGAGCGCTACGTACGGCGATGCACTACTTGTTAAATAGCTAAGTCTCGCTTAAACCCACATGGATTATATATGCCTCTTCCTATTTCGAAAGTACTTTGGGAGGATATTTCTATGGATTTTGTGTTGGGATTACCAAGGACTAAGAAGAGGAGGGATAGTATATTTGTCGTCGTTGATAGGTTTGACGAGGATAATCACCCAAGCTAGTTCGAAGTAATACACGTCTGGTTTAAGACAGAATCATATTAGACGAGTGTCTATAAATCTGTTGCTATGGTCTCAGACGACCTAAAGGGTGCGAACACAAAGATATTGCATGATCGTAGCCCCTGCGTGATCATGAGGTCGCAGACAGTGCGCGATCAGGAAACTGCGGACAATACGCGGTCAGAGGATCGTTGATTATCTGTGACAAGAATAATCCGGGAAGGCCTAACTATTTGAACAGGCATATCTCGAGAATCACAAAGATATTTCCGTGTATGAGGACAACTGCCAGGAGGTTAACATGTGCGGTTATCCCTTGATTGCACGTGTTAAGCCTGCGTGGAAGTTAAGTGCAGTTAACAAAACTGCATCTTAACAACTGTCCAAGGCCGTTTCATATTGGCGCCCTTTTGTCCAGTATAAAAAGATAGTCGATACACATTCTAAGGACAATGAATAATTCAGTCAAGCATACAAGTACTATCAGGCGTTCAACAAACCTGAAGACTTAGATATAGTTAGGTAGACACTAACACAGAAGAGATCATCGCCTGTGATCATCTCTTCGTCCCTCTTGTAAAACATCTTATTACATTTAGTGAAATCACAACAGGACGTAGGGCTATTACTCCCACCATCAAGGGCCCGAACCTGTATAAAATCTTTTGTGCCTCTACAGACTTGATTCATCTTATCTTTTCAGAGGAGCGCCCTGAAAGGTCACGCAACTCACAAATTTGCATAAGATCGACTAAGGACTCTGAGTCCAAATCGTCAACAGCTGGCACCCACCGTGGGGGCCTTTCTCAAGGTGCTTTCCCTTCATCCGGAGGTTTGGTGGGCAATGTCTGGAGTATATGATTCCGAGAACGACTTCGATCTCGATGATTATGCCCATATACAAATGCCTTCGCCTAGCGACTCCGTTCCAATGGAAGAGGTCAGTTGCGAAGACATTCCGAAGAGACGTCAAGAGGACACATCTTCCCCAACCCGGGTCATGTCCATCGACCAGGGGGTGGAAGAGACAAGTCCGTAACTTGATGTCAGTTCCACCATATGCAAAATCGAGTCTCGGTCGCCATGTGCGCGCGTCAGGAACCAGGATGGCAACGACCAGGAACTCAGTCCAGGGAGGTTTGATCCTGACAACCTCCACTCTCTTTTTGATATCGAATCCGACTCGGAGCAAACAGAGATGTTCACTTCTTCTGTAGCTTCGCTCCCCTATAGTAATGATGACATGAACCTAGACTAGTCAAGAATTATGGATGTTTATAAAATAATCTTTTTCTTTCACACCTCATTCCATGGCAGCACCTTTCATAATATAACATCATCATTCATGTTCACTAGATTATAGCACTACCGCGACACGTCGACACACGACAGCCCACGGCAGCACTCCTTATCATGACAACACATGTCATTTGGGTAATCTTGATTTAAACATATTTTATTTAGAAAATAGTACTTGTGTCACACCCCGTGGATTTAATCCACCGCAGCAGACTCCTATAAAACCCGGGAGCTCGGAGTATTCGAATACGTTTTTAACTCTGCAGAGAGGTACCAATTTACCCGCAAGATATTCCACTTTCAAGCCCATCCTATCAGAATGATTAGACCCCTCCTCACAACCATGTGTGAGTGGCAAGGTGGAGATAACAAGAACTTTTGTTATGCATCACTTACAATTCACCCCTGACCCTGTGGCTCTCAGTGAAACACAGTTGTGGTAGGCTGTATCATAACCTCCACCCCACCTCATTTTCCCATTACTGGGTCAAATACCAGATCACCTTCAGTGATAATGGGAGTCAGCCTCCAAGTCAATCATTACAACACAACTCATGCAGGGGTTTCATGTACGATCCACATAAGTACTTGTTCAGGCCTGTCCCATACCAGGCTTGCGGTTAGCACGTTGTTCATGCCACTAGACGCACAACACAAGGTTCTAGTCCTTATATGCCAGTGACCAGACCATCCACAACCCTGCACCTTCAGTGCCTGCATTCCTTTGCAGTCTAGCACCTCCAGTGCTACAGCCATCCACACCATTTTTCTGGTCACGGCTAGGGTTTTATTTCATGAACATAAGTATATAACTACATATAATAGTTCATGGCTCAAAACTTGTTTATTTCACATTTCACAGATAACCAGTCTAGTACTGCCAATTCATAAATCAACCATTCTCAATCTTTCACATGCAATATTGCCTATATTCAAGGTTATATTATAGCAACATTTAAAATATAGGTTCAAGATGACCAAGGATATGACTTGCCTTCCGCGTCGTAAGAAACAGCAGTTGATGACGGTTCAACAGCGAAGTCCTCGATCTCGGCTTCTAGATCTGCTCGATGACAAACCAAACAATACACACAAATATTACTTATATATTAAGATGTTTTAGGATCTATATGCAGATATGCTTTACAAGAGTGACTGAACGATACTGGAGATAATTGAGATTACAAGCTGAACTAAGTTGAGATCTAGGGTTTTAAGGATTTGGCTAAGGATGGATGTTAGATGCTATTAGGATCTCAAGGTTACAATAAGAACATCAGTTTGTGGCTGGTTTGATCAAAAACAGCGAATGTCAGCGGATTGACATTCGGATCAAGATTCTGACATAACTTCAAGGAAAACTAGAGAGCTTATCTCAAGTTATGACAGTAGAAGAAGATGTAGATCATAACTCTACAAATTCAGTGGACAAAGTGGTTTTCAAATTGCACAATCAGAAATGGGTAAACAAGGCCAATGCCATTGGCTGGCATGCACTGAGATAGTGTCAAAAGCTAGGGTTTAGCATAACATGTATTTCAAGGGCTCAAATCAAGTTGTGATAGAAGAAGAAAATGCTGATCACAACCTCAGAAATCTAAGGGACAAAGTTATGCCCAAAATGCACATCTGGAAGGGAGTGAAAAGGGCTAATGCCACTGACTGACATAGTCTGGCATTGATCTTGACATGGCCAGAAACTAGGGCTTGGCATAACTTTTGATCTAGAGCTCCAAATGATGCACCACTTTGTCTGGGAGGTAGGCAATGATAACAGGAACAAATCATTCAACAGGATCTAGGGCAGAAAATGGCTAGAAGGTGATGAAATTCAGTGATGAACTGAGGTGAACTAGTTGCACTGGAGCAGTTCTGGACAAGATTTTGGCATGGCTATAACTTGAATTCTGGGCAGTTTCAGAGATCGAGCTAGAAGACAAATATGCTCAGGAAGTTGGGGCACACCTGAATGACAAAGTGGATGAAACTGAAACGGCCGGGAAAGGATTTCCGGTGAACTGCGCCGGAGAAGATGACATGAGATTTGGGGCTTTTTGATACAGGCCGAAAGAACTCGATTCCAAGCTTGGAGAGCATCTAGGAGATATAAGGAAGCTTCTGGTACAATTAGATGGCCCGGAGGATGGCCGGAGAAGCCTGGCGACGATCGCCGGTGACTGGTGGAGCTCAAATTTGAGGAAACCTTCGATTTGAGCTCAATCTGGAGATCTGGATGCATAGGCTTGCTGGAAATGAGTCACTGATCATTTTGTTTCACAGATTCAAAGATTAATTCGGGGTAGATCGGCCAGCATTGCCGGAACAGGGCAATCGGGAATTCCGGCGATCACCGGCGACTGGATGCAATATAACTCAATTAAATGGTACAGCACGATGAGGGAGATGAGGGGAACTCACTGATGCTGTTAATTTGACAGGAGATGCTGTGAATTGTGCTGGCACCGTGAGGCTCCTTGACGGCTCGCCGGAGAAGAAGACCAAGACAGGAGAATTTCGAGACTTAGCTGATTTCCAGTGAAGGAAAGGAGTTGCTGGGGGGTACAGTAGTGTTTAAATAGGCCAAGCGCAACTTGCAAGGAGGGAGCAGCGAAGTGATTAGCAGCCGGTGATGAGATTGGTTGCGTACTGAACATCAGCGGCGAAGACACAGCAAGGAGCGGTGATTGCGACGGCGACAAGTCTGCAGCTGATCACCATGTCGGTTCATCGGGACTTTGCAAAGCTGAAGCAAGCGGTGGTGACAGCAACTGGCGCGGCAAAGCAACGTGGCGGGGAGTTGCTGACAAAAGGCTGCTGGTCGCGCGCAGGAGCACATGCTGTTCAATGGCGCTGCCACGGCGTTGCCACGGCACGGCTGAAGCAAGGACACGTACACACAAGCATGCACGGTCACTAGTGCGGCGAAGCCTCACCGGTGACGAACAGCCACGGCGCACAGGCACGGCAAGCTCTGGTCGAAAACGGCTAAGTCCTCTGGTCGAATTGGACTAAACTGCAATTTCAAATCTTGAGTTTTGGGACTGTTTTGTAAATCTGGAGTTTTGGAAGGTTAAATCTGAAATTGATTCTGTTGATTTGGCAAACTTAATTCCACAAATGATTTGGCACAGATTGAAGATAAAATTTGAAATGTTCGGATGATTTTTGATATGAACTGAAAATAGGGTATTTTAGGGTAATTGAAATCTGAATTTCAATTGATTTCGAATTCTGGGATTTAGGATGAGATTTTGGAATCTGAACATAAGAGAAACTTGTGACAAATAGCATTTAGAAAAGATTTGCTGAAGAGATTTTGAGTTTGAAGTTAATCTGGAGATTTTAGCCTTTTTGGGTTTCCAGATATCAGGTAAAGGACTAATTTGGAATACTCTTGGACTGATTTGAGAAAAAGGTTCAGATGGTGAAATCTGGCTGCCAACTTTTTGGATTAAGGTATTGGCATACCCTTGATCATAATCCAGGAATAATCTGGTATGAACTTGGCTAAGATTTTGATTAAATCTGAATTTCTGAAACTTAGGGTAAAAGGTAATAACAGATATTCTGTTTTTGAAAACAGAAAAGAGTTGATAATTCTGGAAGTTAGGGATAGAATTGAATCTGGGTTCTGAAGGCTTTTAGGTTTAGGGTAACTGATGGATCAAATCTGGCAAGTCAGATCTTGACTTGGGGTCACAGGATAGATTTGGAGATTTTAGGGCTAGAACAGAATAAAGCTGAGGCTGATTTGGTTGATCTAGAAGAGACATGTGCATGCATGATTTTTAAGAAAGAAACTTTTCACCCCAAAACTCAGGATGTTACAGTATCAGACTCAATAACCTAAACGTATTAGACTCATATAACTAGCTAATTCTAAACAGATAAGCTTAGTTATATATATTCGGATCGGATTACAATTCCGAACAGGGAACGAATTCCTTTTCATGGTCACGAACCAATCCATGGTCGCGGACCGATCCATGGTCGCGAAATCTTTCCGAACACGGTTAAGGTCGCGAAGCCGTATGCGATCAGGAGTTGAAGATCCTCCCGGATCAGCCCTTGATATGTACTACTACACGTGTGTTGCGTCCTGCTCTAGCATCGTGAGGCTTATTTTCTCTAGGTCGAGGAAACCCACCTTGTCACACGCGGCTATTGACGCTAGCCTGTACATGCACCTGCATGCAAATGACAACATTAGTATTGCACAGAAAGTTACTTCATTTTAAATGAACTACAACAATATATAGGATGAGCAAACTCACAGGACTCCAGTCCGTATGATGGACATATCATGCTCCCGCCAATTAAAGGGGTTGAACAGATCCTCGTGCGCCACGGATACGCTCCCGGGCTCATGGTGGAACTGCCCAAACCTGAAGGGAACTAGGAAGTTCAAGTTGCGCTGGGCCTAGTGTATGTCCCACTCGTGGATGTCTCTGGTTGTGCGATCCAATTTACTCAAAGCTGCCTCCGCCAAGAGTGCGAACCCGTTACTGAAAGTATCTGGCTGTCCCTTTGCCCCTTTGCCTTTGCCCTTGCCTTTGTCCTTGCCTTTTGCCAGGGAGTGAGCGCGTACCTTTGAAGACAAGGGCGGGGTGCTGGCGGCTTTCTTCGCAGGCGTAGGAGCTTTACTTGGAGGCATGGATCCTCTGGCTGGGGTCGAGGTCGTCTTTGGAATGTTGAGGTCCGGAGGAGATTCCTCATGCCCCGCGCTGGGGGTGGGGGCCCCAGGTAGTACGCCGACAGGCCACATCAATTAATGAACACGTATGTTAGATTTTGTAAGTTGAGTGTACTGAGTAGGTTGTAATCTAAAATGTGTAGAATTTACCTGTTATATTACAACACACTTCTTGGCCGCTATACGTAGGGGTCCACTGCCTCAGCAAGTGTCCTTATTTCCTCCGTTGGGACTGGCAACGGAAAAGTGTTGTAACCTGGGATGGCCATGTCCACATGTACCTTTGCGAACCCCAACCCCAGAGGTATGCAGTGGACCCAGACATCCTCCCCAGACGAATATACGAACCCGTGGGCAACCACTACCTGCCGGCTGCCTAGGTGAGTCACTAGGCTGCAGCTCTTCGGCTTATGCCAATTTGTAACAATTAAAACAAGTTAGTGACCAAGTGCTGTGCCGACCAAGTGCTATGCCGACTGCTCATATTACTGTGTGGGTTCATACCATTTGTACTCAACCCGAACCTTATATTCCTAACTTCGCCGCCGAACTCATCAAATGTTCTACTGATGTTTCTCCATTGAATAGAATCAGCTGGGTGTCTCAGTTCTCCATCTTTTTTCCGGCCTTTAGCATGCCAACGCAAGTACTTTGCGACTTTCAGATTTGCAACAACCATTTCAATCTAGAGATCATAGGCAAGTACCACACAGTTTTGGATGGAGGTCCTTTCTTTACCTCGTGACGTTCACTGTCAATCCGGTCCCTATGCGTATACCTCGATGCGCCGCATCTTAGACAAACATGCAAATCCGAGCACTCGTTACGGTACAACACACAATCATTTGGACATGTGTGTATCCTTTTCATTTCCATTCCCAATGGACACAACAGTTTTTTTGGCTTGGTAAGTAGATCTTGGTAACTCATTTCCCTTTGGAAGCATGTCTGCTAAAAGATCTAATAGTGCCGTGAAACTCTTATTGCTCCAACCGTTGCCTGCCTTCAAGTTATATAATCTCAATACAAAAGACAACTTTGTAAATTTTGCACATCCAGGAAAAAGAGACTTCTCAGAGTCAACAATCAGTTTCTCAAATTAAAACACTTAGATTTCTATTTTTTATTCACTTTTTTCTTTTTATTTATTTATTTATTTCTTCTTCAACTTTTTTGTGCTCTTGGCCAGAATATTTTTTACTGGATCATTCCAACGCGGCTAGAGGAGACACAGCTGAAGACGCTTACTTAAGTGCACTTACAGAAAAGCAGTTTTGTCAGTTTCCTGGGCCCCTATGAGCAATCTCAATGCTCCGTATACCTTCTTTTCACCAGCTGGTCCACGATTCACCACCGCCTTCCCCCAGCGAGTCGCATATACGTTACACGAGACTAGACAAAGCCGCATCTTAAGAAACCGTTTTATTGAAAATATAACTTTTTTGTGTGCATAAGTTAAGTAAATCTTCGCTCTCCAGCTGGTTGATGATTCACCACCGCCTCCCCCCAGTGGGTCGATTATACTTCACTCTTACATATTTTTTTTATTTTTAAAGAGAAGGGAAATTAGCAATCTAGCCATAAAAAGTGACATAAGAGGGTTAATTTTAGATAATAGTTTATTAGAAACCTTCAATTTGGAAGAAATCAATGATAATTTAAAAGACAAGTTCAAGCTTTAATGGTCAATTTAAGATAAAATCTAAACATAAGCAATTGAAATATTTAAGGGAGCTAAGTTCAATGGATCATATGCAAAGATGTGATAGAATAGTCATCTAATTGATTAAAGATCACCTTCAAAACTAGGCATTCCAAGTGATAAATCTCTCTTTTTTTCAGTTTATGATGGAATGTGGTGGAATGATGATTCGATGAAAACTAACCAAACGGTTAAGTGAACACCCCCAAGCTAAATCAGACATTGTCCTCAATGTATGGAGATTGATACAGATTACCGTTTGCGGTCGTGGTGTCTAGAGGTAGATGTTGTTGAAGATGCCATGGTGGAAGAGAATGTTGTGGTCCACACAACTCCAATGGTGCAGTCCAAGGTGTCGCAAATGAAAACCTGAAAAGAAAACAAAAAGAAACAAAAAAGAAAAGGAAAATAAAAAAAAACTTGCGTACCTTGGAGATCACACATTGGAGGTGGATATGGTGGTTGTGGAGATGTGCCCTATTTGGTGTGGAGGCGTGAGGAGTTAGAAGGGCTCAACATTGGTGCTTTGCTTGAAAGTGGTACCATTGTGCATCTGAAACTCTACGGCACCATATGGGAAGACTTTTTCTATCATGTAAGGCCCAGTCCTTCATGATTTTTTTTAGGAATATGTTGTTATGTGGACTTGAATGTCGTAATCTGAATTTGGTTGGCCCTGAAAAAGAAAAAGAAAAAGAAAACAAAGAAAAAGAAAGAGAAAGAAGAAAAGAAAAATAAAAGAACAAAACAGCATCGGGTTGCCTCCCGATAAGCGCTGGTTTAACTTGTCGCTCGACATAGACCATAGCATGATCTTTATGGAGGTTCCCAATATTGCTTTTGAATGTTTGGTGCAGTGCGAGATTTAAGCCTATTGTCTAGCAATTCAGATTTTTTAGCTTTCATCGTAGCTAGTTTTAATCGGTGTGGAGGCTCTATACCAATTAGATCACAATTAGAATATCCTAATGCCTTGCGATGCAGTGTTAATGTATTGATCAATGTACTTGATGGTTTATCAGTTATATTAGCATCTACAAGCATAGGATTTTGTTTATCTCTATCAAGAAGCATTATATTTCACCGAGGAAGGACGGGATGTGAGATTTGGTACCTTGTTTTTTTTTTTAAGGAAATACAGTAGGCAAGTTGCCTACTGCAAATAGTATATATAATAAGGAAGATCCAGGTTACAAATGAAAAGAGAAAAACAATGATGATATATTTGTTAATTTGGTACCTTGTTCGCGTAGGGATTGTCATGATTTCTTACCGTTAAGAGCCCATTGGGAAACGATGATATATTTGTAGTGGCATGATCATCCTTTTTATTGCTCGTCTCCGTGTTGTCATCTAGAGCATCATTTCCAATTTTTTTACCCTGTAATATAGTCTCAAGAGGGTCTATCCTGCATGTGGTGTCCTCATACATAGGGCAGTTAGCAATTTTAGGCAATTTAAACAATATTTTCTCATTCCCCATATGAAAAGCATTTGTACCCTCACATATATCAATTTGAGCTATTTCTAAATCATCCAAATCCCTTTTATTTGTAGGAATTTTTTTTAAGAATTTTCCATATGAAGGAATTTCAATGATAAGATCAGCAAAAGGCATAGTCACATTCAGTTTTTTCAGGGTATCAAAGGATTTGTCATTAGAACTAGACTGGAGGTAACAACTTGGAAAAGATGGAGTCTGTTTAGAAACATGCGTTACCTCATTATTACCTGATTCTGTTTCTTCTGATTGTTCATCCTTTCCGAGGTCGTCTGCAGGTGCAGGTGGATCAACAAACTTAAGTTCGGTCGTCGTCGTCAAACCTCGGTAGGCATCTTTGTTGGTTCCGATTGCACCTTCTCTTTTCGGAAAGTTCTTGCACCTTTCAAATCAACAGTATCAACACAAGATATAACATTAATATGTTCAGAATTACGAGGGTTGATAGGTTGAGAAGGAAGAGAGTTAGAAATTATTGGTCCTTGATTGGCCATTTGCACGAATTGAGTCTCAAGCATGCGAACATGTGTAGAGATGGAGTCGATCTTTTGGTTCAGTGCAACTTTTTTCTTCTCTTGATTTGCTAGAAATGATTCTAGCATGCACTCAATGTTGGATTTCTCAGGTTGATTTTGTCGTCGATGTGGTGGCCGGTACAGTGGTTGTTGTTGTTGCTGCTGCTGAAATGATGGCCATGGTGCTTGGTACGACTGTTGTTGAGGGAGTTGGTGTTGCAGTTGAATTGATCTTGATGTAGTGTGTTCATTCCACCATTGCATGTAGTTTTGTGTCATACCTTCAATTAGATCTATGCTTCGTCAACGCTTTTGTTCATGAGTGCACCGCCAGCTGCGACGTCAACATTCATCTGTGCCATGTAATTCAAAGAGTTATAAAACGCTTGAACTACAAGCCACTTTTCCAGGCCGTGGTTTGGACACAACCTCAAAAGTTCCTTGTACCGATCCCATGCTTGGTAGAGTGATTCTCTTCCCTGCTGAGTAAAACAAACAATCTAGTTTCAAATATATGCAGTTTTAGAGGGAGGAAAAAATTTATTGAGAAAAATTCGTGAGATTTCTTCCCACGTTGCTATTGAAGCGGGCGGTAGAGTGTACAACCATGCTCTCGCCTTATCTCGAAGAGGGAAAGGAAAGAGACGCAGTAGTAGCGCATCCTATGAAACTCCATTAATTTTAAAAGTATCACAATATTTAAGAAAAATATGGAGATGCAACGAAGGATCTTCTGTGGTAAAATCACTGAATTGATTTTGTTGTATCAGATTTAATAGTGCAGGGTTAATTTCAAAATTATGTATGTCAATTGTTGGTCTAAGAATACCTGACTGAAACCCCATGCTGAACGGGATTCCATAATCCTTCAATTTCTTTTGGTCACTCGTCTTTGGTGATCCGACTTCCTTCGTTGTTTGATTTTCCAATGTGGCTGGTTCTTGATGGTATCAGATTTGCACTACTTCCCTGAAAGGTTAGTGGTGCACTAAAAGAAGAAAAAGAAAAATAGAAGCAAGATTGAGAAGTGAGATTGACTTATATCAGCGAAAATTAATCTAAAAAAATGAATTACCTTTATTCCCCGGCAACGGTGCCAAAAACTTGATCGCACCTAAAATGGTGTGATTTTGTAATACCGCAAGTGGACGGTTGAACGTTGAGCACTTGAGGGTCGAATTCCATGAGGAATAAGCGTATTCGTCTTTCTAGCTTAATGGATCACTGATTAAGTCTAAATGAGTTTTGGGGTTGTTTTTCTATAACTAATTCTACTACTAAAACTATCAATCTAGGGTTTTAAAGTAGTAAATTGTAGGTATGAAATCTGAATTTATAAATCAGGAATTAAAACCTAGGGCTTCGAGAATTCCATAACCATCTGGCGTAATTCTATCCAAGGTCCGAGGATTGTGCATTAATGTCCATTGTTTTCCAAGACAAATTAAGTTTCCAGTTCGGGGCGCTGGGTCAACAGTTAGAGGATCGCTTCCACTGTCATGTTTGGTGAGCGCCTCTCTCCTATTCAGGGTCCCACGTCAAAGCGCTAAGGACTCAAGAACTCCCCTAAATTCTAGCTAAGGCTCAACTGTTACGTCTATTGCCGAAACGAGAATTTAGGGTTTAGAGGAAGAAAACATTAGAAAATAACTCCAAAACTTGAGATCAAAACCAAGGAAGAATCATGCCTTCTGTATTAGGTCATGCCTAACCCTAGAAGGGATCTACTCGCAAGAAGCCATAGGAATGTAGAAATAATAATAAGAAATAAATAAAAACTTACTTGATTGCTTGAGAAGTGAAGTTGCCGTCCTTGCCGGCTTACAAAAACAATAAAAATAGAGAAGGGGGCTCTTCTAAGAAAATTAAACTAACAACTAAGTCCTAATGGCTTCTAAACCTAAGAAAATGCATGTCTAATTGAGCCAAAAGTTTCTCTATTTATAGTACATAAGTCATAGAAATAACCAATTACAACTCAAGACTTATTTAGGAAGGATTAGATCTTGTAATCATTGTCCATTCTGATCAACTTGTTCGAATTGATCTGTTCGGACAGAACCAATACTAATTTCCATGGGTAACACAGCCTCAGCTCCGTATACCAGATGGAAAGGTGTATCACCAGTGGCTTGACTAGAAGTAGTACGTAGTGCCCACAGAACGGTATAGAGCTCATCTACCCAAGCCCCCGAGCGTGTCTTAAGGCGATCAAAAATGCGCTTTTTGATGCCCTGCAATATTTGCCCGTTGGTACGTTCAACGGCACCATTGCTCTGCGGATGAGCTACAGAGGCAAAACACACCTTGGTTCCAACATTGTCGCAATAGTCCAGAAAGAGACCGCTAACGAATTGGGAACCATTATTAGTGATGAGACGATTTGGAACACTGAATAGAGTAACAATGTTCTTATGAAAGAACTTTTATGCAGCGGCAGAAGTGACATTGCGTACTGGCTCGGCCTCAATCCACTTTGTAAACGTGTCAATGGCTACGAACAAGAACTTGTATCCATTGACCGCCTGTGGCATAGGACCAAGAATATCCATCCCCCAAACCGCGAAGGGCTATGATAGAGGGATAGTTTGTAGAGCATAGGCAGGCTGGTGGACCTGTCTCGCATGAAATTGATACTGAGGACATGTCTTGACCAGATTTTTGGCATCATCAAATGCCGAAGGCCAGTAAAATCATTGTCGGTAAACCTTCCCGACCAGTGTACGGAATGACGCGTGTGCACCACATACACCGTCATGAATCTCTTTCAAGAGGGATTTACGTTTCTCTTGGGACACACAGCGCATGAATACTCCTTGAGTACCTTTTCTAAACAAAACTCCTTCTATAAGTTTGTACAGGTGCACTTTTTGAACTAAACGATCGCTCTCGGTTTCATCCTTGGGCAAGGTCCCGTGTTTGAGATAGACCCTCAATGGATGGGTCCAATCTCGTTCATTTCCAAGGTTGGTAACGCAGACTGTTACCGGATCATCCTCGATCGTAGTCATGATCGAGGGATGTTCCAAGTGTTCGACGAACACTCCTGCCGAGGCGGACGTACGTGAGGACCCAATTTTGGATAATTGGTCTACGAGAATGTTGTCCTTTTGCGGGATGTATTGGACTTGGAAATGATTGAAGTGTTTTTCCAATCTCCTCACTTCCCCCAAGTAATGAGCCATTGTCCCATCGGAGGTGCTGTACTCCTTGTTTACCTGGTTTACGACCAGCTGTGAGTCTCCCCTCACCACTAATCGACGAACTCCGAGGAATTTTGCTGCCCGGAGCCCTGCAATAAGACCTTCATACTCCGCTGCGTTGTTGGTCGTAGCAAAGTGTAGTAGAATGACATACTTGAGTTGGTCACCCTGAGGCGTGATTAAGACCACTCCAGCCCCCGAGTGTTGAAAACTACGAGAGCCATCAAAATGCATCGTCTAGTGATCGGGGCATGCCAAATCCTCAGACTCCCGCACGGGCGGTTCAGGATTAGTCCATTCGACCACAAAGTCAGCTAGGATCTGAGACTTGATCGTGGTGCGAGGCGTGAAATGGATGTCGAACGCTCCGAGTTCCACAGCCCATTTCGCAATCCGACCAGATTTCTCCGGATTCCAGACAATGTCCCCCAAAGGAAAAGATGAGGGCACTGTAACCTTATGTGCTTGGAAGTAATGCCGTAGCTTACGGGAAGCCATCAATAGTGCGTAAAGTATTTTCTGGACCTCAGGGTATCGCTCCTTAGGACCATGAAGTACTTCGCTTACGTAGTAGACGGGTTTATGCACAGCTTCTCTTTCTGCAATCAATACAGCGCTGACCGCGTAAGGTGTGGCCGCCAAGTAGAGGAGTAATGGTTCCTCTTTATTGGGAGAAACCAAAACCGGCGGACTGGACAAATATACTTTGACCTCCTGAAACGCTTTCTCGGTCTCATCGGACCAAGTAAAATTATTATGTTTGCGCAGAGCTTTGAAGAAAGATAGTCTCTTTTCGCCCAGTCACAATATGAATCGACTTAATGCCGCCATGCGACCTGCTAGGCCCTGAACATCTTTGATGGTCGAGGGAGACCTCATTTGTTCGACAACCCTGATTTTTTCGGCATTAACCTCGATTCCTCTAGAACAAACAAGAAAACCTAGAAGTTTTCAGAAGAAACTCCGAAAGAACATTTTTTCGGGTTTAATTTTATTCTAAATAGATTCAAATTACAGAAGGTTTCAGCGAGATCGTTTAAATGAGACGAACTTTTTAAGCTCTTTACAACCAAATCATCTACATAAGCTTCAAGATTACGCCCCATTTGGGAAAGAAAGGTCTTTTGCATCAAGCTTGGTACGTGGAACCAGCGTTCTTGAGACCAAACGGCATTCTGACGTAGCAATTGGTGCTGAATGGCATGATGAAGACAGTTTCTCTTCATCTTCTTTGGCCATGCTAATTTGATGATATCCTGAGTAAGCATCCAGAAAACTCATCAGTTCGCAACCCGTAGTAGAATCGACCAGCTGGTCGATGCGGGGAAGGGGAAAGTCATCCTTCGGACGGGCACTATTTAGGTTGGTGTAGTCGACGCACATGCGCCACTTGCCATTTGACTTACGGACCATGATCGGATTTGCAAGTCATTCCGGATGATCGACTGCAAATAAATCCGGCCTTTTGGAGCTATCTAACTCCACTCGGATGGCTTCCTGCCGATCAACAGCAAAACGCCTGAGCTTCTGCTTTATTGGTCGCTGTCCAGGTCAAATTGCTAACCTGTGCTCAATTACCTCCCTTGGGACACCGGGCATGTCAGATGGTTTCCTCGCAAACACATCTGCATTAGCCCGGAGGAAAGTAATGAGCTCGAGTTCCTATTTGCCATCCAGGCCTGATCCAACCCGAATTGTTCTGGATGGATCGTTTGGGTACAAAGGAACCAATTTTAATGTTTCATCTAGTCGAGGAGCAGCCTTGATCGTATCAGTAGACATTGTGGAAATCTGGGCTTCTCGGAGGGGAAGCTGATCTACCATCTCCAGGGATAACCGATCACACGTCAATGCCACATTGCCACTGCCTCGGACCGAAATAATGCCCTTGGGGCCAGGCAACTTACCGCACTGGTAAGCGTAGTGCGTAGCCATCATGAATTTAGTGAGAGTTGGCCTGCCAAAGATTGCGTTATAAGCCGAATCACAATCAATTACATCGAAAGTAACTAATTCTGTTCAGAAGTTATCTGGTTCGCCCAGCGTGACCGGGAGCACCACCTGTCCCAATGGCATCACAGAGGTGTTGACGATTCGGACTCAGCGTCCTTAGTCGAACTTATGCAGAATTTTGTGAGTTGTTAGACCTTTCAGGGTGTCCCTCCGGGAAGGGATGATGAACCAAGGTTAACTGGAACACAGAGAGTTTTAGACAGGTTCGGGCCCTCGATGGTGGGAGTAATAGCCCTACGTCCTGTTAGGATTTCACTATGTGTAAGAAATTACAAGGTTATGGAAAGAGTCTTCACAGGCGAAGATCCTTCCCATGTGGTGATATAAAATACTATTAAAAAGGCCTATGAAAGCTAGTAGACTTAATCCAATGTCTTCTGTTGATCTTCCGATCTCTCTATGTCTGATGCATTGGTTTACTCTTTTATACTGGTCGAAAGGGTGCCAAGGAATAACAGCTTCGAACAGTTGCTCGGGTGCAGTTTTGGTAACTGCCCTTAACCTCCACGCAGGCTTAACACATGTAATTAAGGAATAACTGCATGTATTAACCTCCTGACGGTTGTCTCTATACGTGGAGGAAAATTCGGGATACTTGGGATATACCTGTTGTAAGGTCTAAGCAACCCTGCATTTCCTGGTCGAGGGTGTTCTGACCGCGCATTGCTTGCAATCATCTGACCGCGCACTATTTGTGGCCTTCTATCCGCGTATTCGCATACGGGCTTCTGACCGCGCACTATCTGCGGTCTGATAGTGTAAAGCCTGCGACCATGTATCCACGCTTCCCGGAGTAGCTTGACTTTATATCAACGGACACTCATCTGGTTCGTATCTATCTTGAACCAGATGTGCATTTATTTTGAACTAGCTCGGGTATCAATCCTTGTCAGCTAGCCCCAAATTTGAAGAAAAATGAAGAGATGTTTACTTCAAATTTTAAGACTTACATCGGATAAGTAACTCGACGCTTCAAATCCTCCACTTAGTGGCGCACTAAGTGTGGTGGTTTATTTTCTGAGACGGACTATAGGTAATATTTGACAGGTAATGATGGCGCTGTAGAATTGTCTTTTAACCCGAGATAAAATTGTAAATGTTTTAAAAGCTCGAGGCATTCAAAAAATGAACCATCACCCTGGGGGCTATAAATATCGAAGCCTCTTAACTTTAAAACTTCACAAATTCTTTCCCGGCTAAGTCTTTTTCAAAGCCATATTTTCTTCTCTCTTGTACACTCCTCAATGGCAGATAAAGGCATTATCGAGATTGAGAGTGATGAAGAGGAAGTGGTACCTGAATTTGACCAAGATTCACGGAAGGTAAATCTCTTCTAGAATTCTCGGTTCAAATTGCCTTCTTATGCTCTGATCATTTTCTCAAATGGAAATTCATAGACATCCGAATATTTGGTTCCACCAAGGAAGAAACACAAAGTTGACGAGGGATCTTCTAGGAGGACAAAGGTGAGAGACACATCATTGCTCTCTCTTCCTTTGGTTCCCGTAGTGCTCCCTGTTCATGCACCTCGGCAGATCGAACCTTCATCTCTACCTTTGGAGGTTCATGATGATCCCTCAAGGCGTTCTTCTCGGCTTTCTCCATTTCACCCCAGTGATTCCCGTTCTTTGACGGGTTACCAATTTTCTGGTTGACAAGCTGTACTTCCACGACCAGATAATCCTCAACTTGTATTGGGGAAACAATCTTCTGGAGGGAAGATTGCACTTCCACCATCTGATGGTCCCCGGCTTTTGTCGGGTGATCTTCTTTCTGGGGGAAATACTTCAACCTCTCACTTGCGAGGATTGGTAACTATTTCCATCCCCTTTGCTTGTTGTTATAGTTTGTAAAACTAACATATACAAATGTAGGAGACGAAAATTGTTGGAGCCCCCAGCGACCAGCGTGCTGAGATTCAACCTCCTCCCCTCAAACAGATTCTCCAAGGGGAAAAAGAGGCTTTGGAGAAGAAGACCGAAGAAATGCCTTCGGCCATTCTGCACCTGGAAAAATGTTTTGAAAGATCCCATGAAGAGGCGCACCAATTTCGCCTGGAGAGGGATTACTCTCGACTACAGCGAGAACTCTCCGATTCGATTAGGGATGGTAGTGCGTCTCTTATTAGGGATGATGTAGATAGACTTAGAATTGTTGCTAGTTCTCTTGGGGCCATCAGTGTAGATCCTACTGACACCAATATGTCCCTAGGAGAACTTTGTAAACTTCTCTCGGATCAGGTTGACGCTCTGGTCGCCTGCATTCCTTTTTTATGTAAGGATTGCCAGAAATAAAGACTTATTTTACCTTACATGATATGGAAACTCTTCATAATCTCTGTGTGAAAATATGGCCATAAGTAATTTACGACCACACATACACAGGTAAATCCAAGTACTGTGATTAAAAACACATTAATATGTCACTCCGCGACCAGTACTGATACCACGATCAGTACTGTTGTCGCGATCAGAACCGAAATCCGATCAGGACGGTTATTGTGATCAGAACCAAAATCCGATTAGAACTACCATTGCAATCAAGATGGAGGTCCAATCATAATCGCAGTCTTGACGACACAACAACCTGTCCAAATGACAATTACATGCACAACAGTTACTTACTCACAATGATCATAGAACATCTTAATGTATATTCTGAAAAGATCACAGGAACACATTGTGACCAACACGTGAAAGTTTACAAAAAACATGAAGGATAATGTCCTCTGAAAATCTTTGTAGAATTTTCACGTTCTTATGTTCACCCTAATTCCCAAATTCGAAACAAAGAACTACTTTTCATTTCGAATTCGGGGCGGGGAATGCATAACGGGCTTACAAGAGAAAACATCCATTATGGGAAATAAATAAAGTATTCAATGGAACGTTGCCTTGGGCCTTTAAAAGGAGCAAGTAGCTTCCTGAGGAAGCCATATGCAACCAGCATCCCGCCTTAGAACTTCCGCAGCACAAAACCCTCATCCTTCATCTTCCATCGCCCCTAAAGCCGCCAGCTTTTTCTTACAATCTCTTGCAAAAATGTCGTTGATCCGGGAGGATCTTCAAGTCCTGATCGTATACGGATTCGCGACCAAGTCCTGATCGCATACGGCTTCGCGACCTTAACCGTGTTCGGAAAGGTTTCGCGACCATGGATTGGTTCGCGACCAGGAAAAGGAATTCGTTCCTTGTTCGGAATTGTAATTCGATTCAAATATGTATAACTAAGCTTATCTGTCTAGGATTAGTTAGTTATATAAGTCTAATACGTTTAGGTTATTGAGTCTGATACGTACTCATACGATTGGACTATAAATACCTTGTAATAGGTCTAGTTTAGATCATCGAATACAATCGAAGAGTCATAGAACTTATTTGAGTTTTAGACACTTATAGTTCCTTCGACGTAGGCAAGTGTGTCTAACGTCGACGTGTAAAGCCCTCTTTGAAATAAAGAGTTGTGCAATTACTTTGAGCTGTGTTTTCGATCAACCTTTGGGTTTCAGTATTTTCGAGTAAGATCCCATTATTCCGCATATTAGAATCTGTGCGAGCCTAGTGCGAAAACCAAGGCTAGGTCTCAAACGGATCAAGTTGGTATCAGAGCAACTTTCCTATCCTGTGGATGGTAAAGACTCGCCAGGGTTACAAAACCTTCGGTGAAACTCCAAGCGATCAATTGACGGTTCCTACAGCCGCGTCTCAGACAATGTCTGACGATACCTCCATTCAAGCTAACCTAGCCGAACAAGTGGCTAAGCTCTCCACCGACATGGAAACCGTGCTTGCTTGGATTAAGCAGCAGGCCATGATTGTACCTCCTGAAGTAGGGAAGGTTATGGGTGAGAATACTGGTGAAGACTTGCGCAGGGCAGACGAAGATGAAGACGAAGGCGACCACAAGACCGACGACCTCGCCAACACCTCCTTAGCTGGCGGATCTTTTAAGGTCGACGCTAAGATTGATATACCCATATATGATGGGGTTATCGATGCTGAGAAGCTGGATTCTTGGATCGACCAGCTTGAGACCTACTTTGACCTGAAAGGGTTCAGTAGCGCTCAAAAGGTCAAATTTGCACCTTTGAAGATGAAGGACCACGCCAAGATATGGTGGAAGGCCCTTGTCGCCAGTGGTGAAGCTGACGACCTTACGTGGGGTCAATTCAAATGACTTCTGCGACAAGAATTCTATCCGATGGGTTACCTTGAGGAGAGATGGGAGCATTGGCACAGATTGTACCAACGGCGCGACCAGACCGTCCAAGACTATACGACAGAGTTTCGGCGACAAGCAATGGTCATCGACATCTCACTGTCCGATCCTCAGGTATTTCGGAAGTACATATCTGGACTTCAAAAATCGATCAGTACTGAGCTAAGTCTGTTCAGAGTGCAAGACATCTCGACCGCGAGCACGACTGCTTTGGTGATTGAGAAGAAGAATAAGACCCGCAACGACAAGAACTTGAGGGAGATTTCAACCACGATGAGCTCCGGAGAGGGTACCCACGATACGGGTAACACTTGTGAGCATTGTCATGTTGCTGGGCACACAAAAGAGAAGTGTTATAAACTTCATCCTGAACTGCGACCAGAAAGAAAAAGGAGGGATGAACTAAGCACACGAACAACTATGGTTACTTCTATTCCGCTCGCAGAGGAAATTATCCAGTTAGATTCGATTGAAAAGGCGGACACGACCTTGTCTCTAATGGCCATGCCAAAGGAGAAAGGTTCGGGTTCATCAATGGACCACAACCCGACAGAGGAATTGTTCACTGTTAACATACAGGTGAAGCACGAGGTGGTCGTAGCCATCTTCGACCCCGGAAGCCAAAAGAATTTGGTCTCCTCCGGGCTGGTTCGACGACTTGGTTTGCAGACGACTCATCATCCTCGACCATATCCTCTGGGATGGTTCACTTCCGACGTGAATCAGCAAATCAAGAGTCAGTGTACTCTAAAGTTTGCAATATCTGCTCGTTACATCGACGAGGTTCAATGTGATGTCATCCCCATCGATATTTGCCAAGTGATTTTTCGAAGTCCGTTCTTGTACGATCGTGGCGCCCATTACCACCGAAGAGCTCAAGAATACGACCTGACAAAGGATGGGACAAAATTTATCATCAGCAAAAATGACCACGTCGACACCAAGAACTTGATGATAGCAAATCAGGTGAAACGGATTGTCAATGCATGCTCAAAGTGTGTGCTGAGCGTGATGCGTCCAATTAGCCAAGAGGATTGTGTTGCATCGAGTATGAAAAGTGGTGGTTGTTTAGCAAGCTTGCCGGAAGAAAACAACGCGCTATTTGCAGAGGTATATAGTCGATCACCACAACGACTAGTCGAAAACGACATGCAACTTGTCTCTACGGTGCCACTATTCAAACTTTGCAATCCTAGCTTTGGGATCGGTGATGGTATCAACCTCGACAAGGGGAAGGCTATCCGCGAGTGGCCAAGGCCACAATCCATGACGGAGGTGCCAAGCTCCATGAGCGCCTATCCATACATTTGATCCGACGATTGTAGCATTGCTCATCGTGTGTTAGTTCCAAAACTCCCAGTCATTCTCTACAACTTCACAGTTGGTCACCAACGGGAGTTGGCTCCTTCTCAACAGAGGAGTCATGATCCGGGAGGATCTCAGGTCGAGTTTGCAACGGATTTGTGACCACGAAAAGGTTTATGACTTTGGAAAGGTTTGCGACCTAGGGAAGGATTCAAACTCTTCGAGCCTTCAATGCTGGATGATGAGCCAGATACTATAGTACCCATTGTTGAAGACTTGGTCTATCAACGAGACAAACCTCTACGCGAAGATGTGATTCTGGAGAAGAAGGTGACTATCACCCGCAGTGACACAAAGGAGACTTTTCGAATCGTCGGAAAGATCAACGAGCACATGTGGCAAAGTGGTACACCAAAGAACATGGACAAACCCAGTTTCCACATCTCCAGTTTGATCGAGAGGTCGCAACAGGGGTTGGCTCCTTCTCAGCAAGGGAGTCATGATCCGAGAGGATCTTCAAGTCCTGATCGCATACGGATTCGCGACCAGGTCCTGATCGCATACGGATGTGCGACCAAGTCCTGATCGCATACGACTTCGCGACCTTAACCGTGTTCGGAAGGTTTCGCGACCATGGATTGGTTCGCGACCAGGAAAAGGAATTCGTTCCCTGTTCGGAATTGTAATCCGATTCAAATATGTATAACTAAGCTTATCTGTCTAGGATTAGTTAGTTATATAAGTCTAATACGTTTAGGTTATTGAGTCTGATACGTACTCATACGATTGGACTATAAATACCTTGTAATAGGTCTAGTTTAGATCATCGAATACAATCGAAGAGTCATAGAATTTATTTGAGTTTTAGACACTTATAGTTCCTTCGACGTAGGCAAGTGTGTCTAACGTTCGACGTGTAAAGCCCTTTTTGAAATAAAGAGTTGTGTAATTACTTTGAGCTGTGTTTTTGATCAACCTTTGGGTTTCGGCATTTCCGAGTAAGATCCCGTTATTCCGCATATTAGAATCTGGGCGAGCCTAGTGTGAAAACCAAGGCTAGGTCTAAAACAGATCAGATGTCTTGGAGCCGATCAATTCACCACACGGAGGAGAGTCTGATAGCGCTGGAAAAGGAAGAGATCCTCCCTCCGCGGTTGCTAATCAACTGGCGACCCGCGGGGAAAGATCAAGAAACCCCAATCATCCAAGAGGGTGAGTTGGTGGTTTTCGAGGAATACCTGCAATGTGGGTTTCTATTCCCCGAGAGTAGGTTCCTGAAGGGGATATTGGAGCATTACGGGTTGGAATTGGTGAATCTCCACCAGAATGCTGTCCTGATCTTGGCGATTTTCCAGCACCTGTGCGAACCTTTCGTCGGAGTGTTCCCAAGCGTGGAACTCTTCCAGTGCTTCTACTATTCGTCGCGGTCAAAAAGCGCCAATGCCGCCGGATGCATCTACTTCCGGATAAGGGAGAAGAAAGAGTACCCCTTCGCACCCTTGCGAGATTCCGTGCATGGGTGGTACCAGAAGTGGTTTTACTGCACCCCTCCGTCCGAGAGCGGGTTATGGTTCGAGAAGTCCAGCGAGTTGGACTCTCTCCCTGCTCTAAGCGCAGAGCAGAAGAAACAGGCCCAAGTAATTCTTCACTTAGTCCAGGAGGGACTAACTGCTCGCGATATCATCTGCGACTTTGTGAAGAATCGGGTGAGCCCCCTGCGTGAAAGGGCTCATACGGCTTGGGAGATACAGTCCATGGCGGATAGCACCTTGGACAATAATAAAGGTATGTCTTCCAGTCGACAAAAACATAAATTTCTTCCGAAAAATTGCATCTGTTAACTTGTTTGTTTGCGATGTAGCTCTGAGTTCATCCGAAATCGAAAAACGGACGAACTACCTCCTCAAGGCGTACAGTGCCGATGTGGAGGGAGCTAAAGGGTCACTTCGCCCACAGAGCCTGATCAATGTTGGCGACGACCTTAGACAGGAGCGCCGAAAGGTACAGACTTTCCTGCCAAAGTCCATTCGTAGATCATCCACTGATCTGGCATTAACGAGAACAACTCGAATGACACAGCTCCTGGGAAAGTTCGGTGAGGCAACACGCCCAGCCGAAGATGTCGGCTTCCTGGGAAAGCCGGCTCTGAAGAGAATGAAGAAGATCTCTTCGAAGCGTGGAACAAGGGAAAACGTTCCCAAGAAGTCTAAGGGACTTCTAGGAGTGGCTTCCTCTGCAAGGGCTCCCTCTACTGCAAAGAAAACCGCGGTAAGATACTCAATGCCCTCTATTCCCTTAGGTATAAACCAGAATCACTTCTTCGTCGTACAGGGCGAAAGGAGCGAAGAGGAAGAAGATGACATCCCTCTCATCCACTGTAAGAGGAAGACGATTACCCCTCTGTCCAGCAAAATTTTGTCTTCGCCCACGAGACCAGAAATGACTATAGTGGGCCCCGCGACCATCGATAGCCCTGTGGTTGCGGTTGAAGTCCCAGTACCTGAAGCTCAGGAAGCTTCAGGGCTTGCTACACCTCTCCCCCTGATAGAAGGGGTGACTGTGGTAAGATCCTTCACAGCTTTGATGGTTGTTATCCGTTTGTGAACGTCAACTAAGTAGTGTTCATGCAGGAGGAAGAAAACATTCCCTCCATCCGGCACGAGATGGTTGCGGCCAGCCCTGGGGTGGCGAGCATTCCGCTCACAACGCCTGGAGCGGAGATGATAGAACAGGACACCGCGACTGCCAGCAACCCCGCGGTTGCAGATGTAGTCCTGACGCCTATGGTCCAGGAGACACCTGGTCCAGCTGCTGTACCCTTACCAACTGAAGAGGTCACCAAGGTAAGGATCATCCTAGCCTCAGTCTTTATCATTCCTCATGCGCATGTTCATGATTTTATGCACACAGGGAGAAAAGGACAGAGTCCTCTTTACGAAGAGGAAGACCAGGACAAATGACGACTGTCCCCTTTTCCTTGGGGAACCTTCTTCGAAATCCCAAAAATTAGAGGGAATCCGAGTGAGGTAAGAAATCTCCCTTGTATGGACAAGGTTAGATCTCAATGGTTACTTATACAAATCTCAACTGATAACGTTTTCTATTGTTTAGGCACAAAAGTCCAGTGCCTAGCCCTTCGGTGGCCTCGTCCAGTGTTGGGGCTTCCCCTGCAACCGGGGTCTCTGGGGAGAAAAGCTCAATCCCTTCCATCCTAGAAGTCGTTCGGACCATGGTGGATAGGATCTCTGCAGAAGTCCAATCAGATATATTGGAATCTGCAGCCCTAGCCAAGAATAAAGGCCAGCAGGAGGAACATCCGCTGTCCCTGTTGGGGATAAGGTGAACCCTGCGGTTCAACCTTCGGTTGCACCAAGAAAACTCTCATTCCAGGAGTATGCCGAGGTACGTCGATCACCCCTTATAGATTTTGTGCTTGCATAAGAGTATCTGTGTTTTGAAACTGATCTCCTTCCTTGTCATAGGAAATAACCCGCATGGAGACCATGTCGATGGCTATGATGGATAGCATCGAGGCTACAGAAGAGGAAAAAGGTCGCCTGCAGCGGTAAGGGAAATATTTCTTTACTCATTCAAATGAAAATCCTTATCTTGATAATTATCCCTCCTGTCACAGAGAAAATGCTTATCTAATGAAGAGCCTCCCTGATCGGGAAAACCAGGAGTTCCGGGCAGCCACCCACATCTCATTCCTGGAGAGCGAACTCGAGAAATTGCGGTCACAGCTCTCCAGTAAGCATGCTTCTAACTAGAGTAAATTAACTTCATCGTATGAAGTATTTGTAATGGCCTCTTGTCGCAGCGCGAGATGACCAAATAAGCCGGCTCGATCAAGAGAAAACAACCCTCCAGGTGACTCTTGACTCTGTTCGCAGAGAGAATAAGGATTTGAGCACATCACTTCCATCCTGCAGCAGCGCTCAAGGAAACATCTTCGAGAAACTGAAGATGGTGGCCGGTCTGCTAAGGGCTGATGTGGTCGAAATCGCGGTGGATGACCTCAGCCTTAGCGACTGGACCACGCTGGTCGAAACCCAAGTAGAGTCACTTCTTGAGTATCTTCCTGAAGATACTAGGCGGAAAAAATAGGCGATCAAATCAAGAGTTCGATCAACTACCTCCACCATCCTCTGCCGACTTCGTCTACGCCATGGCCCAGATCTGGATCTGAACGTAGCGACGGAAGAGGCAGAGGTCGAGAGTGAAGACCAGCTTGAGTCTTTCATGAGGAGGTTAGACCTCTTGTCGAGAAACTCTTGAACGATCTTGGCATAATGTAAATTATTATACCTGTACAAATACAATTTATACAATGCAAATGCATGCATTTTTGTTTAGAAAGCACAAAAAACACTTTTTTGTTTCATGTTGCAACCATATTCCCCTAGCCCCCACCTGTGATCATATATACTGAAGACATAGTATTATGATCACGGGAGAAATAAATGTGTAGCGACGACAAGGGATACCCGACTAGGCTAACAATCATACTAAACACAATACCCAGCCTTATTGCAAACCAGCATCCACTCTGATGATCAAGGACATGCCAGCAAGCCCCGTGTGCGTTGAGAAACGGCTTATTGAGGGGTGTCTTGTCTGGAAGTGATCATGAGATCGGGCAGCGAATCCGATCGGGATATTGTAACAATATAACCATCAGCGACCAGCCCCTGAGCCAGACTCATTACATATACGGGCAAAAAGAGGAATAATCCGCACACGAAACTAAAAAACACCTGTTTTGTTAAATCATGCTAATTGAACAGAAAAAAAGGAGTTGGGCACTTACACATAAAACTTGCGTAGTTGATTGATGTTCCAGGTATTAGATAAGATCCGACTATCCTCCATCGCTAATCGAGCAGATCCTGGTCGCGGCACTGAAACAACAGTGTAGGGGCCTTACCATTTTGGGGAGAACTTGTTGCGACTAGATTGGTCTTGTCTTTTACGTAAAACCAGATCGCCCACGTGAAGACTGCGTGGTCGCTTGTTATGGTACTTGCGCAAAGCTTGCAAGTATACCGCGGACTTGATCAAAGCTCGATCGCGTTTTTCTTCTAGGAGGATGAGATCTTGTAATCGTTGTTCGCTCTGATCAACTTGTTCGAATTGATCTGTCCGAACAGAACCAATACCAATTTCCATAGGTAACACGGCCTCAGCCCCATATACCAGATGGAAAGGCGTCTGACCGGTGGCTCGACTAGAGGTAGTTCGTAGTGCCCATAGAACGGTGTAGAGCTCGTCTGCCCAAGCCCCCGAGTGTGTCTTAAGGCGATCGAAAACACATTTTTTGATTCCTTGTAATATTTGCCCGTTGGCACGTTCAACCGTACCATTGCTCTGCAGATGAGCTACAGAAGCAAAGCACACCTTGGTTCCAACCTGATCGCAGTAATCCAGAAAAAGACCACTAACGAACTGAGAACCATTATCAGTGATAAGACGATTTGGAACACCGAATCGAGCAACAATGTTCTTATGGAAGAACTTTTGTGCTGCAACAGCGGTAATATTGCGTACCGGTTCGGCTTCAATCCATTTTGTAAACATATCAATGGCTACGAACAGGAACTTGTATCCATTGGCTGCTTGTGGCATAGGACCGACAATGTCCATCCCCTAGACCGTGAAGGGCCATGCAAGGGGAATGGTTTGTAAGGCATAGGCAGGTTGATGCACCTGTCTCGCATGAAACTGACACTGAGGACACGTTTGACCATATTCTTGGCATCATCAAGTGCCGAAGGCTAGTAAAATCCTTGTCGGAAAGCTTTACCGACCAGTGTGCGATATGACACGTGCGCACCGCATACACCGTCATGAATTTCTCTCAAGAGGGATTTACCTTATTCCTGAGATACGCAGCGCATAAATACTCCTTGAGTACCTTTTATGTACAAAACTCCTTTTATGAGCTTGTATAGATGGGCCTTTCGAACTAACCGATCGCTTTCGGTTTCATCCTCGGGCAAGGTCCCATGTTCGAAATAGACCCTCAATGGATGAGTCCAATCTCATTCCTGTCCGAAGTTGGTAACGCAGACTGTTACCAGATCATCCTCGACCGAAGTCATAATCGAAGGATGTTCCAAGTGTTCGACGAACACTCCTGCTGGAGCGGATGTGCGTGAGGACCCAATTTTGGATAATTGGTATGCGAGAATGTTGTTTTGCGGGATGTATTGGACTTCGAAATTACTGAAGTGTTTTTCCAATCTCCTCACTTCCCCTGGGTAATGAGCCATTGTCTCATCGGAGGTGCTGTACTCCTTGTTTACCTGGTTTACGACCAGCTGTGAGTCTTCCCTCAACACTAATCGACGGACTCCGAGGAATTTTGTTGCCCAGAGCCTTGCAAGAAGACCTTCATACTCTGCTGCATTGTTGGTCGCAACAAAGTGTAGTTGAAAGATAAACTTTAGCTGTTCGCCCTGAGGCGTAACTAAGACCACTCCAGCCCCCGAGTGTTGAAAACTATGAGAGCCATCAAAGTACATTTTCCAGTGATCAGGGCATTCTAATTCTTCGGACACCTGCACGGGTGGCTCAGGATTAGTCCATTCGACTATGAAGTCAGCCAGGACCTGAGACTTAACCGCAGTGCGGGGCTTGAAATGGATGTCGAATGCACAGAGTTCGACAGCCCATTTGGCGATCCAACCAGATTTCTCTGGATTGCGGACAATATCCCCCAATGGAAAAGATGAGGGTACTATGATCTTATGTGCTTGGAAGTAATGTCGTAGCTTATGGGAAGCCATCAGTAGTGCGTAAAGTATCTTCTAGACCTCAGGGTATCGCTTCTTAGGACCATGAAGCACTTTGCTTACATAGTAGACGGGTCTATATATACCTTCTCTATCCGTGATCAAGACAGCGCTGACCATGTATGGCGTGGCCGCCAAGTAGAGAAGTAATGGTTCTCCTTTGTCGGGAAACACGTAGACCGGCGGACTGGATAGATACGCTTTCACCTCCTGAAATGCCTTTTCGGCCTCATCGGACCATGTAAAGTTGTGATGTTTGCGCAGGGCTTTGAAGAAAGGTAGTCCCCTTTCGCCTAGTCACGATATGAATCGGCTTGAGGCCACCATGCGACCTTCTAGGCGCTGAACATCCTTGATGATCGAGGGAGACCTCATCTGTTCGATAGCCCTGTTTTTTTAGGATTGACTTCGATTCCTCTGGAACAAACAAGGAAACCAAGAAGTTTTCCTGAAGAAACCCCAAAAGAACATTTCTCCGGGTTTAATTTTATTCCATATCGATTCAAATTACAGAAGGTTTCAGCGAGATCGTCTAAGTTCGAGATCGCAGTATTCCATATCTTGGATGGATCATTTGGGTACAATGAAACCAGTTTGAGTGTCTCGTTTGGTCGAGGAGCAGCCTCGATCGTGTCAGCGGAGACTGTGGCGACCTGAGCGTCCCGGAGGGGAAGTTGGTCCACCATCTCCAGGGATAGCCGATCACACGTCAATGCCACATTGCGACTACCTCGGACCGAAATAACACCTTTGGGGCCAGGCAACTTGCCGCACTGGTAAGCATAGTACGTAGCCATCATGAACTTAGCAAGAGTTACCCTGCCAAAGATTGTGTTGTAAGCCGAATCACAATCAATTACATCAAAAGTAACTAATTCCGTTCGGAATTTATCTGGTTCTCCCAGCGTGACCTAGAGGACCACCTGTCCCAATGGCATCATGGAGGGACCAGGAATTACCCCATAAAATTGATGGATTATGGGTTTGATTTTTGAACGAGGAATCTGCATCTCGTCGAGCGCCTTGACCAATAGGATGTCCAAGGAGCTACCTCCGTCGATCAGGACCCTTTCGACTCTCGCATTGCTGATAATCGGGGTAATGACCAGAGGAAGCCTCAATGGTCGAGTGAGCCCCACAGGACAATCCGAGAGATCAAATGTCAAAGGTGTGTCCGACCAACGGGGGTACTGAGGTTCACCAAGGGAACTCTCCGTTTGGTTAACCTCTCGATAAAAAGCTTTAAATTGCCTCTTAGAAACAAAAGAGGAGGAACCTCCGAAAATAATATTAACATGATTACGAGGTACCTAGTAAGACATCTCTTCGTCTCCGTCGGCGTCTCTTAGCCCGCATGCTTGTTCCTTAGTTGGTAAGGTCGGCATAGGTCCAATCCCCTGGTAGAAGTCATCTAACTGCTTCAGCCAACTCCTGCAATTTTTTAGGTCGTGGCTTGCGGAGTTGTGGAGCGGACACCACTTCTTGCCTTCCTGCGGGTTAGTCGACTTCCCTGGCTGGTCGGTACCGCTGCCACCGGAAGCAGTTTTTGACGAGGATTGATACTTGAGTCAGTTCAAATAAATGCACTGTTAGTTCAAGACAGATTCGAGCCAGACATGTGCCCCGCGGTGCGAACTCAAGTCGTTTCTTGGAAGCATCAGCCTGAGGTCGCAGGCTTTGCGCGGTCTGGTCGTGGGCTTTGCGCAATCAGATCACAGCTAGTGCGCGGTCAGAAGTTCGTCTGTTGTGCGCGGACAGAGGGTCGAAAATGTTGCGCGGTCAACAAACATCGCGCGGTCAGAGCATCTTCGACCAGGGAACGTGGGAGTATTCTTTTCCTATAGGAATATCCCAAGTACCCCGAAGATTCTTCCACGTGGGGATTAACCGTCAGGAGGTTAATGCGTGCAGTTATCCATAAATAACACGTGTTAAACCTGCGTGGGAGTTAAAGGTGATTCTCCAAACCGCATCCAAGCAACTGTTTGATGCAGTTATGACTTGGCACCCTTTCAAACGGTATAAAAGGGCGGCAAGATGTATCAAACAGGAGGAGGGATCAATCAATAGATCAAGATACAACTCAAACAGCCAAGACTACGGTTTAGACTAGATAATTTCTATAAGCGTCCCTGGCTTCTTCCTGTACATTTACATAGGAAAAACCTTCGCCTGTGAAGACTTTTTCCCGCTACTTTGTAACTATTTACTACACATAGTGCAATCCCAACAGGACGTAGGGCTATTACTCCCACCATCGAGGGCCCGAACCTGCATAAACCTCTCTGTGCTCCAGTTCTCCATAATTCTACATACCTTCCCAGAGAGTCACCCCGAACCTGTATAAACCTCTCTGTGCTCCAGTTCTCCATAATTCTACATACCTTCCCGGAGGGTCACCTTGAAAGGTCTCATTATTATAAATTTTGCATAAGTTCGGCTGAGGACTCCGAGTCCGAATCGTCGACAGCTGGCGCCCACCATGGGGCCTTTCTCAAGGCGTCCTAGTTTTCATCCGGAGGTTCGCTGAAACATGGCTGGAGTATATGATTCTGAGAACGATTTTGATCTCGAGGATTATGCTCACATTCCAATGCCTTCTCCAAGCGATCCTGTTCTGATAGAGGAGGTTGGAGGCCAAAATCTTCCAGGGGTTGAATCATCTCTCCAGGTCATGTCCATCGACCAGGGAGTGACTGGCGCAAGGTCAGAACCCACCGAGGTTCTTAATGCGCTAGAGGGTGAGTCCAGTCCGTCATACCACCCCGCTGAAGGGAAGGATGATATCGACCTGGAAATCAGCCCGGGGAGATTCGACCCTGATAACCTCCACCGTCTCTTTGATTTCGAGTCCGACTCGGAACAAACGGAGATGTTCTCCCCATCGGCGACCTCTCTCCCTAGACAGTTTGCTGCCTTATCGGAGGAAACTCCTGATCAACAGGCTGCTAGGGAAGAACGGGATCGCAAAGAGAAGGAGGATCAAGAACTTGAGCAGCAAAACAACAAACTACGCAGAACTACCCTTGAGGCTCTTCAAGATGCGCAGGCTCGTTACGATGCTGCTCCGAGTTCTTCTCGACGATCACGCGGTCGCAGACGTGACCAGACCCCCTCTTTGCCTACGGAGCGTTTCCCGGTGGACGAAGAAACGGTAACACCTAGTGCCCCTAGGAGAAGTACCCATGGTCGACTACGATCTATCGCGGAAGTCATGCGTAACTTCCCTCCGGTCACGGATGCACAGAAACCAGCCTTCACCAGGATCCTAGTGGAAAGACTGGATGAGGTCGCGTCTGAGGCGACCCCAACGGCCTCTTCCCGGTCGGTAACACGTTCCCACGAACGAGAGTGTTCTCATTCTAGTTCTGGTCGGCGAAGTTACCCGCTGCCTGTACCATCCCACCAGGACAAGTACAGGCGGACACAGGATTCTCGTGGTAGGGGTCGAGTCCCTGTCCACTCTCGTTTGGGACCACGGATAACTCCACCGTTGCTTGAGGTCGCCCGCGACCCGGTCGAGAGTCACAGGGCGGTTCATGGTCCCTACGTCGGTTGTAAAGCTTTCTCTCCCGGCCTTCGTGCGGTTGTTTGGCCTGATAAGTTTCAGCCAGGGGCCATTGAAAGGTTCGACGGAACTCAGAACCCATCCGAGTTCCTTCAAATCTACATCACTGCCATCCAAGCGGCAGGAGGCGATGACCGGGTCATGGCCAACTACCTGCCTACAGTCCTCGAAGGCCCGGCTAGAACTTGGCTGTTTAATCAGCCCGAGGGTTCTATCTACAACTGGGAAATGCTGTGCGATGCTATCCTCAGCAATTTCCAAAACTGTTATCAAAAGCAGGGTAAAAAGGACGATCTTCATCGGTTACGACAAACTTCGACCAAAACTCTTCGGCCGTTTGTCAAGAGGTTTGTCAGGGTGAAGAATACCATCCCGAACATATCTGACGGCTCCGTTATCAGGGCATTTAAACATGCCGTTCGATACCGGAGATTCACTGAAGACTTGCTCATCCACCCTCCCCGATCAGTGGCCGATCTTTTCGATATGGCCGATCGGTACTCCGACGCGGCCGAAGCGATCGAATGGAACCGGATGGTCGATAAGGGTGACCTACCACCTCAACCAGGTTTCAAAGACGCCAGGAAAGAAGATTCAAGCAAGAAGCCAGAATCTTCGTCGGGTGGGAAGTCGAAAAAGTTGAAGAGGAACCGCTCTGGACAGTACCACGAGGTCGCAGTTGCAGAGAAGCCGCCTTCGACCAAAGGTAACAAGCCTTCATTTAAGAATAAAACTGGTCCTGGTGGTTGTAATGCCGACCAGCCAGAAAAGTCTACTAATCCGCACGAAGGCAAGAAGTGGTGTCCACTCCACAACTCCGCAAGCCATGACCTCAAGAACTGCAGGAGTTGGTTGAAGCAATTGGATGACTTCTACCAGGGAGTTGGGCCAATGCCGACCTTACCAGCTAAAGAACAGGCATGCGGACTTAGAGACGCCGACGGAGACGAGGAGATGTCCTACCAGGTACCTCAAAATCACATTAATATTATTTTCGGGGGTTCTTCCTCTTTTGTTTCCAAAAGGCAGTTTAAAGCCTTTTACCGAGAGGTTAACCAAACGGACACATCCCTTGGTGAACCTCAATACCCCCGTTGGTCGGATACACCTTTGACATTCGATCGCTCTGATTGTCCCGCGGGGCTTACTCGACCATTGAGGCTCCCTCTGGTCATTACCCCGATCATCAGTAACGCGAGAGTCGAAAGGGTCCTGATCGACGGAGGGAGCTCCCTTGACATCTTATTGGTCAAGGCACTCGACGAGATGCAAATTCCTCGTTCGAAGATTAAGCCCATAATCCATCCGTTTTATGGGATAATCCCAGGCCCCTCCATGATGCCGTTGGGACAAGTGGTCCTCCCGGTCACACTGGGAGAGCCGGATAACTTCCGGACAGAATTGGTTACTTTTGACGTAATCGATTGTGATTCGGCTTATAATGCATTCTTTAGCAGGCCAACTCTTGCTAAGTTCATGATGGCAACGCTCTATGCTTACCAGTGCGGCAAATTGCCTGGCCCCAAAGGTGTCATCTCGGTCCGAGGCAGTCGTAACGTGGCACTCACATGCGACCGGCTATCTTTGGAGATGGTCGATCAACTTCCCCTCCGGGACGCCCAGGTCGCCACCATCGCCACCGACGTGATCAAGGCTGCTCCTCGACCAGATGAGAAACTCAAACTGGTTCCATTGTACCCAGATGATCCATCCAAGACAATTCGGGTCGGATCAGGTCTGGATGACAAATAGGAACTCGAGCTCATTACTTTCCTCCGGGCTAACGCAGATGTGTTTGCGTGGAAACTGTCCGACATGCCCAGTGTCCCAAGGAAAGTAATCAAGCACAGGTTAGCAATTCAACCTGGACAACGACCAATAAAGCAAAAGCTCAGGCGTTTTGCTGTGGATCGACAGGAGGCCATCCGAGAGGAGTTGGACAAACTCCTAAAGGCCGAGTTTATTCGTGAAGTGGATCACCCGGAATGGCTGGCCAATCCGGTCATGGTCCGCAAGTCAAATGGCAAGTGGCGCATGTGCGTCGACTACACTAGCCTTTAACAGTGCCTGTCCGAAGGACGACTTTCCCCTTCCCCGCATCGACCAGCTGGTCGACTCAACCGCGGATTGCGAACTGATGAGCTTCCTGGACGCTTACTCAGGATATCATCAAATTAGCATGGCAGAAGAAGATGAAGAGAAAACTGCCTTCATCACCCCGTTCGGCACCTACTGCTACGTCAGAATGCCGTTCGGTCTCAAGAACGCAGGTTCCACATACCAGCGCTTGATGCAAAAGACCTTTCTTTCCCAGATAGGGCATAATCTCGAGGCATATGTAGACGATCTGGTTGTAAAAAGTTCTAAGAGATCATCCCATTTGGACGATCTCGCTGAAACCTTACATAATTTGAACCGCTGTGGAATAAAATTAAACCCGGAGAAATGTTCTTTTGGGGTTTCTTCAGGAAAACTTCTTGGTTTCCTTGTTTGTTCCAGAGGCATTGAGGTCAATCATGAGAAAATCAGGGCTATCGAACAAATGAGGTCGCCCTCGACCATGAAAGATGTTCAACGCCTGGCTGGTCGCATGGCGTCCTTAAGTCGTTTCATATCGTGACTAGGTGAAAGGGGATTACCTTTCTTCAAAGCCTTGCGGAAGCAACACAATTTCACATGGTCTGATGAGGCCAAAAAAGCATTTCAGGAGGTAAAGGTATATTTGTCCAGTCCGCCGGTATTGGTCTCTCCCGACAAAGGAGAACCATTACTTCTTTATCTGGCGGCCACCCCGCACGCGGTCAGCGCTGTTTTGATCGTGGATAGGGAAGGAGTACACAGACCCATCTACTATGTGAGCGAAGTGCTTCATCGTCCTAAGGAGCGTTACCCTGAGGTCCACAAGATACTTTACGCGCTACTGATGGCTTCCCGTAAGCTACGACACTACTTCCAAGCTCACAATATCACAGTACCCTCCTCCTTTCCTTTGGGGGATATTGTCTGAAATCCAGAGAAATCTGGTCGAATCGCCAAATGGGAGGTCGAACTCGGTGCTTTTGATGTCCATTTCGCGCCCCGCATGGCGGTTAAGTCTCAGGTCTTGGCCGACTTTGTGGTCGAGTGGACCAACCCTGAGCCACCCGTGCAGGTGCCAGAGGAACTGGAATGCCCCGATCACTAGACAATGTACTTTGACGGCTCCCGTAGTTTTCAACACTCGGGGGCTGGAGTGGTCTTAGTTACACCTCAGGGCGAACAGCTTAAGTATGTCATCCAACTACACTTTGTTGCGACCAACAACGCGGCAGAGTATGAAGGTCTTCTTGCAGGGCTCCGGGCAGCAAAATTCCTCGGAGTCTGTCGATTAGTGGTGAGGGGAGACTCACAACTGGTCGTAAACCAGGTAAACAAGGAGTACAGCACCTCCGATGAGACAATGGCTCATTACCTGGGGGAAGTGAGGAGATTGGAGAAACACTTCAGTCATTTCGAAGTCCAATATATCCTGCGAAAGGACAATATTCTCGCAGACCAATTATCCAAAATTGGGTCCTCACGCACATCCGCTCCAGCAGGAGTGTTCATTGAACACTTGGACCGTCCTTCGATCATGACTTCGGTCGAGGATGATCCGGTAACAGCCTGCGTTACCAACCTCGGTTAGGAACAGGATTGGACTCATCCATTGAGAGTTTATCTTGAACATGGGACCCTACCCAAGGACAAAACCGAAAGCGATCGGTTAATTCGAAAAGCGCGTCTGTATAAACTCATAGATGGGGTTTTGTATAGAAAGGGTACTCAAGGAGTATTCATGCGCTGCATATCTCAGGAGGAAGGTAAATCCCTCTTGAAAGAAATACATGACGGTGTATGTGGTGCGCATGCGTCATATCGAACACTGGTCAGAAAAGCTTTTCGACAAGGATTCTACTGGCCTTCGGCACTCGATGATGCCAAGCATATGGTCAAGATGTGTCCTCAGTGTCAATTCCACGCGAGACAGGTTCATCAACCTGCCTATGCGTTACAAACCATTCCCCTCGCATGGCCTTTCGCGGTCTGGGGAATGGATATTGTTGGTCCTATGCCGCAAGCGGTCAACGGGTACAAGTTTCTGTTCGTAGCCATTGACACGTTTACAAAGTGGATTGAGGCCGAACAGGTACGAAATATTACCGCATCAACAGCACGAAAGTTCTTTCATAAGAACATTGTTGCTCGATTTGGTGTTCCAAACCGTCTTATCACCGACAATGGTTCTCAGTTCGCCAGTGGCCTTTTCCTAGACTACTGCGATCAGATCGGAACCAAGGTGTGCTTTGCTTATGTGGCACATCCACAAAGGAATGGTGCTGTAGAACGGGCCAATGGGCAGATACTGCAAGGCATCAAAAAACGTGTTTTTGATCGCCTTAAGACTCGCTCGGGGGCTTGGGCAGACGAGCTCTAACTGTTCTATGGGCATTATGAACTACCTCTAGTCGAGCCACCGGTGAGACGCCCTTACATCTGGTCTATGGGGCCGAGGCTGTGTTGCCTATGGAAGTTAGTATTGGGTCTGTTCGGACAGAACAATTCAAACTAGTTGATCAGTCCGAACAGCGATCACAGGATCTCATCCTCTTAGAAGAAAGGCGTGATCGCGCGTTGATCAAGTCGGCGGCATACTTGCAAGCTTTTCGCAAGTACCATAACAAAAGGGTCACTAGTACAGAAATGCAGTCTACTAACCCCTATCTTCTATCGGTTATTAGCGAAACAGCACAAAACCGATAAAAAATGTGCCTCGCGGACATAAAAGCCCGACGGATGTATTTTCCCTATCGGTTTCTAAGAAACTTACCGATAGAATAAATAGTATGATTTACTCTAGCGGTGATGAACATATTTTCCGTTAGAAGAGATGCATAAGTACTGACGGAAGAATGTTGTGCGCCGATAGGACTGGTCGACTTCAACAACTAGACTTATTCTATCGCTACTGTATGAATATACCGACAGAGTATATTAAAAATTCCTATCGGCAATATGTAGTTCGCCGATAGAATAGTTGACCTTCTACAAATATTTTTATTCTATCGGTAATGGATTCTTTTACCGTTAGAATATATAGAAAATTGCTTAGGACTGTTCGTCTTCTAATAGTTTTATTCTATCGGTAATGAATGTTTATACCGGTAGAATATTACACAAAATATCTTAGAACTGTTGGCCTTCTACAACTAGTAATATTCTATCGGTAATGTACGTACATACCGATAGAGTATGTACAAAAATTCCTATCGGTAATATTTATTGTGCTGATAGAACCATTCGGCTTCTACAGATGTTTTTATTACTAACGGTATTCTGTTTTCTTACCGATAGAAAATATATAATTGTATAAATATACGGGTATGTCTCTTTCATTCTCACAGTTCATCTGGGGCTCGTAGTCCTAACCCGTAAGCTCCATGGACGGCCGGCGCACCTCTACAGGGGACCGCTGCACCTCCGCACCTCCATCGACGCCCTCTAGACGTCGGCATCCCAAGGAAGGTACGTAAAATTTCTGCAATATTGTTAGATTATTCTAATCCGATTATGACAATAATTCTGCTTTTTTTGTATCCTTCATTTTGATGTGTCTTCTTTTCAATATGATTATGATCTGTTCAGGTCCTTGGATGATGCTTGTGAGGGGCAACGTATTTCACGGTTCTTCATCGCAGTACGCTGCCTACGTTGGCTTGTTGGCGAAAGAAATGGTGAAGATCACCGTCGAGAGCTGGAAGGACGTGAAGGGCGAGATCTTGGTTGGCTCGGTCGAGAAGATGCTTAAGCCCGGCGTGTTTCTCAAATCAGGACCTATAGAAAGCATCTTACATGTTTTTGCATGCACCAGCTTGTGGCCAGATGCTTACCTGCTTGGAGAAGAAGAATTGTTGTTATTTGCACAGCCATTCTACACCATCACTACACAGAACAACATCTTGGAAGGTAGGTTCTTTTTGTTAATGGAGTTGAGTTGAGTTGAGTTGAGTTGATCGAGTTTGAGTCCGAGAAAATCACCAATACGTACAAATGTATGTCGACGGCAGTTCCAGCTCCTCGGGCGTCTTCGAACTGAACTCCTATGGTTAAGTCCAATGTGGTTCAGACATTTGCTGTTTTGGATGAATGGATTTGTGATGTATCAGGTCTAACTTGTAGTCGGTAGTTGCATTGTGGCAACCTGCAAAGGTTCCCTTTTATGTAAAATGCATGTATGGGCCACTGGGTCCTCGTCGTGATCTGTTGTTAATTTCAGACGTGGCTTTTGTAATATACATCGAATGTGTGAATTGTTGTATTTGTATATTGTTGTATATTTGTGTATCATGTATTGCTAATTGGGACATGAACTTGAATGTGCAGGGAGCATTTTTGTATTTAATTGTATTGGTAGGTAGGTGTGTATTTGTACTGCTGTTTCAGACATTCACTTCAATTTGTGAACTGGCATGTGTATGTTTGTACCTGAATTTGTATTGGTGAACTGGCATGTGTATGTTTGTACCTGAATTTGTGAACTGGCATCTGTAATTTCTTTGGCAAGATGAAGTCCCAACTACCTACGAAAAGTATTTTTGTGTCTCCTAGTTAATCCACAAATTAGCATTTCTTGAAATATATTGCTTTATCTTCTAGTTAAGATCCATTTGATGTAAGATCTGTTTGATGTTACATTGATATGATTCCTTGAATGTGAGAAATGGCATGTGCATGTTTGTCCCAGTTTGGTAACAGTACCTCCTCTAACGGTAAGTACACATATATACCGATAGGAAAACACATATATTTGTTCAGTCAGGCATATTCTAACGGTAAATACACATATTTACCGATAGGAAGCACATATATTTGTTCAGTCATGCATAATCTAACGGTAAATGCACATATTTACCGATAGAAAAATACATATATTTGTTCAATCATGCATATTCTAACGGTAAGTACACATATTTACCGATAGAAAAATACATACATTTGCTCAGTCATGCATAGTCTAAAGGTAAATGCACATATTTACCGATACAAAAACTAATGCTCGAGTGTCATGCATCATCTAACGGTAAGTACACATATATACCGATAGGAAGCACATATATTTGTTCAGTCATGCATATTCTAACGGTAAATGCACACATTTACCGATAGAAAAATACATATATTTGTTCAGTCATGCATATTCTAACGGTAAGTACACATATTTACCGATAGAAAAATACATATATTTGCTCAGTCATGCATAGTCTAACGGTAAATGCACATATTTACCGATACAAAAACTAATGCTCGAGTGTCATGCATCATCTAACGGTAAGTACACATATATACCGATAGAAAAACACATATATTTGCTCAGTAATGTATATTCTCTAACGGTATGTGTGTGTTTGTACCGATAGAATATGTGAGCGACAAATTACCTAAGTTAGTCTGACGGTTATTTCATGTATTTACCGTTAGAAAAATGTCCATTATAAGGAAAACCCCACTCGACCATTGCTGAGCTGTTCTTTAATTTGTTCTGTTGCACTCTGTGTCCCTCTGTTTGTGACGAAAGTTCCAGCTACACTGCTAGGGTGATCAGCGCAGGCTGGAGGGAAGTTGATTGCGCCCCTCTCTTTAAGGTATGCTTAATCGTCGACACTTATCTCTCTCTCCCTCTAGATCTCCCTTCCTCTCTACTTGCAAGCTAGCTGTATTGTGTAGTTCCAAGTTTGTAGCTCTAAGCTTGGGAGCTTGGTAGCTGGAAATGCGTCATGTTTTAGGAGTTAACTAGCTTGTATTGTGTAGTTAGCTAGGTTAATTAGTGTTAATTTCGTCAGGCTAGGGTTCAACACATGTATCTGTTGTAAGAGGCTGTACATGTACATATACATAACTTAATCAGGCAGGTTTCATGCATGGCTTACTCGTTAAATTTTGTTAATTGTAGATGGACAGGAAATATTGGATGTATGGAATAAAACGTACTACTCTTGAATATTTGGATGGTGTGAATGAGTTTATTAAATTTGCTGAGCAACAAAAGGAGAGGAAGGGAGAGAAAAATATGCTCTGTCCTTGTACAGATTGTATGAACTTGAAGAGGTTTAGCAACTCTGATCAAATTAAGAGTCATTTGATTCGTCGTGGTTTTAACGCGCGATACACCCGTTGGATATGGCATGGCGAAGATCTTGAGGAAACAAGCACCACTACTACCAATCAGCACGACTCGGATGTGGATTGCAATAATATCGATGATCATCCCAATTTTGGTAATTTTCATTCCGATGTGCACGTAGATGATGATGATGACAATCTAGATGAGATGTTACGTGATGTAGAGGAAGATTACAACGAAAATGACTTCTGTGAATTTGAGAAACTGATTGCTGACTCTGAGAAGCCTCTGTTCCCTGGATGTGCAACATTTACAAAACTGTCTTCTGTGCTGAGATTATATAACTTGAAGGCAGGAAACGGTTGGAGTGATAAGAGTTTCACGGCACTATTAGATCTTCTAGCGGACATGCTTCCAGAGGGAAATGAGTTGCCAAGATCTACTTACCAAGCCAAAAAACTGTTGTGTCCGTTGGGAATGGAAATCGAAAGAATACACGCATGCCCAAATGATTGTGTGTTGTACCGTAACGAGTACTCCAGTTTGCATGTTTGTCCAAGATGCGGCGCATCGAGGTATACGCGTAGGGACCGGATTGACAGTGAACGTCACGAGGTAAGGAAAGGGCCCCCGGCAAAAACTGTGTGGTACTTGCTTGTGATACCTAGATTGAAGCGGCTGTTTGCAAATCCGAAAGTCGCGAAGCACTTGCGTTGGCATGCTGAAGCCCGGAAACAAGACGGAAAACTGAGACACCCAGCTGATTCTATTCAATGGAGAAACATCAACAGAACATTTGCTAAGTTCGGCGGCGAACTTAGGAATGTAAGGTTCGGGCTGAGTACAGATGGTATGAACCCACATGGTAATATGAGCAGCCGGCACAGCACTTGGCCGGTTCTTTTATGCATCTACAATCTTCCTCCTTGGTTATGCATGAAGCGCAAGTACATCATGATGGCGTTACTAATCTCAGGATCCAGACAACCTGGAAATGATATTGACGTGTTTCTAGCGCCTTTAATCGAGGACTTACAGAAATTGTGGAGCGAGGGTGTGCAGGTGTGGGATGCATACAAGAAAGAGAATTTCATCTTGCGGGCCCTGATATTTTGCACCATAAATGATTTTCCTGCCTACGGCAATTTGTCGGGGTATAGTACGAAAGGAGTCAAGGCTTGCCCTATTTGCCTAGATGAAACTGAGAGCATGTGGCTGCGAAACTGCCGGAAAACAGTGTACATGGGTCACCGCAGGTTTCTTCCGGTGCATCACACGTATCGTAAGAAGAGGAAATCATTTAACGGGAAGCCTGAGAAGGGATCAGCTCCAGTGTTTCTGACAGGTAAGGAGATTTACTCACGCGTGAACGACATCAAAGTTGAGTTCGGTAAGCATTCTAAACCTCGAGAAAAAAATGTTTGGAAGAAGAGATCGATTCTCTGGGATCTACCGTACTGGGAGCACTTACAAGTTCGACATTGCATTGACGTCATGCATGTAGAGAAAAATGTCTGTGACAGTTTGATTGGTTTGTTGTTGAACATTCCGGGAAAGACAAAGGATGGTGTGAAAGCTCGTCGTGACATGGTGGAAATGGGGATAAGGACTGAGCTTGCACCTTTAGAGAATGGAAAGCGTACATACCTCCCCCCGGCCTGCTACACGTTGTCGAAGAGCGAAAAAACAGAACTCTGTCGGTGCCTGCACGGTGTTAAAGTTCCATGTGGGTACTCCGCGAACTTGAAAAAACTTGTGTCTATGAAGGACCTAAGACTGGTTGGTATGAAGTCCCACGACTGTCATGTCTTGATGTCACAGATGCTTCCCATTGCTATCAGAGGCATTCTCCCAGTTAAAGTCAGAGAGACAATCACAAACCTATGTTATTTCTTCAACGCAATATCTTGCAAGGTAAGTACGTGCACTCGTACTATAAGTTCACTACCTCCATTTGTGGAGCTTAATTAGAAGATTTTTCTGATATGAATATTTGGCGCAACTGTGTCCTCGTAGGTAATTGATCCCGATGGACTGGACGCTTTGCAACGCGACGTGGTTGCAACTCTTTGTCAGCTCGAGATGTATTTCCCTCCATCCTTTTTTGATGTTATGGTCCATCTGATTGTTCACCTTATCAGAAAAATTAAGTTTTGTGGACCTGTGTGCCTGCGCTACATGTATCCATTTGAGAGATTTATGGGTGTATTGAAGGGATACGTAAGGACTCGTTGTCGACCCGAGGGGAGTATCATGGAAGGTTATGCCGCCGAGGAGGTGATTGAATTTTGCACAGATTATATGGCCGGGGTTGACCCAATTGGTGTTCCTAGGTCCCGACACGAGGGTAGGCTTGAGGGAATTGGAACGATTGGATTCAAAGCTATCGTCCCCGCTCGTGATGTGTACGCAAAATCACATTTTTGGGTCTTACAACACATGACGGAGGTCGAGCCATACATACACGAGCACAAGGTAATGTTACGGTCACAGAATCCTTCGAAGTCAGACTTTTGGGTAAGCAGAGAACATAACAGGAAATTTGCTGAGTGGATCCAAGAAAGAGTCACGCGAGCTGCCGAGGGCTCCGTAAGTGAAACTGTGACATGGTTGGCTAGAGGCCCAAGATTCACTGTAGGGACTTGGCAGGGGTACGACATCAATGGGTATTCATTTTACACAAGAGCTCAAGACGCCAAGAATAGCACGCAATGTAGCGGAGTGACACTGTTTGCTATTTCCGAGGATGCCAGGTCAGTAAGGGCGCTGAACTCATATTACGGTGTTATTGACGAAATATGGGAGCTCGATTACGGATTACTTAAGATTCCCCTGTTTCGATGCCAATGGGTCGAAATCCCTCGAGGTGTTCAAGTTGACAGTTACGGGTTTACTCTCGTCGATCTTGGTAGAGCCGGACACCAAGACGATCCATTCATACTTGCAAAGCAAGCCACACAGGTATTCTACATCGTTGACCCGGCCAATCCAAACTTGCATGTTGTCCTCCACAGCAAGAGACGTATTGTTGGGGTCGAAGATGTTGTCGACGAAGAGGAGTATAACCAATTCGATGAAATACCTCCATTTTTAGAGGACATTCAATCTATCCGTACTGAAGATATCGACGAAACAACGTATCTGCGAGATGACCACGAAGAAGGATTATGGGTTGAGAACCATTGATGATTAATTTCTATTTCAGGGATAAATGCCAAGCAAACAGCCCACAAGTTCTGCAGCAAGGTGAGGAACTTATCATTAATACATCAGGCAGTACATTTTTCTTTAGAATTTAATGATAAGCTAGTTCACAGCATTAATACATCTCAATTTTACTCCACAGCATGAGTTCTAACATGTACAGTACCTTTATCCTGTAAATATTTAATTCTTCCCTTCAAATAGCACTTGCAAAAATCTCATCGCGGCCTCTTGCTTCTTCAAATTAAGTTCAGCAAAAATCCCTTTTTTCTGACGGTATTTTGTTATTTATACCGATAGAGAAGGACATCTTCTCTCAGGCACTTGAAAACGTTTTCTATCGGTATTGTTCTGTTTTACCGTTAGAATAAATTCGTTTGTCTCACGGTATTTGTTGTCTGATGGTTTTTTCCTGTTTTTACCGATAGAATAAGACTCTACCGCTTTGAATTCTCAAACGTGTCGCCATGCGTCGCCTTGGAAACTCTATAAGTACCTCGCCATGCGTCGCGGTATTTTGTTGTTTTTCTAATTCTCGAACGGTTCGACTCCTCATCTTCTCTTTCACAATGGCAACCTCCATGGGATCGTCATCCACGGCCTCCCTGGTAAGAACTCTAAATCTCCTCGGTTTACCCCTGTATTGTTAATCCATGTTCAGTTCATTCTTGACCTGTTGATTTGCACAGGGAATGGTAGCCGTCGAAGACACTGCCAAAGTGAAGGCTGACCTGAGGGCCCTCCAGGAGGAGCACAAGCTCCTTACAGACAAGCACACTCAGCTACGGCTTGACCTTGACGATCTCTTCCAGCGCATTAAGCGCATGAAGACGGATGGTGACAATGCTAGGGCGAGGACGAGGCGTCTTCGCGAGGAGAAGAAAGCCGCGGATATGACCATCGCTGGCTGCGGTTTGACTATGAAGGATACCATAGCGAAGCTGACGGAGGTCGCAGGCCTTCTTGACGCGGTAGTAGTTGATCCTAGGGACAACTTGTCGCTAGAGGAGTCCTGCGTCCTGGCTGCAAGTCTAACTGACTCTATTCTACATGCAGCCAGGGCTAAGACCACCCCTTGACCTAGCATTTTGGGTTTTATTTTTTTTGTAAGTGATAAAACAACAATGAATGAACAATTTCTTTTTATGTCAATTTTCCAATTTTCCGGCTATCTTCCCTCTTTCTTTAACATTCTGCAGCTTTCAACCACGGTCTGTTTGATGTTAAATTGTGTACCTTTTCATTACTCTGACGGTATTTTGTTGTTTTTACCGATAGAAAAAGGGCACACAAATCTCAAGCACTTAATCAAAAAAATTTTCTGGGCAAAATTGGGCCCACGGGATTTTTTTGTTTATACCGATAGAAAAGGGCACCTTTTCATTACTCTCACGGTATTTTGTTATTTTTACCGATAGAAAAATGGCACCCAATCTCAAGCACTTTAAAAAAATTTCTGTGGAAAATTGGTCTCACGGAATTTTATTGTTTATACCGATAGAAAAATGCATCCACTAATTCGAATATTTTTTCGGGAAATTTACTTTTTCTATCGGTATTATTTTGTTGTTTCGATAGAAAATTACATAAGTCTATCGGTATCATTTTGTTATACCGATAGAAAAGTTCCTCCGCTACTTTATTACTCGTACACGGCCCTTTAGTTTCCCTCCACTCGAACAGTTCCACCTTAGAGCACTGCGTCTCTTCGAGAGCGAAGAAAACCCCAACCTCCGCCGTGAGCACTCACTTCCTCTCTCCCACACGACGATCGCCGGCTGGACACTGGTTCGTCACTGCCACCGGTTCTTATTTTCGTCCTTCGCCCGCCGCTGCTGCGTTCTACACCGCCTCTCCATCACCAGAACTGATCGCCGCCGTAAATACCCTAATTCGTCGTTCTATTTCCAGCATCTTCTTTATTTGATCCTAGTGTTTTGCACATACTAATTCTTCGAGTTTTGCAATTACACTAGGGTTCCCTATTGTGTTGGCATATGTACATTCCGCAGGCAATGTTGATTTTAATTAGGGTTTACATAATATGTTCCAGTGCTGTAATGAACCTGTTTTGAGATTTTAACTTCTCTATACTGCTGTATGTGTGATCAATTGTATCCAACTGCCATGTAATGCAGATTATATGTTGGAGGTGTTCTTACACATATTCTATCGGCAGCTCATGTGTTTACCGATAGAAAATTTTTCTGCACAAGTAGTAAAACTTAATTTGGATCTGGAAGGACATGAGCCATGCAATGTACTAGTTTGGTTGGGAATTTGTACTCACTTCGTATGAATATATGGCAATGTGGATGGGTCTTCGATGTATATGTTTCAAATGCCTATATACATGACTTTTCCCAACCTAATAGTTGTGAAGTCCTGATGACTCACATACAGGCTAGGCTAAAGATTATGCACAGTGGCACTTAGATGCTTGTGTGCATATTTACGTGTGAAATAATAATGCTGGCCCATGAATATTAGTGTAGCAAATCATCGAGAATGTTATGTGATGACAGTGAATGGTGGCTTGTCAACAAAATTCCATATGTAGAGAACATTGTTATGTTCTATCGGTATCTCACGTGTTTGCCGATAGAAAAATTGTCTTGTGTGGAGGTAATTGTTATGGTCTATCGGCAGCTCATGTGTTTACCGATAGAAAATATTTCTGAAGAGTTCAGTAAGTAATTTATGCATGTCTTTCTTTTTGTATTATTTTCCCTTTTGCCATATATATGGTTTGTTGAAGGTTTTGTAGGGGAAGACATGTCGTCGTCTTCATCGGATGGTACTAGTGGTTCGACTAGGGCCAACCCCATCGTAACTACTGAAGATGGGGCTGTTACATCCCAGCGCAAGAGGTTTGGGCGAGGCGCGACGACGTTGGGGCGTTTGGCCAAACGCACTGATCTTTCTTGTGAGTTCAACCAATTTGGGAGGCCGATTGGAAAGAATGCTGGGAGGTACGCGGCCTACGTTGGGCTGTTGGCGAAAGAAAGGGTGAAGATCACCGTCCAGAGCTGGAAGGACGTGACGGCGGACGAGAGGGATAGGTTGTGGGCGGAAGTGAAGGTTAAATGAACTGAAATCGCTGAACTCTTTCGTAATCACGTTCTATTGGCTTATACTAAAGTTTAACTAACTCGTGATTAATTGTATGCATTTTTCGGAAACAGGCTAAGTGGAACATCCCCGACGATACACCTAGGACTGCCTGCTTGAAGGACATGAACGGAACATGAAAAACCTTTAAGAGCTGGCTTGTCAGTAACTTCCTAGCTGCGGGGAAATCTCCTTGCGAGAAGTACCCCTTCATATCGGAGGAGGTATGGGAGGAATTCACCAAGCAGAAGGGGACTGAGGAGTTCAAGGCCCTTAGCGAGAAGAATAGGGCGATCCAGAAGAGGAACGACCACTCGCATCGGCTCGGATCCCGGGGCTATGCGGGGAAGGAGGAACAGTGGAAGAAGGAAGACGAACAAAATCCTGTGATCGACACCCCTGAGTTGCCGCTCTCCGAGATCCGGGATGAGAGGTGCAAGCGATGGTGGAGGGGGAGGGGGTCTGTGTCGTCCACGGGGTCTGTGCAGTTCGCAACCCCTGGGGACGCCGACGTTGTGAGGCGAATGGTAAGTTGGCTAACCTCGTAAACTGTGTGCGCACAAGTGTATATAAGGCAATTTGTCTCACAAGGTACCTTCAAATGTAACAGATCTCTTTTGAGAAGGAGGCAGCGGAGGGATTGTTTACCCCGCAGAGAGAGAACGACATCCTCACCCGGGCTCTAGGAAATAAGGAGCATCCCGGGCGGACACGGGCCGTGGGAGCCATTGTGTCGTGGAAGGCCGGTTTCGTAGATCCGGCTCCACCGAGGAAGAAGGCCCGCACCTGGAAGGAAAAGGAAGCTGACCTCTCCGATAAGATACGGGCTGAGGTACGGGAGGAGATACGGGCGGAGATGCGGGCTGAGATACGGGCTGAGGTACAGTCTGAGGTGCAGACCGAGGTCGCACAAATGAGGGAAGAGTTTGCACGGTTGAGAGAAACATTGCTGGCCAAGAGTGCAGATGCGGATCCCCAGGACGACGGTACCCCGCGGGGTCGGATAAGCAGTTGCGCTTCGAAGGTACTCGCGGATCCAGTGGATCTACTTGAGGTACTGCAAGCCTTCATCTGTGCACTTAAGTTGATGCCACTCCCATTCTGTTAGAGTTGTTTCGCTAACCTATTTTAATTGTTACAAATTTGTAGGGGCCGGAGGGCTGCATCCTACAGAATCACGTAGGCGCCGGGCAGGAAGTGGTTGGACACGGCTTCGTATATCCGTCTGGGCCGGATGTCCGGGTCCACTGTGTACCTCTGCGGTTGGGTTTCACAAAGGTACAGGTGGACATGGCCATGCCGGGCTACAACAATTCTCCGTTGCCAGTCCCAACAGAGGAACTGCAGACACTTGCTGAGGCAGTCGGCTCCTACGTACAGTCGCCCAAGAAGTGTCTTGTAATACAACCGGTAAATCCTACACATTTTAGATTACATCCTACTCAGTACACTCAACTTGCATAATCTAACATACGTGCTCATTAATTGAAGTGGCCTGCCGCGGGGCTACCAGGGGACTGCGCCCCCAGCTCGGGGCATGAGGGCCGATCTCGTGCGAACCTGGACACATCAAAGACGGCCTCGACCCCACCCAGCGCATCCACGCCTCCACCTCGAAAGAAAGCCGCCATCACCTTGCCCTTGCCTTCGAAGGTACGCGCTCAGTCCCCGGCAAAAGGCAAGGGCAAAGGGCGACAGGGACTGCCGTGGACGTTCACGAACGCGCTCCCACTCCTGTCGGAGGCATCTTTGCGGAAATTGGATCGATCAACCAGAGACCTCCACGACTGGTACCTACATCGAGCTCAGCGCAGCCTGAACTTCTTAGTTCCCTACAGGCCTGGGCAGTTCCACCGTGAGCCCGGGACTATATCCGTGGCACACGAGGATCTGTTCGACCTCTACAACTGGCGGGAGCTCGATATGTCCATCATACGGACTGGAGTCCTATGAGTTTCTGATGCTATGTATTGCTGTTTTCTAACTATGTTTGCTAACTCTGCATTAATGTTGCAGTTCATTTGAATACTGAGTAACTTTCTGTGAAATTAATATTAATCTCGTCCTTCGCATGCAGGTGCATGTACAGGCTAGCATCGGAGGCTGCGTGTGACAAGGTGGGTTTCCTCGACCCAGAGAAAATAAGCCTCACGATGCTAGAGCAGGACGCCGCGCACGCTGAGCAGTACATATCCAGCGCGCTGATGGCGCAGCAGGACAGGGACTTCATTCTGGTGCCGTACCACCAAAGGTTAGTGCATTTCGTACTAATTTAACTCAATCTTGTATGTTACACCTGAGATGTACTTTGAGCTAGCGGTCCTCTTTTACGTACAATGCAGGGGCCACTGGATCCTCATCGTGATCTGTCCGCCGAGGAACGAGGTGTACTACCTCGATTCGATGCGTGACAGATTATCGATGGAATATTTGCTCAAGGGGAATATGGAGGCGTAAGTAACTTATATGTTTGATTTATATTTTGACCTCACTAGCTAATGATAATACATTAACTGGCAATACTAACTGAAATGGAGGGCTTTTGATAAATATGTGTCCGCTGGAGGGAGGCATGCCGCACCGCAGGGCTCCGTACTAGCTTGGAAAGAATATGAGGTACTCACGAGACTTTTTGTTTATGCTTAATTAGTTTATGGAAACAATATATAGCTAACATGTCTTCGCATATGCAATTATCTCAGTGCCATCAGCAGCCGCAATCGTGGGAATGCGGGTTTTATGTGCTGCGCTACATGTACGACCTAGTGCAGACAAACTTTTCCCGATTCCCCCAGGTAAGCATCGATAGCTAACTCAAATTTCAAAAATGGGTGTCACGTTCTAAATTAGGATCGAAGTTAGTTACTCAGTATGCACACATGCTTGCAAATCGCCATGTCGAAAGACCAATATGAAAATGCAAAGATTATATATCTTCGACAAATCTGGGCACAATATGTCATGGAGGAAGTAGCGCCCAACCATCCAGCATGACAATTTTCTCCTTTTTGTGTACTCTGCATAGACTGTTCATATACATGTGAATAAATATATATATGTGAATAAATGTCTACATTGGATTGCAATCTGTATTTGTCCATACATATGTGAATAAATGTGAATAACTGCCTAATGTGTCAATTTGTTCTGTGAATTTACCTTGCATCTGTACTGTATTGTGTATCCAATCTATACTGTATTGCATCTGTACTGTATATGTGAATGTACTGTATTGTGAATGCAAATAAAGTACTGTATATGTGAATGCTCTATCGGTAAATTCATCAACAACCGAGAGACTACTGTACTTTTTTCTATCGGTACAATCAAAATTAACCGTTAGAAGAGTGTGACCTTTCCTGCCGGTGAACTCATACATATCCGATAGAGTACTAAGCTTTTTTCTGTCGGTAATATTGTAATTAACCGTTAGAATAGTGGTACTTTTCCAACCGCTGACGACGAGTTTTCTATCGGTACACTCCTAATATGCCGATAGAATAGTATGATTTTTTCTGTCGGTAATCTTGTAGTTAACCGTTAGAATAGTGGTACTTTTCCAATCGCTAGCGACGAGTTTTCTATCGGTAAACTTGTAAGATGCCGATAGAATAGTATGATTTTTCCTATCGGTAAACTTATAATTAGCCGTTAGAATAGTGGTACTTTTCCAACCGCTGACGACGAGTTTTCTATCGGTACACTCCAAATATTCCGATAGAATATTATGCTTTTTTCTGTCGGTAAACTTGTAATTAACCGTTAGAATAGTGGTACTTTTCCAACCGCTAACGACGAGTTTTCTATCGGTACACTCCTAATATGCCGATAGAATATTATGATTTTTTCTGTCGGTAATCTTGTAATTAACCGTTAGAATAATGGTACTTTCCCTGCCGATGGACGTAAGACTACGACGGGTTTTCTATCGGTAGATTCATAATATGCCGATAGAATAGTGAACTTCTTCTGTCGGTTATTTACCGATAGAAAATGTCCAGTCTTGTTCTATCGTGTCTATCTCTATCGGTACAAAAACCGATAGTAGAAGGGTGTTTTTTACCGATAGAAGACTGCAATTCTGTACTAGTGGGTGCGACCACGTAGTCTCCACGTGGGCGACCTGGTTTTACGAAAAATTCAAGACCAGTCTAATCGCAACAAATTCTCCCCAAAGTGGGAAGGCCCTTACACTGTTGTCTCAGTGCTCGACCAGGATCCGCGTGGTTAGCCATGGAGGATGGCCGAATTCTGTCCAATACTTGGAACATCGATCAACTTCGCAAGTTCTACGTGTAAGTTCTCAACCCCTTTTCCTGTTCAATTAGCATTTTTTCATAAAACAAAAAATGTTTTGATTTTATATGATGAATATTTCCCTTCATGCCCATGAACTGCGAATTCGACTCGGGGGCTGGTCGCCGGCGGTTAGATCATTACAACGTTCTAGTCGGATTCACTGGCCAATCTCATGACCGCTTCCAGACAAGTCACTCCTAAATAAGCCGTTTCTCAACGCACACGGGGCTTTCTGGCAAGTCCTCGGTCACCTGAGTGGCTGCTGGTTTGCAAACAAGGCTAGGCGTTACACTGATCATAATTGCTGGTTTGATTACACATCCCTGGTCGTTATATTCACTTTTCTCCTGTGTTTTTAATACTAAGTCTTCAGTATCTACAATCACAGGCGGGGGCTAGGGGGGATATGTTGATAATATGAAACAACATAAAACAAGAATATATTCATTTTCAAAAATGAGTTTCAACATGCATTGCATTATACATAACTGTTTCTATACAGATATAGGGATCACTCGATCCCAAGCTCAGTCAGGAGCTTATTTACAAGGGGTCTGACCTCCTCCATGACGGCCTCCAATTGTTCTTCACTCTCGACCTCAATCGGTCCCACCAATGGATTCAGATCTGCATCTGGGCCATGGTGAAGTTGAAACCGGTTCAGGATGGCGGAAGTCGCTGACCGAACCCTGGTTCTGTTCGCCTCTTCTCGTCGCCGTGTATCTTCAGGAAGATACTCGAGAAGTGACTCCGCCTGGGCAATGACTAGTGTAGACCAGTCATTTTGGCTGAGGTTATCTTTTGTGGTTTCGACCACATCAGCCCTCAGGAGACGAGCCACCGTCTTCAGTTTTTTGAAGATCGACCGGCTCAGCTCTCTGTTCGCCTTCTCAGAGGTTTGAATAGAGCCCTGGAGGATCACCTTGTCCTGACTGAGTTGTTTTATTTGACCTGCTTGCGCTGCAGTAAGAGAAAGGGTTATTCACAAGTTATAAAAGTTAAGTCTTCCTAATCAGGAATCGACTTACCAGAGAGTTGTGACCGCAGCTTGTTGATCTCGATCCCTTGGTGTGAAGTCACTGAGATCGAATGAAGCTTGACCGTGGCCACTTCTTTTTTCAGGAATGCCACCTCTTTGTGATAAGAACAGAAGGTGTGATCATAACCAATTGGTATCTATACAAGTTTAAGAACAATGATCCTTACTTGCGCAAGTTGTCTCGCTCTTTTTGTATGGCTTCAACGCTCGCTATCATAGCAAGTGACCTGGCCGTCATCTGGGATAGCTCCTGTGATGCAAAAAGCTGTTAAAGGTGTACTATGTACAATCTAGGCACCAAAAGAGGTTCATCATACCTTTGTGAATTCCCGGAAGGAAACATTTTCCGGGATGACAGAAGAAGTCGTTGAAGGCCCCCTTGCAGCCACAACAGAGGCATCCGGTGGGAGTGCCTGCTGGGCACTACCCCCAGTCGTTGTTGCTTGTGACTGGGTCTCCGTGCCTGCTTCTCCCCTCGCAGCCTGGACTGCTTCCTGGACCAAGGGGGTGGAGCGCTCCTCACTGGAGGCTCCGGTACTAGCAGCGACGTCAACCCTCTCTAGAGCGGTTGAAGGGCTGGGTGCTGTTTCTTTTCACCTGACAAAGAAAGATGAACCAAACAATCACAATTCGTGATCATCACAACTTATTTTAATACCACCAAGATAAGGGTTCTTACCTTATCTGAAATCCCATCAGCTTTTGGGATTTCAGGGAAGGCTCCCTTGAGAAAGGGGACATTCGTTGTCTATCCTGGTCTTCCTCTTGGTGAACAAGGCCTTTTCCCCCTAGGTGTGTTCCTCTGTAAGCACATTTTTAAGGGAAGGTGAAGACAAACGGTAAGAGTTCTTACCTGGGCAGCCTGTCCTGTGGACGGGGTTGCATCCGAAGGCCTGGAGGGCTCCTGGACTTCTGAGGCCGGCACCGCGGGGCTTTGTTCGGTGACATCCACTCCTATCCGCAGGGGTGGAGGATTTTCCTCCCTGGGACTCACAGGAGTTGCAGGGGGAAGCTCTTCTCCCTGGATAAGCATTAACTTAATGAACAAGTATACAAGGGGAATTGAAGAAAACAAGACCGTGAAAGAATCTTACCGTGGTCACCCCTTCGACCAGGGAAGTAGAGGCAACTGGTCCTGAAGCCTCGGGGGCTTCAGGAGCAGGGGTGTCACCCGCGACCACGGGGCTTTCGGTGGCCGCGGAGTCTGCTACAGTCGCCCCTGCCGTAGCAGTTGTTTCTACGGAACCAGTTGGAGCGCCACCGGATGGACAGCCCACAAGCTTCCTCCTCCGACAGATTAGGGGGACATCATCGTCTTCGTCTTCTTCGCTCCTCTCCCCCTGTACGACGAAGAAGTGATTCCAGTCCGCACCTGGAAAGATAGGAGGAACATGATATCTTACCGCAGTTTTCCTTGCGGTAGGAGGGACGCTCCGTGAAGACCCCTCTCCAAGATTTTGCCTGGCTTTCTTGGGGATGGGATTCCTCGTCCTGGGTTTCGAGGAAACCATCTTCACGTGTTTTATCGTCGGCTTCCCCAGGGAACCGATGTTTTCGCTTGGGAACGTCGCCTCGGCGAACCTCCCTAAGAGTTGTTCCCATTCCGGCAAAATTGTTAGTGCTGAACACACATAAGACCTGCAAGCAGAAGCTGAGAGAAAGATGGCATACCTTTCGGCGCTCCTGTTTAAGGTCATCGCCGGCGTGAACCAAGCTTTGCGGGCGAAGCGATCCCTTGGGACCCTCTACCTCGGCATTATAAGCCCTGAGGAGGTAGTTAGTCCGCCTCTCAATCTCGGATGAAGGCAGGACTGTTCCAAAATGCAGGTTGACCAATGCATTTCAAAAAATAAAAGATCTTAGTGCCAGAGAAGGGTACCTTCATTATAGTCCAAGGTGCTGTCCGCCATGGACTTGATCTCCTATGCCGGATGAGCCCTTTCACGCAGGGGGCTCACCCGATTCTTCACAAAGTCTCGGATGACGTCACGTGCTGTCAACCCCTGTCCGACTAAGTGAAGGATCACCTCGGCGTGTTTCATGAACTCTGAGTTGATCGCCAGAAGGGAGTCCAATTCGCTCGGCTTCTCCGGCCGCTAGTTCTCGAACCATAACCCGCTCTCAGACGGAGGGGTGCAGTAAAACTACTTCTGGTGCCACCCGTGCACCGAATCCCGTAGGGGTGGGAAGGGATACTCTTTCTTCTCCCTTATCCGGAAGTAAATACATCCGGCGGCGTTGGCACTCTTCGACCACGCCGAATAGTAGAAGCGCCGGAAGAGATCCACGCTGGGATACACTCCGACGTATGCTTCACATAGGTGCTGGAACACCGCCAAAATCAGGACCGCATTTGGGTGGAGGTTGATCAACTCCAACCCATAATGCTCAAGGATGTCCTTCAGGAACCGACTCTCGGGGAATCTGAACCCGCAGCGCATGTACTCCTCGAAGACCACCAGTTCGCCCTCTCCGACGACTGGGGTTTCTTGGTCCTTCTCCGCGGGCCGCCAGTTGATTAGCAGCCGCGGAGGGAGAATCTCCTCCTTCTCTAGCGCCAGCAGACTCTCCTCGGAGTGGTGGATTGATCTGCTCCCGGATGCCATTTCTTGTGAGGAATCGGGAGGAAAGTTGGCAACTTTGGGGAAGATGGAGGCTGAGAAGAAGGAGGGTTTTTGTGCGGCGGAAGTAAGAGGAAGGGTTTTTGGCTATGTGGCTTCCTCAAGAAGCTACCTGCTCCTTTTATTGACCCCAGGAGGTGCACTTCTGTGAGTAACGTTTCACTCAAACGTTCCACTGAATATTTTATTCATTTCCCATAATGGATATTGTCTCTGGCGGACCCGTTAAAGTGTTCCAGGCATCGGATATGAAACACAAAGACTTCTTTGTTTCAGAATCTGAAAGTATACAAGCCTGAAAAGTTTTTCAGGGCTTTCCAAAGGACGTTTTCCTTCATGTGCCTTGTATATTTTCATGAAAAAATCCTATGGCCCAATTTTTGGACGTATGGATAAATTCTGATCGGGTTGTGGTATGATCGAAACCATGCCTTCGATTAAGCTCCGATTCTAATCGAAGTGACGATCTAACCGAGCCTCAATTCTGGTCGCAGTAAGCTTCGTTTCTAACCGCGACTTTAAGTCTGATCGCGGTATCAGGGCTGGTCGTGGTACACTTATAAAAGTATGATTCTGACCGCAGAACTGAAGTTTCCCTGTGTATGAGTGGTCGCAAAGACATTATTTACGGCCATGCTTTCGCACAGAATATGTAAAGAATATTTATATGAAGATAAAGAAAAATTTTATTTCTTGCATTCTTTACATACAAAAGGGATACCGGCGACCAGAGCGTCGACCTGATCCGAAAGAAGTTTGCAAAGTTCTCCTAGGGACATGTTGTTGTCAGTAGGATCTACACTGACAACCCCCAGAGAACTAGCAATTAACCTATAAGCCTATCTACATCATCCCTAACAAGAGAAGCACTATTGTTCCTAATCAAGTCGGAGAGTTCTCGCTGTTGCTGAGTGTGGTCCCTCTCTCGACGGAACTGGTGCGCCTCTTCACGGGATCTTTCAAAACATTCTGCCATATGCAGAATCGCCGAAAACATCTCTTCGGTCTTCTTCTCCAGGGCTTCTTTTTCCCCTTGGGGAGTCTGTCCGAGGGAAGGAGATGGAATCTCAACAGGCTGGTCGCTGGGGGCTCCAACAATTTTCGTCTCCTACATTTGCAAAAGTTAGTTGCACTAATTATAACTATCAGCAAAAGGAAATGGGGATCATTACCTGTCCCTGCTCGTGACAAGTTGATATAGCCATCCTGGAAAGTAGATCATCCGATAAAAGCGGATGATTACCAGATGGTGGAAGTGCAACCTTCCCACCAGAAGATTGCTTCCCCAACACAAGTTGAGGATCTTCTGGTCGAATAGTCACCGCTTGCCGACCAGAAAATCGATCACCCAAACAAAAGCAAGGAATGTTGGAGTAAAGAACAGAAGGAAGAAAGAACGATGATACGTCTTCTACCTTTGCCCTGCTGGAAGATCCTTCGTCAACCTTGGGTTTATCTTCAGGCATTTGAGGCTCCTGCTTGAGAACTTCCTCTTCATCACTTTCAATCTCGATGATGTTGTGTTCTGCCATCGGGAAGTGTATGAAGAGAAGGATGAAGGCAATTCTTGAAAAACTTAACCGTGAGAAGAAATTGTGGGGCTCTACAATTCAAAGGTTTCGGGATTTATAGCCGCCAAGATGACAGTTCGCTTTCCGAACGCCTCGGGCTTTTAAAGCATTTACAATTTCACCTCGGGTTAAAAAATGTTTCAACAGCGCCATCATTACCCGTCACATAATACCCAGAGCCCGTCTCGGGGAACCAACCATCACACTTAGTGCACCACTAAGTGGGGGATTTGAAGCGTCAGGTTAAAAATTCGATGCATGTCTTTAAATTCGAAATAAACACGTCCCTTCATTTTCTTCGAATTTGGGGGCTAGCTGACGAGGACTGACACCTGAGTCAGTTCAAATAAATGCACTGTTGGTTCAAGACAGATTCGAGCCAGACATGTGCCTGGCGGTGCGAACTCAAGTCGTTTCTGGGAAGCATCAGCCCGAGGTCGCAGGCTTTGCGTGGTCAGGTCGCGGGCTTTGCGCGATGAGATCACAGCTAGTGCGCGGTCAGAAGTTCGTGTGCTGTGCGCGGACAGAGGGTTGAAAATGTTGCGCGGTCAACCAACATCGCGCGGTCAGAGCATCTTCGACCAGGGAACATGGGAGTATTCTTTTCCTATAGGAATATCCCAAGTACCCCGAAGATTCTTCCACGTGGGGATTAACCGTTAGGAGGTTAATGCGTGCAGTTATCCATAAATAACACGTGTTAAACCTGCGTGGGAGTTAAAGGTGGTTCTCCAAACCGCATCCAAGCAACTGTTTGATGCAGTTATGACTTGGCACCCTTTCAAACGGTATAAAAGGGCGGCAAGATGTATCAAACAGGAGGAGGGATCAATCAATAGATCAAGATACAACTCAAACAGCCAAGACTACGGTTTAGACTAGATAATTTCTATAAGCCTCTCTGGCTTCTTTCTGTACATTTACATAGGAAAAACCTTCGCCTGTGAAGGCTTTTTCCCGCTACTTTGTAACTATTTACTACACATAGTGCAATCCCAACAGGACGTTGGGCTATTACTCCCACCATCGAGGGCCCGAACCTGTATAAACCTCTCTGTGCTCTAGTTCTCCATAATTCTACATACCTTCCCGGAGGGTCACCTTGAAAGGTCTCATTATTATAAATTTTGCATAAGTTCGGCTAAGGACTCCGAGTCTGAATTGTCGACAGTTTTATTTTTAAACGAATAGTTGTTACCTTTGGTCGATGGAGGCTTCTCTGCGACCGCGACCTCTCGGTACTATCCAGATCGACTCCTTTTTGATTTCTTTGACCTGCCACTTGATGAAGGTTCTGGCTTCTTGCTTGAATCTTCCTTTTTAACATCCTTGAGACCTGGCTGAGGCGGTAGGTTACCTTTATCAACCATCCGATTCCATTCGACAGCCTCGGTTGCGTCAGAATATCGATCAGCCATATCAAAGAGATCGGCTACTGATTGAGGAGGATGGATAAGCAAATATTCGGTGAATCTCCAATATCGGATGGCATGTTTAAATGCCCTAATAAGGGAGCTATCAGACATGTTCGGGATGGTATTTCTCACCCCGACAAATCTCTTGACAAACTGATGAAGAGTTTCAGTCAAAGTTTGTCGTAATCGATGGAAGTCGTCCTCCTTACCCGGCTTCTGATAACAATTTTGGAAATTGCTGAGGATGGCATCACACAACATTTCTCAGTTATAGATTGAACCCTCAGGTTGGTTGAACAACCAGGTTCTTGCCGGTCCCTCGAGGATTGTTGGCAGGTAGTTGGCCATGACCCGTCCATCGCCGCCTGCCGCCTGGATGGCAGTGATGTAGATTTGGAGGAACTCGGATGGGTTCTGAGTTCCATCAAACCTCTCTATGGCCCCTGGTTTAAACTTGTCTGGCCAAACGACCGCATGAAGGCCAGGCGAGAAAGCTTTACAACCAACACAGGGACCGTGAATTGACCTGCGGCTCTCGATCTGATCACGGGCGACCTCACGCAATGGAGAAGTCACTCGTGGTCCCATACGAGAGTGGATAGGAATTCGTTCCCTCTCACGAGATTCTTGCGCCCATCCGGATTTGTCCTGTTGAGATGGGATGGGTGGCGGGTGACTCCGTCTACTAGAACCAGTGTTAGAGTGTTCTCGGTTATGGGAGCCTGTCACTGACTGGGAAGAAGCCGTCGGGGTTGCCTCCGATGCGACCTCGTCCAACCTTTCCGCCAGCCATGCGTGCTTCTCCTAGGGGCACCAAGTGCTACCATTTCTTCGTCCGCCAGGAAACGCTCCGGGGGTAAGGATGGTGTCTGGTCGCGTCTGCGACCACGCGATCGCCGAGAAGAACTTGGAGTAGCATCATAATGAGCCTACGCATTTTGAAGAGCCTCTAGGGCTGTTCTGTGAAGTTCGTTGTCTAGTTGCTCACGATCTTTATCTTCCTTTTACTTGCGTTCCTGTTCTTCCCTAGTAGCCTATTGATCGGGAGTTTCTTCCGATAAGGCAGCGAACTGTCTAGGGAGCGAGGTTGCCGATGGAGAAAACATCTCCGTTTGTTCCGTGTCAGACTCGAAATCAAAGAGACAATGGAGGTTATTAGGGTCAAACCTCCCCGGGATGATTTCCTGGTCAACATCATTCTTCCCCTTAGTAGGGTCGTATGATGGACCGGATTCAACCTCTAATGCATTGAGAACCTCAGTAGGTTCTGACTCTGCATTGGTCGCCTCCTGGTCGATAGACATGACCTGAGTGGTTGAATCGACCTCTGGGACGTCTTCGTCCTCCGGTTTCCTCCATCGGAGCAGGATCACTGGGAGAAGGCATCTGAATGTGGACATAATCCTCGAGATCGAAGTTGTTCTCGGAATCATATGCTCTAGCCATGATTCAGCGAACCTCTGGATAAAAATTAGGACGCCTTGAGAAAGGCCCCACGGTGGGCGCCAGCTGTCGACGATTCGGACTCAGGGTTCTTAGTCGAACTTATGCAGAATTTTGTGAGTTGTGAGACCTTTCAGGGTGTCCCTCCGGGAAGGGATGATGAACCAAGGTTAACTGGAACACAGAGAGTTTTAGACAGGTTCAGGCCCTCGATGGTGGGAGTAATAGCCCTACGTCCTGTTAGGATTTCACTATGTGTAAGAAAATTACAAGGTTATGGAAAGAGTCTTCACAGGCGAAGATCCTTCCCGTGTGGTGATATAAAATACTATTAAAAAGTCCTATGAAATCTAGTAGAATGTCTTCTGTTGATCTTCTGATCTCTCTCTGTCTGATACATTCGTTTACCCTTTTATACTGGTCGAAAGGGTGCCAAGGCATAACGGCTTCGAACAGTTGCTCGGGTGCAGTTTTGGTAACTGCCCTTAACCTCCACGCAGGATTAACACGTGTAATTAAGGAATAACTGCATGTATTAACCTCCTGACGGTTGTCTCTATACCTGGAGGAATCTTCGGGATACTTGGGATATACCTGTTGTAAGGTCTAAGCAACCTTGCGTTTCCTGGTCGAGGGTGTTCTGGCATTGCTTGCAATCATCTGACCGTGCACTATCTGCGGCCTTCTGTCCGCGTATTCGCATACGGGGTTCTGACCGCGCACTATCTGCGGTCTGATCGTGTAAAGCCTGCGATCATGTATCCGCACTTCCCGGAGCAGCTTGACTTTATATCAACGGACACTCATCTGGTTCAAATCTATCTTGAACCAGACGTGCATTTATTTTGAACTAGCTCGGGTATCAATCCTCGTCAAGAGGGACCAGGAATTATCCCATAAAATGGATGAATTATGGGTTTGATTTTCGAACGAGGAATTTGCATCCCGTCCAGTGCCTTGACCAAAAAAATGTCCAAGGATTTTCGACTCTCGCATTACTGATAATTGGGGTAATGACCAAAGGTAGCCTCAATGGTGGAGTGAGGCCCACAAGACAATCAGAGCGATCAAACGTCAAAGGAGTATCCGACTAACGGGGGTACTGAGGTTCGCCAAGGGGAGTCTCCGCTTGGTTCACCTCTCGGTAAAAACTTTAAATTTCCATTTAGAAACAAAAGAGAAGGAACCTCCAAAAATGATATTGACATGATTACGAGGTACTTGGTAGGACATCTCTTCGTCCCCACTGGTGTCTCTTAGCCTGCAAGTCTGTTCTTTTGGTGGCAAGGTCGGCATTGGTCCGATCCCTTGGTAAAAGTCATCCAACTGCTTAAACCAGCTTCGGCAATTCTTGAGGTCGTTGCCTGCAGAGTTGTGGAGTGGACACCACCTCTTGCCTTCCTGCGGGTTAGTTGACTTCTCTGGTTGGTCGGCACTACGACCACCAGAAGTAGTTTTATTTTTAAACGAAGATTTGTTACCTTTGGTCGATGGAGGTTTCTCTGTGACCGCGACCTCACGGTATTGTCCAGTTCGACTCCTTTTTGATTTCTTTGATTTCCCACCTGATGAAGATTCCGGTTTCTTATTCGAATCCTCTTTCTTTGCGTCCTTGAGACCTGGTTGAGGCGGTAAGTTTCCTTTGTCCACCATCCGATTCCACTCAACGGCCTCGGCCGCGTCGGAATGTCGATCAGCCATATCAAAAAGATCGGCTACTGATCGAGGGGAGTGGATGAGAAAATCCTCAGTAAACCTCCGATATCGAACGACGTGTTTAAACGCCTTGATAACGGAATTATCAGATATGTTCGGGATGGTATTTCTCACCCCGACGAATCTTTTGACAAACTGACAAAGAGTTTTCGTCGATGTTTGTCACAGTCGATGGAGGTCGTCCTCTTTTGCAGGCTTCTGATAACAATTCTAGAAATTGTTGAGAATGGCATCGCACAACATTTCCCAGTTATATATCGAACCCTCGGGCTGATTGAACAACCAGGTTCTTGCCGGTCCCTCAAGGATGGTAGGTAAATAGTTGGCCATGACCCGATCATCGCCACCTGCTACCTGAATAGCAGTGATGTAAATTTGAAGGAACTCCGATGGATTATGAGTTCCGTCAAATCTTTCAATAGCCCCCGGTTTAAACTTATCCGGCCAAATGACCGTGCGAAGGCCGGGCGAGAAAGCTTTACAACTGACATAAGGACCATGGAGGGATCTGCGACTCTCGACCTGACCTCGGGCGACCTCACGCGAAGGAGACACCACGGGCGGCCCCAGGCAAGAATGGACATGAATTCGTTCCTGATCACGACAATTTCCCGCCCGTCTGGCCTTGTCATGCCGAGACGGCACTAGTGGTGGCCAATTTCATCTACCAGAACTAGAGTTAGAATATTCTCTTTCATGGGAGCGTATCACCGACCGAGAAGAGGCTGTAGGGGTCGCCTCGGATGCGACCACGTCTAACCTCTCCACCAAGATTCTGGCGAAAGCTGGTTTCTGCGCATCTGTGACAGTAGGAGGTAAATTACGTAGGACCTCTGCGATGGATCAAAGCCGGCCATGTGTGCTCCTCCTGGTGTGCTAGGTGTCACCGTCTCCTTGTCCGCCGGTAAATGTCCCGGGGGTAAAGAAGGTGTCTGGTCGCGTCTGCGACCATGCAGACGACGGGAGGAACTAGGAGCGGCGTCGTAACGAGCTTGCGCATTTTGTATAGCCTCTAGGGCTGTTTTGTGGAGCTCATTATCTTGCTGCTCACGATCTTGATCCTCCTTTTGTCTGCGCTCTTGCTCTTCTTTATGCTTGCGCTCCTGTTCTTCCCTAGCAGTCCGCTGATCGGGTGTTTCTTCCGACAAAGCAGTGAATTGCCTAGGGAATGAGGTCGCCGACGGAGAGAACATCTCTGTTTGCTCTGAGTCAGACTCAAAATCGAAGAGACGGTGGAGGTTATCAGGATCGAACCTCCCTAGACTAAATCCCTGGTCGACATTGCCTTTGCCCTCGGCAGGATCGTGCGATGGACCGGATTCAACCCCTCACACAGTAGAAACATGTCCGCCCCGAGCAGGGTACCACAACTACTCCTGTGGAGACCTAGCTCACTGCAGCTGGCCTCATACATACATACCACTGACTTCCCAGGATAAGTCAAGCACAGGAGTTCATTGCAGCAGAGTAACTTACAAAATATCATTCATAAACAGTATGGCCTGCTGGCCTGATACAACAAGAGTAATACAATGCCTTCACGGCACAAATGGTCTAATTAAAACAAAAAGACAACTACTCGGCGGAAGCTAGGCGAAACCCCCACAGTCGTAAGAAGTTGACAGCAGAACAGCACACTTCAGGGTTCTGGCAGAACTGGCTCTCTTCCTTCTGGATCCATGAAATCTTCCAAGCCTTCGTCTTGGTATTGTAGCACTCCATCTATTGTTGATAAGTTGCAAGGGTGAGCACTTACGTACTCTGCAAGTCATAGGTAAGAGTAGAGATACGTATAGTAGAGATGACATGATCCTATGCTATTGAGGGAAAAGAGGTGAGAGGGTTTTTCCATAAATACTTTTCTTCCAAGCTTTTCAAATCTCATGCTCATGGCAGCATTTCATATACTTAGGGCACAATCCACATGCCTCTTAGATATCACATGATCACTAAATTGTGGTACTACCGCGACACGTCAACACATGACAGCCCTCGGCAGCACCCCTTATCATGACAACACATGTCATTTGGGTAATCTTGAACTAACAAATTTTAATTTATAAAACAATACTTGTGTCACACCCCGTGGATTTAATCCACCGCGGCATACTCCTAAAACTCGGGAGCACGAAGTATTCGAATACATTTTTAACTCTGCAGAGGGGTACCAATTTACCCGCAAGATATATCCACTTTCATGCCCTTCCTATCACAAGGATTGGACCCCTGACTCACTTCATACTGTGAGCGGCAAGGTGGAGATAACAAGAACTTTTGCCATGTTTCACACACAATTCACCCCAGACCCCGTGGTTTTCTTCACGCAAACCACAGTTGTGGCAGGGTTACACAACCCCAACTAAATTGGCATCTTCCCCTCAGGGTCAGCGTGCATGATCACATCCTGTGATATGTGTTGGAGCGCACCCCGTGTTTAATCGTGAGTTTGTCATATAGGGGTTTCATGTGTGATCCACATACTACTTGTTCAGGCCTGTCCCATACCAGGCTTGCGGTCGGCACGTTAATCATGCCACTAGACGCACAACACAAGGTTTTAGGTCCTTATATGCTAGTGACCAGCTCATACCATAATCCATGCACCTTCAGTGCCTGCACATCCTGTGCGGCCAAGCACCTCCAGTGCTTTCACCATTCCATACCAAAATACTGGTCACGGCTAGGGGTTTTATTTCATGAATATAAATATACATAATATATTAGTTCATGGCTCATTATTTGATCAATTAACATTTCACATGCATCAGCCTGATGCTGCCATTTCATAATTCAACTATTCTCAATCTTTCTCATGCAATATTATTATTTTATAATCAAGGTATATTCTAGCAATTCATAAAATATAGGTTCAAGATGTTCAAGAATATGACTTGCCTTCCGCGTCGTAAGAAACAGCAGTTGATGTCGGGTCTGCGACGAAGTCTTCGAACTTGGACTCTTGCTCTGAACAAGGATCAAACAAGCAAACAGGCATTACAATCAATCCTACTCTTACTATTCCACTATATGTGATAATGCAAGGAGAAACACTTAGGCGATACAAGATTTGAGAGTTCTGAGAACCGATTATGGTTAAACCATGGAAACTAGGGTTAAGATTAGTCGTCAAAGGTTTACAAGGTTCCAAAGGTTCCAAAATATCAGAATGATATCAAGGTTGCGACTGGTTCGCTCAAAAACAGCGAACGTCTTTAGGTCGACATTCGATTCAGGGCATCGACATAGGGTCGATGGATCATAGAGGGCTCAACTCAAGTTGTGACAGTAGAATAAAATGTAGATCACAACATCAGGAGTCTAAGGGACAAAGTTATGTTCAGTTTGCATACCCAGAAGGGGTCAAACTGGCCCAATGCCATTGGCTGACATAGGTTGACAATGCCCAAGAATGGCATTGGCATGGTTTGAATAGTTTCTAGTGGCCAAAATGGGTTTTGATTCAAGCATATGATGCACAAGGTAGTGAGGCAACTGTTTGACAAGCTAGTTTTTGGTTTGCATGACCAGAGGTCGGTGAACAGGTGTCGCGTCCCGAAACTGGGACAACGACTACTCCTGTAGAGACCTAGCTCGCTGCAGCTAGTCCCATTCTCACAAACCTTTGACTTCCCAGGATGAGTCAAACACAGGAGTATATTACATTGCAACAGAGTACTAACAAAATATTAAGCAGTGCGGCCTGCTGGCCTTAATATTACATAAAGGATTACAATGCCTACAAGGCATTCAGGGTTTAGCAAAATATTTAACTACACAGCAGAAGATAGGTGACCCTCCCACAAAAGAAGTTGACGGCAGAACAACACACATCAGGGCTCTGGCGGAACTGACGCTCCTCCTTCTGGATCCAAGAAGTTCTCCATGCCATCATCTTGATCAAGGTAGGCTCCATCTATTGAGTTGAATGTTGCAAGGGTGAGCACTTACGTACTCAGCAAGTCATAGGTAAGAATAGATACATATAGTAGTGATGATATGAACCTAGACTAGTCAAGAATTATGGATATTTGTAAAATAATCTTTTTCTTTCTCATCTCATCTTATTTCAGCTCATGGCAGTACTTTTCATAATATAACATCATCAATCATGTTCACTAGATTATAGTACTACCACGACATGTCGACACACGATAGCCCACGGCAGTACTCCTTATGATGACAACACATGTCATTTGGGTAATCTTGATTTAACACATTTTATTTAGAAAATAGTACTTGTGTCACACCCCGTGGATTTAATCCACCGCAGCAGACTCCTATAAACCCGGGAGCTCGGAGTATTCGAATACGTTTTTAACTCTACAGAGAGGTACCAATTTACCCGCAAGATATTCCACTTTCAAGCCCATCCTATCAAAATGATTAGACCCCTCCTCACAACCATGTGTGAGTGGCAAGGTGGAGATAACAAGAACTTTTGTTATGCATCACTTACAATTCACCCCTGACCCTGTGGCTCTCCGCGAGACACAGTTGTGGTAGGCTGTATCCTAACCTCCACCCCTTTGCTTATTCCCATTACTGGGTCAGCGTGCTTGATCACCTTCAGTGATATGTGTGGGAGCCGTACTCCGTGTTTATCGTGCATCACTACACATCTCATGCAGGGGTTTCATGTGCGATCCACATAATTACTTGTTCAGGCCTGTCCCATACCAGGCTTGCGGTTAGCACGTTGTTCATGCCACTAGACGCACAACACAAGGTTCTAGTCCTTATATGCCAGTGACCAGACCATCCACAACCCTGCACCTTCAGTGCCTGCATATCCTTTGCAGTCTAGCACCTCCAGTGCTTCCGCCATCCATACCATTTTTCTGGTCACGGCTAGGGGTTTTATTTCATGAATATAAATATATAAATACATATAATAGTTCATGGCTCAAAACTTGTTTATTTCACATTTCACAGATAACCAGTCTAGTACTGCCAATTCATAAATCAACCATTCTCAATCTTTCTCATGCAATATTATCTATATTCAAGGTTATGTTTTAGCAACATTTAAATTATAGGTTCAAGATGACCAAGGATATGACTTGCCTTCCGCGTCGTAAGATACAGCAGTTGACGTTGGATCCGCAGTGAAGTCCTCGAACTCGGGCTCTTGATCTGCTCTCCAATCAAACAAACAACCAATAATCACAATCTTTTCAATACATTATTATACTATATGCAATGATGCAAAGATGAAGTCTTGATGATTCTGAAATGATTGGGTTTAGAGGCTGATTAGGGTTAAGTTAAGGAAACCAATGTTAAGATTAGCTGTCAAAGGTTTACACGGTTCCAAATGTCTCAAAATATCAGAATGATATCAAGGTTGCGACTGGTTCGCTCAAAAACAGCGAACGTCTTTAGGTCGACATTCGGTTCAAAGCATCGACATAGGGTCGGTGAATGATAGAGGGGTTATCTCAACTTGTGGTAGTAGAAGAAAATGTAGATCACAACTCTACAAATTCAGTGGACAAAGTGGTTTTCAATTTACACAACCAGAAGTGGGTAAACAAGGTCAATGCCACTGGCTGACAAGCTCTGGCATAGAGCTGACAATGCCAAAAACTAGGGCTTGGCATAACTTTTGATCTGGAGCTCCAAATGATGCACCACTTTGTTTGGGAGGTAGGCATTGATAACAGGAACAATAGTTACAATAGGATCTATGGCTGAAAATGGCTGGACAGCAAGAAATCTGATGATGAACTGAGGTGAACACACTGCACTAGATCAGTTCTGGACAAAATCTTGGCAAAGCTATAACTTCCAATCTAGGCCGATCTAGGTGTCGGGCTAGAAGACAAAAGTTCTCAGGAGGCTAAGGCACATCTAAAAGACAAAGTGATTTGGGCTGAAACAGCTGGAACAAGCTTTGCGCTGATCGGCGCCGGAGAAGAAGCACTGCCAATTGGGGGTTTCTGCTACAGGCCAAAAGAACTTAATTCCTTGCTTGGAGAGTATCTAGGAGGTAAAAGAAAGCTTCTGGTAACATCAAATTGACCGGAGGATCACCGGAGAAGCCTGGCGACGATCGCCGGTTTCTGGTGAAGCTCGGGTTAGGGAAAAGCTTCGAATGGTGTTTAATTGGAGATTCTAAGCTTACAGGCTTGCTTGATTTGGCTTACTGATCAATTTTGTTTACAAAATCGAAAGCTAATTTGTACTGGATTGAGCCACATTACAGAAACAGGGCAATCGACAATTCCGGTGATCGCCGGCGTTAGGGGTCACCGGTGAGCAATTAAATAGTACTACACAGAGAGAATGAGTAGGGGAACTCACTGATGGCTTTAATTTGAAGGCTGATGCAGCGGATGAAGCTGGCACCGTGAGCCTCCTCGACGGCTCGCCGGAGAAGAAAACAAAAACAGGTATTCCAGGACTTGGCTGATTTCTGGTGAAGTGTGGAGGGAGCTGCTGAGCACAGGAGTGCTTAAATAGGCCAGGCGAAGCTTGCAAGGAGGAGACAACGAAGTAATTGGCAGCTGTGATGAGATGGATTGCGTGAAGAACATCAGCGGCGAAGACTCAGCGAAGAACGGTGATTGCGACGGCGACAGGACTGCAACTATCCACATTGTCGTTCATCGGGACTTTGCAAAGATGGAGCAAGCGGTGGCGACAAGTACTGGCACGGCAAAGCGACGTGGCGAGGAGTTGCTGACAAAAAGCCGTTGATCGCGCGCGGGAGCAGGCGCTGGTCGTCGACGTAGCAGCGACCTTGCCACGGCACCAGCTGGAGCGAGGACACGTGCGCACCGGCATGCACGGTCACAAGTGCGGCGAAGCTTGGCCGGCGGCGAGCGTGCACGGCGCAAGGAAACCACGGCGAGCCCTGGTCGTGCGCACAGTAAAAGGGCCTGGTCGAATTTGGACTGAACTGCAGTTTCAAATCTTGAATTTTGGACTGATCTGTAAATCTGGAATTCTGGAAGGTTTAAACTGAATTTGCTTTCACTAATCTGGCAGATATATTCAACAGAACATTTGGCAAAGATAGTTGATAAGATTTGACACATTTGAATAGTTTTTGATACAAACTGAAAATAGGGTAAATTAGGGTAAAGTAAGATTTGAGTTTTGTCGATTTCGAATTCTGGCATTTAGGGTTTGATTTTGATATCTGCACAGAACAGAAACTTGTGGCAAATAGCATTTTGAGAAGATTTGTCGAAGAAATTCTGAATTTGGAGTTAATCTGGAGATTTTAGCCTTTTTGGGTTTTCAGATATCAGATAAGGACTAATTTGCGATAACTCTTGGACTGATTTGTGAAAAGAGTCTAGATGATAAAATCTGGCTGCCAACTTTCTGGTTTAAGGTATTGGCATACCCATGATCATATTCCAGGAATAATCTGGTCTGAACTTGGTCAAGATTTTGATTAAATCTGGATTCAGAGTATTTAGGGTAGTATAAGGTATTTCTGTTTTCGAAAACAGAAGGAGTTGATAAATCTGGGATTTAGAGATAGAATTGGATCTAGGTTCTGAAGACTTTTAAGTTCAAAGTAACTGATAGATCACACCTGAGTAATCTGATCTTGATTTGGGGTTCACAAGGAAGATTTGGAGATTTTAGGGCTTGAGATAGATACTGATCTGGCTACTACTACTGATACATGCATGCATGCTATTTATGAAAAAGTAAATTTTCACCCCTAACTCAGGGTGTTACAGATCTACCCTCCTTAAAGAAATCTTGCCCCGAGATTTACCTAAGACAGGAAAAGATAAGGATAGGCTTGCTTAAGATCTTCTTCCTTCTCCCAAGTAGCCTCTTGCTCTGAATGATTTTTCCATTGAACTTTACACAATCTGATTTTCTTCCTTCTGAGCTGACGTTCATCAGTGGCTAGGATTCTGATTGGGTGCTCAAGGTAAGTGAGATTCTTCTGTAATGGCATATCTTGTACATCTATCTGGTCAGTAGGTTCCTTCAAACATTTCCGGAGCTGAGAGAAATGAAACACATCATGCACTCCTGCTAATCCCACAGGTAATTCCAATTTATATGATACTTCACCCTTTCTCTTGATTATCTTAAATGGTCCAATGTATCTTGGAGATAACTTTCCTTTCACTTGGAATCTTTGTAATCCCTTGAATGGTGTGACCTTGAGATACACAAAATCTCCTGGTTCAAATGATAATTCTATCCGTCGTTTATCTGCATAACTCTTTTGTCGTGATTGTGCTGTTTTCAACCTTTCTCTGATGAGTCTGACATGAGCTTCTGCTTCTTCTACTATCTCTGGTCCTATGACCTTTCGTTCTCCTGGCTCATTCCAATGCAATGGAGTTCTGCATTTACATCCATATAAAGCTTCAAATGGTGCCATCTGTATACTAGCTTGATAACTGTTATTATATGTAAATTCTGCAAATGGTAAACATTTGTCCCATGATGTTCCATAATCTAGTATACAAGCCCTTTGAAGATCTTCTAGGATTTGGTTGACTCTTTCTGTCTGTCCTCCCGTCTGCGGATGATATGCAGTACTGAAATCCAACTGGGTTCCTAGGGTTTCATGCAGTCTATTCCAAAATTTGGAGGTAAACTGTGTTCCACGATCTGAGACTATCTTCTTAGGAATACCATGCAATGTCACTATTCTTAGCATGTATAACTCTGCTAATTTACTGCCATCATAAATCTTTTTGACTGGTATGAAATGAGCTACTTTAGTAAGTCTGTCCACAATAACCCAAATGGAATCATATCCTCCTTGAGTTTTAGGTAATCCTGTAATGAAATCCATACCAATTTCTTCCCATTTCCATAATGGTATTGGTAGAGGTTGTAGCTTTCCTGCTATTTTCTGGTGTTCTGCTTTAACTCGCTGACATGTATCACAGTTTGCAATGTATTCTGCAATCTCCTTCTTCATATTATCCCACCAGAATATGGTCTTCAAATCTTGATACATCTTTGTGTTACCAGGGTGTATTGAATATGGAGTTTTATGAGCTTCATGGAGTATTATTTCCTTAAGATCTGCATTTTGAGGTACACAGATTCTTTCTCGATACCATACAATCCCTTGGTTATCTTCAGTGAAGCCTTGAGCCTTTCCTAACTTGATTTGTCTCTTGATCTTACAAATTTCCTCATCTTCCTTCTGGGCCTTTCCTATCTGTTCTTCAAGTTGAGATTTTACTGTTAAAGTAGCTACCGTTCCCTGCGGTACTATTTCCACTTGATGATTCTGCAACTCTTGTTGTAGGTAAGGGTTCTTCAACATAACCATTCCTTGTAGGTTGTAAACTTTTCTGCTTAGGGCATCAGCCACTACATTAGCTTTCCCTGGATGGTACTGAATACTAAGATCATAATCTTTGATCAATTCCAGCCATCGTCGTTGACGCATGTTGAGCTCCGTCTGTGTGAAAATATACTTGAGGCTTTTATGATCTGTAAAGATCTCACACTTATGTCCAATGAGATAATGCCGCCATATCTTTAAAGCATGTACCACTGCTGCTAACTCCAAATCATGGGTCGGATAATTTTCCTCATGTGGTCTCCATTGGCGTGAAGCATAAGCTACTACTCGACCTTGCTGCATTAACACACAGCCTATTCCTTGCTTTGAAGCATCACAGTAAACTACGAAGTCTTCCTTGCTGTCTGGTAAAGTGAGGACTGGTGTTGTTGTCAATTTCTGCTTCAGCTTCTGAAAACTTTCTTCACACTTGATGGTCCATTCAAATGCAACATCCTTCTTTAGCAGGTTTGTAAGAGGTTTGGCAATCTGGGAAAATCCTTCGATGAATCTCCTATAATAACCTGCTACTCCCAAGAAACTTCTAATCTCTGAAACTGAGGTAGGTTGCTTCCACTCCTTGATTGCAGAGATTTTAGCTGAATCCACTGAAATTCCCTCTGCTGTCAACACATGTCCAAGAAATGAAATTCTTGACATCCAAAATTCGCATTTGTCAAACTTGGCATAAAATTGCCTCTCTCGTAGCCTTTCCAAGATTAGGTGTAAATGTTGCTCATGTTCTTCCGTACTCTTGGAATATATCAGAATGTCATCTATGAATACTATGACAAATTTGTCAAGAAAATCCATAAATGTACTGTTCATGACATTCATGAATGCTGCCGGAGCATTGGTCAAGCCAAAAGGTACTACTGTAAACTCATATAAACCATATCTGGTAGTGAAAGCAGTCTTCGGTATATCTTCCTTCTTGATCTTCAGCTGATGATATCCAGATTTCAAATCTATTTTGGAAAATACTTTGGCTCCTCGAAGTTGATCGAACAAGTCATCAATTCTTGGTAATGGATACTTGTTTTTAATAGTGACTTCATTCAAAGCCCGATAATCTACACACATTCGTTGAGTTCCGTCTTTCTTCCTCACAAACAAAACTGGGGCTCCCCATGGCGAAGCACTGGGTTTGATAAATCCCTTGTTTTCCAAGTCTTCGAGTTGATTCTTGAGCTCCTCCAAATCTGTAACTGGCATCCTATAGGGACGTTTTGCTATAGGTGCTGCTCCTGGTTTAAGCTCAATACTGAATTCTATTTCTCTGTCAGGTGGCATTCCTGGAAGTTCTTCTGGAAACACATCAGAATATTGTTGCACTACAGGCACTTGTTCCAGGCATAACTTTTGCAATGCTTGAACAGATCTTAGTGGTTTACTGACTGATGATCTTTCTGCATAGAATAGAACTCTCTCCCCTTGGCTACTGACAAGACTTAAGGTTTTCTCTTCACAGTCTACTAGGCCTTTATGTTGGGACAACCAATCTGCATAACTCTTTTGTCGTGATTGTGCTGTTTTCAACCTTTCTCTGATGAGTCTGACATGAGCTTCTGCTTCTTCTACTATCTCTGGTCCTATGACCTTTCGTTCTCCTGGCTCATTCCAATGCAATGGAAGATACTAGCTGGAGAAAAGATGAACTCAAATCTGATTTGGGCATTTCTGATTTAAAGTGATTGAACTCAATTCCTTGCTTGAGTATGGTCCTCAGGGTACTAGAAATGCATTGGTGAAGTTAGATTAACAGATTGCTCAACAGAGAAGCTAAATCAGTAAGTACAAGTTCATGTTCATGGCTGGAAATTGGGGGTTTTTGTTTTACAATGAATTTGTTCAAACCAATAGCTCAGGGGTCTTAAGTGAGCTATTCTAAGCATCTTTCACTACTGGCTCGAAGATCAATTCAATTTAGGTGAGGCTTAATTGCTCATCGGAGTTCTAGATGAAACACGACGATTGCCGGTGACAGAAAGAATTTGAACTAAATTCCAAGCTTGAGAAGCATGAGGGAGATGAGAGAAGCTCACTGGGGGTGTTGGATCGAAGCAGGAAGCAGTGGTTGAAGCTAGCACCGAAGCTCCCTCTTTGCTTCTCACCGGAGAAGAAGAAGACACAGTGAACTACTGGTTTTTCTGGCGTTTTGCTGTGTGGTGAAGTTGGCTAAGTCCCAGGGGGTATAAATAGGTAAAGTTGGAGGTTCTCAACGGTTGGAAAAGCTCAGGGAGTTGAAGCCGGCAAGGAAATGACAAGATTGGACTTCACGGCGAGCTGGCGATGGAGGTGACTTGGTTCAGCGGCCGTGAGGGCTTTTGCAGCTGGAGCTGCTGCGAAGTGAAGGCGACTTGATGGCTGGTCGCGGCAAGGACTCCACGTGGCTAAGCTTTCCTGCTGGAGCCGTTGCCGGTGGCGTGCAAACGGGAGAAACCAGCTGGTCGCGATCCTCGCTGGAGAAGATCCACAGTGGCCAACGCCGAGCACACACGTGGCAGCAGGCGAAGCAAACAGCAGTGGCGCGCTCGAGGTCGAAGGCTCCCGTGCTCGTGCGCTTGTTCCAGGTCGTGGTCGAAGCAAAGACAGCAGCTCGAGGTCGAAAACAGTAGAGCTGGTCGATTGCACTGGTTCTGGTCGTGAACTGAGGTGAGGTCGAATCCAGGGGTATAATTGTGATGATTTCGGTTGCAAAGTGGACTGATTTGTAAATCTAGTCTTAGAGAGGTTCAATTTGGGATTTGGTTTCATGGATGAGTATAATATTTCTATTAATACTCATTTAGCTCAAATCTGGAGAAAATTTGATAAGGTTTGAGGGATTTCACCTATTTTCGAAAATAGGGTAAAATAGATTTGGATTTTGTCGATCTCGAATTCTGGTAATTAGGGTGAGATTTTGAAGTTTAATCAGAAGGGAAATCTGTATCAAATAGTATTTGGATGGTGTTCCCTGAAGAAATTCTGAGGTTGGCGTTGATTTGTGAATTTTAGCCTTTTCAGGCTTCCAGGTAAACAGAAAAGGACTTATTCGCAGTAAAATTTGGACTAAACTGCGAAAAGTACTTAGATGAAACAATCTGGGTCCCAACTTTTTGAAGTAAGTTGAGGATATACCTAGGAACATATTCCAAAAGATACTTGAGTCTGGATAGGGTTAGATCATGATAACTCAGTTATCTGGAATCTGGGGTATTTAGGGCAAATCTGAATTTCCTGTTTTCGAAAACAGAAAGAGACTTAGATACTGGGAGTTAGGGTTAGAATTCAATTTGGTTCCTGAAGACTTTTATCTTCAGAATAACTGGTAGGTTAAATCTAGATGGTCCGATCTTGATCTGGATCTAGAGAATAGATTTGGAGATTTTTAGGGTTTGGGAGAGATTAGGGTTCAGCTGATTTGGCTACTGCTACAGAGATACATGCATGCAGGATTTTATGCAAAAACTTTTCACCCCCAAAACCAGGGTGTTACAAAACAACATTTGGTTCTGGTTTTGCATCTGTTGTCTCCTAGTCGATAGACATGACCTGAGTGGTCGAATCGACCTCTGGGATGTCTTCGCCTCCGGTTTCCTCCATTGGAACAGGATCACTAGGTGAAGGCATCTATATATGGGCATAATCCTCGAGATCAAAGTCGTTCTCGGAATCATATGCCCCAGACATGGCTCACCGAACCTCCGGATAGAAAAAAGAACGCCTTGAGAAAGGCCCCACGGTGAGCTCCAGTTGTCGACGATTCAGACTCGGGGTCCTTAGTCGATCTTATGCAGATTTTTGTGAGTTGTGAGGCCTTTCAAAGTGTCCCTCCGGAAAGGGATGATGAGCAATGTTTGTTGGGGCACAAAGAGATTTATACAGGTTCGGGCCCTCGATGGTGGGAGTAACAGCCCTACGTCCTGTTGTGATTTCACTATGTATGAAAAATGTTTACAAAGTTGCAGAAAAGACCATCACAGGCGAAGACCTTTTCTGTGTTTTTGTCTAAAAATGACTAAACTAACTTATGAAAGCTTGTGCTTGATCTGTCGTCGTCCTCACCTTGTACATTTGCTCACCCTTTTATACCGGTAAAAAGGGTGCCAATGCACAACAATTGTGAACGGTTGTAGAAGTGTAGTTTTGGTAACCGCACTTAACTCCCACACAGGCCTAACACATGCAATTAAGGGATAACTGCACATGCTAACATCCTGGCAGTTGTTTTCATACGTGGAGGAATCATCACGATCCTAGGGATATGCCTGTTGCAGAGCTAAGCATTTCTGAATTATTCTGGTCGAAGGTAGTCAACGACCTTTTGACCGCGCATCATCTGTGATCTCATGATCGCGCAAAGCCTGCGACCATAAGTCATTCTTGTGTCCGCGCTTCTCAAGTCGTCAGTGACCATAACAGTGGACCTTCAGACACTTGTCTGGTTCGAGTCCGTCTTGAACCAGATGTGCATTATTTCGAACTAGCTCGGGTAATAATCTTCGTCAGTGGCGAGGGGGCGTAATTTGCCGAGTTAGACATCCCCTCATCACCGGCCGGCTCCTTCCCCCGGGCCTCTCCAGAGGCCTCGAGAAGGCGCACGAACTTTTGCACCCCAGCCGCCCCCCCGGAGTGCTCTTCCGGGGGGGCGTCACCTCGCGCCTAGAAGGCGCTCGCGCACGTCCTGACCCGGGGGTGGCGTCCCGGGCCTTCACGGGCATAGAGCCCGGTGTTGTTTCCGGACTGGGGGCCTTCTGAGCCTTGGCACGCTTTGGCTAGGAACCCCCGGCGGCCTCCTTCCCCCGCTTGTGAGAGCCGTGGGTCGGGAGAGGCGTCCTCTCTTATAGCCTTAGCCCACACGCCTCGGCCACCAAGTTTTGGGGAGGACCCTCCCTGATGATGCGCACGATACGTTCGTGCTCATCGGCGTAGTACCTCCCGAGGAGGTTCTCCGCCTTCTCCCGGGCGGCCGGGTATGGCCGGACTGCAAAAATGAAGGGAGTTAGGGAAATTAACAAAAAATCAAAAGAATGTCACCGGGTGCTTACGTCGGGTCACTGGCTTTTGCGGGGGCCGCTGTGCCGGGCACATTCCAATCCCCCTCCTCCCGTGCGAGAAGGGGGAGACATTCGATAGTGTCAGCTCCTCCACGGCGTCCCTCGTGGAACGGACGGCCCAGGAGCCAATCACCTTGCTCAGGAGCCTCAGCTCCTCCTCGGTCCATACCAGGGGCTTGGGGGCGGACGATTGGCTGTAGGAGGGGGGCTCCGGTGAGTAGGTCACCTCGGCATCCCAGATCCGGAGGTAAAACCACCTCCGGACCCAATCCCTCAGTGGTCCTGAGAGGCCACCACCGGATACTCCTGCACCCATGACGGCAGGAGCTGTATCATGATGGAGCCGAACGGAGACTTCGGCCCTCCCTTCACCAACTGGGAGCTCCTCGCCGCCGGCTCGTAAAAGTACTGGAACAGCCAGAGTGTCGGCTCCCGTCCGGTGGCTGTCTCGAACAGCCAGATGAAGTGCCCCATCCGAATCAAGGCGTTCAGCGTTAGGTGGTTGAGTGCCACCCTGTATTCCCGGAGAAACTCCCGGAGCAACAGATGCACCGGGAGCTGGAGCCCGGCCTCGAGGAAGGCCTCGAAGACGACAACTTCTCCGGGCCGGGGGCGGGGGGGACCATCCTTCTTGGAGGGGATCTGGATGTCCCCATCCGCGACGACCCCCCGATCCATGAGGGACTCTAAGTCCCCCGAAGTGAACTCGGAGGCCCAGAGGAAGTCCGCGATGACTTCCACTGAAGGCACCTCGACGGCCTTGGCGTGACCCTTGGGACCCATTTGTTTTTCTGGTGGGTTGAAATATCAGGGAACTCTGAGGGGCTTAGGTTTCAAGAGACTAAGCTTCTGGGAGAAGGCTAGCGGGAGAGCTTAGGGCGCCGGTGTCGTTTGAGCATCGAAGGTTCAACTGACTTCCCCGGGCCCCTCGAAGCCCTATTTATAGGGCTCGAACGTGGCCCCGATGGGCGCCACGTGGCCCATCGTGATGAATCTACGCCACTCAATTCAAATGGCGCGCGCGAATCGAAGGGGCGCATGCGGGAAACGACGCATCGACCATTCGAACCGCGTGAGGCCATTATGGCTAACGGCGCGCTACAATCGAAACTAGGGGTGACATGATGACCAACGGCGCCGCCGTAAGTATCTAGTGCAAAATTCGAAGCGTCGACAAGGCGCCGAAAACCCCTCCCGCGGGAGATGTTCTCGGTAATGTGAGCCATCCCCTCCGGGGACTCGAGCAAAGTCCCCGGAAGACATGCGGGGCTGCTGTTGGGGGAAATCTCTGCGTGATCAAGTCCAGGTAAGGGCAAGGTTCCCAATGACCCCCGTCCTGGGTGCCGCCATTGGCCCGGGGGCTAGGCCCCCGGTGCCTCTTTCCTGGGCGCCACCATTTGCCCGGGGACAAGGCCCCTGGTGCCGCCGTCCCGGGCGCCGCCATTTGCCCAGGGACAAGGTGCCCAGTGACCCCCGTCCCTGGCGCCGCCATTGGCCCGGGGAGTAGGCCCCCAGTGCCTCGGTCTCAGGCACCGCCGTTTGCCCACAGACAAGGCCCCCAGTGGCCCCCGTCCCAGGCGCCGCCATTTGCTCAGAGACAAGGCCCCCAGTGACCCCCATCCCGGGCGCCGCCATTTGCCCGGAGACAAGGCCCCCGGTGATCCCCGTCCCAGGGACATGGCCCGCAGTGGCCTCATCCCGGGCGCCGCCATTTGCCCAGAGACAAGGCCCCCGATGACCCCCGTCCCGAGGACATGGCCCTCGGTGCCCCCGTCCCGAGCGCCACCATTGGCCCAGAGACAAGGCCCCCGGTGCCGCCGTCCAGGGCGCCGCCATTTGCCCAGGGAAAAGGCTCCCAATGACCCCCATCCCAGGCGCCGCAATTGACTCGGGGACTAGGCCCCCGGTGCCTCCATCCCGGGCGCCGCCATTTGCTCGGGGACAATGCTCCCGGTGACCCCCGTCCCGGGTGCCGCCATTTGCCTCGGGACATGGCCCCCGGTGCCACCATCCCGGGCGCCGCCACTTGCCCGGGGACAAGGTCCCCAGTGCCGCCGTCCCTGTCGCCGCCATTTGCCCAGCTACAAGGCTCCCGGTGACCCCCGTCTCGGGCGCTGCCATTGGACCGGGGACTAGGCCCCCGATGCCTCTGTCCCGAGCGCCGCCATTTTCCCGGGGACAAGGCTCCCAGTGACCTCCGTTCCGGGCGCCGCCTTTGGCCCAGGGACAAGGCTCCCAGTGCCTCCGTCCCGGGCGCCGCCTTTGGCCCAGGGACAAGGCCCCCGATGCCGCCGTCCCAGGTGGGGTCACGTGAGGATCACACGAGAAGCACCTCAGGAACTGTCAAGGACACTTGTCAAGCATCCAGCCACCTCAGTCGGAAGAAGGACGCTAGTGCCCTTCGATCCAACGGCTGCGACCGGGGTAGTTTAGTATTTTTGCATCTTTTGGGCCTATATAAGCCCTTGTATCGCTCTATTGTAATAGAGGACAACTCATTTTGGCATCAATACACAAAAACGAACATGCGTGCTTAGGAGCACTCTCCCCACGAGAGAACTCCCCTAGCCAACTCTTGCTGGGAGCACATCGACAGGACTAGGGTCTCCACTGAGACCTGAACCTGTATAAATCCTCGTGTCACTTGCTGTGTTTGTTCGACAGGAGAGGGCCAACCACTTGGTCAGCTCGTGTCGTCTTCGTTTAGCTGGGAATCTCCACAAAACCTGTCGAGGTATTCGCAATACAATGACAGAAAGATCATGAGATATAGTAGCTAGTATAATATCTTGATCATGAAATTGAAATTGAAAGATAATGAAATTGAAGTTGAAATTGAAAGATCATGAAATTGAAAATGAAATTGAATGATCGTGAAATTGAAATTGAAATTGAAAGATCATGAAATTGAAAATGAAATTGAATGATCGTGAAATTGAAATTGAAATTGAAAGATCATGAAATTGAAATTGAAATTAAAGTTGAAATTGAAAGATCTTGGAATTGAAATTGAAATATGGAGTTTACAAGTATCATGAGATACACAAATATCTCATGAAATTGAAAGGTCATTGATCAAGATATTTACAAATATCATGAGATAAACAAATATCTTGATCTGTCAGTAGGTTGCTCAATACCAATAATATAGTCAAATGCCAACTAGCTTGCTCAATGATCAAGATATTTGTAAAAAGTTCATTAAATAATTAATGTATATTGGGACGATAATTTCTTCTGATGAAATAGAGTAGAAATGTAATATATATCTTGATCTCTCAGTTGCAAGTTGATGTTAATATGACAAAGCACAACCTAACCTTCAGTTGGTAGTCCTTCTCATATAGGGTGCCATTTAGGAAGCAGTAAACAGTCTTAATTTGCTCTAGAATGCCTATTTATGATCTGTGCAGGTCCTTGGACGATGCTCATGAGGGCCAATGTATTTCATGGTTCTTCGTCGTAGTACGCTGCCTACGTTGGCTTGTTGGCGAAAGAAAGGGTGAAGATCACTGTCGAGAGCTGGAAGGATGTGAAGGGCGAGATCTTAGTTGGCTCAGTCGAGAAGATCATCAAGCCCAGCGTGTTTCTCAAATCAGGACCTATAGAAAGCGTCTTACATTTGTATCGGTGATTTCCTTGGGCTCACACTCAACCCAACTCAACTTAACTCAACTCAACTGAATTGAGTTGAGTTGAGTTGAGTGTGAGCCCGAGGAAATCACCGATACAAATGTAACTCCACGCCAGTTCCAACTCCTCGGGTGTCTTTGAACTGAACTCCTATGGTTAAGTCAAGTGTGGTTCATACATTTGCTGTTTCAGATGAATGGATATGTGATGTATCTGGTCTAACTTGTAGTCGGTAGTTAATTGTCGCAACTTGCAAAGCTTCTATTTTATGTAAAATGTATGGGCCATTGGGTCCCCGTCATGATCTGTTGTTTCATACGAGACTTTTGTAATATACATCGAATGTGTGAACTGTTGTATTTGTATATTGTTGTATATTTGTGTATTTGTATTGCTATTTGGAACATGAACTTGAATGTGTACATGAGTATTTGTGTATTTAATTGTATTGGTTGGTATGTGTGTATTTGTATTGCTGTTTCAAACATGCACTTGAATTTGTGAACTGGCATGTGTATATTTGTACCTAAATTGCTGTGACATGCATGAATTAGCTTGCTTTTGTTTCAGCCATTAACTAAAATGAGTCTAAATAGTACTCATTTTTTATGTTCCCCTTCCATTTTCTTCAAGGAATGGAGGCAAACCAAGATCTAATGTAAGTAGAGATTTTTAATTTCTTTGGCAAGATGAAGTACCCAGTACCAAAGAAAAGTATTTTTGTGTCTCCTAGTTAATCTAAAAATTAGCATCTCTTGAAATATTTTTTATCTTCTAGTTGACGAGGATTGACACCCGGGTCACTTCTAATAAACTTTTGGTTCAAGACAAGTTCGGACCAGACATGTATCTGGTGATGTGAACTCAAGCTATTCTAAGGGGCATCACCATGAGGTCGCAAGCTTTACGCGATCAGGTCGCGGGTTTTGTGTGATCAGACCGTAAGCCTTGCGCGGTCAGAAGTTCGTAGGCTATACGCGAACTACACATTTGGGATATTGCGCGGTCAGCCAATATCCCGCGGTCAGAACATCTGCCGATCAAGATACTTGGGATCTATCTATTCGGTTGCCCATACAACAGGATATTCTAAGTATCCCGAAGATTCCTACACATGGAGAATCAACCGTCAGAAGGTTAACACATACAGTTATCCATATACCAATGCCTTCTCCAAGCGATCCTGTTCCGATGGAAGAGGTCGAAGGCCAGAATCTTCCACAGGTTGAATCATCTCCCCAAGTCATGTTAATCGACCAGGAGGTAACTGGCACAAGGTCAGAACCTGCAGAGGTTCTTAATGTGCTAGGTGATGAATCCGGCCCGTCATACGATCCCGCTGAGGGAAAATATGATGGTGACCCTGAAGTTAGCCCAGGAAGGTTCGACCCTGATAACCTCCACCGTCTCTTTGATTTCGAGTCCGACTCGGAACAAACCGAGATGTTCTCCCCATCGGCGACCTCTCTCCCTAGGCAGTTTGCTGCGTTGTCGGAAGAAACTCCCGATCAACAGGCTACCAGGGAAGAACAAGATCGCAAACAGAAGGAGGAGCAAGATCTCGAGCAACAGAACAACGAACTACGTAGAACTGCCCTAGAGGCTCTTCAAGATGCGCAGGCTCGTTACGATGCTGCCCCGAGTTCTTCTCGCCGGTCGCGTGGTCGTAGACGTGACCAAACTCCTTCCTTACCACCGGAGCATTTCCCAGTGGACGAAGAAACAATAACACCTGGTGCCCCTAGGAGAAGTACCCATGGTCGACTGCGATCTATCGCGGAAGTCATGCGCAATTTTCCTCCTACGGTCACGGATGCGCAGAGACCAGCCTTTTTCAGGATCCTGGCAGAAAGACTGGACGAGGTCGCATCCGAGGCGACCCCAACAGCCTCTTCCCGCTCAGTGACACATTCCCGTGAACGAGATGGTCCTCATTTTGGCTCTGGCCGGCGGAGTTACCCGCCGCCTGTACCGTCCCGACAGGACAAATACCGGCGAATGCAGGACTCTCGTAGTAGGGATCGAGTTCCCGTTCACTCTCGTTTGGGACCACGAGTAACCTCGCCATTACGTGAGTTTGCTCGAAACCCAACCGAAAGTCGCAGGACGGTTCACGGTCCTTACGTTGGTTGCAAAGCTTTCTCGCCTGGCCTACGAGCAGTCGTTTGGCCCGATAAGTTTCGACCAGGGGCCATTGAGAGGTTTGATGGAACTCAGAACCCATCCGAGTTCCTTCAGATCTATATTACTGCCATCCAAGCAGCAGGAGGTGATGACAAGGTCATGGCCAACTACCTGCCAACAGTCCTCGCAGGACCGGCTAGAACCTGGTTGTTTAATCAGCCTGAGGGTTCCATCTACAATTGGGAAATGCTATGTGATGCCATCCTCAGCAATTTCCAAAACTGTTACCAAAAGCCGGGTAAGGAGGACGACCTGCACAGACTACGGCAAACTTCGACCGAAACACTTCGGCAGTTTGTCAAGAGGTTTGTCGGGTAAGAAATACCATCCCGAACATATCTGATGGCTCCGTAATCAGGGCATTTAAGCATGCCGTTCGATACCAGAGATTCACTGAAGACTTGCTTATCCACCCTCCTCGATCAGTGGCCGATCTGTTCGATATGGCTGATCGATACTCCGATGCAGCCGAGGCAGTCGAATGGAACCGAATGGTTGACAAGGGGGACCTACCGCCCCAACCAGGCTTCAAGGACGCCAGGAAAGAAGATTCAAGCAAAAAGTCGGAGTCTTCACCGGGTGGGAAGTCAAAAAAGTCGAAGAGGAACCGCTCTGGACAGTACCGTGAGGTCGCAGTCGCGGAGAAACCACCTTTGACCAAAGGTAATAAGTCTTCTTTTAAAAGTAAAACTGCTTCTGGTGGCCGGGATTCCGACCAGCCAGAAAAATCAACTAATCTGCAGGAGGGCAAGAGGTGGTGTCCACTCCACAACTCCGCAGGCCACGACCTCAAAAACTGCAGGAGTTGGTTGAAACAGCTGGATGATTTCTACCAAGGAGCTGGGCCAATGCCAACCTTACCGCCTAAAGAGCAGGCGTGCGGGATTAGAGACGTCGACGGAGACGAAGAAATGGCTTACCAGGTACCTCAAAATCATGTTAATGTCATTTTCGGAGGTTCCTCCTCTTTCGTTTCCAAAAGGCAGTTTAAAACCTTTTGCCGAGAGGTTAACCAAACAGAGACATCCCTTGGCGAACCTCAATATCCCCGTTGGTCGGATATGCCTTTGACGTTCAATCGCGCTGACTGTCCTGTGGGGCTAACTCGACCATTGAGGCTACCTCTGGTTATTACCCCAATCATCAGTAACGCGAGAGTCGAAAGGGTCCTGATTGATGGGGGAAGTTCCCTTGATCTTTTATTGGTCAAGACACTCGACGAGATGCAAATTCCTCGTTCGAAGATCAAGCCCATAATCCATCCGTTTTATGGGATAATCCCAGGCCCCTCCATGATGCCATTGGGACAAGTGGTCCTCCCGGTCACTCTGAGAGAACCAGATAACTTCCGAACATAATTGGTTACTTTCGATGTAATCGATTGTGATTCAGCTTATAATGCAATCTTTGGCAGGCCGACTCTTGCTAAGTTCATGATGGCAACGCACTATGCTTATCAGTGCGGGAAATTGCCTGGCCCCAAAGGTGTCATTTCGGTCCGAGGTAGTCGCAACGTGGCGCTCATGTGCGACCGGCTATCTTTGGAGATGGTCGATCAACTTCCCCTCCGGGACGCTCAGGTCGCCACCGTTGCCACCAATGTGATCAGGGCTGCTCCTCGACCGGATGAGAAACTCAAACAAGTTCCTTTGTACCCAGATGACCCATCCAAGACAATTCGGGTTGGGTCAGCCCTGGATGACAAATAGGAACTCGACCTCGTTGCTTTCCTCCGGGCTAACGCAGACGTGTTTGCGTGGAAACCGTCCGACATGCCCGGCGTCCCAAGGGAAGTAATTGAGCACAGGTTAGCAATTCGACCTGGACAACGACCAATAAAGCAAAAGCTCAGGCGTTTTGCCACCGACCGACAAGAAGCCATCCGAGAAGAGTTAGACAAACTCTTACAAGCCGGGTTTATCCGCGAAGTGAATCACCCGGACTGGCTCGCCAATCCGGTCATGGTCCGCAAGTCAAATGGCAAGTGGCGCATGTGCGTCGACTACACTAGCCTCAACAGTGCCTGTCCGAAGGATGACTTTCCCCTTCCCCGCATCGACCAGCTGGTTGACTCCACTGCGGGTTGCGAACTGATGAGTTTTCTGGATGCCTACTCAGGATATCATCAAATTAGCATGGCAGAAGACGATGAAGAGAAAACTGCCTTCATCACCCCGTTCGGCACATACTGCTACGTCAGAATGCCGTTCGGTCTCAAGAACGCAGGTTCCACGTACCAGCGCTTGATGCAAAAGACCTTTCTTTCCCAGATAGGGCGTAATCTCGAAGCATATGTAGACGACTTGGTTGTAAAGAGCACCAAAAGATTGTCTCATTTGGACGATCTTGCTGAAACCTTCTGTAACTTGAATCGCTTTGGAATAAAATTGAACCCGGAGAAATGTTCTTTCGGGGTTTCTTCAGGAAAGCTTCTTGGTTTCCTTGTGTGTTCCAGGGGCATTGAGGTTAATCCTGAGAAAATCAGAGCTATTGAACAAATGAGGTCGCCCTCGACCATGAAGGATGTTCAACGCCTGGCTGGTCGCATGGCGGCTTTAAGTCGCTTTATATCGCGATTAGGCGAAAGGGGACTACCTTTCTTTAAAGCCTTGCGAAAACATCATAACTTCACGTGGTCCGACGAGGCCGAAAAAGCATTTCAGGAGGTAAAAACATATCTGTCCAGTCCGCCAGTATTGGTGTCTCCTGAAAAGGAAGAACCATTACTTCTGTATTTGGCGGCCACCCCACACGCGGTCAGCGCAGTTCTGATCGCGGAAAGGGAAGGAGTACACAGACCCGTCTACTATGTGAGCGAAGTACTTCATGGTCCTAAGGAGCGCTACCCTGAGGTCCAGAAGATACTTTACGCGCTACTAATGGCTTCCCGTAAGCTACGACATTACTTTCAAGCACACAAGATCACAGTACCCTCCTCTTTTCCTTTAGGGGATATTGTCCGAAATCCAGAAAAATCTGGTCCAATCGCCAAATGGGCGGTCGAATTCAGTACCTTCGAGATCCATTTCACCCCTTGCACGGCGGTTAAGTTTCAGGTTTTGGCCGACTTTGTGGTCGAATGGACCAACCCTGAGCCACCCGTGCAGTTGGCAAAGGAACTGGAGTGCCCCGATTATTGGACAATGTACTTTGACGGCTCCCGTAGTTTTCAACACTCGGGGGCTGGAATAGTCTTAGTTACGCCCCAGGGCGAACAGCTTAAGTATGTCATTCAACTACACTTTGTTGCAACCAACAACGCAGCAGAGTATGAAGGTCTTCTTGCAGGGCTCCGGGCAGCAAAATTCCTCGGAGTCCGTCGATTAGTGGTGAGGGGAGACTCACAGCTAGTCGTAAACTAGGTAAACAAGGAGTACAGCACCTCCGATGAGACAATGGCTCATTACCTGGGGGAAGTGAGGAGATTGGAAAAACACTTCAGTCACTTCGAAGTCCAATACATCCCGCGAAAGGACAATATTCTCGCAGACCAATTATCCAAAATTGGATCCTCACGCTCATCCGCTCCGGCAGGAGTGTTCATTGAACACTTGGACCATCCTTCGATCATGACTTCGGTCGAGGATGATCCGGCAATAGCCTTCGTTGCCAACCTCGGTCAGGAACAAGATTGGACTCATCCATTGAGGGTTTATCTTGAACATGGGACCCTACCCGAGGACGAAACCAAAATCGATCGGTTAATTCGAAAGGCGCGTCTGTACAAACTCATAGATGGGGTTATGTACAGAAAGGGTACTCAAGGAGTATTCATGCGCTGCATATCTCAGGAGGAAGGAAAATCCCTCTTGAAAGAAATACATGACGGTGTATGCGGTGCACACGCGTCATACCGAACGCTGGTCGGAAAAGTTTTTCGACAGGGATTCTACTGGCCTTCGGCACTCGATGATGCCAAGCTTATGGTCAAGATGTGTCCACAGTGTCAGTTCCATGCAAGACAGGTTCATCAACCTGCTTATGCATTGCAAACTATTCCTCTCGCGTGGCCCTTCGCGATATGGGGAATGGACATCGTCGGTCCTATGCCACAAGCGGTCAATGGGTACAAGTTTCTGTTCGTAGCCATTGACACGTTCACAAAGTGGATTGAGGCTGAACCAGTACGAAATATTACTGCATCAGCCGCACAAAAGTTCTTTCACAAGAACATTGTGGCACGATTTGGTGTTCCAAACCGTCTCATCACAGACAACGGTTCTCAGTTCGCTAGCGGTCTCTTCCTAGACTACTGCGATCAGATTGGGACCAAGGTGTGCTTTGCTTCTGTGGCACATCCACAAAGCAATGGTGCCGTAGAACGGGCCAATGGGCAAGTATTGCAAGGCATCAAAAAATGTGTTTTTGATCGCCTCAAGACCCGCTCGGGGGCTTGGGCAGACGAGCTTTATACTGTTCTATGGGCACTACGGACTACCTCTAGTCGAGCCACTGGTGAGACACCCTTCCATTTGGTCTATGGGGCCGAGGCTGTGTTGCCTATGGAAGTTAGTATTGGATCTGTTCGCACGAATCAATTCGAACAGGTCAACCAATCCGAACAGCGATCGCAAGATCTCATCCTCCTGGAAGAACGGCGTGATCGCGCCCTGATCAAGTCCGCGGTATACTTGCAGGCTCTACGCAAGTATCACAGTAAAAAGGTGCGACCACGTGATCTCAACGTTGGCGACTTGGTTTTACGAAAAATTCAAGACCAGTCTAACCGCAATAAATTCTCCCCAAAGTGGGAAGGACCATACACTGTCGTCTCAGTGCCGCGGCCAGGATCTGCGCGGTTAGCCATGGAGGATGGTCGGATTTTGTCCAATACTTGGAACATCGATCAACTTCGCAAGTTTTACGTGTAAGTACCACACCCCTTTTCCTGTTCAATTAGCATCTTTTGTCAAAACAAAAAATGTTTTGCTTTCATACAATGAGTTTTTCCCTTTAAGCCCGTATCATATGCATTCGACCTGGGGGCTGATCGCCGACGGTCAGATCATCACAACAATCTAATCGGATTCGCTGGTCGATCTCATGATCACTTACAGATAAGTCATTCCTAAATAAGCCGTTTCTCAACGCATACGGGATTATCTGATAAGTCCTTAGTCATCCGAGTGGCTACTAGTTCGCAATAAGATTAGATGTTATATTGGTCCTGGTCGTTGGTTTGATATGCATATCCCTGGTCGTTACGCTTATATTTACTCCTCTGCTTATAACACCAAGGCTTTAGTGTTCATAATCAGAGGCGGGGGCTGGGGGGGATATGCTCATAATATGGAATTCATATATATTTTTTCTTGTCAAAAATAATTTTTCACATACATTTGCATTATACACAAGTTTCTAAGTACAAAAATAAGGATCATTCGATCCCCAGCTCAGTCAGGAGTCTATCTACTAGGGGCTTGACTTCCTCTATGACTGCATCGAGCAGCTCTTCACTCTCGACCTCAACCGGACCCACCAATGCGTTCAGATCTGCATCTGGGCCATGGTGAAGTCGAACCCGGCTGAGTACGGCTGCTGCGGCTGATCGAACCCTGGTTCTGATCGCCTCTTCGCGTCGCCGTGTATCTCCAGGGAGATACTCAAGCAGTGAATCCGCCTGGGCAGTAAGCAGCGATGTCCAGTCACTTATGCTGAGGTTGTCTTGCCTCAGTTCCACCACATCGGTCTTCAAAAGATCAGCCACGGCCTTTAGTTTTTCGAAGATCCGGAGGCTCAGTTCTTTGATTGCCCGATCGGTGTGGCGAATCGAGGATTCAAGAATCTCCTTGTCTCGACTGAGCTGTGTAATTCGACCTGCTTGCGCTGTACAGAGAGAGGAGATTATTTGCATATTATGGATTCAAGTCTTCCTAATCAGGAATCGGCTTACCAGCATTCTCTGATCGAAGTTTGTTGAGTTCAGTTTCTTGTTTCTTAAACATTGAGACTGAACCGGCCACCTCTTTCTTCAAAATTGTAACCTCTCTGCAGCAAAATCAAGGCAGTCACAACCAAGATGCACCCATGCTAACCAAAGGGTAATGGTACTCACCTGCGCAAGCTATCGCGTTCTTTTTGAATGGCTTCTGTACTAGCCATCACAACACGCGAATGGCTTATTAGCCAGAATAATCCCTGTGGTGCCAAATAAGAAGATCAAAGGTGTCCTAAGTACAATTCAGGCACGAAAGCAGAGTTTTATTATACCTTCATAAACTTTTGTAAAACAGCATCATTCATTTCAGCGGGAATCCTCGCTAGAGCCTCCGACGCGCTCACTACAGCGATAGTCGGTGGGAGTGCCGGCCGGACGCCACCCCCAGTAGTCATCGGTGGTGACTGGGTCCCTACATTTATTCTTTCCCCTGCGGTCTGGACGACTTCCTGGACCACAGGGGTGGAGCGTTCTTCGTTGGAAGCTCCTGCACCAGCTGTGACTTCAACCTCTCCAGAGGCGGTTGAAGAGCTGGGCGTCGTCTTTCTTTGCCTGACATGAAGGACAATTTGAGCAGTTTTTATTTAAGATTATTACCAAATTTAAGGTTCTTACCTTATTTGAAATCCCATTCGCTCCTGGGATTTCTGGGAAGGTTTCCCTTGGGAAGAAGAACCGTCATTGGTTCTTGCCTTCCTTATGGTAAATAAGGCAGCACCCCCCTGGGAATATCATGTTATAAGCATATTCTTAGGGAACAGGTAAAAACACATAGAAAGGTCTTTACCTGGGCCACCGGACTAACTGGTGGGGCTGCATCCGAAGGCCTTGGCGATTCCAGAGTTGCTGGGACCGTCACAGCCGGCCTTTGCTCATCTACCTCCTCCTCTGTCCGCGGAGGAAGAGGGTTTTCCTCCCTGGAACCCCCAGTGGTCCCAGGGGGAAGCTCTCCTCCCTGTATGTACATTAACTTGTCAAATGTGCAGAAAGAGTCATAGAAGGAACGGTCGAAAAGATTCTTTACCTTGGTCGTCCCTTCAACCAGGGAAGCAGAGATAATTGACCCTGAAACCTCGGGGGCTTCAGGAATTGGAAGGTCGCTTGCGACCACAAGATCTTCGGTGGTCGCAGGGTCAGCCACGGCCACCTCTTCGGTAGCTGTGGTCCCTACGGGACAGCTTGTGGTGTCACCAGCAGGGGACTCCCCTGTCCTCTTCCTTTTGATGACTAGAGGCACATCATCGTCCTCTTCCTCCTCGCTCCCCTCTCCCTGTACGACGAAGAAGTGATTCCATGTCGCGCCTGCAATAGAAGAAGGAATGCGATATCTTACCGCAGTCTTTCTTGCGGGACGAGGAATGCTTCGTGAAGACCCCTCCCCAGGGTTCAGCTTGGTCTTCTCGGGGGCAAGACTCTTTGTCCTGGGTCTCTGAGAGACCTTCTTCACATTCTTCGCCGTCGGCTTCCTCAGAGAGCCGACATTTTCGCTTGGGAACGTCGCATCAGCAAACTTCCCTAGGAGCTGGTTCACAGTCCATTACAATGGATTAGCGCTGGACACACACAAGACCTGCAGAACCAAAGCCGGACAAGGAAATTACCTTTCGGCGCTCCTGTCTGAGGTCATCACCAGCATGAATCAAGCTCTGCGGGCGAGGTGATCCCTTAGGGCCCTCTACATCAGCATTGTAGGCCATAAGGAGGGAATTAGTTCGCCTCTCAATTTCGGCTGAGGGCAGAACTGTTCCCAAATTCAAGTCAGAAAACATAAATTTCAGAAATGACAAAGCACAGTGCTAAAAGGTCGAATACCTTCATTGTAGTCCAGGGTTCCATCCGCCATGGACTTGATTTCCCAAGCAGGATGAGCCCTTTCGCGCAGGGGGCTCACTCGGTTCTTCACAAAGTCTCGGATGACATCCCTCGCTGTCAATCCTTGACCCACCAAGTGAAGAATCACCTCGGCGTGCTTCAGGTGTACCACGCCTAACGTCGGGGGAGCATCCAACTCGCTTGACTTCTCTGGCCGCGAGTTCTCAAACCATAAACTACTCTCGGACGGCGGAGAGCAGTAAAACCACCTCTGGTGCCACCCGTGCACCGAATCCCGCAGAGGTGGGGAGGGATATTCCTTCTTGTCCCTCAGCCGGAAGTAGATGCATCCGGCGGCATTGGTGCTTTTCGACCATGCCGAGAAGTAGAACCGTCGGAAGAGATCCACGCTAGGATATGCTCCGACGAAGGCCTCGCAAAGATGCTGAAACACCGCCAGGATCAGCATCGCATTTGGGTGGAGGTTGATCAGTTCCCACCCATAATGTTCGAGGATGTCCTTTAGGAACCGACTCTCAGGGAATCGGAACCCGCAGCGCAGATACTCCTCGAAGATCACCAACTCGCCCTCTCTGACGGTTGGGGTTTCTTGGTCCTTCTCCGCAGGCCGCCAATTGATCAGCAGCCGCGATGGAAGGATCTCCTCTTTCTCCAACGCCACCAGAGTCTCCTCAGAATGGTGGTTGGATCTGCTCCAAGATGCCATTTTTTGAGGAAGATCGGTCGAAAAAGTCGATGATTTTGTGGAAGATGAAGGCGAGAAGATGAGTGTTTTGTGCGGCGGGAACTCTAAGGGTTTTTCGCGGCTGAATAGCTTCCTCAAGAAGCTACCTACTGCTTTTATAGACTCGAGGAGTCATGCCTCTGTGAGTAACGTTCCACTCAAGCGTCCTCTTAAATATTTTATTCATTTCCCATAATGGATATTCTATGATAAACCCTTTAAAGCGTTTCGGGTATCGGATCTGAAATAAAAAGACTTCTTTATTTCGGAAGCTGAAAGGGCTAAAACTCGAGAAGTCTGCTAAGGCTTTTTGAGGGTTATTTACCTTTCTTTTTACTTGAACATTTTGGTGAAAACTATCATGTAACTCAAATTTTGACGTACGGATATATTCTAACTGGGTTATGGTTTGGTTAAAGCCATGTTATTTAACTTCGTTTCTGATCGAAGTAATGGTCTAACCGAACGTTCGACTCTAGTCGCAATTCAGTTCTAACCGCGGCCTTAAGTCTGATCGCGGCATCAGGGCAGGTCATGGTGATCTTTTAAAGCGCGATTCTAATCGCAGAACTGAAATTTCCTGTGTATGAATGGTCGCGGACTAAGCTTTTGGCCATAATTTCACACAGAAGGTATGAAGAATGTTCATATGAATAAAAGAAACTTTATTTATTGCATTCTTTACATACAAAAGGGATACGATCGATAAAAGCATCGACCTGTTCCGAAAGAAGTTTACAAAGTTCCCCAAGGGACATGTTGTTGTCAGTAGAATTTACACTGGCAACCCCCAGGGAACTAGCAACTACCCTAAGTCTATCTATATCGTCCCTAACAACAGACGCACTATTGTCCCTAATCAAGTCAGAGAGTTCTCGCTGTTGCTGAGCGAAGTCCCTCTCTCGATGGAAATGGTGCGCCTCTTCTCGGGATCGATCAAGACATTCTGCTAAACGCAGAATCTTCGAGGCCATCTCCTCGGTCTTCTTCTCCAGGGCATTCTTCTCTTCCAGAAGGGTCTGTCCGGAAGGAAGAGATGGAGCAGCAGAAGGCTGATCGCTGGAGCCTCCTACCTCCTGCATTTTGCAAAAGTTAGTCATACTAACTAAAATTATCAGCAAAAAGGGAGAAGAATTGTTACCTGTCCCGGTGCATAACCCGTTGATACACCCATCTTGGGAGGAAGATCATCATATGGTGGAAGAGCAACCTTCCCATCAGAAGATTGCTTCGCCAACCCAATATGGCAATCATCTGATCGAGGGATAGTCACCGCTTGCCGACCAGGATGTTGATCACCCAAAAGGATGGGAGAATTGGATGTGATGGGATCTTTCTCTAAGGATAAAGGCCTAACTTGCCGAGAGGCATGAACGGGGAGGGTCAAAGGAACTGAAGGAAGAAAGAAACTCGCTGCGTTCTTCACCTTTGTTCCAGTGGAAGATCCTTCGTCAACCTTGGGTTTCTTTCTTAAGGGAGACAGGACTTCATTCGTTTGAGACCCTTGTTCGACAATTTCCCCTTCATCGCTCTCAATCTCGATGATTTCATGATCTGCCATTGGGAGGAGTATGTGAAAAGGAAGGAGGCAGGATAACAAGAAAAAGACTTAGGCGTGAGAGGGAAATTGTAGATCTTTACATGTCCAGGGGTCTGGTATTTATAGCCACCAGGGCGACGGTTCGCCTCCCAGACACCTCGGGTTTCGTTAAGACATTTACAATTTTACCTCGAGATAAAAATATTTCTACGGCGCCATCATTGCCCGTCACGTAATGTCAGAACCCGTCTTGAAAAACCAACCGTTTTTCACTTAGTGCGCCACTAAGTGGAGAAGATAAAGGGCCGGGTTAAAAATCCAATGTACGGTTTTTAAATTCGAAATAAACACGCCTATTCGTTTTCTTCGAATTTGGGGGCTAGCTGACGAGGATTGACACCCGGATCACTTCTAATAAACTTTTGGTTCAAGACAAGTTCGGACCAGACATGTATCTGGTGATGCGAACTCAAGCTATTCTAAGGGGCATCACCATGAGGTCGCAAGCTTTACGCGATCAGGTCGCGGGTTTTGTGCGATCAGACCGTAAGCCTTGCGCGGTCAGAAGTTCGTAGGCTATACGCGAACTACACATTCGGGATATTGCACGGTCAGCCAATATCCCGCGGTCAGAACATCTGCTGATCAAGATACTTGGGATCTATCTATTCGGTTGCCCATACAACAGGATATTCTAAGTATCCCGAAGATTCCTACACATGGAGAATCAACCGTCAGAAGGTTAACACATACAGTTATCCATGAATAACACATGTTTAACCTGCGTGGAGGTTAAGAGCAGTTCCAAAAAACCGCATCCAACCGTCCGTGCAACTGATTGATGCAGTTTCCTCCACATGGCACCCTTTCAAACAATACAAAAGGATGGCATGGAGCATCAATCAAGGGCGGATCATCCGAAACATCAACAGAGAGATCGGAAGATCAAGAAATCCAAAATCATTTAAGTTAGCCAAGTCTACGGCCCACCTCATATAGCATTTTAGTAAGCCTTCTTTGGCTTATCCTTGTACACTTTTACAGGGAAAATCCTCGCCTGTGAGGACTTTTCCCTCCATTTGTAAACCTTTTTACCATACTTAGTGAAATCTCAACAGGACGTAGGGCTATTACTCCCACTATCGAGGGCCCGAACCTGTCTAAACTCTCTGTGCTCCTGTTCACCATTGTTCAGCATACCTTCCCGGAGGGTCATCTTGAAAGGTCTCACAATTACAAATTCTGCATAAGTTCGGCTGAGGACTCCGAGTCCGAATCGTCGACACTAGTTAAGATCTGTTTGGTGTTACATTGTGTTTAGATATGATTACTTGATTGTTAAGACAAATATTTTGTTTTAGGCATGCACTTGAATGTGTGAACTGATGTGCATGTGTGTACTTAGATTGCTGTGTCATGCATGAACCAGCTTGCTTTTGTTTCAGCAATGTACCAGTACATGTTCTAACAGTAAATACACATATTTACCATTAGAACAAACGCATGTATTTGCATATGTGCTTCAGGCATGCACTTGAATGTGTGAACTGGTGTGCATGTGTCTACTTAGATTGCTCTGTCATGCATGAAGCAGCTTGCCTTTGTTCCAACCATGTACCTGTACCTGTTCTAACGGTAAATACACATATTTACCGTTAGAACAAACACATGTATTTGTATATGTGCTTCAGGCATGCACTTTAATCCGTGAACTGGTGTGCATGTGTGTACTTAGATTCCTGTGTCATGCATGAACTAGCTTGCTTTTGTTTCAGTAATGTACGAATACCTATTCTAACGGTAAATACACATACTTACCGTTAGAACAAACACCTGTATTTGCATATGTGCTGCAGGCATGCACTTCAATGTGTCAACTGGTGTGCATGTGTCTACTTAGATTGCTATGTCATGCATGAAGCAGCATGCCTTTGTTCTAGCATGTACTGTACCTGTCCTAACTGTAAATACACATATTTACTGTTAGAACAAACACCTGTATTTGCATATGTGCTTCAGGCATGCACTTCGATTTGTGAACTGGTGTGCATGTGTGTACTTAGATTGCTGTGTCATGCATGAACCAGCTTGCTTTTGTTTCAGCAATGTACCAGTACATGTTCTAACGGTAAATACACATACTTACCATTAGAACAAACACCTGTATTTGCATATGTGCTTCAGTCATGCACTTGAATATGTGAACTGGTGTGCATGTGTCTACTTAGATTGTTGTGTCATGCATGAACCACCTTGCCTTTGTTCCAGCCATGTAGCTGTACTTGTTCTAACGGTAAGTACACATATTTACCATTAGAACAAACACCTGTATTTGCATATGTGCTTCATGCATGCACTTCAATTTGTGAACTGGTGTGCATGTGTGTACTTAGATTGTTGTGTCATGCATGAACCAGCTTGCTTTTGTTTCAACAATGTACCAGTACTGTTCTAACGGTAGATACACATACTTATCATTAGAGCAAACACCTGTATTTGCATATGTGCTACAGGCATGCACTTGAATGTGTGAACTAGTGTGCATGTGTCTACTTAGATTGTTGTGTCATGCATGAACCAGCTTTCCATTGTTCCAGCCATGTACCCGTACCTGTTCTAATGGTAAATACACATATCTACCGTTAGAACAAACACCTGTATTTGCATATGTGCTACAGGCATGCAGTTGAATGTATGAACTGGTGTGCATGTGTCTACTTAGATTGCTGTGTCATGCATGAACCAGCTTGCCTTTGTTCCAGCCATGTACTTGTTCTAACGGTAAATACACCCCCGGCATGTAATGGGCCCCCGGCCCCGGGAATGGGCCCGGAACGGGGTATCCCCCCAGCGCCGCGAAGGGCCTGGGCATGAAGTAACCCCCCGGCATCGAGAAGGCTCCTGGCACTGAGAAGGCTCCGGACGGGTGGCCCGCTGGGGGAGGATGCCCCCCACCGGGGTCGTACGGGGCGGCCGGGCCTCCGGAGACCAGAGGGGCCGCCGGGTGACCCATAAACGGGGGCATAGCCCCCGGGTATGGGTACTGCTGGTATGTGGGGGCCGGTGGCCGCACCAAGACGTGGACCAACTCATCCATAGAGCGTTGGGCGAGGAGCTGGCCCTCCACTAAAGCCTCAAGCAAGGCGTCCCGGGGAGCCGGGGAAGCCATCGGGGGTAGACTGGTCCCTACCGAGGCGACCGCGGTCACCGGGACTGACTCGGAGGTCGAACCACCTAAATTAACAGGAAAGGTGGGAGGTGGTACCTGGGTCTGGCCGCCTCCAGGCCGAAGCGCCGGGACGGTCGTGTCCCAGACGTGTCGCGCCGGGTCACCGGGACCGGCGTCACCTGGAAGGGCACGGGCCCTCGTTCTTGGCGGAGCCATGGCGTCTCGTCATGATTCCCCACGGTCGGCGCCAACTATCGTGGTATTGCGAATACCACGGCAGGTTTTGTGGACAATCCTAGCGAAGAAAATACGACGCGGGCTGACCGGGTGACCGGTCCTCCCCCGTCGGGCAAGCACAACAAATTGCCACGAGGGTTTATACAGGTTCGGGTCCTAGTGGGGGCCCTAGTCCTGTCGGCGTGCTCCCGACCGGAGTCGGCTAGGGGAGCTCTCTCGAGGAGAGATGGCTCCAGAGCACACCTGTGAGATTGTCTATTCCTAGCAATAATGAGCCATTGTCCCTTACATGAGGTGTTACAAGGGCTTATATAGCCCCAAAAGATGCAAAAAGGCTAAACTACCCCACCCGCTACCGCTGGATCGGGGGGTAGCAACATCCTTCTCCCGATCAGATGCCTCGGATGCTTGATAGGTGTCCGCCGATTCCCGAGGCGCTTCTCGCGTGACCCGCACGTGATCCGGGACCGGAGACTCCTGTCTCCGGAAGGATGGCAATGCCCGGGACAAGCCACCAGGGGCCTTGTCCCCGGGCGAATGGCGGCACCCGGGACAGGCACCGGGGGCCTTGTCCCTGGGCGAAAGGCGGCGCCCGGGATAGGCACCGGGGGCCTGGGATAGGCACCGGGGGCCTTGTCCCCAAGCCAAAGGCGGCGCCCGGGACAGGTATCGGGGGCCTTGTCCCCGGGCAAAAGGGGGCGCCCGGGACAGGCACCGGGGGCGGCACTGGGGGCCTTGTCCCCGGGTGAATGGTACAGCTTCTTAACTGGACTTAGTCTCGCGGAGATTTCCCCCAACATGTTCCGACTTGCTGTTTTGGCAGAAAAAGAATTGCAGGGACGGCAACAACGGTCAAGGAACAACTTTGGTAAATCCTTCACTCAGTGGCAGACGTCGGCACCAACCAACTCAACACCAGCTCCTGCTTTTCGGTCTACTGCCCCCTCGGCGAGTAGGGCGCGTTCAGTAGCACTGTCACCACCTCCGCGAGCATCCGATGTGAGCAAATCTTCTAATGGGCAGACACTGGCAAAGTCGGCTTCTTCTGTAGCCTCCACGGGACGATCTACAAGTATAGTGTGCCACCGTTGCAAAGGAATGGGCCATGTCATGAAGGATTACCCAAGTCAACGAGCCTACATCACGACGGCCAACGGTGGGTACGTTAGTGCATCTGATGTAGAAGAAGAATTTGTTTTTGCAACTAACTATGCAAGTAGCGATCTTGATACGGACAACAATGCGGAGGAGTTTCTTGGGATTGACGCCACAGAAGATCACAGGACCCTCATTGTACAGCGGGTGTTGAGCACCCAAATGGAGTAGGCTAAGAAGATACAACGCAACAATTTGATTCAAACGTATCTTGTTGTCAATGATCGACGTGTTCGTATTATTATTGATGGAGGAAGTTGTAACAACTTGGTAAGTTCAGATATGGTCAAGAAGCTTAGCTTGACTACACGTGATCATCCTCATCCTTACCATATTCAATGGTTCAACAACAGCGGTAAGGTAAAGGTAACACAAACTACAAAAATTCACTTTTCGATTGGATCATACTATGATTCAGCTGATTTCGATGTAGTGCCTATGCAAGCTTGTTCACTGTTGTTAGGCCGTCCAAGGGTATTTGATACTGATGCAACCCATCTTGGTAGAAGTAATAGATACACTCTTGTGCATAAAGGAAAGAAAATTACTTTGCTTCCTATGACCCCTGCTGAAATTGTTCAAAGTGATAGGGAGAGAGCTGAAAATGAGAAGAAAGAAAACATGCTTGAATCTGAAAATCGGCAAGTAGCTAACACTGTTTTTCCACCTAGAAAAGATAAGAACACGAGTTCTAGGTCAGCGGGAATTAAGTTAAAGGGTGGTGTTATGCTTGCTACAAAATCTGATATTGTTGAAATTAATGATGAAGATGCTTTGTGCTACGCTTTGGTTTGCAAAGAGGCTTTATTTTCATTTGATAATATTCCTAGCTCTTTGCTCCCTGCTATTATTAACATTTTGCAGGAGTTTGAGGATGCTGATGGTCCTTTTAGGGTGCTAGAGCGTATAAACGATAATGCATATAAACTTGAGTTGCCCGCAGCTTTCGGGGTTAGCCCCACTTTTAACGTTTCAGATTTGCGCCCATACTTGGGAGAAGAAGATGAGCTTGAGTCGAGGACGACTCCAATTCAAGAGGGGGAGGATGATGAGGACATCACTCCTATGGATGCGTCAACTTCTCCAACACCGCTTGTGCAAGGACCAATTACAAGGGCACGCGCACGTCAGCTAAATTACCAGGTGAGCTCGTTCCTAAGTTTATGTGAAACTACCATAGAGGGCGAGTTACTACCTAATGATATTGTTCTTGTACTTAGGAATCATGGTTTGGATCAGCGAGGATGTCACGACGCACCGAGACGAGCCAAGGTTCGAGTTGATCCCGAGATGGACGCCGGTTCGAACTGCAGCGACACGTCTGTCTTCAAACGAACGCCCAGGCCACGTACGAAGTCCGTTTTCGACGTTCTACCACTTCACCAAAAGCTTAGGAGATAAGCTTTCCAACGAGCATCCCAGAGAGGTCAGCTTCCCTTCAAATCGATGAAGGCTTGTCCCTGACCACGGGGACAGAGACGGCTACAATGGGCTCCGTGACCACTGACAATCCTGTGGCTACGGGTGAAACCCCAGCGCCTGAGGCTCGTGAAGCCCCAGGACTAATAACACCTCCCTTATTGATCGAGGGAGCGACTATGGTAAGAATCCTCACAATCTTGAATGTTATTGTTCCTCTGCACATACTCATTGAATTGTGTACATACAGGGAGAACCGGATACTGTCCTTTTTAAGAGAAGGAAGACAAGGACAGAAGAAGACTCTTTCCCAGGAGCACCCAATGTGCTTCTTTCTCTTGGGAGCTCATCATCAAAACCCAAACCATGGGTGGGGTTTCGAATAAAGTAAGGACTTCTCCTATCGCCATCTAGATATGACTGACAGGAGGCATTTTACCTTACAATATGTTTGTTTGTCTTTAGGCACAGGGATGCTGTGCCCAGTACCCCGGTGTCCTTGACAAGCCATGGTACTACACCCACAGCTGAGGTCACGGGAGAGCCAAGTTCAACTCCCATGGTCGAAGAAGTTCTTCAGGCCATCGTCGAGGGAATGGCAGCGGAGATCCAATCCCAAAGGATGGAAACCGTAGTCCCAGCCACAGAGGGGAATCAACAGGAAAGATCATCTACTACCCCTGCTGAGGACACAGCAAGTCTTGAGGCTCGACCACACGCTGATGTTGAGGGTTGCTCATTCAGAGATTACATAGAGGTACGCACAACTCTTTTTATTATTTTTGAGCTCGCAAAAATTCAGGAACATTCAAGTTTTAAGAGCAATTCCTTATCGTGTTTCAGGACATGACCCGGGTGGCGACCAAGTCGACAGCTATAGCAAAGCATCTCGAGGTCGCGCAACGGGAGATTAGCCTGCTACAACAGTAAGTGTGGTGCTCTTTATTCGTGTTAATTTGAATCCGAATTTCAGTGTAGCTGATCGTCGTTCTTGTTACAGTGAAAATGCTTTTTTGAATAAAAGCATGGCTGATCGAGAGAATCAAGAAGAAGCTGCGGCCGCGAGATATTCTTCTCTAAAGAAGGAACTTCGCGAAGCGCAGTCCAAGCTTTCTTGTAAGTATACTTCCGACCAGAAAGCATTATTTCGTTACATGAACTACTGTAAGAATCATCTGCCATGTTCATGCAGCACAAGAGGATCAAATAAGCCATCTTTCAGAAGAGAAGAAAAACCTTCAGGCGACCATCGAGTTACAAAGCTCGAAGATTGATACTGTCAGCTTGGATAATGAAGATTTAAACAAAACAATTTCCTCCTACAGCAGTACTCAATTGAACATCTTCGAAAAGCTAAAGATGGTGGCTACTCTGCTAAAAGTAGATGTGATAGAGTCACAAAAGGACAATCCAAGCCATAGCGAGTTAGCCACATTGGTCGCGGCCCAAGCCAAATCACTCCTCGAGTATCTCCCTGGAGATACAAAATGGCAGGAAGAGGTAATGAAGTCGACTGTACGATCTATAACCTCTGCTATTCTCTGCAGATTATGATTTCATCATGGCCCAGATCTGAATCTGAAGCCGATGGTAGAAAACACAGAGATCGAGAGTGATCAACTTGAGGCCATCTCTGAAGAAGTCAAGCCTCTAGTCAAAAATCTGCTGAAAGAACTAGGCCTTATTTGATTCCTTGCAATGATCTCTTTTAGTAATTGTAACTGTGAAATTACGTTTATAACATGCAAATGCGTGCCTTAAATTTTGGAAAAGAGTGATACTTCCTTCGTTTCACATTATGACCATATTCTCTTAGCCCCCTCCTGAGATCATATGTACCGAAGACAGTATTATAATCTCTAGAAAAATATGGGCGTTATGAGTATCTAAGAAATGCTTTAACTTAGATATGATCATCCGATGATACTAACCTTAATACAACACCCGGCCTTATTACGAATTGGCAACCACTCGAATGATCAGGAACATACCAGTAAGTCTCGTGTGCGTTGAGAAACAGCTTATTGAGGGATGTCTTAGCTGGATGCGACCATGAGATCGACCAGCGAATCTGGTTAGAATATTGTAGCAAGATGATTATCGGTGACCAGCCCCCGAGCCGGGCTCGGTATAGGTATGGCAAATAAAGAAAAGAACATAACATGAGCCGAAGAAAAGTACTCACGAAGTTTTTCTTAAACCATGCTAATTAAACAGGAAAAAACGATTGGGGAACTTACACGTAAAACTTGCATAGTTGATCGATGTTCCAAGTATTGGACAAGATTCTACCGTCCTCCACCGCTAACCGAGCCGATCTTGGTCACAATACCGAAACAACAATGTAAGGGTCTTCCCACTGAGGAGAGAACTTATTGCGGTTAGACTGGTTTTGTATTTTTCGTAAAACCAGATTGTAACAGCCCCAAAATTCCATTCTTAAACCCTCCCCTTCTCAGATTTTTCCTTCCGGACTAAATCTTCTGAAATTCTGATTAATTATCTTCTTATTCTGATCAGCGAAATTCTTTTACCTGTTCAACCCTAAATCACCCCCTAATATTTTATCATGCACACATTTTTAAATTCATGATATCATAATTTTATGCATTAAACGAATGTCTATTTGAAAATTGCATAAAGGAGTTGAATTAAATTAAAATATTACAAAGAAGTTTCTGGAAAAAAAAAAGAAAAAGAAAGAGTATTTATTTAGATACTTCATTAGGAAGACACCGCTTTTTTTTAAAACAGAAAAAAAAAATCCACACGAAACAGAAGACGGTGAATCTGGTCGTCGAGCCGCTGGTTTGGCCGCGCGTCGCCGTTTGGCTCCCTCCGGCCGTCGTTTGCTTGTCTGAGCTTTGTCATTCAGGTGTGTATTTTAGCTCTCTCCATTTTTCTCTTCTAGAGTTTTTCGTTTTGACCACCATAGCTCCCTGTATCGGCGTGTTACCTTCTTCCCGTCGCCGGCGTTGATCTCTTTCTTCAACCTCCAGCCGCAGTGATTTTCTTCCGATTCCGGCCGCCTCTTGCTGCCATTGTTGGCCCGCAGCATTCCCCCTTGTACCCTCCACCACCTCCCAAACTCCCCGGCCTTCTCTCCTCTCCGGCGAGTCCCACCGGAGCTCAAACCGAGGCCAGCCGTGCTGAAATTCCGCTGCTACAGTGCTCGGCTGCTACAGTATTTCAGCATTTGTGAGTGATTCTTTTAATTGTTAAATGCTCTAGAGATCTCCGATCGAAGATCCGTCTGCCCCATCAGATTTGTCTCGGTCCAAACCTTCCATATCTGAAATTTTTCTTCAGATCTAAGTCCTGGATCTTGTTTTCCCTTTTTCCAGATCCGATTTTACCCTAAAATCTCGTCAAAAGTGGTTTTTCTCTGTCCGATCTCCAAATCCAGATCTGTCTAAACCACCTTGCCACAAATTCTTCCTGCCACATATTTTCCTTCAGCCATCTCTTCAGATTTCGATCCTAAAACCCCGTTCCGTCATTTTCGCCTATTTTCGAAAAAATGATCTTTTCAATTTTACCCTAAAATACCGCTGTTTTCAAAAACTTCCGTTTGCCAGTCTTTTTTAGATCCGACTCTGAGACTGTTATATCTGGACCTACTAGGATTTAGATTTGCATTTATTAGTCCCATACTTATGCATTTTGGTTGATCGGTGCTCTCTTCGTTTTTAGAACCCGCTCATCCGGAAGCCGAGGACCAGCCGATCGAGGACGTCGCCGAAGATCTTATCGCGGGAAATCAAGGCAAGTCACCACCACCTTGATCATATTGAACCTATGTTTTCAAGTTAGCTAAGTATTTTGTTTAACAAATATTGTGCATATTAATTGAGTAGACTAAGTATGTTTGAATATACTTGTTTAGTTATTATCCTAAATTGAAAGACCATTTTTGATTCTCAAGCCTGTATAATGTTCTTGATGCCCTAGGTTAATGTTAAGGCATAGTAGCAGTGATACAAATTATCTATATGAGTAAGAAAAATGGTTTTCCAAAGTCAAAGATACTTTTAAAGTGTCTATCCTAGGGAGGAGAGGTATGTCAGTCTGAATATTGAAATTATGATGATGCTGGAAACATGATAATGTTGTTAACTGGTAAAATTGTTAACATGGAAATTGTTAACTGGTAAGATTGTTAACAAGCTAATGTTGAAACCCGTGCATAAAGTCGAATAGGAAAACTCCTCTCTGGAATAGTTAAGGACTAACAACCTTGTGTTGAACATCTAGTAACATGTTATCGTACCTCCACAAGCCTGGTATGGGACGGGCATGACTAAGTATCCTTGCCGAACTATTGCCCTAGCTTTGCATAGAATAATAAAGATGCACCAAATTGTCACTGGTCAGGGAGGGAAGATCCCTCTTGGCCCACTTACACGGGCGGATATGGGTGAGCCCAGCCGCATCGTCTGAGAGAAAGATCGTGCAACTGATGTGATTCCAGGGCACGAGTGTTGGATGGTGTGGTCCCCAACACGAAACCCCTCGTGTGTCCACTCACTATTGGAGGAGAGGGTCTCCATCGCGGTCGAATACTGGGTGAGGGGTAGGGTGAAGGTATGAGAGGGAAGATCCCTACAATGCTTCATAGCTGTATTAGGAACCCCACCCGGAGGTGGAATTCCTAGGCCACTGACCGGTGGTGAACCTTTTACGGGACAAAGCTAGTATAATGGCAAGGCAGGGTGAAAAGCGTGTTATTCTCAACTCAGTGGCGCGCTTAAAGCAGCGTGATCGAACCTGGCATAGGAGACTCATGTGCTTAAAGTAGCGTGTTGGGCAAAAAGCCTATGCTCGTGGTCAACAATGGTAGTTGAGAAGTCTTGTGGCTAAAGCGGTACCCCTCTGCAGAGTTTAAAATGTATTTAAATACTCCGTGCTCCCAAAATTGGAGTGTGTTATGGTCATTGGATTTATCCATGCTGCAAGGCACAAGTAGTTTTCATGAATCGTTTTATCAATTGCTTTAAACTCTTTACTCTTGAACTACATATGTATATAGTGTAAACTTTCAAAGAAGGTTTTAAATGCTTTTTATGGTTACCAACTACTAGGTTGTGAAACATTTTTGGAAAAGAACCTCGAATACTTCTCTTGAATTCCATGACATGTGATATACATAATTGCATTTGTTATGTGGTGATTTGCTGAGTACCCTGTACTCACCCATGACTGAATTACTCCGTCAGAAGCTGAAGAGCCAAGCGACTTGGGTTCATACGAGTGTGAGCCTGAGCCTTTCGAAGATTTCTCCGAGTTTGACCCAGACTTCTAGGCGTCGCGTACCCCGGTCGAGCGACTATGGGCGAAGATTAGTGTTCCGCTCCTTCCGCGTTTTGGTAAAAACTGAAATGTTATTTTGGTACCCTGTTGTACTATTATTGTATGGCCTAGTGCCATCAACTGTGGACCCTGTAATATTTTGTGGATTATTTATGTATAATGCTGGTTGTTGTGATATTCATTTCTGGTTCGCAACTAACTCCTGGGAAGTTGCGACAGGGGAGTGCTACTCCGTACCGTGGTGTTCGGTACGGGACGGGGTTCCCCACAGGCATGGTATCAGAGCCCGACTTGACTGCAGGACGTGACCCTAGATAGAAATGGCTGCGATAGTTACGTGTTTTGGGAAAAATCTAATTTCTTATAAGTAATTGCGAAAACCTATGTTCAAAAAAAAAAACTACTATTCATATAACCCTCTTCTCTTATCTCCTTTTCTTGTTGGCTCTAGGTGGTTTTCATATTATAGTGTATGTTACTAAGTTTTGGAAAAGGGTTTTCTGTTTTGAAAACAACGTGTTGGATGTGTGGTTCAGCAGTGAAGATCTGAGGACGGTGCGTCAGCTTCGCAGACTCTACAATCAACCCTGCATCAGTGGAGCGAGTGCGGAAGACCACCGATCAAGATTAGATCTAGAGTGAGATGGAGATCAGCTTACCTCTCCTAGTCAGCTAATGCCAATTTCTCTCTCTTCTCGCTGTTAGCGTGTCGTTTCCATTGGTTGCCTTAGGCAGGTCTCTGCCGATTGCTTCCGTGGGAATTATTAAGCTAAGCTATATGTGTATATTTGCTAGTGTGAGCTTAGTGTCTGCATATAAGTTATTATGTGTCTCTTCTCTCCCCTTCTCTCTTCTTTCCTATTCCCTTGCGGCAACCTCAGTCTTGGTTACCTTTGGCAGTGAAGTGAAGACCAGATGACGAACACGAGGAGTCACTCAAGGAATAGTGGACAAGAGGCAGGTGCTTCGTCACAGGGCAGAGCAGCAAGTGAAGAAGAGCAGCCCCAGCCCCAAGAGCATGTGGAGCCACAAGGAGCTCAGCCCAGTTTGGCAGAAGTGATGATGTGGATGGAGAGAAGTAGGCAAGAAGCCCAAGCAGCTCAGAACCAGATGATGCAAGCTATGCAAGCTCAGATGATGAAGGACAATCAAGCAGCACAGGCCCAGATGCTGGAGCAGATACTACAGAGGATGCCCGCAGCCCAACCTGAAGGGTCTGTGGCGAGCGCAAGGCTTACGGATTTTCAATAGACGCACCCACCTACCTTCTCTAGCACTCCTGATCCTATGGTCGCAGACGACTGGCTGCGTGACACAGAGAGGAAGTTGGAAACAGTTCGATGCACTGACAATGAGATGGTCCTGTATGCCTCTCATCAGCTAACTGGACCGGCAGCATCATGGTGGATTAACTATAAGAATATGCACCGCAACCCTGCTGGAATAACTTGGGCCGAGTTCTCTGAGCAGTTCAGGAAAGCCCAGGTACCAGTCGGAGTAATGGCCTCCAAGCGCAGAGAGTTCCGCAACTTGCGTCAAGGAGGGAAGACTGTGACAGAATATCTCCATCAATACAATCAGTTAGCCAGATATGCCCCTGAGGACATTGCCACTGAAGCTCGAAGGATAGAGCTTTTCAAGGAAGGGTTACAGCCAGTGTTGCAGGTGCTCATCGCCTCACACGAGTTCACAGACTTCCAAACCCTGGTGAACCGCCTCCTTGAGATCGAAGAGAAGCGCCAGCTAGTGGACGACTACAGGAAGAGAAAAGCAAGGTTTCAACCAGCCAACCAGGGGAGTTCATCCCGAGGTCGTACCATAGCTGCACCCCGATACCGACCAGGTCAGCAGTACCCAAATCCAAGACCTATGGCAGCCAAATGCCCAGCCTGTCATGGGAACCACTATCTGCGTGACTGTCCCTGCAACAGAGTCAATTGCTATCATTGTGGACGGTACGGTCATCGTCGAGATGAGTGTCCATTGAAGGACCTACCAAGACCTGTAGCCAAGGCAAGGAGCGAAGGTCAACAACAACAGTCTACAATCTAGACAGCGACCCCAGCACCTACCTCGATACAGCAATATGGACGAGGAACTCCAGCTGCAAGAGGAAAGTTCCCAGCCAACCGTGGAAGAGGTCGAGGAAACCCACTACTACCAAACCGAGGCAGACTCAACTACGTCACATCAGAAGAAGCAGGAGATGCAACCGACGTGGTGCTAGGTAGATTCCTGATCAACTCTCAAGTTTGTTTAATATTGTTTGATTCTGCTGCCACGCATTCTTTTGTTGCTAGAAATTTTGCTGTTAAAAGTGGATTGAATATGACTTGTCTAGAATATCCTATAGCTATTCAGTCTCCTGGCTCTAGGATGCCAGTAAAGTCAGTCTGTAGAGACGTACAACTTGATATATGTGGAGAGGAGTTCTCTGCTAAGCTATTAGTTCTGGAACTCCAAGGTTTAGATGTCATACTTGGGATGGACTGGTTGTCGAAACATAAAGGGCAAATGGATTGTGAGCGTAAAACCATTACCCTTATCGGTCCTATTGGAAAGGAAGTTTTGTTCCATGCTGAGAGAACACCAGTAGAACACCCAACCCATAGTCTGCACAGTCTGAAGGGAGAAGTGAACCAGATCCCTGTAGTTGAAAAGTACCTGAGTGTATTTCCAAAAGAATTGCCAGGAATGCGCCCGGACCGAGGATTTGAGCTCAGTATAGAATTAAGGCCTGGAACGGCGCCCATATCGAAAAGGCCATATCGGATGTCAGTCAAGGAGTTAGAAGAGCTTAAAAAGCAATTGGAGGAGATGGAAGCAAAAGGTTTCATAAGGCCTAGCATATCACCCTGGGGAGCACCAGTGCTGTTTGCTAAGAAGAAAGATGGAGGACTTCGTATGTGTGTGGACTATAGAGCTTTGAATGAGGTCACAATCAAGAACAAGTACCCTCTGCCAAGGATAGACGACCTATTCGATCAGCTTAGAGGAGCAAAAGTCTTTTCAAAGATAGATTTGAGATCTGGATATCACCAGTTGAAGATCAAGGAAGAAGATATACCTAAGACCGCTTTCACTTCTATATATGGTCTCTATGAGTTTACAGTGGTACCATTCGGATTGACCAATGCCCCAGCAGCTTTTATGAATGTGATGAACATGACATTTATGGATTATCTGGATAAGTTTGTAGTGGTGTTCGTTGATGACATCTTAATATACTCGAAGGACCAAGAGGAGCATGCTGACCACCTACAGAAAGTTTTGGATAGGCTGCAAGAGCGTCAGTTTTATGCTAAGCTGGACAAGTGTGAGTTTTGGATGAAGGAAATTTCATTTTTAGGTCACATAATGACAGCAGAAGGAATACAAATGGACCCAGCTAATGTCGAGGCTATGAGAGGATGGAAACAACCAGAGTCGGTGACAGAAGTCAGAAGTTTTCTTGGATTAGCTGGATACTACCGCCGATTCATTGAAGGATTTTCCAAGCTAGCCAAGCCGCTCACGAGTTTGTTGAAGAAGGATGTCCGATTTGAGTGGACAGAAGACTGTCAAAAGAGCTTTGAAGAGTTGAAGCAAAGGCTAACTACTGTGCCAGTTTTAGTACTTCCTGATAACAAGAAGAACTTTGAGATATATTGTGATGCATCTAGGCACGGTCTAGGTTGTGTCTTAATGCAAGATGGAAGAGCAGTCGCATTTGCATCCAGGCAACTGCGGCCACATGAGGAGAATTATCCGACCCATGACATGGAGTTAGCAGCAGTAATTCATGCACTCAAGATTTGGAGACATTACTTGCTAGGGAACCGGTGCGAAATTTACTCAGATCACAAGAGCTTGAAGTATGTTTTTACCCAGCAGAACTTGAACATGAGGCAACGCCGATGGCTAGAATTGATAAAGGACTATGACCTTGGCATACATTACCATCCTGGTAAAGCCAATGTTGTTGCGGACGCCTTGAGCAGGAAAGTTTACTGTAGCATCAGTGTTGCACCAGAATTGATAGAGGACCTGCATCAACAAAGGATTAAATTGGTAGATCAAGGATTCGTGGCCACATTGTCAATTGCACCAACATTGGAAGAAGAAATTCGAAAGGCGCAAAGGAATGATGAAGGAATCCAAGAAATCAAAAAGAACATGAAGATTGGAAAAGCAGCAGATTTTTGGGAAGATGAACAAGGAACCATTTGGCATGGTAAGAGGATCTGTGTGCCAGACGTCAAGGAGATCAAGACCCTAATTCTAGAAGAGGCTCACAACACTCCATACTCCATTCACCCCGGAAGCACTCGGATGTATCAGGACTTGAAGAGTCAGTTCTGGTGGAGTTGTATGAAAAGAGAAATTGCTGAGTATGTAGCGAGATGTGACACATGTCAGAGGATAAAGGCCGAACATCAGAAGCCAGCTGGACTGCTACAGCCACTACCCATCCCAGAATGGAAATGGGAAGAAGTTGGAATGGATTTCATTACAGGACTCCCAAAGACTAAGAATGGATACGATTCCGTATGGGTAATCGTGGATAGACTGACAAAAGTCGCACACTTTGTACCAGTGAAGACAATTATGATGGTGCCAAGTTAGCAGAGATCTACATAACCAAGATTGTGACTCTACATGGTGTACCAAAGAGAATTGAATCGGATCGTGGAGCACAATTCACTTCAAGATTCTGGAAAAGTCTGCATGAAGCCCTTTGAACGAAGTTAAACTTCAGCACAGCTTACCACCCTCAGACTGGAGGACAGACAGAGCGAGTGAACCAAATACTGGAAGATATGTTGCGAGCTTGTGTGCTCGAATATGGGATTTCATGGGAGTTGTGCCTGCCGTATGCAGAGTTCACGTACAACAATAGCTATCAGTCTAGCTTGCAGATGGCTCCATTTGAAGCCCTGTATGGTCGCAAGTGTAGGACGCCATTGCGTTGGTCAGAAATTGGAGAAAGGCAACTGATTGGTCCAGAGATAGCTCGAGACGCAGAAGCTCATGTGCAAATCATTAGAGAGAAGCTGAAGACTGCACAATCAAGACAGAAGAGTTATGCTGATCACCGACGTCGTGACTTATCTTTTGAACCAGATGATCATGTGTATCTCAAGGTATCACCTCGGAAAGGTATCTCCAGATGTCGGAAAAAGCAGAAACTGAGCCCCAGGTATGTTGGACCCTACAGAGTAATAGAGAGAAGAGGAGAAGTGGCTTATCAGCTTGAGTTGCCACCAAAGATGCAAGGTGTCCATGATGTTTTCCATGTGTCACAGCTGCGCAAGAGTTTGAGAAAACCTGAAGAGCAGTTACAGGCAGATGATATCTCAATTCAGCCAGACCTGACCTATGAAGAGAAGCCAGTCAGAATCTTGGAAGTCACGGAACGTCAGCTCAGAAGCAGAGTGATCAGATTCTGCCGTGTTCAATGGTGTAATCATTCTGAAGATGAATCAACCTGGGAGAAGGAGTCAGATTTGCAGCAAACTTTTCCTTACCTTTTCTCTAACTCGTCTGAATCTCGGGGACGAGATTCTTTTTAAGGAGGATAGGTTTGTAACAGCCCCAAAATTCCATTCTTAAACCCTCCCCTTCTCAGATTTTTCCTTCCAGTCTAAATCTTCTGAAATTCTGATTAATTCTCTTCTTATTCTGATCAGCGAAATTCTTTTACCTGTTCAACCCTAAATCACCCCCCTAATATTTTATCATGCACACATTTTTAAATTCACGACATCATAATTTTATGCATTAAACGAATGTCTATTTGAAAATTGCATAAAGGAGTTGAATTAAATTAAAATATTACAAAGAAGTTTCTGGAAAAAAAAAAAGAAAAAGAAAGAGTATTTATTTAAATACTTCATTAGGAAGACATCACTTTTTGATAAAACAGAAAAAAAAAATCCACACGAAACAGAAGACGGTGAATCTGGTCGTCGTGCCGCCGGTTTGGCCGCGCGTCGCCGTTTGTCTCCCTCCGGCCGTCGTTTGCTTGTCCGAGCCCTGTCATTCAGGTGTGCATCTTAGCCCTCTCCATTTTTCTCTTCTAGAGTTTTTCGTTTTGACCACCGTAGCTCCCTCTATCGGCGTGTTACCTTCTTCCCGTCGCCGGCGTTGATCTCTTTCTTCAACCTCCAGCCGCAGTGATTTTCTTCCGATTTCGGCCGCCTCTTGCTGCCATTGTTGGCCCCCAGAATTCCCCCTTGTACCCTCCACCACCTCCCAAACTCTCCGGCCTTCTCTCCTCTCCGGCGAGTCCCACCGGAGCTCAAACCGTGGCTAGCCGTGCTGAAATTCCGCTGCTACAATACTCGGCTGCTACAGTATTTGATTCTTTTAATTGTTAAATGCTCTAGAGATCTCCGATCGAAGATCCGTCTACGCCATCAGATTTGTCTCGGTCCAAAACTTCCAGATCTGAAATTTTTCTTCAGATCCAAGTCCTGGATCTTGTTTTCCCTTTTTCCAGATCCGGTTTTACCCTAAAATCTCGCCAAAAGTGGTTTTTCTCCGTCCGATCTCCAAATCCAGATCTGTCTAAACCACGTTGCCACAAATTCTTCCTGCCACATATTTTCCTTCAGCCACCTCTTTAGATTTCGATCCTAAAACCCTGTTCCGTCGTTTTCGCCTATTTTCGAAAAAAGGATCTTTTCGGTTTTACCCTAAAATACCGCTGTTTTCAAAAACTTCCGTTTGCCAGTCTTTTTCAGATCCGACTCTGAGGCTGTTATACCTGGACCTACTAGGATTTAGATTTGCATTTATTAGTCCCATACTTATGCATTTTGGTTGATCGGTGCTCTCTTCGTTTTTAGAACCCGCTCATCCGGAAGCCGAGGACCAGCCGATCGAGGACGTCGCCGAAGATCTTATCGCGGGAAATCAAGGCAAGTCACCACCACCTTGATCATATTGAACCTATGTTTTTAAGTTAGCTAAGTATTTTGTTTCACAAATATTGTGCATATTAATTGAGTAGACTAAGTATGTTTGAATATGCTTGTTTAGTTATTATCCCAAATTGAAAGACCATTCTTGATTCTCAAGCCTGTATAATGTTCTTGATGCCCTAGGTTAATGTTAAGGCATAGTAGCAGTGATACAAATTATCTGTATGAGTAAGAAAAATGGTTTTCCAAAGTCAAAGATACTTTTAAAGTGTCTATCCTAGGGAGGAGAGGTATGTCAGTCTGAATATTGAAATTATGATGATGATGGAAACATGATAATGTTGTTAACTGGTAAAATTGTTAACATGGAAATTGTTAACTGGTAAGATTGTTAACAAGCTAATGTTGAAACCTGTGCATAAAGTCGAATAGGAAAACTCCTCTCTGGAATAGTTAGGGACTAACAACCTTGTGTTGAACATCTAGTAACATGTTATCGTACCTCCACAAGCCTAGTATGGGACGGGCATGACCAAGTATCCTTGCCGAACTATTGCCCTAGCTCTGCATAGAATAATAAAGATGCACCAAATTGTCACTGGTCAGGGAGGGAAGATCCCTCTTGGCCCACTTACACGGGCGGATATGGGTGAGCCCAGCCGCATCGTCTGAGAGAAAGATGTGCAACTGATGTGATTCCAGGGCACGAGTGTTGGATGGCGTGGTCCCCAACACAAAACCCCTCGTGTGTCCACTCACTATTGGAGGAGGGGGTCTCCATCGCGGTCCAATACTGGGTGAGGGGTAGGGTGAAGGTATGAGAGGGAAGATCCCTACAATGCTTCACAATTGTATTAGGAACCCCACCCGGAGGTGGAATTCCTGGGCCACTGACCGGTCGTGAACCTTTTACGGGGCAGAGCTAGTATAATGGCAAGGCAGGGTGAAAAGTATGTTATTCTCAACTCAGTGGCGCGTTTAGAGCAGCGTGATCGAACCTGGCATAGGAGACTCATATGCTTAAAGTAGCGTGTTGGGCAAAAATCCTATGCTCGTGGTCAACAGTGGTAGTTGAGAAGTCTTGTAGGTAAAGTGGTACCCCTCTGCAGAGTTTAAAATGTATGTAAATACTCCGTGCTCCCAGAATTGGAGTGTGTTATGGTCATTGGATTTATCCATGCTGCAAGGCACAAGTAGTTTTCATGAATCGTTTTATCAATTGCTTTAAACTCTTTACTCTTGAACTACATATGTATATAGTGTAAACTTTCAAAGAAGGTTTTAAATGCTTTTTATGGTTACCAACTGCTAGGTTGTGAAACATTTTTGGAAAAGAACCTCGAATACTTCTCTTGAATTCCATGACATGTGATATACATAATTGCATTTGTTATGTGGTGATTTGCTGAGTACCTTGTACTCACCCATGACTGAATTACGCCGTCAGAAGCTGAAGAGCCAAGCGACTTGGGTTCATACGAGTGTGAGCCTGAGCCTTTCGAAGATTTCTCCGAGTTTGACCCAGACTTCTAGGCATCGCGTACCCCGGTCGAGCGACTGTGGGCGAAGATTATTGTTCCGCTCCTTCCTCATTTTTGGTAAAAACTGAAATGTTATTTTGGTACCCTGTTGTACTATTATTGTAAGGCCTAGTGCCATCAACTGTGGACCCTGTAATATTTTTGTGGATTATTTATGTATAATGCTGGTTGTTGTGATATTCATTTCTGGTTCGCAATTGACTCCTGGGAAGTTGCGACAGGGGAGTGCTGCCCCGTACCGTGGTGTTCGGTACTGGACGGGGTTCCCCACACAGATCACCCACATGAAGACTATGCGGCCACACCCTCTTACTGTGATATTTTCGCAAAGATTGCAAATATACTGCTGACCTTATCAACGCTCGATCACGTTTTTGTTGCGCCCCGAAACTGGGACTACGACTACTCCTGTAGAGACCTAGCTCGCTGCAGCTAGTCCCATACACACACCTTTGACTTCCCAGGATAAGTCAAACACAGGAGTATATTACATTGCAACAGAGTAACTTACAAAATATTTAAGCAGTGTGGCCTGCTGGCCTTAATATTACATAAAGGATTACAATGCCTACAAGGCATTCAGAGTTTAGCAAAATATTAACTACACAGCAGAAGATAGGTGACCCTCCCACAAAAGAAGTTGACGGTAGAACAACACACATCAGGGCTCTGGCGGAACTGATTCTCCTCCTTCTGGATCCACGAAGTTCTCCATGCCATCATCTTGATCAAAGACACTCCATCTACTGAGTTGAATGTTGCAAGGGTGAGCACTTACGTACTCAGCAAGTCATAGGTAAGAGTAGATACATATAGTAGTGATGATATGAACCTAGACTAGTCAAGAATTATGGGTATTTATAAAATAATCTTTTTCTTTCATGCCTCAACACATCTATCTCATGGCAGCACTTTTCATAAAATAACATCATCATTCATGTTCAGTAAATTATAGCGCTACCGCGACACGTCGACACACGACAGCCCACGGCAGCACTCCTTATCATGACAACACATGTCATTTGGGTAATCTTGATTTAACACATTTTATTTAGAAAAATATACTTGTGTCACACCCCATGGATTTAATCCACCGCAGCAGACTCCTATAAACCCGGGAGCTCGGAATATTCGAATACGTTTTTAACTCTGGAGAGAGGTACCAATTTACCCGCAAGATATTCCACTTTCAAGCCCATCCTATCAAAATGATTAGACCCCTCCTCACAACCATGTGTAAGTGGCAAGGTGGAGATAACAAGAACTTTTGTTATGTCTCACTCACAATTCACCCCTGACCCTGTGGCTCTCCGCGAGACACAGTTGTGGTAGGTTGTATCCTAACCTCCACCCCTTTGCTTATTCCCATTACTGGGTCAGCGTGCTTGATCACCTTCAGTGATATGTGTGGGAGCCATTCTCCATGCTTATCGTGCATCACTACATATCTCATGCAGGGGTTTCATGTGCGATCCACATAAGTACTTGTTCAGGCCTGTCCCATACCAGGCTTGCGGTTAGCACGTTGTTCATGCCACTAGACGCACAACACAAGGTTCTAGTCCTTATATGCCAGTGACCAGACCATCCACAACCCTGCACCTTCAGTGCCTACACATCCTTTGCAGTTTAGCACCTCCAGTGCTACCACCATTCCATACCATTTTCTGGTCACGGCTAAGGGTTTTATTTCATGAATATAAATATATAAATACATATATATAATAGTTCATGGCTCAAAACTTGTTTATTTCACATTTCACAAATAACCAATCTAGTACTGCCAATTCATAAATCAACCATTCTCAATCTTTCGCATGCAATATTATCTATATTCAAGGTTATGTTTGAGCAACATTTAAAATATAGGTTCAAGATGACCAAGGATATGACTTGCCTTCTGCGTCGTAAAATACAGCAGTTGATGACGGGTCAACAGCAAAATCTTCAAAGTCAGCTTCTGGATCTGCTCGACGACAAACAAACACACAATGATTACTTATAATATTAAAATGTTTTATGACTTATATGCAGAAATGCTCAACAAGAATGATTGAACTATACTGGAGATAATTTGAACTACAAACTGAACCGAGTCGAGATTCTAGGGTTTCAAGGAATCTGGGCTAAGGATGGTGATTAGATAATCTTAGGGTTCAGGATTACAACAGGGATAATAATTTTGTGGCTGGTTTAATCAAAACAGCGAATGTCAACAGATCGACATTCGGATCAAGGTTTTGACCTAGCTTCAAGAAAAGCTAGAGTGCTTATCTCAAGTTGTGGTAGTAGAAGAAAATGTAGATCACAACTCTACAAATTCAGTGGACAAAGTGGTTTTCAAATTGCACAAACAGAAGTGGGTAAACAAGGCCAATGCCACTAGCTGACAAGCTCTGGCATAGAGCTGACAATGCCAAAAACTAGGGCTTAGCATAAAATGCTGTTCAAGGGCTCAACTGATGTGCTAACTTTGTCTAGGAGGTAGGTTTGAGTAACAGGAACAAAAGTTACAATAGGATCTATGGCTGAAAATGGCTAGACATCAAGAAATTTAGTGATGAACTGCAGTGAACTCACTACACTGGAACAGTTCTGGACAACAAACTTGGCAAAGCTGTAACTTCCAATCTAGGCCGATCTAGGTGTCGGGCTAGAAGACAAAAATGTTCAGGAGATCAAAGCATACACACTGGACAAGGTGGTTAGGGCTGAAACGGCTGGGAAAAGTTTTTCGGTGATCAGCACCGGAGAAGAAGCTCTGGATTTGGGCATTTTCAATACAGGCCGAAAGAACTTAATTCCTTGCTCTAGGAGTGATAGTAGGGTATAAGTAAACTATTGGTAGCATCAATTTGACCGGAGGATCTCCAGTATGGCCTGGCGACGAGAGCCAGCGACTGTTAAATTGCAAAATCGGGAATAGCTTCAAATTGGGATCAATTGATTGTTCTAAGTTCACAGGCATACTTGAAAAGGTTCACTGATCAATTTAGATTACAAATTCGAAAGCTAATTCAGGCTGAATTAAGCTACATTGCAGGAACAGGGCAATCGGCAATTCCGGTGATCGCCGGCGTTAGAGGTCACCGGTGAGCAATTAGATGATACCACACAGAGAGAATGAGAAGAGGAACTCACTGATGGCTTCAATTTGGAGATTGGTGCAGCAAGGCGTCCTGGCACCGTGAGCCTCCTCGACGGCTCGCCGGAGAAGAAAACGAAAATAGAAGGATTTCGAGACTTAGCTGATTCCAGTGAGGTGTGAAGAAGCTGCTAAACACAAGAGCGCTTAAATAGGCCAGGCGAAGATTGAAAAGAGGGGACAATGAAGTGATTTGGCAGCCGTGATGAGATTGCTTGCGTGTTGGACATCAGCAGCAAAGACACAGCGAGGAACGGTGATGCGACGGCGACAAGTTTGCAGCTGATCACAGTGTCGTTCCATCGGGACTTGGCAATGCTGTAGCAAGCGGTGGCGACAACTACTGGCGCGGCAAAGCGACGTGGCGGGGAGTTGCTGACAAAAGGCTGCTGGTCGCGCGCGGGAGCAGGCGCTGGTCTTCGACGTTGCTGTTGCATCTAGGCCTTCATGCCTAACCCGAATTTTGATGATTAATGAAAACAAAGTGTTCCAGACTAATCGTCCTTTTTGAGATTAATTGTTACAGGATCAGTTGGGAAGAAATGCAAGATGATCAAGATGAACCCAACTTAAAGTGAAGCACGAGACACAAGAGATAGGACGAAAATCGTGAAGATGCGAAAGACCTCAGGTATTACGAGTTTTTATATTTTACCGATCTTGGCGTGTGGAGATGATCGGTTAGGAAAAATTCTTTCTAGCTTTAACCGTACTATAAAGAGGGGTAGCGAAAGTCCTCTTTTTATCTCCAGCACAAACCGAGAATGTTAGGTCATTGCATCGCATCATTTTTGGTTGGATTTGGTTTTGGTCTTATTTGAAAAATCTGTTTTTCAGTTCAGTTGTTGACAGCAGAAGAGTATTTGTAATTTTCAGAAAGATCTAGGTAGATCTGGCTTTTGCTTCTGTTGACAAAATTGTAGCCCTTGAAATTATCTTTCCAACGAGCTATTAAACACCTCTTTTGGATTTCTGAATTTAAAGTTATAGCTGTTTTTGTTCATGCTGACTGTCAGTTTGCATAACTGACTGTCAGTTTGAATGTCAGTTTAGTGTAACTGACAATTGTCCAGAGAGGGTGTATTTTGGGCTCAGAATTTTTGTACTAAACTGACTGTCAGTTGGGGTTTCGACCAGTGAGTGTTTTACTGTGTTTCTTTTTGATTCTGGTCGAATCTGTACACAAACTGACTGTCAGTTTGTGTAACTGACTGTCAGTTGTGGGTTTCAGCTTTCCTGTTTTGGCTGCAAACGGCTAGCTATTTTTTATCCGTAAATTTTGTCGGCCGTTGTGCATGCAACTGACTGTCAGTTTGGTGAACTGACTGTCAGTTTGAGTTGCTGATTTTCAGCCCGAGCTCCAACGGTTCATTTGCTTCTTGAGGCTATAAATAGGGGCTTTGGGCATGTGTTTCTAACAACAAGCAGCCTCCTCTCTTATACACTCTTGAGCATTAGTTTTCTATATAAAATCTTGATCTTTTGATCAAGTCGAGTGCTTTCCGATCCACCGAGAGTTTCAGTTCTTTTGCATTTGCATATACTTAGCTTCTCAGTGCGTGTTTGGAGGTCTAGAGAAGACCTCGCTGCCTTTTACTCTTGGTGAGCGCCCTCACCTAGACGGTTCGGAGGCGTGGCCGTTTGACCTCTCCGTTCGGAGATTGTCGGAGAGGCTCGGCAAGTGTGTACAAGGCATCGGTGCTCGCCTTTCCGGAGTGGACAAGGAGCAACCATTACTGATAATATCCTTTGTGGATATTGAAGCGAGACTCAAGAGATTTGAGTGCTTCAACGAGGATTAGTGGAGACTGGGCGAGTCTCCGATACCTCGGTAAAAATCATCGTGTTCGTTCTCTTTCTCTTTCTCGTATTTACATAATTTGTTCTTTATTTGCTTTAAGTTTTAAAGTTTTTAAAGCCTCCTATTCACCCCCCCTCTAGTCGGCATCCTTGATCCAACATGTGGTATCAGAGCTTGGTCTCTCGATTCATTAGGCTTTACCGCCTAGAGAGAGGATGTCGTCAAGCGGGGATTTTCTTCTTGGACATACCGGTCGTGCGCCCATCTTTGATGGAACAAATTATCCTTATTGGAAAGTGCGCATGTCGGTATTCCTAGAAGCCATGGGGCTTGATGTATGGGATATCGTTAAACTCGGCTTTACTCCTCCGGTTGATCCGGCAAGTCAATCCGAAGACGATAGGAGAAAGTTGCATTTAAATGCCCGTGCAAAAAATGCTCTCTTTGCCGGTTTATCCTTAAACGAGTTCAACCGTGTGAGCAATCTCACGACTGCTCATAAGGTATGGACTACCCTCGAAGAAATTTACGAGGGAACAACAAAGGTTGAAGAGACAAAATTGCTAATGGTGAGGCAAAAATATGAGACATTCACCATGTCATCAACCGAGTTCGTGGATTCCATGTTTACTCGGTTAAATAACATTGTGAATGAACTCAAGGGTCTTGGTGTTGTGTTTACTGACCTTGAGCTTGTGAGAAAGATGCTTAGGGCCTTGCCGGAAAGCTTCGACACCTTGGTCACGGTTCTCACAAACTCCGACCTATCAACCACAACTCCAACCGATCTCTATGGGAACCTCATCACCCATGAGATGCACAAGAAGGAAAAGAAGGAAGCGGCCGAACCCACGGAGACGAAGAAGAAAGCTTTGGCCTTCAAAGCTAATGCAAGGAACGATTCAAGCGAAGGCTCCTCCGATGAAGACCTCGCACTTATGGTAAAGAACACTCAAAAACTTCTTCGCAGGTTACATAAGAAGGGTGTCAACATTGACACACGACCGAAGGGACAAAAGCAAAACAACTTCAAGGACATCATTTGCTATGGATGTCATGAGAAGGGACACATAGCTTCAAGATGCCCAAACAAGAACAAGGCATGGAACAAGAAGAAGAAGTTCTTCAAGAAGAAGAACGAAGAAATCAAAGAAGCCTGTTTCGGAGAATGGATGTCCGGCGGAGAGAGCTCCGACTCCGACTCTGACAACAAACAAAGTTGCTCCAAGAAGATGGCCGGACTAGCTCTAGGCAACAACACTTCAACTAGTTCATCCATGTGCCTTATGGCCAAAGGCGATGAAAAGGTACACTCCAATGATCCGTCATATGATGACTTAGTTGAAATGATAACTGAATTAAATGAAGTTTTTGGAAAAACTAAGATGAAGTATAAGGCGCTTAAGGAAGAGCATTCTTCTTTACGCGCTCAATACTCTGAGCTTAAAGATTCATATGAAAACATGCTTATAAAAGATGTTACAAATACTTCATCTAAGATTGATGCTTCAACTTCATGTAACTTAAATGAATCTCCTTCCAATAGTCATCACATTCCATGTGCTTCAAATGACAACATCTTGAATGAAAATAATGAACTTAAAGCTAAAGTTGAAAAACTTGGAAAAGGCCTCGAAAACTGTTATAAAGGTAAAATATCTCTTGATCTAATCCTTAGTAAACAAACATGTTCTTTTAGAAAAGAAGGATTAGGATATTTTCAAAAGAAAGGAAGGAAACAAAATTCTAAAACTATATTTGTTAAAGCATGCAATACATTTTGTCATAAATGCCATGAAACCGGTCATTCACATGAAGCATGTCCCTTAATGACTCCTAATTATTTTGATACTTGCTACATGCTTCAAAAGTCGAGAAAAGGTTATGCTATAGCAAAGTATGTTGGTGCACCCATGTTAAACAAAAAGAAGAAATCTATTTGGGTGCCCAAAGCTTTGATTGTTAACATCGAAGGACCCAAAAAGGTTTGGGTACCTAAAAGAACTTAATTCTTTTTATGCAGGTGAACTACAAGACCAGTGGGAGGCATTGGGTGCTAGATAGCGGATGCTCCGAACACATGACCGGTAACAAGAAGTTGTTCACCTCAATCAAAGACAACTCAAGCGAGAACCAAAAGATTACCTTTGGCGACAACCGTCAAGGAAATGTGGTAGGCTTGGGTAAAATCGCAATCTCAAATGATCTTTCTATTTCTAATGTTTTATTGGTCGAATCTTTGAACTTCAATTTGCTTTCCGTTGCACAAATTTGCGATTTTGGTTTTAGTTGCACATTTTATCCAAAAGAAGTTTTGGTTGAAAGTTTAAAAGATAAATCTTTGATCTTTAAAGGCTTTCGTTTTGGAAATCTTTATTTGGTTGATTTTCACTCAAAAGATGCATCTCTTTCAACATGCCTTGTCTCTCAAACCTCAAAAGGTTGGCTATGGCATAGAAGACTTGCACATGTTGGAATGCATCAATTGAGAAAACTTTTAAAACGTGATTTGGTTGTTGGCTTAAAGGATGTGAATTTTGAAAAGGACAAACCTTGTAGCGCTTGTCAAGCGGGCAAGCAAGTAGCTACTTCACATCCAACTAAGCGCATTCTTTCAACTTGCAAACCTTTGGAACTCCTTCATATGGATTTATTTGGACCTTCTGAGTTCCAAAGTATCGGGGGTAGCAATTATGGTTTTGTTATTGTTGACGATTTCACTCGCTATACTTGGGTTTTCTTTATTTCTCAAAAATCTGAAACCCCCAATGTTTTCAAAAGTTTTGCAAAACGTGTTTCTACAGAATTCGAATTATCCATCAAGAAAATCCGTAGTGATCATGGTGGAGAGTTCGTTAATTCAACTCTATTTGATTTTTGTGACTCTCTTGGAATTAAACACAAATTTTCCACATCCTACACTCCACAGCAAAATGGAGTTGTTGAAAGGAAAAATCGAACACTTATAGAAATGGCAAGGACTATGCTAAGTGAGTATGATACTCCTACTCGCTTCTGGGCTGAAGCCGTGCATACCGCTTGCTATTCTATAAATCGGCTTTATTTGCATCCTCTTCTGAATTTGACTCCTTATGAACTTCTCATTGGGCGTAAGCCAAATATTTCTTATTTCCGAGTTTTTGGATGCAAATGTTATATTCTTAAGAAAAGAAATTTTGGTGGTAAATTTCAAAGAAGAGTTGATGAAGGCTTTTTAGTCGGATACTCCACCACTAGTAAAGCTTATCGTGTGTTTAATAAAAATACTAGTTGTATTGAGGAATCTAGTGATGTCGAATTTGATGAAACTAACGGCTCACAAAAGGAGCAAGTATCTTGTGAAGTTTCAGGTGACGATCTTCAAGAAGCCATGAAGAACATAACCATTGGAGACATCAAGCCAAGAGAAGAAGATCAAGAAGATGATGTTAACATTGAGAATGTTGATCAAAATGTATCATCATCTCATGTTGATCCTCCAGAACAAGATCCAGATGAAGCTGTACAAGATGAAGCACCAAGACAGCATCAAACGATCACCAAGGATCACCCTCTAGACCAAATATTGGGTGACGTCAGTAAGGGTGTTCAAACTCGATCTCGTATTGCTGTATTTTGTGAACATCATTCATTTGTATCTTCTTTAGAACCCAAACATGTTAATGAAGCTTTAAATGATCCTGATTGGGTTAATTCCATGCATGAAGAACTTAATAACTTTGCTAGAAATGAAGTTTGGACTCTAGTAGAAAGACCCAAAGATCATAATGTTATTGGAACAAAATGGGTTTTCAGAAATAAGCAAGATGAAAATGGTGTTGTAATTAGGAACAAAGCTCGTCTTGTTGCTCAAGGCTTCACTCAAGTCGAAGGTCTAGACTTTGGTGAAACTTTTGCACCTGTAGCAAGACTTGAAGCTATTCGCATTCTTCTTGCTTATGCATCATGCTTTAATATCAAACTTTTTCAAATGGATGCAAAAAGTGCTTTTCTAAATGGTGAAATTTCTGAACTTGTGTTTGTTGAACAACCTCCCGGTTTTGAAGATTCAAAATTTCCAAACCATGTGTTTAAATTGTCAAAAGCTCTCTATGGTCTCAAACAAGCTCCTCGGGCTTGGTATGAGCGACTTAGAGACTTTCTATTATCAAAAGGTTTTAAAATTGGGAAGGTTGATACAACTCTCTTTACAAAGAAAATTGAAAAAGACTTGTTCATTTGTCAGATTTATGTTGATGATATTATATTTGGATCTACTAATGAACATTTCTGTCATGAGTTTGGAGAGATGATGTCTAGAGAGTTCGAGATGTCCATGATTGGTGAGCTGAGCTTCTTCCTCGGTCTACAAATCAAGCAACTCAAGAACGGTACATTCGTGAGTCAAACCAAGTACGTGAAGGACCTGCTCAAGCGCTTTGGGATGGAAGACGCTAAGCCAATCAAAACTCTCATGGCGACCAATGGACATTTGGACATGGATAAAAGCGGCAAATCGGTTGATTCTAAACTGTATAGGTCTATGATTGGTAGTTTATTATATCTCACTGCATCTAGGCCTGATATCATGTTTAGTGTGTGCTTATGTGCTAGATTTCAATCTGATCCTAAGGAATGTCATTTAACTGCTCTTAAAAGAATCCTTAGGTATTTAAAATGCTATCCCAGTTTAGGCCTTTGGTACCCTAAAGATGCAAATTTTGAATTAATTGGGTATTCGGATTCTGATTATGCTGGGTGTAAGATTGATCGAAAGAGCACATCTGGTAGCTGTCAGCTGTTGGGGAGATCATTAGTATCATGGTCATCTAGGAAGCAAAATTCAGTAGCTCTCTCCACAGTTGAAGCTGAATATGTGTCTGCAGGAAGTTGTTGTGCTCAATTGTTGTGGATGAAGCAGACATTTTTGGATTATGGGATTATATTTGATAAAGTGCCACTATTGTGTGATAATGAAAGTGCCATTAAAATTGCTAATAATCCTGTTCAACATTCTAGAACTAAGCATATTGAAATAAGGCACCATTTTATTAGAGATCATGTGGCAAAAGGTGATATAGATGTAAATTATGTCAGAACAGATTTGCAACTAGCAGATATTTTCACTAAACCCCTAGATGAAACAAGTTTTTGCTTTTTAAGGGGTGAACTGAACATTATTGATATATCAAATGCTAGTTGATGTGCTAAAAGTGTTTGTTTGTATAAAATAATATTATTTTATTCCCTCTCTGGTCTTAGACAGCCTCTGGTCGAAATTGACCAAACTGACAGTCAGTTTCCCTAACTGACAGTCAGTTCAGTAGTTAGGAGCCTGGTCTTAGTCTCTGGTCGAAGTCAGTGTCATAACTGACAGTCAGTTTCACAAACTGACTGTCAGTTACATGCATTTGATTTTGGTCATAGCTCCTGGTCGTGTTCGAGTCCCCTACGGACTGTCAGTTTCATACACTGACTGTCAGTTTCAAAACTCAGTTCTGTGAACTGACTGTCAGTTCCATGTTTCTGAGTTTGGAACTGACTGTCAGTTTATCAAACTGACTGTCAGTTGCGGGATCGAGAACCCTAAATCCCCGTTCTGTTTCGCGTCTCCTCACCTTCTTCTTCTCGCCGCCGTTGTTTCTTGCACCCCCGTGTCTTCGCCGTTTGCTCCACCACCTCGCCGTGCCTCGCCGCCGCCTCCTTTGCGCCTCCCCTCGTCGCCGGTGAGCTCCTCACCGCCGGCGCCACCGTCCTCGACCGTTCTCGACCTCGTCGTTTTGGCTCCTCTGTTCACGGCTTCTTCTTCTCTAGACCTCTCCCGTTCGTCGTGTGCAGTGATCGTGGACCTCCTCGTCGTGTTCTGCAACTGATTTGGTCGTCTGCTCCGCATTGGCTTCGACGACCTCTTCAGTTCAGTCTCTGCCTTCTCTGTTCAGGTCGATTCCCTTTTCTTCTTTGTTTCATAACCATGTTTGATCAGGCCGGTCCCTCTCGTCGTGGGGCCCGACGGAAGAATGCGGCAAACAGCCAGCGTTCATCGGGTCAGACGTCCGAGAACCGACCCTCGCCTCCGCCTGAGCGCGTGCCCGTGGATTATTCACGTTGGCACGCGAGCCGCCTTCGCTCGCTCCGCTCTGTGAACCCGTACCTGTCGCCGCGACCCACTGGTCGCGACGGGTGCGCGGTGCTCACTTGTTACACAAACCTTCATTTAGACATGTTTACCAGCGTCTACAGCCGCGCTCCCATCTTTGCCCACCGCTCTCTGTCGTGGGGTACGATCGCCTCTCGCACAGGCATCGCTACCCTCGCAGATCTCTTCGGCACTGTAGGGATTCGCGACTTAGTCGCGGATTCCTCTTTGCACTGGGCTGAGGGGCTCATTCGCCAGTTCTACTCCACCGTCTTCGTTTCCCCTCAGCGTGACTTCATGACCTTCATGACGGGCCTCCAGGTCCACACCATCACGAAGGATCAGCTGGAGTCAGCGCTTGGTCTGGTGCGCCCTCCTTCTGGCCGCCAGCTCCATACTCTCCCTGACCTCGAGCGTCGGGAGGTGGCCATGCTCTATTCCGGCCCCTTCCAGCTCCGTCACATCGCTGGCCTGCGCCGCGATGTTGACCTGGCTCTGCGTATCCTCCGTCTCACACTGGTCCCCATGAGCGGAGACAGAGCCAGGGTCACTTATCTGGGTCTTCATGTGCTCATTTCTATCTTCCAGGAGGAGCCCTTCGACGTTGCTGATCTCATAATCAGTGAGATTCAGCACGTCCTTCTTTCCCCGCGCCGTCAGCTGATATACGCTCCGTATATCATGGCGGTGCTTCTTCATATCCGGGCCGTGGACACTGAGCTGCCCAGGCCCCATCATCCTTTGCTTTTCTATCCTCTGGGTCAGGCTGATCGCAGGCTCGGTGCTCGCCCTGCTCCAGCTGCTGGCACTGATTCTCCCACATCTGATGATGATGATGCGGGGGATTCAGAGGATGAGGCTCCAGTTCAGGAGTCTGTCCCAGCACCTGCTTCAGACCCTAGCGCCGGATCTTCTGCGGCGTCCCCTTCTCAGCTTCAGGAGGTCCTGAAGGTGCAGCAGCAGATCCTCAGCACCCAGGCGGAGCATCATCAGATGTTGCTCCATTTGATTGCTCAGCAGGAGGAGATTCTGCGTCGCCTGCCTGCCTCCGGATCTTCGGCCGCTCGCAAGAGGGCCCGCCAGGCTGCATCTTCTCCGAGCTCTGCTACAGGACCTGTTGATCCAGATCCTGCGGCACCAGCTCCGACTCCCGTTGCTGCTGATCCAGCTCCTGCTGCAGCTGCGACTCCTCCGGCGTCTGCAGCCATCGACCCGACTGCATCTCCAGATGGCTCCGGAGATACAGCTGTCTTAGGATTTTCTTCAGATGATGAGCATTAGGCTCTGATTTGTATCTTTGCCTCCCTTTTTGTGCTTGATGCCAAAGGGGGAGAAGTATTTTGGATAGTAGTCTGTTTATGTCTTTTGATGTATTAAACAGATGATTTTTATATATGGAGATGTTTTTGGTTATCATATATGTCTGTGTGTGTCATCTCTGTTGTAGATCTTTTTAGCTCTGATACATATGATGACTTGTGTTTAGCTTTGATATATATGATGTCATTGATTTCTTGAGATGATGTTCTTGAGCTCTGATATGTGATTATAGCTCTGATACATTGATATATATGATGTCTTGATGTGCATGTGCATGCTCTGATATGACTTGTGGATATTGCACATCTGTGACCTGCTTATGTATGAGATGCCCTGATGTGTATGTATTAGTTTATGATTTGATATGATGAGATTCATACACTCAGGGGGAGCTATTTCGTTTATTTTATTTTTGAACACTTGTTGTCATCAATCATCAAAAAGGGGGAGATTGTTGCATCTAGGCCTTCATGCCTAACCCGAATTTTGATGATTAATGAAAACAAAGTGTTCCAGACTAATCGTCCTTTTTGAGATTAATTGTTACAGGATCAGTTGGGAAGAAATGCAAGATGATCAAGATGAACCCAACTTAAAGTGAAGCACGAGACGCAAGAGATAGGACGAAAATCGTGAAGATGCGAAAGACCTCAGGTATTACGAGTTTTTATATTTTACCGATCTTGGCGTGTGGAGATGATCGGTTAGGAAAAATTCTTTCTAGCTTTAACCGTACTATAAAGAGGGGTAGCGAAAGTCCTCTTTTTATCTCCAGCACAAACCGAGAATGTTAGGTCATTGCATCGCATCATTTTTGGTTGGATTTTGTTTTGGTCTTATTTGAAAAATCTGTTTTTCAGTTCAGTTTTTGACAGCAGAAGAGTATTTGCAATTTTCAGAAAGATCTAGGTAGATCTGGCTTTTGCTTCTGTTGACAAAATTGTAGCCCTTGAAATTATCTTTCCAACGAGCTATTAAACACCTCTTTTGGATTTCTGAATTTAAAGTTATAGCTGTTTATGTTCATGCTGACTGTCAGTTTGCATAACTGACTGTCAGTTTGAATGTCAGTTTAGTGTAACTGACAATTGTCCAGAGAGGGTGTATTTTGGGCTCAGAATTTTTGTACTAAACTGACTGTCAGTTTGTCCATACTGACTGTCAGTTGGGGTTTCGACCAGTGAGTGTTTTACTGTGTTTCTTTTTGATTCTGGTCGAATCTGTACACAAACTGACTGTCAGTTTGTGTAACTGACTGTCAGTTGTGGGTTTCAGCTTTCCTGTTTTGGCTGCAAACGGCTAGCTATTTTTTATCCGTAAATTTTGTCGGCCGTTGTGCATGCAACTGACTGTCAGTTTGGTGAACTGACTGTCAGTTTGAGTTGCTGATTTTCAGCCCGAGCTCCAACGGTTCATTTGCTTCTTGAGGCTATAAATAGGGGCTTTGGGCATGTGTTTCTAACAACAAGCAGCCTCCTCTCTTATACACTCTTGAGCATTAGTTTTCTATATAAAATCTTGATCTTTTGATCAAGTCGAGTGCTTTCCGATCCACCGAGAGTTTCAGTTCTTTTGCATTTGCATATACTTAGCTTCTCGGTGCGTGTTTGGAGGTCTAGAGAAGACCTCGCTGCCTTTTACTCTTGGTGAGCGCCCTCACCTAGACGGTTCGGAGGCGTGGCCGTTTGACCTCTCCGTTCGGAGATTGTCGGAGAGGCTCGGCAAGTGTGTACAAGGCATCGGTGCTAGGCTTTCCGGAGTGGACAAGGAGCAACCATTACTGATAATATCCTTTGTGGATATTGAAGCGAGACTCAAGAGATTTGAGTGCTTCAACGAGGATTAGTGGAGACTGGGCGAGTCTCCGATACCTCGGTAAAAATCATCGTGTTCGTTCTCTTTCTCTTTCTCTTATTTACATAATTTGTTCTTTATTTGTTTTAAGTTTTAAAGTTTTTAAAGCCTCCTATTCACCCCCCCTCTAGTCGGCATCCTTGATCCAACAGTTGCAATGACGTTGCCACGGCATGGGCTGAAGCGAGGACACGTATGTCGACGATTCAGACTTAGAGTCCTCAGCCGAACTTATGCAAAATTTGTAATAGCGAGACCTTTCAAGATGACCCTCCGGGAAGGTATGTAGAACAATGGTGAACAGGAGCACAGAGAGATTTATACAGGTTCGGGCCCTCGATGGTGGGAGTAATAGCCCTACGTCCTGTTAGGATTTCACTATAGGTGATAAAAGGTTACAAAATGGTAGAAAAACTCCTTCACAGGCGAAGGGTTTTTCCTATGTAAATATACAGAATAAAGCCAGGAAGGCTTGTAAGAATTATCTAATTTAGGCCGTAGACTTGGCTGTTTGAGTGGTTGAGATGTGTTGTATCTCGTTCTTTTTTAGAGGTCTTGATCTTCCAAATGGATCGGATCTCCCTGTTTGATGTACTTTGCCACCCTTTTATACTGGTCGAAAGGGTGCCATGTCGCAACTGCATCAAACAGTTGTTTGGACGGTTGGATGCTGTTTATTGAACCGCTCTTAACTTCCAGGTAGGTTAAGCACGTGTTATTCGTGAATAACTGCATGTATTAACCTCCTGGTGGTTAGTATTCTACGTGGAGGAATCTTCGGGATACTTAGAATATTCCCACTATAGGGATAACCGGACAGATAAATTCCAAGTATCTTGGTCGAGAATGTTCTGACCGCGGGATGTTGGCTGACCGCGCAACATCTCCAATATTCTGTTCGCGTATAGCATACGAACTTCTGACCGCGCAAAGCCTGCGACCAAGGCTGATGCTTCTCATAATGACTTGAGTTCACACCGCCGGGCACGTGTCTGACTCGAATCTGTCTTGAACCAACAGTGCATTTATTTGAACTGACCCGGGTGTCAATCCTCGTCAGCTAGCCCCCAAATTTAAAGAAAACGAAGGGACGTGTTCACTTTAAATTTAAAGAAATGCATCGGATTATTAACCCGACTCTTCAAATCCCCCACTTAGTGGCGCACTAAATAGGTCGGTTGGTTCCCTGAGACAGGCTCTGGGTATTATGTGATAGGCAATGATGGCGCTGTTGAAATGTTTTTTAACCCGAGGTAAAATTGTAAATGCTTTTAAGAACACGAGGCATTCAGAATGTGAACCGTCATCCTGATGGCTATAAATACCGGGTCTTTGAATTTGTAAAGCTTCACAATTTCTTCTCACGGCTAAGTTCTTTCTAAAAGACACCTTCATTCTTCTCTTCATACATTTCCTGATGGCGGATCACAACATCATCGAGATTGAAAGTGATGAAGAGGAAATTCTCAAGCAGGAGCCTGAAATGCTTGAAGATCCATCTTCTTCAAAGAAGAAGTCCAAGGTTGACGAAGGATCCTCCAGCAGAGCAAAGGTAGAAGATGAGCCCTCATCTTTTCTTCCTGCAGCTTTCTTCCCTGGCACCCCTTGCTTTTGTTTGGGTGATCAATTTTCTGGCCAGCAAGCGGTGACTATTCGGCCAGAAGATCCTCAACTTGTGTTGGGGAAGCAATCTTCTGGTGGGAAGGTTGCTCTTCCGTCACCTGGCGTCCATCTTTCCAGGATGGATACACCAACGTGTCGCGAGCAGGGACAGGTAACAATCCACATCTCCTTTTTGCAGATAGTTTATGATTAGTATAACTAATCCTTGCAAATGTAGGAGATTGGAGGCCCTAGTAGTCAGCCTTCTGCTGCTCCGCTTCTTCCCCTTAGACGGACACTTCTGGAGGAGAAGAATGCCCTGGAGAAGAAGACCGAAGAGATGTCTTCGGCAATTTTGCATCTGGCAGATTGTTTTGAACGATCCCGTGAAGAGGCGCACCAGTTCTGTCGAGAGAGGGACCACGCCCAGCAACAACGGGAACTCTCTGACTTAATTAGGAACAGTAGTGTACCTCTTGTTAGGGATGATGTAGATAGGCTTAGATTAGTTGCTAGTTCCCTGGGGGTTGTCAGTGTAGACCCTACTGACAACAACATGTCCCTAGGAGAACTTTGCAAACTTCTTTCGGATCAGGTCGACGCTCTGGTCGCCGGTATCCCTTTTGTATGTAAAGAATGCAAGAAATAAAATTTTCTTTCTTCATATAGATACTCTTCACATCTTCTGTGTGAATATATGGCCATGAGTAATGCTTTCGCGACCATTCATACACAGGGAAATTTCAGTTCTGCGATCAGAATCACACTTTTATAAAATACCGCGACCAGCCCTAATATCGCGATTAGACTTAAAGCCACGGTTAGAACTGAAACATACTGCGACCAGGATTGAGGTTCGACCAGACTGTCACTTCGATTAGAATCGGAGCTTAATCAAAATCATGGTCTCGATCATACCATAACCCGGTCAAAATACATCCATACGTCCAAAAATTGAGTCGTATGATTTTTTCGTAAAAATGTCCAAAGCATATAAAGGAAAAACGTCTTCTGAAAAGTACTGAAAACTTTTCAGTCCTTTTGCACTTTCAGTTTTCGAAACAAAGAAGTCTTTTTGTTTCAGATCCGATGCCTGAACACTTTAATGGGTCCTCCAGAGACAATATCCATTATGGGAAATAAATGAATAAAATACTCGGCAGAACGTTTGAGTGGAACGTTACTCACATTAATGTGTCTCCTCGGGCCTATAAAAGGAGCAGATGTCTTCTTAAAGAAGCCACACAGCCAAAAACCCTCATCATTTCCGCCGCACAAAACCCTCATTCTTCTCAGCTTTCGTCTTCCCCAAAAATCACCAACTTTTCCTTTGACTCTCCATCGAACAATGGCGTCCTGGAGCCGATCCACTCACCATTCCGAGGAGAGTTTGATGTTGTTGGAGAAGGAGGAGATCCTTCCTCCGCGGCTGTTGATCAACTGGCGGCTTGCGGAGAAAGATCAAGAAACCCCAACCGTCCAGGAGGGCGAGTTGGTGGTCTTTGAAGAGTATTTGCGCTGCGGGTTCCGATTCCCTGAGAGTCGGTTCCTCAAGGATGTCCTCGAGCATTATGGGTTGGAGTTGATCAACCTCCACCCAAATGCAGTGTTGATATTGGCGGTTTTTCAACACCTATGCGAGGCGTTCGTCGGAGTGTACCCCAGTGTGGACCTCTTCCGACGATTCTATTTCTCGGCGTGGTCGAAGAGCGCTAACGCCGCCGGATGTATTTACTTCCGGCTGAGGGATAAAAAGGAGTATCCCTTTCCACCCCTGCGAGACTCAGTGCATGGGTGGCATCAGAAGTGGTTCTACTGCACCCCGCCGAAGGAGAGCGGGTTGTGGTTTGAAAATTCGCGGCCAGAGAAGCCAAGCGAGTTAGACACTCTCCCGGCGATGAACGCGGAGTTCATGAAGCACGCCGAGGTAATTCTTCACTTAGTCGAAGATGGGTTGACGGCTCGGGACGTCATTCGAGACTTTGTGAAAAACCGGGTGAGCCCCCTGCGTGAAAGGGCTCATCCGGCTTGGGAGATTAAGTCCATGGCGGACGGCACGCTGGACTATAACGAAGGTATTCGTTTCTGACACCGAAAACCTTCATGTTTTTCTTGAAATACATTCATTTTAACTTGTATTCGGTAACAGTCCTGTCCTCTGCTGAAATTGAGAGGCGGACTAACCACCTCCTCTGGGCGTACAACGCCGAGGTAGAGGGTGCCAAGGGGTCGCCTCGCCCCCAGAGCTTAATTCACGCCGGCGACGACCTCAGGCAAGAGCGCCGAAGGGTACATTCTCCACTTGGCCTCTGTTTTGCAGGTTTTATGTCTGTCCAGTACTAATCCCATGTGAATAGCTTCTTGGGAGGTTTGCTGAGGCGACGTTTCCCAGCGAGAACGTCGGTTCCCTGGGAAATCCGACGACCAAGAACGTGAAGAAAATTTCCTCGAGACCCAGGACGAGGAATCCTGCCCCCAAGAAAGTCAGGCTAAATCTTGGGGAAGGGTCTTCGCGAAGTACTCCTCCTATAGCCCGAAGAACTGCGGTAAGATATCAGATCCCTCCGATCTTTCCAGGTGCAAACTGGAATTACTTCTTCGTCGTACAGGGGGAGGGGAGCGAGGAGGAGGAGGAGGACGATGATGTCCCTTTAGTTCTCCGGAGGAGGAAGATTGCGAGTTCTCCATCCGGCGACGCTCCAACTCCTTCCACAGGGACAACTGCTACCACAGAGGCGGCTGTAGCAGACCCCGCGACCACCGAAAGCCCTATGGTCGCGGATGATCCCCTGGCTCCTGAAGCCCCCGAGGCTTCAAGGCCGGTTGCCTCCACTTCCCTGGTCGAAGGGACAACCGTGGTAAGATCCTCTGAGTCTTGTTTTCTTCAATTCTTCCTGGGCATTTGATGAGCTAGTGCTTATGCAGGGAGAAGAGCTTCCCCCTGCGACTCCTGCTAGCCCCAGGGAGGAAAATACTCCTCCTCCACAGACAGGAGCGGAGGTGGTTGTGCAAGATCCTGTGGCGATTGCACACGAGGTGCCGGCCCCGGAAACCCAGGAGACAGCGAGGTCTTCGGGTGGGACGTCGCCAATGGGATCGACTGCCCAGGTAAAGATTCTTCTCGTTAGCCTTTATCTTTCCCTTGAAAAAAAATGTTCATAGGGGAACACACACAGGGAAGAGCGGCCTTGTTTTCCAAGAGGAAGATCAGGGTGGACGATAATTGTCCCCGTGCTCGAGGAGAACCTTCTCTGAAATCCCAAAAGCTAATGGGATTCCAAATAAGGTAAGAACCTTTATCCTGGTTGTATTAGAAATCATGGTCACGAATCGTTACCAGTTGATTTTTCTTTTCCTTTATCAGACGAAAGGAAATAGCGCCCAGTCCTTCAACCATTTCTGGAAGGGTTGAGGTCACTGCTGGTGCAGAAGCCTCTAGTGAGGGGCGCTCCATCCCCTCGGTCCAAGAAGTTGTCCGGGCCGTAGGGGGAGAAGTAGGCGCGAGGACCCAGTCGGAGTCAACGGCGACTGGAAGTAGTGCCCAGCAGGCACTTCCTCCAACTGCCCCTGCTGTAGGCACCTCCGGACCTTCAACAAATCTTCCCATTAGTCTGGAGGATGCCTCCGTAGAGAAGTTCATGAAGGTATGATGAATCCTTCTCTGGGTGTCCTGAATTGTTCATAGGACACTTTTAACTCCCTTTTTTGTATCACAGGAACTATCCCGAATGATGGCCTAATCGCGCGCTACGGCGGCGAGCATGGTGGCCATACAAAGAGAACGGGACAGCTTGCGCAGGTAAGGATCATTACTCTTCAACTTGTAAAGATACAAGTTAACTATGACCACTCCTTCTATTTTATTACAGGAAAGTGGCATCGTTGGACAAAGAAGTGGCCACAGTCAAGCTTCATTCGATCTCAGTAGCTAGGAACCAAGAGATTGAAAACAATAAACTGCGGTCACAACTTGCTGGTAAGTTGATTCCTGATTAGGAATATTTGTCCTCATAACCTGTAAGTAATATTTTCTCTCGTTGCAGCGCAAGCTGGTCAAATAATGCAACTCAGTCATGACAATAAAACCCTCCAGGATTCTATCCAAGCCTCCGCAAAGGCGATTGGAAAGCTGAGCCGTTCAGTCTTCGAAAAACTGAAGGCGGTGGCTCATCTTCCGAAGGCTGATGTGGTCGAAACCACACAAGACAATCTCAGCCAAGATGACTGGTCTGCGCTAGTTATGGCCCAAGCAGAGTCACTTCTCGAGTATCTCCCTGAGGATACACAGCGACGAGAAGAGGTGATCAGAACCAGAGTTCGGTCAGCCGCTTCCGCTATCCTCAGCCGGGTTCGACTTCACCATGGCCCAGATGCAGATCTGAATCCACTAGTGGGACTGGTTGAGATCGAGAGTGAAGAGCAACTAGAGGCCGTCATGGAGGAGATTAGTCCCCTTGTAGATAAGCTCCTGACTGAGCTCGGGATCGAATGATCCCTATACCTGTACAGAAACAGTTGTATACGATGCAATGCACATGAAAATTCATTTTTGAAAATGAATATATTTCTGTTTTATGTTGTTTTATATTATAAACATATCCCCCTAGCCCCCGCCTGTGATTGTAGATACTGAAGGCTTAGTATTACAAACACAGGGGAAAAGTGAATATAACGACCAGGGGTGTATGATCAAATCAACAATTATGATTATTATAACACCTAGCCTTGTTTGCTAACCAGCAGTCACTCGGATAACCAAGGACTTGTCAGAAAGCCCCGTGTGCGTTGAGAAACAGCTTATCTAGGAGTGACTTATCTGAAAGTGGTTATGAGATCGGCTAGCGAATCCGACCAGGATGTTATAATGATCTAACCGTGTGCGACCAGCCCCCGAGCCGAATTCACAGTGGATGGGCATAAAGGGAAATATTCATCATATAAATGCAAAACATTTTTAATTTTATGAAAAAATGCTAATTGAACAGGAAAAATGGGGTTGAGTACTTACACGTAGAACTTGCGAAGTTGATCGATGTTCCAAGTATAGGACAAAATTTGACCATCCCCCATGGCTAACCGCGCGGAACCTGGTCGCGGCACTGAGACCACAGTGTAAGGGCCTTCCCACTTCGGGGAGAATTTGTTGCGATTAGACTGATCTTGGATTTTTCGTAAGACCAGGTCGCCCACGTGAAGACTACGTGGTCGCACCCTTTTACTGTGATACTTGCGCAAAGCTTGCAAGTATGCCGCGGACTTGACCAAAGCGCGATCACGCCTTTCTTCTAAGAGGATGAGATCTTGTGATCGCTGTTCGAACTGATTAACCTGTTCGAATTGTTTTGTCCGAACAGACCCAATACTAACTTCGATAGGCAATACAGCCTCGGCCCCATAGACCAGATGGAAGGGCGTCTCACCGGTGGCTCGACTAGAAGTAGTTCGTAGTGCCCATAGAACAGTATAAAGCTCGTCTGCCCAAGCCCCCGAGCGAGTCTTAAGGCGATCAAAAACACGTTTTTTAATGCCTTGTAGTATCTGCCCATTGACCCGCTCTACAGCACCATTGCTTTGTGGATGTGCCACAGAAGCAAAGCACACCTTAGTTCCAATCTGGTCGCAGTAGTCTAGGAAGAGACCACTAGCGAACTAAGAACCGTTATCGGTGATAAGGTGGTTTGGAACACCAAATCGAGCAACAATGTTCTTATGAAAGAACTTTTGTGCTGCTAATGCGGTAATATTTCGTACCGGTTCGGCCTCGATCCACTTTGTAAATGTGTCAATGGCTACGAACAGAAACTTGTATCCGTTGACCGCTTGTGGCATAGGACCAACAATATCCATTCCCCATACCGCGAAAGGCCATGCGAGGGGAATGGTTTGTAACGCATAGGCAGGTTGATGAACCTGTCTCGCGTGGAACTGACACTGAGGACATGTTTTGACCATGTGCCTGGCATCATCAAGTGCCGAAAGCCTGTAGAATCCTTGTCGAAAAGCTTTTCCGACTAGTGTCCGATATGATGCGTGTGCACCACTTACACCATCATGTATTTCTTTCAAGAGGGATTTTCCTTCCTCCTGAGATATGCAACGCATGAATACTCCTTGAGTACCCTTTCTGTACAGAACCCATCTATGAGTTTGTACAGACGCGCTTTGCGAATTAACCGATTGCTTTCGGTTTCGTCCTCGGGTAGGGTCCCGTGTTCAAGATAGACTCTCAATGGATGAGTCCAATCCTGTTCCTGACCGAGGTTGGTAACAGAGGCTATTACTGGATCATCCTCGACCGAAGTCATGATCGAAGGATGGTCCAAGTGTTCAATGAACACTCCTGCCGGAGCGGATATACGTGAGGACCCAATTTTGGATAATTGATTTGCGAGAATGTTGTCCTTTCACGGGATATATTGGACTTCGAAATGACTGAAGTGTTTTTCCAATTTCCTCACTTCCCCCAAGTAATGAGCCATTGTCTCATCGGAGGTTCTGTACTCCTTGTTTACCTGGTTTACGACTAGCTGTGAGTCTCCCCTCACCACTAGTTGACGGACTCCGAGGAATTTTGCTGCCCGGAGCCCTGCAAGAAGACCTTCATACTCTGCTGCATTGTTGGTCGCAACAAAGTGTAGTTGGATGACATACTTAAGCTGTTCGCCCTGAGGTGTAACTAAGACCACTTCAGCCCCCGAGTGTTGAAAACTACGGGAGCCGTCAAAGTACATTGTCCAGTAATCGGAGCACTCCAATTCCTCTGGCAACCACACGGGTGGCTCAGGGTTGGTCCATTCGACCACAAAGTCGGCCAAAACCTGAGACTTAACCGCCGTGTGGGGCGTGAAATGGATCTCGAAGGCACCGAGTTCGACCGCCCATTTGGCGATTCGACCAGATTTCTCTGGGTTTCGGACAATATCCCCCAAAGGAAAATAGGAGGGTACTGTGATCTTGTGCGCTTGGAAGTAGTGTCGTAGCTTACGGGAAGCCATCAGTAGCGCGTAAAGTACCTTCTGGACCTCAGGGTAACGCTCCTTAGGACCATGAAGTACTCGCTCACATAGTAGACGGGTCTATGTATTCCTTCCCTATCCGCGATCAGAACGGCGCTGACCGCGTGCGGTGTGGCCGCCAGATAAAGAAGCAATGGTTCTCCTTTGTCGGGAGATACCAATACTGGTGGACTGGATTGATATGTCTTCACCTCCTGAAACGCTTTTTCGGCCTCATCTGACCATGTAAAATTATGATGCTTCCGCAGGGCTTTGAAGAAAGCCAATCCCCTTTCGCCTAGTCGTGATATGAAACGACTTAAAGCCGCCATGCGACCAACCAGGCGTTGAACATCCTTCATGGTCGAGGGCGATCTCATTTGTTCAATGGCCCTGATTTTTTCAGGATTAACTTCAATGCCCCTAGAACACACAAGGAAACCAAGGAGTTTTCCTGAAGAAACCCTGAAAGAACATTTCTCCGGGTTTAATTTTATTCCAAAGCGATTCAAATTACAGAAGGTTTCAGTGAGATCGTCCAAATGAGACAATCTCTTGGTACTTTTTACAACCAAGTCGTCTACATATGCTTCGAGATTACGCCCTATCTGGGAAAGAAAGTTCTTTTGCATCAAGCGCTGGTACGTGGAACCTGCGTTCTTGAGACCGAACGGCATTCTGACGTAGCAGTATATGTAGCAGTATGTGCCGAACGGGGTGATGAAGGCAGTTTTCTCTTCATCGTCTTCTGCCATGCTAATTTGATGATATCCTGAGTAAGCGTCCAGAAAACTCATCAGTTCGCAACCCGCAGTTGAGTCGACCAGCTGGTCGATACGGGGAAGGGGAAAGTCATCCTTCGGATAGGCAGTGTTGAGGCTAGTGTAGTCGACGCACATGCGCCACTTGCCATTTGACTTGCGAACCATGACCGGATTGGCAAGCCATTCCGGGTGATCCACTTCACGGATAAACCCGGCCTGTAGGAGTTTGTCCAACTCCTCTCAGATGGCTTCCTGTCGGTCAGCAGCAAAACGCCTGAGCTTTTGCTTTATTGGTCGTTGTCCAGATCGAATTGCTAACCTGTGCTCAATTACTTCCCTTGGGACACCGGGCATGTCGGACGGTTTCCACGCAAACACATCTGCGTTAGCCCGGAGGAAAGCAATGAGATCGAGTTCCTATTTGTCATCCAGAGCTGATCCGACCCGAATTGTCTTGGATGGATCATCTGGGTACAAAGGAACCAATTTGAGTTTCTCATCTGGTCGAGGAGCAGCCTTGATTGCGTCGGTGGCAACAGTGGCGACCTGAGCGTCCCGAAGGGGAAGTTGATCGACCATCTCCAAAGATAGCCGATCGCACGTGAGTGCCACGTTGCGATTGCCTCTGACCGAGATGACACCTTTGGGGCCAGGCAATTTTCCGCACTGGTAAGCATAGTGCGTTGCCATCATGAACTTAGCGAGAGTTGACCTGCCAAAGATTTCATTATAAGCCGAATCATAATCGATTACGTCAAAAGTAACCAATTCTATTCGGAAGTTATCCGGTTCTCCCAGTGTGACCGGGAGGACCACTTGTCCCAATGGCATCATGGAGGGGCCTGGGATTATCCCATAGAACGGATGGATTATGGGCTTAATCTTCGAACGAGGAATTTGCATCTCGTCGAGTGCCTTGACCAACAAGATGTCAAGGGAGCTTCCTCCGTCGATCAGGACCCTTTCAACTCTCGCGTTACTGATGATCGGGGTAATGACCAGAGGGAGCCTCAATGGTCGTGTTAACCCCGCCGGACAATCAGTGCGATCAAATGTTAAAGGTGTATCCGACCAACGGGGGTATTGAGGTTCACCAAGGGATGTCTCCGTTTGGTTAACCTCTCGGTAAAAGGCCTTAAACTGCCTTTTGGAAACGAAAGAAGAAGAACCTCCAAAAATAACATGAATATGATTTTGAGGTACCTAGTAGGACATTTTCTCGTCTCCGTCGGCGTCCCTAAGTCCGCACGCCTGTTCTTTAGGTGGTAAGGTTGGCATTGGCCCAACTCCTTGGTAGAAGTCATCCAGTTGCTTCAACCAACTCCTGCAATTCTTGAGGTCGTGGCTTGCGGAGTTGTGGAGTGGACACCACTTCTTGCCTTCCTGTGGATTAGTGGAGTTTTCTGGCTGGTCGACACTCCGACCACCAGAGGCAGTTTTATTTTTAAATGAAGGCTTGTTACCTTTGGTCGAAGGCGGCTTCTCTGCGACTGCGACCTCGTGGTATTGTCCAGAGCGGTTCCTCTTCGACTTCTTCGACTTCCCACCTGATGAAGATTCTGGCTTCTTGCTTGAATCTTCCTTCCTGGAGTCTTTGAAACCTGGTTGTGGTGGTAGGTCACCCTTGTCAACCATTCGATTCCATTCGACCGCTTCGACTGCATCAGAATATCGATCGGCCATGTCGAACAGATCGGCCACTGATCGAGGAGGGTGGATAAGCAAGTCCTCAGTGAATCTCCGGTATCGAACGGCATGTTTAAATGCCCTGATAACGGAGCCATCAGATATGTTCGGGATGGTATTCCTCACCCCGACAAACCTCTTGACAAACTGCCGAAGTGTTTCGGTTGAAGTTTGCCATAGCCGATGAAGGTCGTCCTCTTTACCCGGCTTTTGGTGACAATTTTGGAAATTGCTGAGGATGGCATCGCATAGCATTTCCCAATTGTAGATGGAACCCTCGGGCTGATTAAACAGCCAGGTTCTAGCCGGTCCTGTGAGGACTGTAGGCAGGTAGTTGGCCATGACCTTGTCATCGCCTCCCGCCGCTTGGATGGCAATGATATAGATTTGAAGGAACTCGGATGGGTTTTGAGTTCCGTCAAACCTCTCAATGGCCCCTGGTCGAAACTTATCAGGCCAAACTACTGCTCGTAGGCCAGGAGAAAAGGCTTTACAACCAACGTAGGGACCGTGAATCGCCCTGTGACTCTCGGCTGGGTCTCGGGCGACCTCACGCAATGGCGAAGTTACTCGTGGTCCCAAACGAGAGTGGACAGGAACTCGATCCCTACTACGAGAATCCTGCATTCACCGGTATCTGTCCTGTCGGGACGGTTCGGGCTGCAGGTAACTTCGTCGGCCGGAACCAGAATGAGGACAATCTCATTCGCGGGAATGTGTTACCGAGCGGGAAGAGGCCGTTGGGGTCACCTCAGACGCGACCTCATCCAGTCTCTCCGCCAGGATCCTAAAAAAGGCCGGCTTCTGCGCATCCGTGATTGTTGGAGGAAAGTTACGCATGACTTCCGCTATAGATCGCAGTCGACCATGGGTACTTCTCCTAGGGGCACCAGGTGTCACCGTTTCTTCGTCCACCGGGAAACGCTCCGGTGGTAAAGAAGGGGTCTGGTCACGTTTGCGACCACGCGACCGTCGAGAAGAACCCGGAGCAACATCGTAACGAGCCTGCTCATCTTGAAGAGCCTCTAGGGCAGTTCTGCGTAGTTCGTTGTTTTGTTGCTCGAGATCTTGATCCTCCTTTTGTTTCCGATCTTGTTCTTCCCTAGCAGCCTGTTGGTCGGGAGTTTCTTCCGACAACGCAGCAAACTGCCTAGGGAGAGAGGTTGCCGATGGGGAAAACATCTCAGTTTGTTCCGAGTCGGACTCGAAATCAAAGAGACGGTGAAGGTTATCAGGGTCGAACCTTCCGGGGCTGATTTCCGGGTCGACATCATCCTTCCCCTCAGCGGGGTCGTATGACGGACCGGATTCATCGCCTAGCGCATTAAGAACCTCTGTGGGTTCTGACCTTGCGCTAGTTGCTCCCTGGTCGATAGACATGACCTGGAGAGACGATTCAACCTTTGGAAGATTCTGGCCTTCGACCTCCTCCATCGGGACAGCATCGCTTGGAGAAGGCATCGGGATATGGGCATAATCCTCGAGATCGAAATCGTTCTCGGAATCATATGCCCCAGCCATGTTTCAACGAACCTCCGGATTGAAACTAGGACGCCTTGAGAAAGGCCCCACGGTGGGCGCCAGCTATCGACGATTCGGACTTAGAGTCCTCAGCCGAACTTATGCAAAATTTGTAATAGCGAGACCTTTCAAGATGACCCTCCGGGAAGGTATGTAGAACAATGGTGAACAGGAGCACAGAGAGATTTATACAGGTTCGGGCCCTCGATGGTGGGAGTAATAGCCCTACGTCCTGTTAGGATTTCACTATAGGTGATAAAAGGTTACAAAATGGTAGAAAAACTCCTTCACAGGCGAAGGGTTTTTCCTATGTAAATATACAGAATAAAGCCAGGAAGGCTTGTAAGAATTATCTAATTTAGGCCGTAGACTTGGCTGTTTGAGTGGTTGAGATGTGTTGTATCTCGTTCTTTTTTAGAGGTCTTGATCTTCCAAATGGATCGGATCTCCCTGTTTGATGTACTTCGCCACCCTTTTATACTGGTCGAAAGGGTGCCATGTCGCAACTGCATCAAACAGTTGTTTGGACGGTTGGATGCGGTTTATTGAACCGCTCTTAACTTCCAGGTAGGTTAAGCACGTGTTATTCGTGAATAACTGCATATATTAACCTCCTGGTGGTTAGTATTCTACGTGGAGGAATCTTTGGGATACTTGGAATATTCCCACTATAGGGATAACCGGACAGATAAATTCCAAGTATCTTGGTCGAGAATGTTCTGACCGCGGGATGTTGGCTGACCGCGCAACATCTCCAATATTCTGTTCGCGTATAGCATACGAACTTCTGACCGCGCAAAGCCTGCGGTCTGATCGCACGAGGCCTGCGGCCTGATCGCGCAAAGCCTGCGACCTTAGGCTGATGCTTCTCATAATGACTTGAGTTCACACCCGGGCACGTGTCTGACTCGAATCTGTCTTGAACCAACAGTGCATTTATTTGAACTGACCCGGGTGTCAATCTTCGTCAACGTACACACAACATGCACGGTCACGAGCGCGGCGAAACTTGGCCAGCGGCGAGCGTGCACGGCGCAAGGAAACCACGGCAAGCTCTGGTCGTGAACAGCTAAGTTCTCTGGTCGAATTGGGCTGAGTTGCAATTTCAAATTCTTGATTTGGACTGATCTGTAAATCTGATGATTTAGAGGGTTTAGACTGAAATTGATTTCACTGATCTGGTAGATTATATTCAATAGGATATTTGGCAAAGATGTTTGATAAAATTTGGCACATTTGAATAGTTTTTTATACAAACTGAAAATAGGGTATTTTAGGGTAATTGAAATCTGAATTTCAATTGATTTCGAATTCTGGCATTTAGGATGAGATTTTGAAATCTGAACAGAAGAGAAACTTGTGTCAATTAGCATTTAGAAAAGATTTGCTGAAGAAATTCTGAAATTGGAGTTAATCTGAAGATTTTGGCCTTTTTGGGTTTCCAGATATCAGATAAAGGACCGATTTGCGATATTTCTTGGACTGATTTGCGAAAAGAGTCTAGATGATAAAATCTGGCTGCCAACTTTCTGGTTTAAGGTATTGGCATACCCATGATCATATTCCATGAATAATCTAGTCTGAACTTAGTCAAGATTTTGATTAAATCTGGATTTCTGAAACTTAGGGTATTTAGGTAATATAAGATATTCTGTTTTCGAAAACAGAAAGGAGTTGAAGAATCTGGAAGTTAGAGATAGAATTGAATCTGGGTTCTGAAGGCTTTTAGATTCAGGATAACTAATAGATCACATTTAAACAATCTGATCTTGATTTGGGGTTCACAAGAAAGATTTGGAGATTTTAGGGCTTAAGATAAATACTGATCTGGCTACTACTACTGATACATGCATGCATGCTATTTATGAAAAAGGAAGTTTTCACCCCTAAACTCAGGGTGTTACAGTTTTTCTTCGAGGAAGGTTAAATGCATAGCTCGTTGTTCGATGTGATCAATCTGGTTGAATTGATCTGTTCAGACAGAGCAAATACGAATTTCCATATTTAACACAGCCTCAACGCCATATAACAATTGGAAAGGTGCCTCACCGGTGGCTCGACTATAGGTAGTACATAATTCCCACAGAACGGAGTAGAGCTCATCTACCCAAGCCCCCGAGCGCATCTTCAGGCGATCAAAAACACGTTTCTTGATGCCTTGTAATATCTGCCCGTTGGCACATTCGACGGCACCATTGCTCTATGGATGAGCTACAGAAGCAAAGCACACCTTGTTCCAATATTATCGCAATAGTCCAAGAAGAGACTGCTAGCGAACTGCGAACCATTGTCAGTGATGAGACAACTCGGAACACCAAATCGAGTGATGATGTTCTTATGAAAGAACTTCTGTACTGCAGCAGCAGTGATATTGCGGACTGGTTCAGCCTCAATCCACTTTGTAAATGTGTCAATAGCTACGAACAGGAATTTGTATCCATTGACCGCCTGTGGCATAGGTCCCACAATATCCATCCCCCAGACCGCAAAGGGCCACATTAAAGGGATAGTTTGCAAGGCATATGCGGGCTGATGAACCTGTCTTGCATGAAATTGACATTGGGGGCATGTCTTGACCAAGTATTTGGCATCATCGAGTGCCGATGGCCAGTAAAAACCCTGTCGGAAAGCTTTCCCAACCAGTGTGAGAAACGTCGCGTGCGTACCACACACACTATCATGGATTTCTTTCAAGAGGGATTTGCCTTCCTCTTGAGAAATACAACGCATGAATACTCCTTGAGTATCCTTTATATACAAAACCCCTTCTATAAGTTTGTATAGGCGCGCTTTTTGAATCAACCGATCGTTTTCGATTTCATCCTTGTGCAAGGTCCCATGTTCGAGATAGACCCTCAATGGATGGGTCCAATCTCCTTCTTGTCCAAGGTTGGTAACGAAGACTATCACCTGGTCATCTTCGACTGTAGTCCTGATCGAAGGATGTTCTAAGTGTTTGACGAACACTCCTGCCGGAGCAGATTTACGTGAGCATCCAATTTTAGATAATTGGTCTGCGAGAATATTGTCCTTTCGCGAGATGTATTGGACTTTGAAATGACTAAAGTGTTATTCCAATCTCTTCACTTCCCCCAGGTAATGAGCCATTGTCTCATCGGAGGTGCTGTACTCCTTGTTTACCTAGTTTACGACCAGCTGTGAGTCTCCCCTCACCACTAATCAACGGACTCCGAGTAATTTTGCTGCTCGGAGCCTGCAATAAGACCTTCATATTCTATTGCGTTGTTAGTCACAACAAAATGTATTTGAATAACATACTTGAGTTGGTCGCCCTGGGGTGTGACTAAGACAACTCCAGCCCCGAGTGTTGAAAACTACGAGAGCCGTCAAAATACATCGTCCAGTGGTCGATGCAGGATATGTCTTCAGATTCTTACATTGGAGGGTCAGGGTTAGTCCATTCGACAACAAAGTCTACAAGGATCTGACACTTGACCATAGTGCGAGGGGTGAAATGGATGTCAAATGCTGCAAGTTCCACAGTCCACTTCACGATTTGACCAGATTTCTCTGGGTTTCGGATAAGATCTCCCAAAGGGAAGGACGAGGGTACTGTAATTTTGTGTGCCTAAAAGTAATGCCGTAAGTTGCAGGAAGCCATCAGTAACACGTAAAGTATCTTCTAGACCTCAGGGTAACTCTCCTCAGGACCATGATGTACCTCACTTATGTAATAAACGGGGTTGTTGCACACCTTCTCTTTTTGCGATCAGAACCGCGTTGACCGCATAAGGTGTGGCCGCCAAGTAAAGAAGTAGTGGTTCCCCTGCGATTGGAGAAACCAACAATGGCAGACTGGATAAGTACACTTTAACCTCCTGGAATGCTTTCTTGTCTTCATCCGACCAAGTAAAACCATGGTGTTTTCGAAGAGCATTGAAAAAAGGTAATCCCCTTTCGCCCAGTCGCGATATAAACAGACTTAAAGCCGCCATGTGACCTGCCAAGCACTGGACCTCCTTCATGGTCGAAGGAGACCACATTTGCTCGATGGCCCTGATTTTTTCAAGATTAACCTCGATTCCTCTAGAACAGATGAGAAAGCCTAAAAGTTTACCAGATAAAACCCCGAAAGAACACTTTTCTGGGTTTAATTTTATTCCAAATCGGTTCAAATTACAGAAGGTTTCAGCAAGATCATCTAAATGAGTCAAGCTTTCTAAGCTTTTTACAACCAAGTCATCTACGTAAGCTTCAAGATTACGCCTCATCTAGGAAAGAAAGGTCTTTTGCATCAAGCGCTAGTACATGGAACCGGCGTTCTTGAGACCAAATGGCATTCTGACGTAGCAGCAGGTGCCAAATGGTGTGATGAAGGCAGTCTTCTCTTCATCTTCTTCTGCCATGCTAATTTGATGATATCCTGAGTAAGCATCCAGGAAACTCATCAGTTCGCAACCCGCAATAGAGTCGACCAGCTGGTCGATGCGGGGAAGCGGAAGTCATCCTTCGGGCAGGCACTGTTTAGGCTGGTGTAATCGACACACATGCGCCACTTGCCATTTGACTGACAGACCATGACCGGATTTGCAAGCCATTCTGGATGATCAACTTCTCAAATAAACCCGGTCGTTTGGAGTTTGTCTAACTCCGCGCGGATAGCTTCTTGCCGATCAACAGCAAAGCGTCTGAGCTTCTGCTTTATTGGTCGTTGTCCAGGTCGAATTGCTAACCTGTGCTAAATTACCTCCCTTGGGACACCGGGCATGTCGGATGGTTTCCACGCAAACACATCTGCATTAGCTCAGAGGAAAGTAATGTGTTCGACTTCCTATATGTCATCTAGGCCTGATCCAATCTGAATTGTTCTAGATGGATCATCTAGGCATAACGGAACCAGTTTTAGTTTTTCCTCTGGTCGAGGGGCGACTTTGATCGTATCCGCGGCTGTCGTGGTGATCTTGACATCCCGAAGGGGAAGTTGATCGACGAGCTCCAGCGATAACCGATCGCAAGTCAATGCCACATTGCGGCTGCCTCGGACCGAGATAACGCCTTTGGTGCCAGGTAACTTACTGCACTAATAAGCATAGTGCATCTCCATCATAAATTTAGTGAGAGTTGGCCTGCAAAAAATCGCGTTATAAGCCGAATCACAATCAATTACGTCGAAAGTAACTAACTCTGTTCGAAAATTATCCTGTTCACCCAGCGTGACTGGGAGCACAACCTGCCCATCGGCATCATCGAGGGACCATGAATTATCCCATAAAATGGATGGATTATGGGTTTGATTTTTGAACGGGGGATTTGCATCTCGTCTAATGCCTTGACCAATAAAATGTCCAAGGAACTACCTCCATCGATCAGAACCCTTTCAACTCTCGCATTACTGATAATTGGGGTAATGACCAGAGGTAGTCTCAATGGTCGAGTAAGCCCAACGGGACAATCAGAGCGATCAAATGTCAAAGGGGTGTCCAACCAATGGGGGTATTGAGGTTCGCCAAGGGGAGCTTCCGCTTGGTTAACTTCTCGATGGAACGCTTTAAACTGTCATTTAGAAACAAAAGAGGAGGAACCCCCAAAAATGACATTAACATAATTACAAGGTACCTGGTAGGACATTTCTTCGTTCCCGGTGGTGCTTCTAACCCCGCAAGTCTGCTCTTTTGATGGCACAGTTGGCATCGGCCCAATTCCCTGGTAGAAGTCATCTAGTTGCTTCAACCAGCTCCGGCAATTCTTGAGGTCGTGTCATGGAGAGTTGTGGATCGGGCACCATTTCTTCCCTTCCTATGAGTTAGTCGATTTTTCTGGCTGGTCGGCATTGCGACCACCAAAGGCAGTTTTATTTTTAAACGAAATCTTATTACCTTTGGCCGGTGGAGGCATTTCCACGACCGCGACCTCCCGGTACTGTCCGGTTCGATTCTTTTTGGACTTCTTGACTTCCCGCCCGATGAAGACTCTGGCTTCTTGCCTGCATCCTCTTTTTTCACGTCTTGAAACCTGGTTGGGGCGGTAAATTCCCTTTATCCACCATCCTATTCCATTCAACGGCCTCGGCCGCGTCTGAGTAGCGATCAGCCATATCAAAGAGATAGGCTACTGACCGAGGAGGGTGGATAAGTAAATCTTCCGTAAACCTCCGATATCAATAGCATGCTTAAACACCCTGATAATGGAGTTATCGGATATGTTTGGGATGGTGTTTCTCACCCTGACAAACCTTTTGACAAACTGTAGAAGAGTTTCTGTTGAGGTTTGTCGTAGACGATGAAGATCGTCCTCTTTCCTAGGTTTCTGATAACAATTCTAGAAATTGTTGAGGATTGCATCGAACAACATTTCCCAGTTATATATCGAACCCTCGGGCTGATTGAATAGTCAGGTCCTTGCCGGTCACTCAAGGACCATCGGCAAGTAATTGGCCATGACGCAATCATCCCCATTAGCCGATTGGATAGCGGTGATGTAAATTTGAAGGAACTCCGACGGATTCTGGGTCCCATCAAACCTCTCAATAGCCCCTGGCTTGAACTTATTCGGCCAGACAACCGCACGGAGGCCTGGCGAAAAAGCTTTACAACCCACGTAGGGACCGTGGAGAGTTCCGCGGTTTCTAGAATAACCATGAGTGATTTCACACGATGGAGACGCACCACGTGGTCCCAGATGAGAATGCACGGGAATTCAATCTCGATCATGAGAACTCCCACGCGCCTGGATTTGTCATGCCGAAGTGATCCGGATGGTAATCGATTACGTCTAGCATGACTAGAGTGGGAATACTCCTTTTCATGGGAACGTATCGTAGACCGGGAGGAAGCTGTAGGGGTTGCATCAGATGCGACCTCATCCAGCTTCTCCGCCAGGATCCTAGCAAAAGCCGGTTTGTCCGCGTCTGTGAGGGTAGGAGGAAAATTATGCAAGACCTCTGCGATAGATCGAAGTCGGCCATGCGTACTTCTCTTCGGTGCGCCAGGTGTAATCGTTTCTTCATCCGCTGGTAAATGCTCTGGTGGTAAAGAAGGTGTCTGGTCGCGCCTGCGACCACGTGGGCGACAGGAGGAACTAGGGGCGGCATCATAATGAGACTGCGCATTTTGTAGGGCCTCTAGGGCTGTTCTACGGAGTTCATTATCTCGTCCCTCACGGTCTTGATCCTCCTTCTGTTTGTGTTCTTGTTCCTCCTTTTGTCTGCGCTCCAGTTCTTCCCTAGTAGTCCGCTGATTGGGGTTTTCCTCCGACAAGGTAGCGAATTCTCTGGGGAGCGAAGCTACAGAAGGAGTGAACATCTCTGTTTGCTCCGAGTTGAACTCGAAATCAAAGAGGGAGTGGAGGATTTTAGGATCAAACCTCCCTGGACTGAGCTCTTGGTCACTGCCATCCTGGTCCCCAATGGGGACGCATGGTGACCGAGACTCGATTTTGTATACGGTGGAACTAACTTCAAGTTCTGGACCTATCTCTTCCATCCCTTGGTCGATGGACATGACCCGGGTAGGGGAAGACGTGTCCTCCTGACGTTCCTTCAGAATTTCTTCACAATCGATCTCTTCCATTGGAACGGGATCGCTAGGCGAAGGCATTTGTATATGGGCATAATCATCGAGATCAAAGTCGTTCTAGGAATTATATGCCCCAGACATGACTCACCAAACCTCCGGATGAAGGGAAAGCACCTTGTGAAAAGGGCCCCACGGTGGGCGCCAGCTATTGACGATTTGGACTTGGGGTCCTTAGTCGATCTTATGCAAATTTGTGAGTTGTGGGACCTTTCAGGGCGCTCCAATGGGAAGGTAGGATGAGTAATATCTGTACGGGCACAAAAGAATTTATACAGGTTCGGCCCTCGATGGTGGGAGTAATAGCCCTACGTCCTGTTGTGATTTCATTATGTAAGATAAAATGTTTACAAGAGGGTGGAAGAGATTATCACAGGCGAAGATCTCTTCTATGTTAGTAAATATCTAACTATGTCTAAGTCTTCAGGTTACTTGAGCTCCTGGTAATGCTTGTACGCTTAACCGCCCTTAGAACGTGCATTGACCACCTTTTTATAGCGACCAAAAGGGCGCCAATGCAGAATGGCCTCAAACGGTTGTTTGAATGCAGTTTTGTTAACCGCACTTAACTCCCACGCAGGCTTAACACGTGCAATTAAGGGATAACTGCACATGTTAACCTTCTGGCAGTTGTCTTCATACGTGGAAAGATCCTCGTGATTCTCGGGATATGCCGGTTCAAAGGGTTAGGCTTTCCCGAGATACTCTGGTCATAAATAGTCAATGGCCCTCTGACCGCGCACTGTCTACAGTCTTCTGACCGCGCACTATTTGCGGTCTCATGATCGCGCAAGTGCTGCGATCATGAATCATCTTTGTATCCGCGCCCTTCTGGTCATCTGAGACCAAAACGATAGACTTATAGACAAACGTCTAATCTGATTCTGTCTTAAACCCGACGTGTATTATTTTGAACTAGCTTGGGTGATAATGCTTGTCACTCCAACTAATTAGCTCCATTTGTGGAGCTTAATTAGAAGATTTTCTAATATGAATTGTCGATGATTCGGACTTGGGGTCCTTAGTCGATCTTATGCAAATTTGTGAGTTGCAGGACCTTTCAGGGTGCTCCTCCGGAAAGGTAGGATGAATCAAGTCTGTAGAGGCACAAAAGATTTTATACAGGTTCGGACCCTCGATGGTGGGAGTAATAGCCCTATGTCCTGTTGTGATTTCACTATATGTAATAAGATGTTTTACAAGAGGTAAGAAGAGATGATCACAGGCGATGATCTCTTCTATGTTAGTGTCTACCTAACTATATCTAAGTCTTCAGGTTTGTTGAACGCCTGGTAGTACTTGTTTGCTTGACTGAATTATTCACCGTCCTTAGAACGTGCATTGACTACCTTTTTATAATGGAGAAAAGGGCGCCAATATGAAACGTCCTTGGATAGTTGTTAAGATGCAGTTTTGTTAACCGCACTTAACTTCCACACAGGCTTAACACGTGCAATCAAGGGATAACCGCACATGTTAACCTAGTGGCAGTTGTCTTCATACGTGGAAATATCTTCGTGATTCTTGGGATATGCCCATTCAAAGAGTTAGGCCTTCCTGGATTATTCTGGTCACAGATAACCAACGACCCTCTGACCGCATACTATCCGCAGTTCCTGATCGCTCACTGTCTGCGACCTCATGATCACGCAGGAGCTGCGATCATGCAATATCTCTGTGTCTGCGCCCTTTAGGTCGTCTGAGACCATAGCGACTAATTTATAGACACACATCTAATCTAATTCTGTCTTAAACCAGACGTGTATTACTTCGAACTAGCTCGGGTGATAATCGTCGTCAGCTAGCCCCCAAATTTGAAGAAAATGAAAAAACATATTTGTTGGGGGAAATCTCCGCGAGACTAAGTCCAGGTAAGTTGCGTCACGTTCGCCCGGGGACGAGGCCTCCGGGGCCTCCCGGGGCGCCGCCATTTTGGCCCCCGGGACCAGGCCTCCGGCGCCGGTCCCGAGCGGCGCCATTTGTCCGGGGACATGGCCTCCGGTGCCTCCCCGGGCGCCCCCGGGACTTGGCCGCCGGCGCCGGTCCCGGGCGCCGCCATTTGCCCGGGGACGAGGCCTCTGGGGCCTCCCCGGGCGCCGCCATCCGGGGACATGGCCTCCGGTGCCTCCCCGGGCGCCGCCATTTTGGCCCCAGGGACTTGGCCTCCGGTGCCGGTCCTGGGCGCCGCCATTTGCCCGAGGACGTGGCCTCCGGGGCCTCCTCGGGCGCCGCCTTTCGGCCCCCGGGACTTGGCCTCCGGTGCCGCCATTTGCCCGGGGACATGGCCTCCGGTGCCTCCCCGGGCGCCGCCATTTCGGCCCCCGGGACCTAGCCTCCGGCGCCGGTCCCGGGCGCCGCCATTTGCCCGGGGACGTGGCCTCCGGGGCCTCCCCGGGCGCCGCCATTTTGGCCCCCGGGACCTGGCCTCCGGCGCATGTCCCGGGCCTCATCGCCCTTCTGAAGGTAAAGTCTCGAGTTGTTTATCACGTGCAGGTCACGCGAGGAGCGCCTCGGGAATCAGCAACCACCTGTCAAGCATCCAAGGCATTTGACCGGGAGAAGGACGTTGCTACCCCTCAATCCGACGGTGGCTTCCGGGGTAGATAGGCCTTTTTGCTTCTTTTTGGGGCTATAAATAGCCCTTGTACCCCTCAGTTGTAAGCAGGTAATTCATATTGATCGGAATAGCTAAATTCACAGGTGTGCTCCGGAAGCCTCTCCCCCGGAGAGAGCCTCCCCAGCCGACTCCGGTCGGGAGCGCACCGACAAGACTAGGGCCCCCACCGGGACCCGAACCTGTATAAATCCTCGTGTCAATTCTTGTGTTTGTCCGGCGGGGGAGGACCGGTCACCCGGTCAACCCGCGCCGTGTAATTTTTGCTAGGATCGTTCACAAAACCTGCCAGGGTATTCGCAATACCACGACAATATTTGCTTCAAATTTTTATCCTACATCGAATTATGAACCCAACGATTTAACTTCAAATGACTTTTCCGCCATGTGACGGTTCATATCTCGAAAAAAACCCTGAGTCTTTCTTGGCTGGTAATGATGACTTCGGCGACTCATCGTGATGGCAATCGTAAGTGCGGTTTAAGAACCCGAGACGTGTGTGGAAACAAACCGATGCCTTCTGGCTCTATAAATCAAAGGTTGGGGATGCATCATTGCACTCCCTTTCCTTATCCCATATAGTTCTCCCTATCCATGCAACTCGGCAGGTTGAACCCTCATCTCCACCTTTGGAAATCCATAATAGTCCTTCGAAGCTTTCTTCTTCTGATTAGCTTTCTCCATCACGATAAAGCGATCCCCAACTTTTGTTGGGTGATCAATTTTCTCGTGGGAAGGTTGCACTCCCGCAACCAGATGGTCCTCGACTTTTGTTGGGTGATCTACTTCCTGGGGGAAGCGCTTCATCCTCCCGTCCAATCTTACTGCGAGGATTGGTAATTATTTTCATTCTCTCTGCTTGTCGTTTTATCTTGCAAAACTAATGCATACATGTGCAGGAGACGAAAATCTCTGGAGCCCCCAGCGATCAGCCTGCTGAGGTCCAGCCCCTTTTTGGTGAGAGTGTTTCCCTTGAGCAAACTCTCCAAAAAGAAAAAGAGGCCCTGGAGAAGAAGACCGAAGAAATGTCTTCAGCCATTCTGCATCTGGCAGAATGTTATGACAACTCCCACAAAGAGGCGCGCCAATTCTATTTGGAGAGGGACTATGCTCGACAGCAGCGAGAACTCTCTGATATGATAAGGAATAATAGCGCTTCTTTTCTGGATGATGTAGATAGGCTTAGAGCCATAGCCAGTTCTCTAGGGGCAGCCAGTGTTGATCCCACTAATGTTAATATGTCCCTGGGAGAACTTTGTAAAATGCTATCAGACCAGGTTGACGCTTTGGTCTCCTGTGTCCCTTTCGTATGTAAAGATTATCAGAAATAAAGAATTTCTTTTCCTCACATACTTGATCCCTTAAAAGGATTATGTAGAACTTATAATCCGAATTAAGGTTCTTTACATTCTGTGAGCAATAGTTACACGAGAATGCTTCTGCGACTAAAAATACACAAGTAAGCTTCTGTCCAAAACTGGCTCAGCTCTTCGGTCTTAGAATAGCATTAAGGCCGTAGACTGCGATCAGAACTAAAGTAATGATCAGAAAATAGCTCTCTGGTCTTAGAATAGCATTGAGGCCGTAGACTGCGATCAAAACGATCACAGAACAATAGTCTTTTGACCATACGGTGACCACAGCTGTTATGATCATACATATCCGTTATGATCACAGGATTACGTTGCGATCAATATAGAGGCTATAAACTTATTCCACAACCATAAGAATTATTCCCATAATAAAGATTTAGGAATTTCCAATATTTTTATCTGTACCATAGCCCTCGAATGCGAAATAAAATGATAAAAACACATTTCATTTCGGATTCATTACTTGGTATGGATAACGGGTTCCAACAGAAAAAACACCCATTATGGGAAATTAATAAAATGTTCGGCGAAAGGTTGTCTCAGACATATAAAAGAAAGAGGTAGCTTACTGGAGAAGCCAAAAATCCTTCGTTTCCTTAGACCCTCCTGCCGCACAAAAACCCTCTTTTGCATTCCTCGTCTTCGTCGTCTCCAAAGTCACAACCTTTCTCCTCAATTCTTCATAAGAAATGGCATCCTGGAGCCAATCCATCCACCATACAGAAGAGAGCCTGGTGGCACTAGAGAAAGAAGAGATCCTCCCCCCACGGCTACTGATCAACTGGCGGCCAGCGGAAAAAGATCAGGAAACCCCAATCGTCCAAGAGGATGAATTAGTGATCTTCGAGAATACTTGCGCTGCGGGTTCTTCCCAGAAAGTGGATTTCTGAGGGGAATCTTGGACCATAACGAGTTGGAGTTAGTAAATCTCCACCCAAATGCAATCCTTATCCTGGTGATTTTCCAACACCTCTGTGAAGCCTTTGTTGGAGTGCTTCCAAGTGTAGATCTTTTCCGAAGCTTCTATTTTTCGGCATGGTCAAAAAGTGCCAATGCCGCTGGGTGTATCTACTTCCGTATATGGGAGAAGAAGGAGTATCCATTCCAGCCCCTACGGGACTCTGTTCATGGGTAGTACCATAAATGGTTCTACTGCACCCCTCCGTCGGAGAGCGGACTATGGTTCGTGAACACCCGACCGGAGAAAGCCAGTGAGTTAGACTCCCTTCCCGTTCTGAGCGCAGAACAGAAGAAACAAGCCCAAGCTATTCTTCACCTAGTCTAGCAAGGCTTGACTGTGCGTGACATCATACGCGACTTCGTGAAGAATAAGATAAGCCCTCTGCGCGAAAGGGCACATCCAGCTTGGGAAGTGGAGTCCATGGCGGGCAGCACCCTGGACTATAATAACGGTATGTCCTTTAACCAACAAAACAAATATTTTTACTGATTAAAAGACATTGCATTTGTTAACATGCTTGTTTGTAATACAGCGCTATCCTTGTCCGAGATTGAAAAAGGACAAACTACCTCCTTCGGGCGTACAGCGCCGCTGTGGAGGGAGCTAAAGGATCGCCTCACCCCCAGAGCTTGATTAACGCCGGCGATGATCTTAAGCAAGAACGTCGAAAGGTACAATTTATTCAAACAAGCTCTGTTGGAAACCATCCATTTGTCTTGTTTTACCAAAAACATATTGAATAATACAGCTTCTGGGAAAATTTGCTAAGGCAATGTGTCCAAGTGAGGATGTTGGTCCTTCGGGAAGATCGACTACGAAGAGGGTGAGAAGGACCTCTTCAAAGCATGAAGCGAAGGAGTCTGCTCCCAATAAACCGAACAAGATCCTGGGAGAAATTTCTTCACGAAAGAAAAACATTACCGCGAAAAATACTGCGGTAAGATTTTTGATACCTCCTATAACCCCAAGTACGAGCGGAAATTACTTCTTCGTCATACAGGGCGAAGGGAGCGAGGGCGAGGAAGACGACATTCCTCTAGTTCATCGCAAGAGAAAAAAAACTGATCTCTTGGGAACAAGCGTCCCAGAGAGGTCAACTTCCCTTCTCAACGACGAAACCTTGTCCCTGACCGCAGGGACAGAAATGGCTATAATGGGCTCTGTGACCACTGACAATCCTGTGGTTTCCAGTGGAACCCTGGTGCTTGAAGCTCATGAAGCCCCAGGGCTTGCAACACCTCCCCTACTGATAGAGGGAGCGACTGTGGTAGGAATCCTCACAATCTTGCACGTTTTCGTTCCTCTGTACACACCCATTGAATTGTGTTCATACAGGGAGAAGAGGATATTGTCCTTTTTAAGAGAAGGAAAATGAGGACAGAAGAAGACTCTTCCCCGAGAGCAGCCATCAAGCTTCTCTCTCTTGGGAGTACATCATCGAAACCCAAACCATCGGTGGGGTTTCGAATAAAGTGAGAACTTTTCCTATCGCCATCTAAATATGACTGACGGGAGGCATCTTCACCTTACAATGTGTTTGTCTGTCTGTTGGCACAGGGATGCAGCACCTAGTTCCCTAGTGACCTCGACAAGCCATGGTACTCCCACTACAGAGGTCGCAAGAGAGCCAAGCCTGATTCCCATGGCCGAAGAGGTTCTTTGGGCCATCGTGGATGGAATGGCAGAGGAAATCCGATCCCAAGGGACGGAAACCACAGTCCCGGTCATAGAGGGGGAACAACAGGAAAAATCATCTGCTGCCCCTACCGCGGACACAACAAGTCTTGAGGTTAGACCTCACGCTGATGTTGAGAGTGACTCAATCAGCGATTACATAGAGGTATGAACAACTCTTCTTTTTTATTTTCCAATCAGCAAAAAATCTAGGAACATTCAAGTCTTAAGAGCAACTTCTTATCGTGTTCCAGGACTTGACCTGGGTGGCGACCAAGTCAACAGCTATAGCAAAGCATATTGAGGTCGCACAACAGGAGATCAGTCGGCTGCAACAGTGAGTATAGTGCTCTTTATTAATGTTAGCTTGAATTCGTATTTAAGCGTAACTGATCGTCCTTCTTGTTACAGAGAAAATGCCTTTCTGAACAAGAGCATGGCTGATCGAGAGAATCAAGAAGAAACTGCAGCTGCGGGATATTCTTCTCTGGAGAAGGAACTCCACACAGCGCAGTCAAAGCTTTCTTGTAAGTGTACTCCCGACAAGAAGAAATCTTCTCATCATATGAACTTGTTTATAGTAAATGTTCACTGTGTTCATACATCATAAGAGGATCAAATAAACCATCTTTCAGAAGAGAAAAGAAATCTTCAGGTGACCATCGAGTTGCAAAGCTCAAAAATTGATACCGCTAGCCTGGAAAATGAAGGTCTAATCAAAACAATCTCCTCTTTTAGCGGTACTCAATCGAACATCTTCGAAAAGCTGAAGATGGTGGCTACTCTGCTAAAAGCAGATGTGATCGAGTCGCAAAAGGACAATCCAAGCCTTAGCGAGTTAGCCACATTGGTCGCGGCCCAAGCTGAATCACTACTCGAGTATCTTCGTGAAGATACCAAAAGGCAGGAAGAGGTATGAGGTCAAATGTTAGATCTGTAGCCTCGGCCATTCTCTGCAGATTACGATTCCATCACGACTCAAATTTGAATCTGAAGCCGGTGGTAGAAGATGCAGAGATCGAGAGTGATCATCTTGAGGCCATCTCTGAAGAAGTCAAGCCTCTAGTTGAAGACCTACTGAAAGAGTTAGGCCTTATTTGATTCCTTGTAATGATCTCTCCTAGTAATTATACCTGTGGAATTACATTTATAACATGCAAATGCGTGCCTTAAATTTTTGGAAAAGAGTTATACTTTCATTTCATAGTATGACCATATCCTCTTAGCCCCCTTCGTGATATCATAAATACTGAAGAACTAGTATTATAATATCTAGAAAAATATGGGCATTATGAATATCCAAGAAATGTTTTAACTTAGATATGATCGTCCAATCAAACCGATACTGACCTCAATACAACATCCGACCTTATTACGAACTGGCAGCCTCTCGAATGATCTGGGACAAGCCAGTAAGTCCCATGTGCGTTGAGAAACAGCTTATTGAGGGATGTCTTAGCTGGATGCGACCACGAGATCGGCCAATGAATCCGGTTAAGATATTTGGAACAAGATGATCATCAGCGATCAGCCCCCGAGCCAGGCTCGGTATAGGTATGGCAAATAAAGAAAACGGACATGACATGAGTCGAAGAAAAGTAATCACGAAGTTTTTGTTAAACCATGCTTATTGAACAGAAAAAAGATTGGGAAACTTACACGTAAAACTTGTGCAGTTGATCAATGTTCCACGTATTGGATAAGATTCTACTGTCCTCCATCGCTAACCGAGCCGATCCTGGTCGCGGTACTGAAACAACAATGTAAGGGCCTTCCCACTGAGGAGAGAACTTATTCCTGTTAGACTGGTTTTGTATTTTTCGTAAAACTAGATCTCCCACGTGAAGACTACGCAGTCGTACCCTTCTGCTGTGATATTTTCGCAAAGCCTGCAAATATAGTGCTAACTGATGAGACCATGTACATCATGGTTATGACCAAGACAACATCAACATGGTGGTCATCAAGATGTCATCGTCCGCCACCTTGGCCAGGACGCGAAAGCTGGCAGCATATCCCCTTTAGTTTTGTTTTGCCATCGTCCTAGAGTCCAGAAAATTTGCCCCACAAAAAAGTTCATCATCAATTCCGCTGTCCTACAACCCTTTGAGCTTTGCAATTTCGTTTTCAGTTTCGCGTTGTTGAATTTGTATCCATCGTCATTGTCTTGTTGCTGGTTGAGAGTAAGTTGTTGATCTAGTTTGAGTCTTGCATCTTGACGTCGAGTCTAACGCCATCACGTCGTCGCCGCCGCGTCAAACTCGGGTGTCAATCTGTCAAGTTCGGTATTTTGCTTTTATCTCCTTCGTCTGAACTCCAAATTGGACAAATTCAGAGTCTAAATTGTAGATCAGAAAATTCTCTACAACTTTGTCCATTGTGAGAAGTTCTAGAAACGCCGTTTTCAAGTCCAAAATCGCGTTGAAAGTGAATCTGTTTGATTTCGGATTTCCTACACAGACTGTAATTGCGGGGCCCATATCGCCTAGATCCGTTATCCAAAATTGGTGTTTCATATATGCAAATTGATCAACACGAAACAATCTACAACTTTTCTGTTATACGTTTTAGCGTTTGAGTCCTCCAAAAATCCGAAAACAGCATAGGAAGTTTCTGCATAGTAGATCTGTTTTTCCAGCGAGAGAAAATTGAGTGTTTGTGTATATATCTTGTAATCTCTCATATGCGGCACTATTGATATTTAAAAAAAAAGGTGAAAAAGGCAAGTGCAAAAAAAAAGAAGCCGCACAAAGATGAAAAAAAAAAAATAAATAAAAAGCAAGGAAAAAACATCAAAAGTGCTTGTATCCTTTGTATCGACAGTGTTACGTCATTCGTTTTCCTTGCTGGAGCTAGGTCTGAGAACGAGTTTAGGCCAGCAACTTTGACAAGTACTTTGGATATTTATTCAGCTTTGCTATTATGATTTCGATGATTGCATATTCCTTGCTACTAAATATTGCGTATCCAAGCTCCACAAATACATCCTTCTGATCAGCACAGGTTATTGACCCTTGCAATCGCTTCATCACGCCCTCACGGTGTCACGAACCAGCCGCCGGTTGCACCGTCCCTCGCTGTGTTGGTAAGAACCGGGTAAGAACTTGGTAAGATTGCTTGAGAGCGTGAGATCTAACCTAGTAGTTGATAGGGATAATACTTTTGTGTTATCTTTTGTTTTCTACTGACAATGGCAGGTTCATGGATCATTGGGGAAAATGTACAACTATATCAACGCTGGAATCACGATCGAAAAGATAATGGAGGTGACAATGCCAATGGTAAAATAGCCTTACCTTCTTTTTATGGTGCATATGATGGTGAAATTTACTTTGATTGGGAGATGATAGTTGAACAAAAATTTAATTCCCATCAAGTTCCTCAAATCCATTGGGTTAGGCAAGCCACTAGTGAATTGAAAGACTTTGCTATCATCTGGTGGAATGAACTTGCTACTCTCCGCTTACAACCTGACACATGGGCTAGGTTAAAAGAAGCTATGCGTCAACGTTTTGTTCCTCCTTCTTTTAAACGTAATATGCATAAGAAATTAGAATGCTTGAATCAAGGTAGAAAATCTGTAGAAGAGTACTATCAAGAGTTACAGATATGTATGTCTCGTTGTGATTTAGAAGAAACTGATGGAGAAAAAGAGATTAGATTCTTACGTGGACTTAATGAGAAAATATACAATATTGTTATTGATAAAGAATATGTTTCTCTGTTGCAAATATTTGCTCTTGCTTGTGCAGCTGAAAATAAAATAAAACGTAAGAAAGTTGTACGGAAAATTAATACATCTGTTTGCAAGAATGGTGTGTATCCTTGCACGACTAATGTTCTGCAGGCAAGTGCACATGATCAAATTGAGAATGAGGAGAATGAAGAGATGCTTGTTGCAGCACCCCTGCTTCCATCACCTACAACTGAAGATGTACCTACATCAGCTGAGAAGGAAAACAAAGGTAATGAAAAAGGTACCACACTCATTCAAGATGAGAACGATATTGATGTGCTGAAACTTTCCACGAATCATGCTTTGTTAGAGCAACAAATTGTGGAACCAGTTGCTGATTTCCCTTTGTCACAAGAAGATTTGCTCGATGTTTCTTGGGATAAAGAAGAGTTGTGTGATAATGCTTCACTTATATTCATGCCACAACTAGTGAATGAACATGTTACTCTTACTTTGGAACATAATAACACTTGTGCTCAAAATAAACATGTTGTTCACGTTGCAAACGAAAATGATGAGCTGAAATTGTTGTCTTCTTTAAATATTCTGGGTTATATTGAATTTGATGTTCTATGTGATCTAGACAATTTAGAGGAGAGACTTACTGATCCATATAATTTTCCTTGCTTATCAAGAAACATTTTTCATATTATAGGCAAATATAATGATAATGGAAAGTACATGGTTAATCGAGTGTACATTTGCTCAAATATGAATTTTACTTATAATGTACAACCATGTGATGAACTAGAGAGCTATACTATCACCAATCATTCCATGTCGAGTACATCCGGTTCAATTTTTAAGGCACATGAACTTTTTCAAGAAAGGGAGTATATAAATGTTAATGGTTCTGTGTCTAATGATTTGATTATCAAAGATATGCATATTGCTGTGCTCTCTGTTGGTGCTAACATTTTGCAGAAAAACACAATGGAGTCGAGGACGACTCCACATCAAGAAAGGGAGAATGATGAGACCATGTACATCATGGTTATGACCAAGACGACATCAACATGGTGGTCATCAAGATGTCATCGTCCGCCACCTTGGCCAGGACGCGAAAGCTGGCAGCACGTACGTCGTCTGGATTTTGTGCTGTCGCCACCACAAGTTCGGCCTCCACCTTGGCCACCTCCCCAAACACAAGACGTGCTCAAGAAAGGCGCCTCTACACCTCTAAGGTCGCACAAGCCACGTCGCTCCAAGGCCAGCCCACAAGTGAGCTCAATTCATCCGCGAGTCCGGTTCGGCCATCTGCGCGTAGTCCAACTTCAAACGGACGTACAGGCCACATACAAAGTCCGTTTTTGACGTTCTTGGACTCTACGGACAAGAGAACAACAAGAGCTTTCCAACGGATCTAGTCCCATGTCCAAATTCCTTACAGATCAACAGGAATCATCAAAACAAGATTACGACCAGAATCTGACGTGCGCTGCGACGCTCCACTTTGGGCCCAAGGCCCATGTACCCCTAGGGTTTCCTCCTCCACCCCATGGCCACCCCATACAGTATATATATGGCCGCCATGGCTGCCGTTTAGACTTGGGTTTTGCTTAGATTAATCTGTCAAAGAACAGTTTCACCGTGTATCGGTTTGTGGAACCCCAACTCGTGAGATTCAATTTATATTTGCAATATTTCAGATTGCTTCTTTCTCGTTCTTGCTTGTGTTCTCGATTCTCATGCAGGGATAAGCCTTCTTGGCGAGGTCAATCGTGTTTGTGCATGGTTGATAACCAACGGAGCCGTGGTGTAGCGATTGCTGGGTTCGGATCGGTTCTGATCGGAAGCCGGATCGTCAACGTCGAGTCTCCACCAATCGACTTACCTCTACCTGTCGGAAGATCGGGCCACCGTGCGCATCACTAACCGTATCAACGCTCGATCACGTTTTTCTTCGAGGATGGTTAAATCCTGGGTACGTTATTCGATTTGATCAATTTGGTCGAATTGATCTGTTCAGAAAAATAAATATAGATTTCTGTAGGTAACACCGTCTCGGCGCCGTATACCAATTAGAAAGGTGTCTCACCAGTGGCCCGACTACAGGTAGTGTGTAGTGCCCATAGAACGGAATAGAGTTCATCCACCCAAGCCCCCGAGCGCATCTTAAGGAGATCGAAACACGTTTCTTGATGCCTTGTAATATCTGCCCATTGGCGCGTTCGACAGCACCATTGCTCTGTGGATGAGCTACAGAAGCAAAGCACACCTTGGTTCCAATATTATCGCAATAGTCCAGAAAGAGACCGCTAGCGAATTGGGAACCGTTGTCAGTGATGAGACGACTTGGAACACCAAATCAAGTAACGATGTTCTTATGAAAGAACTTCTGTGCCGCAGCAGTGGTGATATTACGGACTGGCTCAGCCTCAATCCACTTTGTGAATATGTCAATGTCTACGATCAGAAATTTGTAACCATTAAGGGCCTGTGGCATAGGCCCCACAATATCCATCCCCCAGACCGCAAAGGGCCACGTTAATGGGATAGTTTGCAAGGCATATGCGGGCTGATAAACCTGTCTGGCATGAAACTGACACTGGGGGCATGTCTTGACCAAATTCTTGGCATCATCGAGTGCCGAAGGCCAGAAAAAACCCTGTCAGAAAGCTTTTCTGACCAGTGTGCGAAATGACGCGTGCACACCACACACACCGTCATGGATTTCTTTCAAGAGGGATTTACCTTCCTCTTGAGAAATGCAACGCATGAATACCCCTTGAGTACCCTTCCTATACAGAACTCCTTCTAAGAGTTTGTATACGCACTCTTTTCGAATCAACCGATCGCTTTCGGTTTCGTCCTTGGGCAAGGTCCCATGTTCGAGATAGACCCTCAATGGATGAGTCCAATCCCCTTCTTGTCCAAAGTTGGTAACGAAGACTGTTACCTGGTCATCTTCGACTATAGTCATGATCGAAGGATGCTCTAAGTGCTCGACGAACACCCCCTGCCGGAGCAGATGTACGTGAGGACCCAATTTTAGATAACTGGTCTACGAGAATATTGTCCTTTCGTGGGATGTATTGGACTTCGAAATGACTAAAGTGTTTTTTCAATCTCCTCACCACCCCCAGGTAATGAGCCATTGTCTCATCGGAGGTGTTGTACTCCTTGTTTACCTGGTTGACGAATAGCTGTGAGTCTCCCCTCACCACTAATCGATGGACTCCAAGGAATTTTGCTGCCCGGATGTGGGACCCTCATTTAAGGAATCCGGTGGCAACCACCTAGGTGGGTTGCACTCAGAAATGGTACATTGCAGCTCACAACAACAAGATGCATTATATAAAAAATGCAAGTAATTAAAACAAGTGCTGAACACAAGGACCAATATTACAATAACATAGCGCCAAAATGACGCACTTTAGTGTTGATACAAAATTAAGGAGTTTTCTTTGACACAAGGGTCGGCACAAAATAAATCAACAACAATAAGCAAAAGGACTTCAACGGTCTTCATCTTCAACTGCAGTGGTGTTACATGGGCTTCCTCCACATCACACTCCACTTGGTAAGTGACCCTCTAACAAGCTGGATCTTCTGGAGCAGTTTCTTCTTCTACCATGTTGGGTTCAAGACCGTACGACTCGGGATCAATGAATCCTTCTTCTAAATTTTGTTTGAAAAAGCAAGGGTGAGCACATTGTCCACATAGTGCTCAACAAGTCCCAAGTGCAGAGATATATAGATGAGGGGGAAATTTTCAAAGGATGGCTCTTTGGCTCATAGAATAGATTTTCACTCTTAATTTTGAAGAAAAGGTTTTTGTTTTCAAAAGCGAGGCTTTTAAAATCCTAAGCTAGATTTTCAGAAGATGTTATGTGTGGCGGTCTTCCATGAGTCACCACTTTACTCAATTTTGTGAAAAACTTTCCCAAAAAATGATCTAAAAGGTGGAGTTTAGGTGCCAACTTTTTAAGTTAAGGTAGTGGCATACCTAAGATCACGATTTTGAGATAAGAGATCAAAATGGGGTTGAGACATTCGAGAATCCAATGAAGATATGCTGACTGACAAGCTAAAGAGGTAGCAAAAATTGGGATGTTACAACCTACCCTCCTTAAGAATAATCTCGTCCTCAAGATTCTGATCAATCTGAGAACAGGTAGGGGAAATTCTGACGCAACTCTTCTTCTCTTTCCCAAGTTGATTCCTCCTCTGTGTGGTTATTCCATTGAACTCTGCAGAATCTGATGGTTCTTGACTTTAATTTTCTTTCACTAACCTCTAACACTTTGACTGGGTATTCCTAATATGTCAAATCTGTTTGAACCTCAGCTTCTGTTGGAGACACTTGCTCTATTGGTTTCCTCAAACATTTCCTTTGTTGGGATACGTGAAAAACATCATGGACTCCTGCTAGTTCAGGCGGTAGCTCCAATTTGTATGCTACTTCTCCTCGCCTTTCTAAAATCTCATATGCTCCAACATATCTTGGGCTCAACTTTCCCTTCATCTGAAATCGTCGGACTCCTTTGTAGGGTGTCACTTTGAGGTACACATAGTCGCCTATCTCAAAAGATAGTTCTCTCCTTCTGCTGTCGGCGTAACTCTTTTGTCAGGATTGGGCCGTCTTTAACCTCTCTTGTATGATTTTCACATGAGCAGTGGCATCCTCCACTAGTCGTGGTCCCAAAAATTGTTTCTGACCCACTTCGGTCCAATATAGTGGCGTGTGGCACTTCCTTCCATAAAGTGCTTCATAAGGAGCCATTTGCAGACTCGCTTGATAACTATTGTTGTAAGTAAACTCTGCGTACGGCAGAAATTGTTCCCAAGAATTTCCATAGTCTAGAGCACACGCTCTCAACATCTTCTAGAATCTGGTTCACTCTCTCTGTTTGTCCTCCAGTCTGCGGGTGGTAAACGGTACTAAACTTCAATCTCGTTCCCAAGGATTTCTGTAATTCCTTCCAAAACTTTGATACGAATTGTGCTCCTCTATCTGAGACAATTGTTTTCAGTACTCCATGTAGAGTGACAATCCTGGTAAGATATAGCTCCGCTAGCTTACTTGTCGTGTACAAAGTCTTTACAGGCAGAAAATGAGCCACTTTCATTAATCTATTGACTATAACCCATATAGAATCATATCCTTGTTGGGTTCTTGATAAACCTATTACGAAATCCATTCCAATTTCATTCCATTTCCACTCAGGGGTTGGCAGAGGTTGCAGTGGCCCTGTAGGTTTCTGGTGTTCCGCTTTCACTCTTTGACAGGTGTCACAAGAAGCTACAAACTCAGCAACTTCCTTCTTCATTCCTTTCCACCAGAATCGATCCTTTAGATCTTGGTACATCTTTGTACTGCCTGGGTGGATAGAGTAAGGGGTGCAATGGGCTTCTTGCAGTATCGTGTTCTTGATTTCTTTGTTTTCTGGTACACATATTCAATTGTGATACCACAAAATTCCTTACTCATCCTCACGAAGGTCAATTGTATCCTCTTTCAACTTCTAAATATTCTGATCTACTTCTTGAGCTCTTCGAATTTGATCCTTCAGCTCGCAATTTCCTTTTAATGCGGCGATGGTTCCTTGTTCAACAAACTCCAGACTCAACTTTTCAAAATCTCTAAGTAATTGGGGTGGTACTTCCAAGGTCTTTGCTTGATTGAAATAGGATTTTCTGCTGAAAGCATCTGCTACCACATTTGCCTTACCGGGGTGGTAATGTATTCCAAGGTCATAATCCTTAATCAATTCTAACCACCTTCGCTGTCTCATGTTTAAGTCTTGCTGGGTGAAGATATACTTCAGACTCTTGTGGTCCGTATAAATTTCACATCTATTCCCTAGCAGATAGTGTCACCAAATCTTTAACGCATGAACAACAGAAGCTAATTCCAAATCATGCGTTGGATAATTCTCCTCATGTGGTCACAACTGTCTTGATGCATAAGCTACAACTCTCCCTTCTTGCATAAGGACACAACCTAGTCCTTGCTTTGATGCATCACAATAAACCTCAAAATCCTTTTTGTTATCTGGCAACGTAAGAACTGGTGCGGTTGTTAATATCTTCTTTGGTTCTTCAAAGCTCTTTTCACATCCTTCAGTCCAGTAGAATGGAACATCCTTCTTTAGTAGTCTGGTGAGTGGCTTAGTAATCTTGGAAAATCCTTTGACAAATCTTTGATAATAACCGGCTAATCCTAGGAAACTTCTCACTTCAGTTACTGTTTCCGGTTGTTTCCATTCCATGATAGCTTGAGTCTTTGACGAATCCATAGAGATTCCTTTGCCAGAGATGATGTGGCCTAAAAATGAGATTTCTTTCAACCAAAAGGCATACTTATCAAATTTGGTATACAACTGATGTTCTACTAACTTTTCTAGCACCATCCTGAGATGTTGTGTGTGCTTTTCCTCTGACTCTAAAAAGATGACAATGTCATCGACGAACACAATGACAAACTTGCTAGAAATTCCATAAGGACTTTGTTCATCAAATTCATGAACACTGCAGGTGCATTCGTTAAACCAAACGGCACCACGGTAAACTCATGCAATCCATATCTTGTTATGAATGCAGTCTTTGGGATGTCTTGTTCTCGAATCTTCAATTGGTGGTATCCGGACCTCAGGTCAATCCTTGAAAATATCTTAGCTCCTCTGAGTTGATCAAAGAGATCATCGATCCTTGGTAAAGGGTACTTGTTCTTGATCGTCATGTCGTTCAGTTTTTGGTAATCGACACAAAGTCGTAGACTGCCGTCTTTCTTCTTAGCGAAGAGTACAGGTGCTCCCCAAGGTGAGGAACTTGTTCTGACAAACCCTTTTCTTTCCAATTCTTCCACTTGCTTCCTCAACTCTTCTTGTTCTTCACTCGTCATACGTGCAAGCATTCTTGTATACGGAGCAGATCCTGGTTTTAACTCAATTGAGAACTCAATGTCCCGATCTGTTGGCATTCCAGGAAGCTCTTCGGGGAAAACTTCTGGATATTCGTTCATTATCGGAACTCTTTTAAACTCAATTCCTTCCAAACTGTTCAAACTGCATACTCGGTCGTTCACTATTGATCTTTCCGCGTGGAATGTGACTTGTTTTCCTTCAGCGTTCATCAGGGTTATTGCTTTCTTCTCACAGTCCATCTGACCTTATGCTTTGCTAACCAGTCCATTCCAAGGATGACATCTAATCCTTGAAGGTCCAAAACTAGCAAGTTCGCTAGGAATCCTATGTTGCCAATATTTAAGGTGATATTTCTATAGATAGAGTTGACAGGCATTCGAGCCCCAGGGGATTGGATTAAAACAGGGGACTCTAATGCAGATACTGGTAACTTATTTCTGAGCGCAAAAGATCTTGACACAAATGAATGAGTAGCAGCAGGGTCAAATAATGCAACTGAAAGTTCAGAGTAGATGAAGATCCTACCGATCACAACATCATATACTTCTCCTGCTTCAATGGCAGACGCGTTGTTGAGTCTGCCACGACCTGCAATAGGCATTCCTCTTCCTCGGCCATTATGGAATCTTCCTCCTCTAGAGGGTGGAGCATTTCTGGCGAAGCCTTGAGTTGGAATAGGGTGTCTTGCGGCTTGAGCTCGGGCAACGTTGAATGGCACGTGATGCAGTGGACAAGTGTTCTTGCGATGTCCCTTCCTTCCACAATGAAAGCATTCTTCATTCTTCATGGAGCAATCCTTGAAGAAATGGTTTCCTTTACATCCGGTACACTGTGGTATTGCAGTAGGCGCAGGTCTCTGGGGTCTTTGTGGAGGTCTGAAGGCTGGCCGATAAGCAGGCATCGGTCTTCCTCGACTAGCATTTCCTTGATAAGAGTTGGGCAAAGCCTTCCTCTTTCGGTCTTCTTTGATCACTCCTCTATTTTCCTCCATCTTGAGTAATCGATTTATCAGGACATGGAAATCCGTAAACTCATGGGATGACAGCTGGTATTGCAAGGAGTTTTGCAGTACTTCGCAAAATTTATCGATCTTTCTCTCCTCCGTTGCAATGTCTTCAGGGGCATACCTTGCTACTTGAATGAATTCATGCAGGTATTGCTTCACGGTCTTGTTTCCTTGTCTTAGATTCAAGAATTCTCGACGCTTTTCTTGAACAACACCTTTCAGAACGTGGTACTTGCGAAATTCTTCCTTAAACTCATTCCATGTGATTGAGTCCTTGTTGGAGTGCACAGTCTGGTAATTTTCCCACCAGGCGGTAGCGGGTCAAGCTAGTTGATGTGATCCATACAGAAGTTTCTCCTCGTCGCTGCACCTAACGGTGTTCAACTTTCTTTCTACATCCCTTGGCCAATCGTTGGCCACGATGGGGTCCTCGGTACTTGAAAAGGTCGGGGGACGCGTTTTCTAAAAGTCAGTCAATTTCGCACCAGTTGCTGATCCTTCGGCTTGTCCAGGTGCTAAGTGTTGCATCAACTGTCCTAAGACCTGATTCTGCACAGTTGCTAACTCGTGTCTATTTCGCTCCATCCATAATAGCACGTCATTGATGTTGCCTCCTTGTGGCATCGTTGAAGAAGATCCTGGTCTGTCTGGGTTAGTATGGTCTCTTGTTCCTGGTGTAGTCCTTGCATTGTTGGGGTTTCCTTCGAGTTCTCCTTCTTGGGGTCTCCCACGTGTGTTAACCATCCTACTCAAACAGGAGGATAAGAATAGAGACGTTGATTCGGAAAGAATCACACACAGAGATGCAAGTAGAATGCTGGCATTAACTCAAGAGGTAAGGATAAGGATATGCAAAATGCCTTCTTCATAAATCAGCTTTTCAAAAGATACAACATTTTTTGCCTCATCGGCTTACAGAGTTCAACTAACAACCAGCACACAAGCATACATCAGCCAAACTACTACAACAAAAGGAAGATCTAACGTCTGCTGGGTCGGGCACAATAGGTCGAACCAAAGGAATTCTGGGGTCACTCGTCGGCATCGGAAGAATCACAAGGCTCTACCTCCTCGGGATCTTCCTCCTGATCGTCATCTGCATCCATCGGATCTAGATCCAAATCCACATCATCATCCCTGTCGCTGTCAACATTGACAATCTCCTTCCCTTTTCCTTCGGGGGTCTTCTTCTCTTCTGCAGTGATGGGAAGCTCGAGCGTTTGACCATTGATAACAATGCCACGTGACGAAGGCGTGAAACCACTAAGATACTCCTTTAAGTTTCCCACTCTCTTGCGAGCGGTAATCCTTAGTTTTGGGCAACTCTTCTTGACAACTGACTCTGAAGCATCAGGGTCCTTCTCTCCACTTGATTCAACTAACTCTTGAATTTGCTTTTCCTTCTCTTGGAGAGACTTGCACGGGCCCTCATAAGCATGCCCTCAAGATAATGGCTGTCATCGCGAACACGCTCGTACTCATGAAGTAGGCGAGTATATCCAATCTCTAAAGCATGAATGACGTCTCGGGTCTTCGTCAAGATAGCATCCTCTCAGTCACTGGATGGAAGAACGACTTGGTACTCTGATCTGGGAACCTGATAAGGCACGAAGCGGTAGGGGGAATATGAAAGGTAGTCACTGTATAACTGCCGGATGGTACCTACGGCACGACGGGCAGCGTCTAAGATGGCATCGTCTTCTTCTTCTCTGCAGGCCCAACATCTCACTGAGCCTCTCCCATGCTCGGGAATCTCATAGACGATCACTGAAGCTCGACAACCGATGGGTCGTCCATTGACCTCATCTTGCCAAACACAATACACTGGCCTTTGACTATCCCGCGCTCCAAGGAACTGTAGCATCATCCACAAGAGTAGCACCCACGATCCAAGCTCGTCACCATGAACATATCTCCTGCCGGAAGCCATCTGGAAGACAGAATGAAAGGCACCTATGAGTTTAAACCGAAGTCTAAAACATTTTTCAAATAATCGAAAAATAACATTTTCCTTAAACAAAATAGATTTTCGCAAACAAACTTTGCCAAAGAACTAGCGATCTTTGATCTTCTAGGGACGCCAAGGTCTATCTAAGGATCACGACCTACAGTCGAGCCTTTGCTCTGATACTAGCTTCTGTGGGACCCTCATTTGAGGAATCTGGTGGCAACCACCCAGGTGGGTTGTACTCAGAAATGGTACATTGCAGCTCACAACAACAAGATGCATTATATAAAAAATGCAAGTAATTAAAACAAGTGCTGAACAAAAGGACCAACATTACAATAACATAGCGTCAAAATGACGCACTTTAGTGTTGATACAAAATTAAGGAGTTTTCTTCGACACAAGGGTCGGCACAAAATAAAACAACAACAATAAGCAAAAGGACTTCAACGGTCTTCATCTTCAACTGCAGCGGTGTTACATGGGCTTCCTCCACATCACACTCCACTTGGTAAGTGACCCTCTAACAAGCTGGATCTTCTGGAGCAGTTTCTTCTTCTACCATGTTGGGTTCAAGACTGTATGACTCGGGATTAATGAATCCTTCTAAATTTTGTTTGCAAAAGCAAGGGTGAGCACAGTATCCACATAGTGCTCAACAAGTCCCAAATAAGAATGCAGATATATATAGATGAGGAGGAAATTTTCAAAGGATGGCTCTTTGGCTCATATAATAGATTTTCACTCTTAATTTTGAAGAAAAGGTTTTTGTTTTCAAAAGCGAGGCTTTTAAAATCCTAAGCTAGATTTTCAGAAGATGTTATGTGTGGCGGTCTTCCATGAGTCAGCACTTTACTCAATTTTGTGAAAAACTTTCCCAAAAGCTACTTGTGCTGCATCGACGTGGATAGAATCCACCGCACGCAGACTCCATGACCTGGGAGCTCAGAGTATCTGATACTTTTTGTAACTTTGCAAAGCTGTACCACCTTAATCCACCGATCACTCAACTTTCAAGTCAGTACCTCTCCATGCGACTTTTACGCATGTGACAAGGCCGAGATCACACAACGGTTTACAATCCTAGCATTAACAATTCCCTGCCCGATAAATAGACATTTCAGTCCTTATTACCGTTGTGGATACTCCCCACAGCCAATTCTTCCTAGCCTTGGTCTATTGTCTCGCAAGACACATAGCCTCTCTTGATTACAGTCGCGCACTACTTAATCCAGGAGTAGGGCGTCTTCCTTCTTACACCTTATCCTCTCTTTGTTTTTCTGATCTCACATCACTCATGGCCCTCAGTGGCCCACCAGTTCCTCTCGAGAAACCCGACCGACAACCATTGCAGGGAAAAGCTAATACTGAGAAAGCTACTATGTTGCGCCCGTCCCGTACCGGGCAAGTGGTTGGTATGTTTTCATGCTGCATAGAAGTACGACACTGGTTCTTGTCCTTATGAATCTTTAGTGAGGAGTCTTTCACATTCCCAGTGCGCACACAGCACCAACCAATCAAACCATCCTCACAATCGATTCCAATCACATTTTCTTTCACAAAAAGGGGCTTTGAATATACTTTTCTCACATGTGACCATTTAGCATTTAACATATAATCTTGAGCAATAGCATAGCCTAAGCATGATATTCTAAGGTGACAAGGGTGCACGGATATTCAATGACAAAAGGGGCATCACAATTATTTAGGTCATATCTACCACTTTATTTGAATATAATTCTCATTTGAATATAAGGCATGCATATACTGGAAAACAACTAACATACTTTATTTCAAAATATTGGGTGAAACATGATCAAGGGATTGACACTTGCCTTGCAGTGAGGGGTCTAACTGCTCAGGCAGTTCTTCGAAGGTATCTTCCGCTCCTTCAACCTCTAGTTCTGCGGCGGATACAAATAATACACACACACCATATAAGCATACAGAAATAATTGCAAATAGAAAATAATAAGTAAATATATCATGCATGCAAGGGGAAAGCATTGGACAAAGCCACTTGGATGCTGATTGAAGAGATGGGCTCAAAAGGACTTGAACGTCGAAAGGCTGACATTCGGTCCACGGGTAGACATAGCCTTAAGTTGGCTTTAGGTGGGTTTTCTGGAGATGTGACAGTAGAGAAAATTGTAGAACATGGCTACAGGAGCTTAGTGGACAATGTGGCATTTCAATTGCTCAAATAGAAAGTGTTAAACAAGGCTAATGCCAGTGACTGACATGCACTGACACTGCACTGACACTGTCAAAAACTAGGGCAGAGGGGTAAATCTGGTTCTGGGCTTCAAACTCTTCGCCAACTATGTCTAGGAGGTAGGCGTGGATGCCAGGGACACATTGGCGGTTGTTTCAAGGCAAAAGATGGTCGGACAGCGATGAACCACGGCGATGAACTGTGGTGGCGACACGGCACAGGCACGACTCTGGACAAGAACTTGGCAAGAGCATAACTCTTGATCTGGGCAGATTCAGAGATTCGGCTAGTGGAATGAAATGCTCAAGGGACTGAGACCTAGCTAAGTGACAAAGTGGCATCGGCTAGATCGGCTGGGGACAAATTCTGGCTGCCGGCGCTGGGGATGGATGCTCTGGATTTAGGGGTTTCGCTCACAGTGCAAATGAACTCGATTCCTTGCTTGGAGAGTACCTGAGGGATATGGAGAAGCTACAGGCACAGCCAATTTGGCTGGAGGGTTGTCGGTGTGGCCTGGCAACGTGAGCTCAATCACTGGTGGCGCGCAAAAGGGGAATGCTTTCGATTTGAGGCTAATTTCGAAATCCAAACTTACAGTCCTGCTAAGGGTGAGGTACTGATCATTTTGTCCTACTAGCACGAAGGCCAATTTGGGCTAAAACACACGGCGTTGCCAGAATAGGGGCTTTTGCCATTTCCGGTGATCGCCGGTGCTAGGGTTTGCCGGGGTCCAATTAAGCTATAAGATACAAAGAGGGAGATAACGGAAGCTTACTGGTGAGTTCGGACGGAAGCGGAAAGCAGCGGGTGAAGCTGGCGCTGTGAGCTCCAGGAACTTCTCGCCGGAGACGAAAGGGAACGCGAGCGCTGAAGCTTTGTGTTTGCTGTAGTGGTGTGAAGAGCTTTGGGCGAGGGGGAGGGTTTATATAGACAGTGGCTGGGGCTCTCGAAAGTTGAAGCAAATCTAACGGGAGATGCTTGACTGGCGGCGGAGCAAGATCAAGATGGCATGCACGGCATTGGGACACTGCAGTGGCTTTGCCAGAGGAGAAAATCGCGCTATATCTGGCTGGGGCAGAACGACGGGGTGGCTGGCTTCGGCATGGCGGCGAAGTGGCAAGAAAGTTCTAACAACAGCAAGCAAGCGCACGCACAAGACGAACGGCATTGCTGGCGGTCATCGGTCGTCGCCACGGTGGAGGGTTTTGGCGCGACGTGAGCACCGCGTGCAGACACGTCGTATACGACCGTAGGTGGAGCCAAAAGTTGGCCGGCGGTGAAGATTGCGGCGGCGAATCTCGGCGAATGGCACTGGTCGCGGTCGAAGTGGCCTTTGGACGTGGTCGCAAACGGGCTCAGCCTTGGTTGAGGTCGAAAAGGGGCCAGGAACTAATTTGCGAAGGTTTGGACTGATCTGCAAGGATTTTGTTCAGGATTTTGGACCTGTTTGCAAATTTGGGCATCTGGAGGGCTGATTTGAGATCTGATTTTGCAGATGAGTGTCACTAAATCACTTGAACTCATCTAGTAAGAAGAATGGTAAAATCCGATAAGATCTGGTGGTTTTGACAAAAATCGAAAACAAGGTAATTTAGGGTAAAATAGGGTAATTAGGGTTTGAAAACTTTGGCGAGGCTGAAACTAGGGTTTCGGTCAAGATTTTAGAATTCGTCCAGAAGGGAAAAATGTTCAAAAAAGTGAAGGGAAGGCAATCACTGGATCGGATCAGAATTTGGAGGTGGTTTGAGACTTTTAGTCCTTTTGGGCTTCTGACAACTCTGGAAAGGACTAATCTGAAATACTTTTGGACGAAATGATCTGAAAGGTGGAGTTTAGCTGCCAACCTTTTAAGTTAAGGTAGTGGCATACCTAAGATCACGACTCTGAGATAAGAGATCAAAATGGGGTTGAGACATCCAAGAATCCACTGAAGATATGCTGACTGACAAGCTAGAGAGGTAGCAAAAATTGGGATGTTACACCGGAGCCCTGCAATAAGACCTTCATACTCTGCTGCGTTGTTAGTCGCAACAAAATTTAATTGAATGACATATTTGAGCTGCTCACCTTGAGGCATTACTAAGACAAGTCCAGCCCCCGTGTGTTGGAAACTCTGAGAGCCGTCAAAATACATCCACTACTACAGAATTCATCATCACAGTCGGGTCAAAACAGTCATCACAGACGGTTCTTACCCATCAGTGATATTCGAGTCAGTGATAATCATGTACTATCACAGACATTTTTTGATGTTTTCAACCGTCAGTGATCTCTCCATTCACAGACTGTTATAAGATCAGAACCGTCTGTGATACTCATACTTCACAGAATGTTATAAGATCAGAACCGTCTGTGATACTCATACTACACAGACTGTTATAACATCAGAACCGTCTGTGATACTCATACTTCACAGACTGTTCTAACATCAGAACCGTCTGTGATACTCATACTACCACAGACGGTTTTAATCTCAGAACCGTCTCTAATAATTTGAGTTTCGCAGACGGTTCTGATGTCAAAACCACCTGGGATCCTCACATTATCAGTGACGGGTCTGAGAACAGAACTGTCTGTGATACTCAGGTTTTGACCTCTGATAATTTGAGTATACACAGATGGTTTTGACATCAGAACCGTCTGCAATACTCATATTTTACTAACGGTTCTGAGATCAAACCGTCTGTGTTAGTATGAGTATCTCAGACGGCTTTGATGTCATAACAGACTGTGATACTCAGATTACCAGAGACGGTTTTGATATCAGAACCGTCAGTGGTACTCAAAATACACAGACCGTTATGACATCAAAGCCGTCTGAGATACTCATACTAACATAGACGGTTTTGATCTCAGAACCGTCAGTAATAATATGAGTATCGCAGACTGTTCTGATGTCAAAACCGTCTGTGTATTTGGAGTATCAGAGACGGTTATGACCTCAGAACCGTCTATGTATTTAGAGTATCACAGACGGCTTTGAGGTCAAAACCATCTGCGATAGTGTGATAATCTTGAATATCACAGATGGTTTTTAGGTTAGAACCGTCTGTGATAGTGTTATAATCTCAGAACCATCTATGATAGTGTGATATCATAGACGGCTCTGAGGTCAAAACCATCTGTGATAGTGTCATTATTGGTGACTGTTTTAATCTCAGACGGTTGTAAGATCAAAACCGTCTGTGCATATGCACAGACGGTTTTGATCTTACAAACCGTCTGAGATGTCCTCTGTACAAATTGCATTTCATATATACAGTTCATGAATTTCATACATGCACAGTACTCAAATATATACAGTCTCATATATATTTGTACAATTGAACTCAGAAATATATTTGTACAGTACTCAAATATATACAGTTTCATATGCACAGTACTCAAATATATTTGTACCCCTCTGTATAGCATTTCATATATATACAGCACAGAACTCAGAAATATGTACAATTGAACAAATAAATGTAATCGACAATTAAAGTCAGTGTGTTAGATGTACAAATAAATGTAAGGCCGCACTAATACGAACCTTGCGGGTCCTTAAACTTCCCCTTGGTTGATATGACCTCCGAAAGGAAAAACTCAGCGAGCATCCCTCGGACAATACCAATCTGCCGAGGGTCAAGGCTTTCTGAAGGGAAGTCGACCCCCTGCAGCAAGAGTTGGTACATAAAAAATTAGCTGCAGTTGTAAATTCTGTCAAATCGATACAAAGGGGAGCAGTTGTATACCTCGGGGAAATCTGGCCGGTGAGGGGTGATGATCAGGTCATACATGTGGCGCATCACATAGAACCCACATGTATTGTCGTCCGGCTGCTGATGGTACTGCCAATTTACAGACCGAGAGTTAGGTGGGGACAAGTTATAAAGTAAAACAGATGCCAGTTGAAATTTGTACCAAAAATTGTAACCACTGAAACTTATCGGCTCGCCGCTCGTGTTGTCTCTCTACCTCGGCAAAGTACTTCGTGAAAGCCCTGTAGATAGTCAAAATTGACAGTTTGAGGATAGCCGAAATTGACAATTTGAGGACAGTAAATCTAGATGCATGCATGACAGGTCCACATCACCTTTCGAATACATCTCGTGCGCCGCAATACGAGTACCCTTTCCTCTGCAATGAGTCAAGGTAGAACACCTTGTTGCTTTTCAGAATAAGTAGCAGCAGGATCCAGTGGTAGCTACATATTACACGTAGAGAATTAAAAATTTAATCTAAATTTGGGGGTGTGCACATGGAGACACTAATCTACGGGTGAAGTACTGATGAAAACACTCACCTCTGGTTGTAGGGTACAAGTATATACTGCTTGTCGACCTGAGCAAGCAACCCTCTTTTGATGTAGTCGACAACGAAGTCTGCGTCGGTCCTAAACATCACCTCGGCGACCATCTGGGTGTCCAAGAAACCAACAGGTATGCCCTTAGATTTGGCATAGTTGGTCATGCAGCTGCACGGAAGTAACCAATTAATAAATGACATATATCCGTATATGCACGGATAGTAGGATACTTACAGCACCCAAGACCGTAGGATTGACAAGTCGAGCGCATCTTTGTTCAGTAAATTGTGCTGGTCTTCGAAGGTCAGCGAGTAGGTCCCAATGTCGTTATGGAACTCTGCCACGGTGTACTTGACCATGATGTGCGTCGGACGCTGCGTCCTGGTCTGGTTTGTCCTCTTCATGTACCATGCATGCAGGCTCTGGCATGCTAACCCCATGGTCGAAATTGCGGTATCGGAGGCCATGGGCATCCCCAGAGCGAACGGTATGAGAGCTGGCACACTCTTCTCTCTCTCCTTCGCCGGGCTCTTCTTTGCTTTTCCCCTACTAGCCAGCTTCTTGAATGGTTGCCTCTTAGTCGGAGTCAGCTTCGTCATCGGAGGGGTATGCTGGCTAGTAGGCCGTGTGTCGGTCTGTGATGTCTGTGATGTAAGAATCTACGTATTAGGACACTAACTCTGAGGGTTATTATTACAGTACGAATTATGAAACTGGTGGGGGAATTACCTCATACAGGACGATGTCTTTCTTGGGCCATTGCACAAACGTGTGCACCGCATCCCCGAGAGTGGTAATCTCGTCGTTCGGCGGCTTCTCCAACGGAAAACCCTTGCAATGGTCAAAGACATTGTCCACCTGGACCCGTGCAAAACCCTCACATAGAGGGGTACCATGGATTGTGGCCCCCGCCGTGCATGGTTGCGCCATCTGATGAGACCATGTACATCATGGTTATGATCAAGACGACATCAACATGGTGGTCATCAAGATGTCATCGTCCGCCACCTTGGCCAGGACGCGAAAGCTGGCAGCATGTACATCGTCTGGATTTTGTGCTGTCGCCGCCACAAGTTCGGCCTCCACCTTGGCCACCTCCCCAAACACAAGACGTGCTCAAGAAAGGCGCCTCTACACCTCTAAGGTCGCACAAGCCACGTCGCTCCAAGGCCAGCCCACAAGTGAGCTCAATTCATCCGCGAGTCCGGTTCGGCCATCTGCGCGTAGTCCAACTTCAAATGGACGAACAGGCCACATACGAAGTCCGTTTTCAACGTTCTTGGACTCTACGGACAAGAGAACGACGAGAGCTTTCCAACGGATCCAGTCCCATGTCTAAATTCCTTACGAATCAACAGGAATCATCAAAAAAATATTACGACCAGAATCTCACGTGCGCTGTGACGCTCCACTTTGGGCCCAAGGCCCATGTACCCCTAGGGTTTCGTCCTCCACCCCATGGCCGCCCCATACAGTATATATATGGCCGGCATGGCTGTCGTTTAGACTTGGGTTTTGCTTAGATTAATCTGTCAAAGAACAGTTTCGCCGTTTATCGGTTTGTGGAACCCCAACTCGTGAGATTCAATTTATATTTGCAATATTTCAGATTGCTTCTTTCTCGTTCTTGCTTGTGTTCTCGATTCGCATGCAGGGATAAGCCTTCTTGGCGAGGTCAATCGTGTTTGTGCATGGTTGATAACCAACGGAGCCGTGGTGTAGCGATTGCTGGGTTCGGATCGGTTCTGATCGGAAGCCGGATCGTCAACGTCGAGTCTCCACCAATCGACTTACCTCTACCTGTCGGAAGATCAGGCCACCGTGCGCATCACCATCCCAAGGGCAGCCTCGATCGGGAAGAGACCGGCCAGCACCATAAGCTTGCAGGAGGTGGATTCCTACAAACAGTGCGCATTAACATGTTGAATTTCACCGCTTTTCACTTTCGAATGAATTAACATAGACAAACGGTCATTACCTGCAGAAAGTCCACTAGATACTTTGGAGAGGGCTCCGTCTGCGAAGACCCCGGCGCAGACGCGCAGCTACTACGGTGGCCAAGAATGGGGGTCGGTACTTCCGCTGCTGGAAGGGGGGTGCCCTGGGTCGCCTTTCTTAGCTCTTCATACATGGACCGTACCTCCGACAACTGCTGCAGGAGTGCTTTGTCCCAAACAGTGAACTCCGATCGCATCTCCTCCTTGAGCCGTTCATCGCGGGCTTGGTGGGATCTCTTTCTCCTCTTAGCCGCCTCCTCATCATCAGGGAAACCATGCCTCCAAGGCACAGTGGCACCGAGGCCGCGCACGCGGCCTGGATGCTCCTTGTTTCCTAGCGCCGCTGTGAGGATATCCCTGTCCCTCCTCGGGTTGAACTCTCCGGATGCCGCCTGCGCACTCAGCGTCACATGCAACAGGAGAACTTAGCAATACAGCCCATTGCATGCGTGTTACGAGGATAGTACGTGATCGGACAATCTTACCAGCCGGTCGATCACTTCCCTGTCCGCAGGGTTACTCACAGAGACGCTTTCGGAGGAGTTCATCGTCAATCTTGCTCGGCACCAATGGCGGGCGCGCACGTCCGTTATGCCCACATAAGGACTGCCGGCCGAAGACTGGGAAGCCTCCTCGTCCTGCTTCCTCCACAACGCCTTCTTCCCCACATACCCACCACTGCCTAGTCTGTGTGGGTGGGTATTCTTGGCCTGGTTAGCCTGGCCCTTCGCACTAAGCTCCTAGAACTCTGGCTTGGCCTTCATCTCGATGAACTACTGCCATGCCTCGGGAGACACGAAAGGGAAGTCATCGAAGGGGGTCTTCGACTCCTTCACATAGAGCCTGACAAGGTGGCTCTTGAAGTTCCACCACGCCTTGTTTATTGACATCAGTGTCCTCCGGCGGATGGTGAAGTGGCGATCCTCGGGAATGTGAAACGCCGCCTGCATTTCTTCCCACAGCGCATCCTTGCACTCTGGGGGCACTTGACCCCAGACGGAGGTGGTGATGGGCACCCGCTCCCTTGCCACTTTGCCGCATAGTGAGCGGTACTGACCGACAAGTTTGTCCGGGGCTTCCGGCACACCATTGTCATCAAACTGGACGTGCTGCTTTTCCCGCTTGTCCAGGCGCGCGCATGTCGTCCGGCCTCGCCACCAGACATAGTTCCTAACATAAGTGAAAGAGAGAACAGTTTAAGTAAATCTGCAACTAATAATTCTATAACAAAACCCATATACTTATAATTAACCAAGAATGACAGAAACGGTGGGGAGGCGATGGAGGTGATGGCGTCGGAGGCAGGTGGGCGATGCAGGTGATCGCGACAGACGGAGAGGAGGAGAAGGTGGGAGGCAATGGAGGTGATCGCGACGGACGGTACGAGGGCAGAGAGAGCTAGGGCAAACAGTTGCAAAGACTGGAATGAGCGGGACAAACCCCGCCTTGAACTATTAACCGCGACGATATTATTACAGTCGGTCCAACGCTCACAACCGTCTGTGATAATATTATCACAGTCGGTTCTCGCATCAGAACCGTCTGTAATAATCGACATAGTGATAGTCACCATAGAGATTATCACAGACGGTTTGGAATTGAGAACCGACGGTGCACGTCAAGAACTCGAAGAGTCGGACACTGTTGAAAATATCACAGTTGGTTCTATATATATAACCGTCTGTGATAATATTATCACAGTCGGTTCTCAAATAAAAACCGTCTGTGGTAATCTACATAGTGAGAGATTATCACAGATGGTTGTGAGTTGAGAACCGACTGTGACTGAGATTATCACAGACGGTTGCGACTTGAGAACCGACCGTGCACGTGTACACTTGAAGAGTCGGAGACGCTGTTGGGAATATCATAGTCGGTTCTATATTCATACCCGTCTGTGATAGGTCAAAACCGTCCGTGATAATCTCTCTATTGAACGTTAGTTTTACAACTTGAAATTTATCTGTAGCTTTCAAGTCTGAATGCTTGAAAACTTGTTTTAAATGAACACTCAGATTTTCAAATGTAGTCCAAATGCTCTGTAAATTGGTTACAGTGTACGTTGATCCGATAATTGGTTACAATGTGGAGCATGCTCAAATAAATTTAACATTCAATGTACGTGGAGCATGCTCAAGTTAATGTTACATACAAATGGGAACTTTCACCGCCAATTTCCACGTACACAGCCATGTTATTCTCAACTTTCCACTTGCCGCGGCCCTGCAAAGACGAGAATTACAGGAGATATAAGCTATACCGATGGAAACAGAGAGATAAGGACGTACAGTTGATTACCTTTAAAGTATAACCCTTCCTGGTGATCCATACGCACGTAACTAGTTTCGTCGGTGTCTTCAGTATCGACCTGTACGCCATCTCCAAATGGAGGAATCTCATCAAATTGATTGTATTCCTCCTCGTCTACGACATTTTCAACTCCAACAATCCTTCTCTTGCCATGAAGGACAACGTGCCACTTCTTATTGGCCGGGTCAGTGACATAAATGACCTGAATGGCTTGATTTGCAAGTATGAATGGCTCATCTTTAGAAGCAACGCGATCGAGATCCACAGAAGTGAAACCGTAACTGTCAACCTTCACACCCTGTGGGATTTGGACCCATCGGCATCGAAACAGGGGAATCTTGAACAGTACGTAATCGAGCTCCCAAATTTCTTCAATGAACCCGTAGTACGAGTTCAATCCACGTACTACCCTTGTTGGGCCTGTCTTGGTGAACCCCTCATGGAAAGCTTCTACACTCACTCCAGTATTTTGAACAGTGCTCTTCCGATCTTGAGCTTCCGTGTAAAATGTGTACCCATTGATGTCATATCCCTGCCATGTCTGTACAGTAAACGTGGGCCCTTTTGCCAACCATTTAAGGTTCTCACTTGCAGACTCTCCGGTGATTCGCACCTTCATCCACATGTTGAATCGACTGTTATGTTGTCCCGTGATCCAAACCTCGGATCAGCGAGGATTGTCTTGTCATAGCATCTCCTTGTGCTCGTCGATGTACGGAGACACCTCCGTCATGTGTTGCAAGACCCAAAAATGAGCTTTCGAGTACATATCGAAATCAGGAGTGATGGCTCTCCGTCCAATAGTGCCAACACCATCAAGCCTCCCCATGTGACGAGACACAGGAACTCCTACTGCTTCTACCTCGGCCATGTAATCGACGTAGAACTCAACAACCTCTTCCGCTGCATAACCTTCGGCAATGCTACCCTCGGGCCGGGACCGATTCCTCACGTAGGCCTTAAGTACACCCATGTACCTCTCGAATGTATCCACATATAACGTAGGAACACGGGTCCACATATCTTGATTTCTCTGACAAGGTGGACGGTGAGATGGACCATGATATCAAAAAACGATGGAGGAAAATACATCTCAAGCTGATAGAGAGTTCGAACCACCTCACTTTGCAGAGAATCCAGTCCATCGGGATCAATGACCTTGAAACAAATTGCATTGAAGAAAAAACATAGCCTCGTGATCGTCTCTCTGACCTTATGCGGCAGAATACTCCGGATGGCAACAGGAAGCATTTGTGTCATCAACACGTGACAATCATGAGACTTCATACTCAGCAATTTCAAATCGCCCATGGACACAAGCTTTTTCATATTTGCGGAGTAACCCGATGGAACTTTAACACCACAGAGACACTTACAGAGTTCTGTCCTCTCAGCCTTGCACAAAGTGTAGCATGCAGGGGGGAGGTATATACGGCCTTTATCATCCTCTCTCGGTGCTAGCTCGGGCCTGATTCTCATTTCGATCATGTCACGCCGCACATTGACGCCATCCTTTGTCTTCCCTGGAATGTTCAGCAATAGGCCGATTAAACTGTCACAAACATTCTTCTCTACATGCATGACATCAATGCAATGACGAACCTCTAAATGCTCCCAATACGGTAAGTCCCAAAATATCGATCTCTTCTTCCAAGTGTTCTTCGTGCAGGGTTTCAATTTACCACCCTTTCCAAACACAACGTCTATGTCCTTCACCCGTGAGTAAACATCTTTCCGGCGCGTAGGCTTCGGGGCTGAACCATCTTCCTTGTGGCCGTCAAATTCCCTCTTCCTCTTACGATACGCATCATTCTTCGGAAGAAACCTACGGTGACGCATGTACACTGTTTTCCTGCAATTCTTCAGCCACACGCTCTCAGTCTCATCTTCGCAGTGGGGGCAGGCTTTGGCTCCTTTCGTAGTACGGCCCGACAAATTTCCAAGGGCAGGGAAATCATTGATGGTGCAGAATATCATAGCACGTAGGATGAAGTTCTCTCGTTTGTATGCGTCCCATACCTGCACCCCTTCGTTCCACATTGTTAGGAGATCCTCTATCAATGGTGCTAGGTACACATCAATATCGTTTCCGGGTTGTTTTGGTCCTGAGATAAGTAGAGACATCATGATGTACTTGCGCTTCATACACAACCAAGGAGGAAGGTTGTAGATACACAAAAGAACCGGCCAAGTGCTATGCCGACTGCTCATGTTGCCAAAAGGATTAATTCCCTCGGTACTCAACCCGAACCTTATATTCCTCAATTCTGCTCCGAAGTTAACAAATTCCCTGTCGATGTTTCTCCACTGCGAAGAATCAGCGGGGTGTCTCAGCTTTCCATCCTTCTTCCGGTCTTCCGAGTGCCAACGCAGTAATGTTGCCTCTTTACGGTTTGCAAACAAACGCTGCAAGCGGGGAATGACTGGCAAATACCACAACACCTTAGCAGGAGGTCCTTGCTTTATCTCAGCGTAGTCGTCGTCTTCTGTTCGGTCCTTAGTACGCTTATAGCAGGATGTGCCGCACACCGGACAAACATGCATATCCTTGTAGTCGTTACGGTAAATGATGCAATCATTAGGGCATGCGTGTATCCTTTCTACTTCCATTCCCAAAGGACACAACAGCTTTTTGGCTTGGTAGGTGTTTTTTGGCAACTCGTTTCCTTCCGGGAGCATGTCCGCCAAAAGATCTCACAGTGCTGTGAAACTCTTGTGGGTCCAGCTGTTGCTTGCCTTCAATTTTAACAGTTCAAGTACAGAGGCCAACTTTGTGTACTTCGACTTGCAACCAGGGAACAACGGCTTTTCTGAGTCCTCAATCAAGCGCTTGAATTTGCCAAACTCCCTTTCACTGTAATTTCCTTCCACATCACGCAACATGTCATCTAAATGGTCATCCTCTGGCATATCCTCGTCGAAGTCGTTGTTCGGATCCAACATGTCCTGTTCCTCAACCTGAGTGGCACTTGTTTCTGCAGTTGGCTCTTCTCCATGGTGGACCCAACACGTGTACCCATTTTTGAAACCACGTCGGATCAAGTGGCGACAATTTGAGATGAGTTGGTGAACATCTTAATATTCTGGCAGTCTACACAAGGACAGTACATATATTGTAAACCCTTCTTCGCCATGTCTTGCTCAGCAACCTTTTGGAAATCAAAAACACCTTTCATGTATTCCTCACCCACTCGGTTGTCATTATACATCCAGTCTCGGACCATCTACAATTAATCAAATTCATACACATGCTAATTAGTAAATCAATGGAGATCGATATTGATGATGAAATCAAGTAATGTGTATGCCTTGGGAGCAAGTACCAACCTTGGTTCGATCCTCAAATTTTTGCCCCCAAATGCTCCCCCGGCCTTTCGAGATTTCGCTCTTCCTTGCCCCAAATCTCTTCGAACTGGACAGTGTAGGTCAAGCAAGAGAGAACAACTAGCTCAAAACATCCGCCAAAAGACCTTTTATACCAGGTTCAATACAGACGGTTCTATATAATACCATCAGTAATATCGGTGCATTTTTGAAGAATAGAATATCACTGACGGGTTTCACTCTATTAACCGTCGGTAATATCGGCGCATTTTGTGATACTATGATAGAAATATCACAGACGGTTATGAACTCCAAACTGTCCGTGATAATTACAATATCACAGACGGTTCCTAGGTCAAAACCGTCCGCTTTACTATCACAGTCGGTTTTTACTTCAGAACCGTCTGTGATTATCACTGTCGGATTTTACATCAGAACCATACGTGATTATCATAGTCGGTTTTTACCTCAGAACCGTCTGTGTTAATTATAAAATCAACAATCTGCAAGATTATCACAGACGGTTTTAAGGTCCGAACCGTCTATAATATCCCGGATTGTTTGTTTGCATTCGACTACTGGTCATCAGTTGTTCCACTTATTTTTCATATTTGGTTCTATCTTATTTCAATGTTAGTATTTAAAAAAATGAACGTTCAGTCTATTTGGTTTTATCTTGTTTTTCATATTTGTTGTATATATGTCTGTGGATCTTCAACGAATTTTGAGACTATTACAGTCGGTCCTGAAATTAAAACCGTTTGTAATCTTACAATCAGAGATGGTTTTGAGTTAAAAACCGTCTTGTTCGCTGCAGTATTTTCTTGTTAACATTTTCACACAGAACATCATTTGGTGATTATCAGTTACATAATCAATCGAAAAGCCAGATATATAAGGAAAAGAAATTTCTTATTTCTTACAATCTTTGCATACATAAGAGATACAATTAAGCGACCAATTAATTAGCGTCGACCTGTTCCGAAAGTAACTTACAAAGTTCTCCTAGGGACGTATTGGTACACTACTACAGAATTCATCATCACAGTCGGGTCAAAACAGACATCACAGACGGTTCTTACCCGTCAGTGATATTCGAGTCAGTGATAATCATGTACTATCACAGACGGTTTTTGATGTTTTCAACCGTCTGTGATCTCTCCATTCACAGACTGTTAAAAGATCAGAACCGTCTGTGATTTCTCCATTCACAGACTATTAAAAGATCAGAACCGTCTGTGATCTCTCCATTCACAGACTGTTATAAGATTAGAACCGTCTGTGATCTCTCCATTCACAGACTGTTATAATATCAGAACCGTCTGTGATACTCACTCTTCACAGACTGTTATAAGATCAGAACCATCTGTGATCTCATACTTCAGAGACTGTTCTAACATCAGAACCGTCCCTAATACTCATACTACCACAGACGGTTTTAATCTCAAAACCATCTCTGATAATTTGAGTTTCGCAGACGGTTCTGATGTCACAACCATCTGGGATCCTCACATTACAGAGACGGTTCTGAGATAACAACCGTCTGTGATACTCAAATTATTAGAGACGGTTCTAAGATCAAAACCATCTGTGATACTCAGATAACCAGAGACGGTTTTGATATCAGAACCGTCTGTGATACTCAGATTACCAGAGACGGTTTTGATATCAGAACCGTTTGTGATACTCAGATTACCAGAGAGGGTTTTGATATCAGAACCGTCTGTGTTATGACATCAAAGCCGTCTAAGATACTCATACTAACATAGACGGTTTTGATCTCAGAACCGTCAGTAATAATATAAGTATCGCAGACAGTTCTGATGTCAAAACCGTCTGTGATACTCATATTATCAGAGACGGTTATGATCTCAGAACGGTCTGTGTATTTAGAGAATCACAGACGGCTGTGAGGTCAAAACCATCTGTAATAGTGAACATCGCAGACGGTTTTTAGGTTAGAACCGTCTGTGATAGTGTGATAACACAGACGGTGTGATATCACAGACGGTTTTTAGGTCAAAACCATCTGTGATAGTGTCATTATTTCTTGACTGTTATAATCTCAGACGGTTTGTAAGATCAAAACCTTCTGTGCATATTATGCACAGACGGTTTTGTTCTTACAAACCGTCTGAGATTTAACAGTCACCGATGTCCTCTGTACAAATTGCATTTCATATATATACAGTTCATGAATTTCATACATGCACAATAGTCAAATATATACAGTCTCATATATACACAACTTAGAAACATGTACAATAGCATTTCATATGAACAAATAAATGTACAAATTGAACAAATAAATGTACAATTGAACTCAGAAATATGTACAATTGAACAAATAAATGTAATCGACAATTAAAGTCAGTGTGTTAGATGTACAAATAAATGTAAGGCCGCACTAATACGAACCTTGCGGGTCCCTAAACTTCCCCTTGTTTGATATGACCTCCGAAAGGAAATACTCAGCGAGCATCCCTCAGACAATACCAATCTGCCGAGGGTCAAGGCTTTCTGAAGGGAAGTCGACCCCCTGCAGCAAGAGTTGGTACATAGAAAATTAGTTCCAGTTGTAAATTCTGTCAAATCGATACAAAGGGGAGCAGTTGTATACCTCGGGGAAATCTGGTCGGTGAGGGGTGATGATCAGGTCATACATGTGGCGCATCACGTAGAACCCACATGTATTGTCGTCCGGCTGCTGATGGCACTGCCAATTTACAGACTGAGAGTTAGGTGGGGACAAGTTATAAAGTAAAACAGATGCCAGTTGAAATTTGTACCGAAAATTGTAACCACCGAAACTTATCGGCTCGCCGGTCGTATTGTCTCCCTACCTCGGCAAAGTACTTCGTGAAAGCCCTGCAGATAGTCAAAATTGACAGTTGGAGGATAGCCGAAATTGACAATTTGAGGACAGTAAATCTAGATGCATGCAAGACAAGTCCACATCACCTTTCGAATACATCTCGTGCACTGCAATACGAGTACCCTTTCCTCTGCAATGAGTCAAGGTAGAACACCTTGTTGCTTTTCAGAATAGGTAGCAGCAGGATCCAGTGGTAGCTACATATTACACGTAAAGAATTAAAAATTTAATCTAAATTTGGGGGTGTGCACATGGAGACACTAATCTACGGGTGAAGTACTGATGAAAGCACTCACCTCTGGTTGTAGGGTACAAGTATATAATCCTTGTCGACCTGAGCAAGCAACCCTCTTTTGATGTAGTCGACAACGAAGTCTGCGTCGGTCCTAAACATCACCTCGGTGACCATCTGGGGGTCCAAGAAACCAACAGGTATGCCCTTAGATTTGGCATAGTTGGTCATGCAGCTGCACGGAAGTAACCAATTAATAAATGACATATATCCGTATATGCACGGATAGTAGGATACTTACAGCACCCAAGACCGTAGGATTGACAAGTCGAGCGCATCTTTGTTCAGTAAATTGTGCAGGTCTTCGAAGGTCAGCGAGTAGGTCCCAATGTCGTTATGGAACTCTGCCACGGTGTACTTGACCATGATGTGCGTCGGACGCTGCTTCCTGGTCTGGTTTGTCCTCTTCATGTACCATGCATGCAGGCTCTGGCATGCTAACCCCATGGTCGAAATTACGGTATCGGAGGCCATGGGCATCCCCAGAGCGAACGGTATGAGAGCTGGCGCACTCTTCTCTCTCTCCTTCGCCGGGCTCTTCTTTGCTTTTCCCCTACAAGCCAGCTTCTTGAATGGTTGCCTCTTAGTCGGAGTCAGCTTCGTCATCGGAGGGGTATGCTGGCTAGTAGGCCGTGTGTCGGTCTGTGATGTCTGTGATGTAAGAACCTACGTATTAGGACACTAACTCTGAGGGCTATTATTACAGTACGAATTATGAAACTGGTGGGGGAATTACCTCATACAGGACGATGTCTTTCTTGGGCCATTGCACGAACGTGTGCACCGCATCCCCTAGAGTGGTAATCTCGTCGTTCGGCGGCTTCTCCAACGGAAAACCCTTGCAATGGTCAAAGACACTGTCCACCTGGACCCGTGCAAAACCCTCACATAGAGGGGCGCCATGGATTGTAGCCCCCGTCGTGCATGGTTGCGCCATCCGACAGGCAGCCTCGATCGGGAAGAGACCGGCCAGCACCATAAGCTTGCAGGAGGCGGGTTCCTACAAACAGTGCGCATTAACATGTTGAATTTCATCGCTTTTCACTTTCGAATGAATTAACATAGACAAACGGTCATTACCTGCAGAAAGTCCACCAGATACTTTGGAGAGGGCTCCGTCTGCGAAGACCCCGGCGCAGATGCGCAGCTACTACGGTGGCCAAGAATGGGGGTCGGTACTTCCCCTGCTACAAGGGGGGTGCGCTGTGTCGCCTTTCTTAGCTCTTCATACATGGACCGCATCTCCAACAACTGCTGCAGGAGTGCTTTGTCCCGAACAGCGAACTCCGATCGCATCTCCTCCTTGAGCCGTTCATCGCGGGCTTGGTGGGATCTCTTTCTCCTCTTAGCCGCCTCCTCATCATCAAGGAAACCATGCCTCCAAGGCACAGTGGCACCGAGGCCGCGCACGCGGCCTGGATGCTCTTTGTTTCCTAGCGCCGCTGTGAGGATATCCCTGTCCCTCCTCGGGTTGAACTCTCCGGATGCCGCCTGCGCACTCAGCGTCACCTCCCTTTCACTGTAATTTCCTTCCACATCACGCAACATGTCATCTAAATGGTCATCCTCTGGCATATCCTCGTCGAAGTCGTTGTTCGGATTCGACATGTCCTGTTCCTCAACCTGAGTGGCACTTGTTTCTGCAGTTGGCTCTTCTCCATGGTGGACCCAACACGTGTACCCCTTTTTGAAACCACGTCGGATCAAGTGGGCCAATTTGAGATGAGTTGGTGAACATCTTAATATTCTGGCAGTCTACACAAGGACAGTACATATATTGTAAACCCTTCTTCGCCATGTCTTGCTCAGCAACCTTTTGGAAATCAAAAACACCTTTCATGTATTCCTCACCCACTCGGTTGTCATTATACATCCAGTCTCGGACCATCTGCAATTAATCAAATTCATACACATGCTAGTTAGTAAATCAATGGAGATCGATATTGATGATGAAATCAAGTAATGTGTATGCCTTGGGAGCAAGTACCAACCTTGGTTCGATCCTCAAATTTTTGCCCCCAAATGCTCCCCCGGCCTTTCGAGATTTCGCTCTTCCTTGCCCCAAATCTCTTCGAACTGGACAGTGTAGGTCGAGCAAGAGAGAACAACTAGCTCAAAACATCCGCCAAAAGACCTTTTATACCAGGTTCAATACAGACGGTTCTATATAATACCGTCAGTAATATCGGTGCATTTTTGAACAACAGAATATCACTAACAGGTTTCACTCTATTAACCGTCGGTAATATCGGCGCATTTTGTGATACTATGACAGAATATCACAGATGGTTATGAACTCCAAACCGTCCGTGATAATTACAATATCACAGACGGTTCCTAGGTCAAAACCGTCCGCTTTACTATCACAGTCGGTTTTTACTTCGGAACCGTCTGTGATTATCATTGTCGGATTTTACATCAGAACCATACGTGATTATTGCAATCGGTTTTTACCTCAGAACCGTCTGTGTTAATTATAAAATCAACAATCTGCAAGATTATCACAGACAATTTTAAGGTCCGAACCGTCGATAATATCCCGGATTGTTTGTTTGCATTCGACTACTGGTCATCAGTTGTTCCACTTATTTTTCATATTTGGTTCTATCTTCAAAGAATTTTGAGACTATTACAGTCGGTCCTGAAATTAAAACCGTCTATAATCTTACAATCAGAGACGGTTTTGAGTTAAAAACCGTCTTTGTTGGCAGCAGTATTTTCTTGTTAACATTTTCACACAGAACATCATTTGGTGATTATCAGTTACATAATCAATCAAAAAGCCAGATATGTAAGGAAAAGAAATTTCTATTTCTTACAATCCTTGCGTACATAAGAGATACAATTAAGCGACCAATTAATTAGCGTCGACCTGTTCCGAAAGTAACTTACAAAGTTCTCCTAGGGACGTATTGGCATCAGTAGGATCTACACTGGCCGCCCCAGGAGAACTACCAATGGCTCTAATACTATCAACATCATCTCTCAGCAAAGGAGTGGATTTGGCATCAGTAGGATCATCCAAGAAATTAAAGTTGACACAACAAAGGTGGAGATGAAGCTACAACTCAAAGCACTCTGCCAAGTGCAGAATGGCAAAAGACATCCCCTCAGAATGCTTCTCCAGCGCCTCTTTTTTTTTTGGAGAGTTCTGCACAAGGCAGCTTTCTCCTCCTGCACATATGCTTCTCCAGCTTCTCCTAGGGACGTATGCTGGGAGGGTGAAGATGATTGCCAAGCTTCGGAGTGGATTTGGACGTGGAAGTGTGAGCCTTACCCCAGAAAGTTGATCATCCAAGAAAAGCTGATGATACAAAGGTGTTGAAGAGGGGATATTGGAAGGATTATTGTGGATCTCCAAAGGTGGAGTCGATGCAACTGGAGGGGTTGCAAGGGGCAATGTGGCAACACAGGCCTCAGCACCCTCTAGAGTCTTCGCTGCAGCTCCACTGGAGGATCTTTCATCATTTCTAAGTCTCTTCTTTCGAGGGAGCATTTCCTCAGGCACCTGTGGATTTCGAAATGCATTTGTTTCGAGGTAATCAAGTCATAAAAGAAAGATCTGCATTAGAGTTTCAGAGAGGACTTAGTTTCTGAAGATCCTGATCGAGTTCATTCCTTATCTCTTCCTCATCACTCTCAATTTCAATAACCTCATTGGAATCTCGGCTAGCCATTAAGGTGGGAGTTGAGGAGGGAATAAAGACAGGGATTTAGGAGCCTCGCTATTTATAGAAACAGAAGGTGACAGTTCATATGCGCGGGTGCCTCGAGTTTTAAAAAGCGCACTACTGGTTTTCAAGGTCAATAAATTCATGATAACTTCTCGGGAGATAAACTGCAACATGGAAAAGGGAGTTGAAGAGTCAGATTAGATAATTCGATGAAAATTAAATTTGAAGTAAATAATTAAGTATCTTCATCTGCTCAGTTATTATGTGCGGTTATCAACAATTGCATGTAGATAATTCGAAGGGTGGGCACTGTTGGGACTACCACAGACGATTGGGATATCAAACCTGGAAAAGACACAACACACTGTTGAGAATTTGAAGTGGAGCGCACTACTTTCTTTTCAAGATCAATACCGTCATGATAAATATTCTCGGGAGATAAACTGGAACACGGCAAAACAGTAGTGCCCACTTTGGAAGTTGAAGCGTCAGATTACATAATTCGATGCAAATTAAATTTGAAGTAAATAAATAAGTCTCTTCATTTGCGCTGTTAATTATTATGTGCGGTTATCAACAATTTCATGTAGAGAATTGTACTGTTGGGACTATCACAGACGGTTGGGAGATCAAAACCGTCTGTGTTAATATTACAGACGGTTCTGATGTCCGAACCGTCTTTAATATGTCTGTTGAATATTGAACTGTTCGACTTCTACAAATAGTTGTTCCCTCCCTGGAGTTTTGCTTCCAGTTGAACCGCTAAGACGGTTTGGAGTTAAAAACCGCCTGTGATATTACTATCAAAGACGGTTTGGAGTTAAAAACCGTCTGTGATATTGATAGAAGTTGAGAATTCGAGGCAGCGGACACTGTTGGGACTATCACAGTCGGGCCTTACATAAAAACCGTCTCTAATGTGACTATCACAGACGTTTTTTTACCTCAGAGCCGTTTGTGATATTCAAAGCACGTTGATATATAACTTCTATATTCTTTTTACATTATTTGCATGGGACCTGCGACTTCTATATTCTTTCTATATTATTTGAAGAGCTCCGATGGACTGCCCTCACAAGCCAAAGATCGCGATAGTCATTCCTGTATCGCACACAGTGTACATACCTTTGTATGGTCGAATGTTCGACAAAAGCTAAAGAAAGATAAAGAAAGAGGGAAGATTGCATGCAGTCCAAGAATGTGCTGGAAAATTGGAAAGTTGACATAAGAACAAAGTTTTCAATAATTTTTTTCATCACTTACAAAAAAAAGTAAAAATACAGAATGCTAGGTCAAGGAGTGGTCTTAGCCCTGGCTGCATCTAGAATAAAGTCAGTTTGACTTGCAGCCAGGACGCAGGACTCCTCCAGTGACAAGTTGTCCTTCTCAGGATCAACTACTACAGCGTCGAGAAGGCCTGCGACCTCCCTCAGCTTCGCGATGGTATCCTTCATTGTCAAACCGCAGCCAGCGATAGTCATATCCGCGGCTTTCTTCTCCTCGCGAAGACGCCTCGTCCTCGCCCTAGCATTGTCACCATCCGTGAGGAGCTTGTGCTCCTCCTGGAGGGCCCTCAGCTCGGCCTTGACTTTGCCAGTGTCTTCCACGGCTCCCCTTCCCTGTGCAAATCAACAGGTCAAGAATGTATTGAACAGGGATTAACAATACAGGGGTAAGTCCAAAAGATTGAGAGTTCTTACCGGGGAGGGCGACGCTGACGATGCCATCGAGGATGCCATTGGCGCAGAGAAGCTAAGGAGTCAAACAGTCTGAGAACTATAAAAACTTGTAAAGTAAATGACAATTTTTCCACTGTCAATTTATAGAACTTCCAAAGTGATGCTTCGTGTTCTCCCAGGCGCCGCGCGCGAAGATCGGAGAGAATGATCAGAGTTGAGAATTCGAAGCGGCAGTACTTTTCCAGTCAGTTCAGACATCAGAACCATCTGTGATAAGTATACTATCACAGACGCTTCGTAGTTCACAACCGACTATATAAATCACAGTCGGTTCTGAGTTATGAACCGTCTGTGATAGTCTACTTATCACAGACGGTTCTCAGCTGTGAACCGATTGTATATATCACAGTCGGGTTTTAAGTTAGAACCGTCTGTGATAAGTAGACCATTACAGACGGTTCTCAGCTGGGAACCGATTGTATCTATCACAGTCGGGTTTTAAGTTAGAGCCGTCTGTGATAAGTAGACTGTCACAGACGGTTTTGTGTTCAGAACCGTCTGGTTTAATGTCACAGTTGTTTTTGACATCAGAACCGTCTGTGATATCTGAACATATTTTCCCGACAGGCCTTCGCAGACGATTTTCCATTGAACAGTTCATACCCGTCTGTGATGTGCCGTCCAGGATGTCTGTTTCTGTGGTAGTGGCATCAGTAGGATCTACACTGGCCGCCCCAGGAGAACCACCAATGGCTCTAAGACTATCAACATCATCTCTCAACAAAGGAGTGGATTTGGCATCAGTAGGATCATCCAAGAAATTAAGTTGATACAACAAAGGTGGAGATGAAGCTGCAACTCAAAGCACTCTGCCAAGTGCAGAATGGCAAAAGACATCCTAAGAATGCTTCTCCAGCGCCTCTTTTTTTTTTTTGGAGAGTTCTGCACAAGGCAGCTTTCTCCTCCTGCACATATGCTTCTCCAGCTTCTCCTAGGGACGTATGCTGGGAGGGTGAAGATGATTGCCAAGCTTCAGAGTGGATTTGGACGTGGAAGTGTGAGCCTTACCCAGAAAGTTGATCATCCAAGAAAAGCTGATGATACAAAGGTGTTGAAGAGGGGATATTGGAAGGATTGTTGTGGATCTCCAAAGGTGGAGTCGATGCAACTGGAGGGGTTGCAAGGGGCAATGTGGCAACACAGGCCACAGCACCCTCTAGAGTCTTCGCTGCAGCTCCACTGGAGGATCTGTGGGACCCTCATTTGAGGAATCCGGTGGCAACCGCCCAAGTGGGTTGCACTCAGAAAAGGTACATTGCAGCTCACAACCACAAGATGCATTATATAAAAATGCGAGTAATTAAAAACAAGTGCTGACCACAAGGACCAACATTACAATAACTTAGCGCCAAAATGACGCATTTAAACGTTGATATAAATTAAGGAGTTTTCGACACAAAGGTCGGCACAAAATAAAACAACGATAGTAAGCAAAAGAACTTCATCTGTCTTCTTTTTCAGCAGCAGCGGTGTTGTACGGGCCTTTTCCACATCTGACTCCACCTTGGTACATAACCCTCTAGCAAGCTGGGTCTTCAGTTTCTTCTTCTTGTTCCACATTGGGTTCAAGACCGTAAGATTCAGGGTCGACGAATCCTTCTTCTAAATTTGTTTGTAAAAGCAAGGGTGAGCACATTGTCCACATGGTGCTCAACAAGTCCCAAATAAGAATGCAAGTATATATAGATGAGGGGGAAGTTTCTCAAGGAATAGCTCTTTGGCTTTATATATGTATATAGAATAGATTTTCACACTTGGTTTTGAAGAAAAGATCTTTATTTTCGAAAGTGAGGCTTTTAAAACCCTAAGCTAAATTCTTAGAAAATGTTGTGTGAGGCGGTCTTTCATGAGTCACCACTTTATTCAGATTTTGTGAAAAACTTTACAAAAGCTACTTGTGCTGCATCGACGTGAATAGAATCCGCAGCGCGCAGACTCCATAACCTGGGAGCTCAGAATATCCGATACTTTTTAAACTTTGCAAAGGTGTACCACCTTAATCCACAGATCATTCGGCTTTCAAGTCGGTACCTCTCCATGCGACTCTTACGCATGTAACAAGGCCGAGATGACACAACAGTTTACAGTCCTAGCATTAACTATTCCCTGCCCGGTAAATAGACAGTCAAGTCTCAAGTACCGTTGTGGGTCCTCCCCACTACCTTACTTCCTAGCCTGGGTCTATGTTCTCGCAAGACACATAGCCTTTCTTGATTACAGTCGCGCACGACTTAATCTGGCATAGGGCGTCTTCCTTCTTTCCACCTTTTTCTCTCATGATTTTTCTGAACTCACATCACTCATGGCCTTCTGCGGCCCACCAGTTCTCGCAAGACATTGGATCGACAACCATTGCAGGGAAAAGCTAACACTAAAGAAAGCTACTAAGTTGCGCCCGTCCCATAACCGGGCAAGTGGTTGGTACGTTTTTCATGCCGCATAGAAGCACAACACAAGGTTCTAGTCCTCATGAATCTCTAGTGAGGAGTCTTTCACATTCCCAGTGCGCACACAGCACCATCCAATCAAACCATCCTCACTATCGATTCCAATCATATTTTCTTTGAAAAAAAGGGGCTCTGAATATACTTTTCTCGTATGTGACCATTCAACATTTATCATATAATCTTAGGCGTAGCATAGCCTAAGCATAATACTCTAGGGTGACAAGGGTGCATGGATAATCAATCATAAAAGGGGCTTTACAATTATTTAGGTCATATCTATCATTTCATTGGAACATAACTCTTATTTGAATCCAAGGCATGCATATACTTGAAAACAGTTAACATACTTCATTTCAAAATATTAGGCTAGACGTGATCAAGGGTTTGAGACTTTCCTTGCAATGATGGGTCTAGCTGCTCAGATGAATCCTCGAAGATCTCCTCTGTTCCTTCAACGTCTGGTTCCATGGCGGATACAAACAACACATACACACTATATAAGCATACAAGTACTAGAAAATAATACGTAAATACATCATGCATGCAGGGGTAAGGGTTTGGACAAGGTCACTTGACATTCATCGAAGAGATGGGCTCAAAAGGACTTGAATGTCGAAGGGCTGACATTCGGCTCATGGCTTGACATAGCCCTAAATTGGTACTAGGTTTGTTTTCTGGAGATGTGGCAATAGGGAATATTGTAGAGCATGGTTCAAAAGGCTTAGTGGACAAAGTGGCATTTCAATTGATCAAATGTAACAAGTCTAAATCATCTAATGCCACTGGTGGACATGCACTGACATAGTGCTAGACATGGCCAGAAACTAGGGCATTGCATAACTTTTCACTCAGGACTCCAATTGGTGCACAACTTTGTCTGGGGTTTAGGCCTTGATAACAGCTACAAAACTCTCAACAGGCTCAAGGGCAGAAAGTGGCCGGAAGGTGGCCAAATCTGGTGAGCAAACACGGTGGCCTGAATCACTGGACAGTAATCTTGGCATGATCATAACTTTTGATCTAGGCCGATTCAGGGTTCGAGCCAGTGGAGTAAATTGCTCAGGGGGTTGAGGCCTAGCTAGATGACAAGGTTTCATCGGTTGGTTTGGCCGGAAAATGAACTCCGGTGATCGGGGCCGAAGACGAAGGCACGGATTTGGGCGTTTTCGTTCCAGGGCGTTTGAACTCAATTCCACGCTCGGGAAGCATCTAGGGGTCATCACAAAGCTATTGGTGTAATCAATTTTGCCAGAGAATGGCTGGAGAAGCACAGCGGCGTTCTCCGGCGAACTGCCGAGGCTCGAACATAGAAATTCGACACTCGGGGCAAAATTGGCGATTCCAAGTTTGCAGGCTTGTTCCTCCTAGCTTACTGATCATTATTCTCTACTGGCACGAGGATCAATTTGGCTTGAATCACTCGGCATTAGGGAAACAGAGGATTACGGCTTTTCCGGTGATTGCCGGCGTTGAGGTTCGCCGGGGGTCAATTAACGGCTATGACACATACAGGGGGTTGAGGGGGTCTTACTGGTGAAGTTAGTTTGGAGGGGAAATCTACGGGCGAAGCTGGCGCCGTGAGCTTCAGGAGCAGCTCGCCGGGGAAGAAGGCCTTCGTGGCGGCGCTGATGAACTGGATTGTTCTCTGGTGGTGGAGGCTAAGGCTTGCAGTTGCGGGATGGTGTGTGAAGAGATGCTGGGCGAAGGGGGCCTTATATAGCAGCGGGATTGAGCTCTCGGGAGTTGCAGCAATCGCCGGGAATATACTCCCTGGCGCAGGAGCGGTCAGCGAGGCACATCGGGACATGGCGGGAGCTCTGCCAGAGACGGGGTATCGCGCGGAATCGGGATTTTGTCAGGACGGCGAGATAGCGATCTCCGGGATGGCAACCATGTGGCGTAAAGCTCCTGACAACAGCAGGCACGCGCGCGCGCGGAGAAGAACACGGCACAGCGAGGGTGAGGTGCTCCACGGTGGCGGTACAGTTGTGCGCGGCGGTGGCTACGTGGCTGCGATGGTGGCAGTGTGGGGAACTTCGCTGGCGACGAGTTCGGCGGCGAGGCAAAGCGGCGGGGCGCTGGTCGAATTGCTCTGGTTGCGGTCGTGCACACGGTCTCCTGGTCGTGGTCGAAGAAAAGGCCAGGGGCTTGTTTGCAAGGTTTTGGACTCACTTGCGAAGATTTGGACTAAATTGCGAGGATTTTGGTTCGGGAACTTGGGCCTATTTTCAATTCTAGAAATCTGAAGGGCTGATTTGAATTTTGACTTTGCAGATGAGTGTTACTAAATGTCTTAGACTCATCCAGCAGGAAAAATGGTGAAATCCGATAAGATCTGGTGGTTTTGACAAAAATCGAAAACAGGGTAAAATAGGGTAAACAGGGTAATTAGGATTTGAAACTTTTGTCGGGGCTGAAACTAGGGTTTCGGTTGAGATTTTGGAATTCTGCCAGAAGGGGAAAATGTTCAGAAAAATGAAAGAAAGATAATCACTTGATCAGATTTGGATTTGGAGATGATCTGGAACTTTTAGCCTTTTTTGGGTTTTCTGAAAAGGACTAAACTAAAGCACTTTTGGACTGAAATGTGAAAATGATCTGGGAGATGAAGTTTAGCTGCCAACTTTTTAGGTTAAGGTAGTGGCATACCTAAGATCAAGATAGGGTTGAGACATCAGGGATTCCAAAGAAGATATACTGACTCGCAAGCAGAAAAGATAGCGAAAACAAGGATGTTACAACCTACCCTCCTTAGGAATAATCTCGTCCTCGAGATTCCGATCAGTTTGAGAACAGGTAGGGAAAATTCTGACGCAGTTCTTCTTCTCTTTCCGAAGTTGATTCTTCTTTGGTGTGGTTATTCCATTGGACTCTGCAGAATTTTATGGTCCTTGACTTTAATCTCCTTTCACTGACCTCTAACACCTTGACTGGAAATTCCTGATATGTCAGATTTGGTTGAACCTCTGTTTCTGTGGGAGACACTTGCTCCGTTGGTTCTCTCAGGCATTTCCTTAGTTGGGATACATGAAAGACATCATGGATTCCTTCTAATTCAGGTGGTAGCTCCAGTTTGTATGCTACTTCCCCTCGTCTTTCCAAAATCTTGTATGGTCCTACGTATCTCGGGCTTAACTTTCCTTTCATCTGAAATCGTCGAACTCCTTTGTAGGGTGTTACTTTGAGATATACATAATCACCTATCTCGAAGGATAATTCTCTCCTTCTTCTGTCGGCGTAACTTTTCTGTCGAGACTGGGCCGTTTTCAATCTCTCTTGTATGATCTTCACGTGGGCTGTGGCATCCTCCACTAATTGCGGTCCTAAAAATTGTTTCTGTCCCACTTCGGTCCAATATAGTGGCGAGCGGCACTTTCTTCCATAAAGCGCTTCATAAGGAGCCATCTGTAGACTCACTTGATAACTATTGTTGTAGGTGAATTCTGCGTACGGTAGAAATTGTTCCCAAGAGTTTCCATAATCTAAGGCACACGCTCTCAACATGTCTTCCAAGATCTGGTTCACTCTTTTTGTTTGACCTCCAGTTTGCGGGTGGCAAGCTGTACTGAACTTCAACTGCGTTCCCAGGGACTTTTGTAGTTCTCCCCAAAATCTTGATACAAATTGTGCTCCTCTGTCTGAGACGATTGTTTTTGGCACTCCATGTAGCGTGACAATTCTGGTAAGATATAGTTCTGCAAGCTTTTTCGTCGTGTATTGCGTTCTCACAGGTAGAACATGAGCTACTTTCGTCAATCTATCGACTATAACCCATATAGAATCGTATCCTTGCTGGGTTCTTGGTAAACCAACTACGAAATCCATTCCAATCTCATCCCATTTCCACTCTGGGGTTGGTAGGGGTTGTAGCGGTCCTGCAGGTTTCTCGTGTTCTGCTTTCACTCTTTGACAGATCTCACAAAAAGCTATAAACTCGGCAATTTCCTTCTTCATTCCTTTCCACCAAAACCGATCCTTTAGATCTTGGTACATCTTTGTACTACCTGGGTGAATAGAGTACGGGGTACAATGGGCTTCTTGCAGTATCATGTTCTTGATTTCCTTGTCTTCTGGAACACAGATTCGGTTATGATACCACAAAATTCCTTCCTCGTCTTCACGAAGGTCAATTGCATCTTCGTGTTTCATGTCCTCTTTCATCTCTTGAATACTCTGGTCTATTTCTTGAGCTTTTCGGATTTGGTCCTTCAGCTCGCAATTCATTGTTAACGCGGCGACGGTTCCTTGTTCAACAAACTCTAAATTCAACTTCTCGAAATCTCTAAGCAATTGAGGTGATATTCCTAATGTCTTCGCTTGATTGCAGTAGGATTTTCTGCTCAAGGCGTCTGCTATTACATTTGCTTTTCCAGGGTGGTAGTGTATTCCAAGGTCATAATCTTTAATCAGCTCTAGCCATCTTCGCTGTCTCATGTTCAAGTCTTGTTGGGTGAAGATGTATTTCAAACTCTTGTGGTCCGTGTAGATTTCACATCTATTTCCAAGTAGATAATGTCGCCAAATCTTTAGCGCATGAACAACGGCGGCTAATTCCAAATCATGAGTTGGATAATTCTCCTCATGTGGTCGCAATTGTCTTGATGCATAAGCTACGACTCTCCCTTCTTGCATAAGGACACAGCCTAGTCCTTGCTTTGATGCATCGCAGTAGACTTCAAAATCCTTTTTGTTATCTGGTAACATAAGGACATGTGCGGTTGTTAATATCTTCTTTAATTTCTCAAAGCTCTTTTCACATCCTTCTGTCCAGTCGAATGGAACATCCTTATGTCTGTTGAATATTGAACTGTTCGACTTCTACAAATACTTGCTCCCTCCCTGGAGTTTTGCTTCCAGTTGAACCGCTGAGAATTTGAAAGAAGTTGAGAATTTGAAGCGTCGATAACTGTTCGACAATTACAGTCGGTCCTTACATAAAATCCGTCTGTAATATTACTATCACAGACGGTTTGGAGTTAAAAACCGTCTGTGATATTGATAGAAGTTGAGAATTCGAGGCGGCGGACACTGTTGGGACTATCACAGTCGGGCCTTACATAAAAACCATCTCTAATGTGACTATCACAGACGTTTTTTTACCTCAGAGCCGCTTGTGATATTCAAAGCACGTTGATATATAACTTCTATATTCTTTTTATATTATTTGCATGGGACCTGTGACTTCTATATTGTTTCTATATTATTTGAAGAGCTCCGATGGACTGCCCTCACAAGCCAAAGATCGCGATAGTCATTCCTTGATCGCACATAGTGTACATACCTTTGTATGGTCGAATGTTCGACAAAAGCTAAAGAAAGATAAAGAAAGAGGGAAGATTGCATGCAGTCCAAGAATGTGCTGGAAAATTGGAAAGTTGACATAAGAACAAAGTTTTCAATAATTTTTTTCATCACTTACAAAAAAAAGTAAAAATACAGAATGCTAGGTCCAGGAGTGGTCTTAGCCCTGGCTGCATCTAGAATAAAGTCAGTTTGACTTGCAGCCAGGACGCAGGACTCCTCCAGCGACAAGTTGTCCTTCTCAGGATCAACTACTACAGCGTCGAGAAGGCCTGCGACCTCCCTCAGCTTCGCGATGGTATCCTTCATTGTCAAACCGTAGCCAGCGATGGTCATATCCGCGGCTTTCTTCTCCTCACGAAGACGCCTCGTCCTCACCCTAGCATTGTCACCATCCGTCTTCATGCGCTGAATGCGCTGGAAGAGATCGTCAAGGTCAAGCCGTAGCCGAGTGTGCTTCTCCATGAGGAGCTTGTGCTCCTCCTGGACGGCCCTCAGCTCGGCCTTGACTTTGCCAGTGTCTTCCACGGCTCCCCTTCCCTGTGCAAATCAACAGGTCAAGAATGTATTGAACAGGGATTAACAATACAGGGGTAAGTCCAAAAGATTGAAAGTTCTTACCGGGGAGGGTGAGGCTGACGATGTCATCGAGGATGCCATTGGCGCAAAGAAGCTAAGGAGTCAAACAGTCTGAGAACTATAAAAACTTGTAAAGTAAATGACAATTTTTCCACTGTCAATTTATAGAACTTCCAAAGCGATGCTTCGTGTTCTCTTAGGTGCCGCGCGCGAAGATCAGAGACAGAAATGATCACAGTTGAGAATTCAAAGCGCCAGTACTTTTCCAGTCGGTTCAGACATCAGAACCGTCTGTGATAAGTAGACTATCACAGACGCTTCGTAGTTCACAACCGACTGTATAAATCACAGTCGGTTCTGAGTTCCGAACCGTCTGTGATAGTCTACTTATCACAGACGGTTCTCAGCTGGGAACCGATTGTATATATCACAGTCGGGTTTTAGGTTAGAACCGTCTGTGGTAAGTAGACTATTACAGACGGTTCTCAGCTGGGAACCGATTGTATCTATCACAGTTGGTTTTTAAGTTAGAGCCGTCTGTGATAAGTGGACTATCACAGACGGTTTTGTGTTCAGAACCGTCTGGTTTACTGTTACAGTTGTTTTTGACATCAGAACCGTCTGTGATATCTGAACATACTCTCCCGACAGGCCTTCGAAGACAGTTTTTCATTGAACAATTCATACCCGTCTGTGATGTACCGTCCAGGATGTCTGTTTCTGTGGTAGTGATCGTCCAATGGTCGGTACACGACAAGTCTTTGGATTCTTGCCTTGGAGGATCAGGGTTAGTCCATTCGACCACAAAATCTGCAAGGATCTGAGACTTGACCACAGTACGAGGGGTGAAATGGATGTCAAATGTTCCCAGTCCATAGTCCACTTCGCAATTCGATCAGATTTCTCCGGGTTTCCGATAATATCTCTCAAGGGGAAAGACGAGGGCACTATAATTTTATGTGCCTGAAGGTAATGTCGTAACTTGCGGGAAGCCATCAGTAGCGCGTAAAGTATCTTCTGGACCTCAGGGTAACGCTCCTTAGGACCATGAAGTACCTCGCTCACATAATAGATGGGTCGTTGCACACCTTCTCTTACTGTGATCAGAACAGCGTTGATCGCATGAGGTGTGGCCGCCAAATAAAGAAGTAGTTGTTCCCTGTGACCAAGGAAACCAACACTGGCGGACTAGATAAGTATGCTTTAACCTCCTGGAATGCTTTCTCGGCTTCATCCGACCTGGTAAAACCATGGTGCTTGTGGAGAGCTTTGAAGAAGGATAATCCCCTCTCGCCTAGTCGCAATATAAATCGACTTAAAGCCGCCATGCGGCCTACTAGGCACTGGACGTCCTTCATGGTCGAAGGAGACCTCATTTGCTCGATGGCCCTGATTTTCTCGGGATTAACCTCTATTCCTCTAGGACAAACGAGAAAGCTAATAGTTTACCAGATGAAACCCCGGAAGAACACTTTTCTGGGTTTAATTTTATTCCAAATCGGTTTAAATTACAAAAGGTTTCAGCAAGATCATCTAAATGAGTCAAGCTTTTCAAGCTTTTTACAACCAAATCATCTACGTAAGTTTCAAGATTACGCCCCATCTGGGAAAGAAAAGTCTTTTGCATCAAGCGCTGGTATGTGGAACCGGGGTTCTTGAGACCAAATGGCATTCTGACATAGCAGTAGGTGCCAAATGGTGTGTTGAAGGCAGTCTTCTCTTCATCTTCTTCTGTCATGCTAACTTGATGATATCCTGAGTAAGCATCCAGAAAACTCATCAGTTCACAACCCGCAGTAGAATCGACCAACTGATCGATGCGGGGAAGGGGAAGTCATTCTTCGGGTAGGCACTGTTTAGGCTGGTGTAATCGACGCACATGCACCACTTCCCATTTGACTTACGGACCATGACCGGATTTGCAAGCCATTCCGGATGTTCGACTTCTCGAATAAACCCGACTGCTTGGAGTTTGTTTAACTCTGCGCGGATAGCTTCTTGTCGATCAACAGCAAAGCGTCTAAGCTTCTGCTTTATAGGTCGCTGTCCAGGTCGAATTAGTAACCTGTGCTCGATTACCTCCCTTGGGACACCGGGCATGTCGGACAGTTTCCACGCAAACACATCTGCATTAGCCTGGAGGAAGGTAATGAGTTCGAGTTCCTATTTGTCGTCCAGGCCTGACCCAATCCAAATTTTCCTAGATGGATCATCCGGGCATAATGGAACCAGTTTTAGCTTCTCTGGTCGAGGGGCGACTTTGATCATATCCGCTCCCGTGGTGGTAATCTTGACATCCCGAAGGGGAAGTTGATCCACGAGCTCCAGTGATAACCGATCGCAAGTCGATGCCACATTGCGGCTTCCTCAGACTGAGATTACGCCTTTGTGGCCAGGTAGCTTGCTGCCCTGATAGGCATAGTGCGTTGCCATCATAAATTTAGCGAGAGTTGGCCTCCCAAAAATCACGTTATAAGCCAAATCACAATCAATTACATCGAAAGTAACTAACTCTGTTATGAAATTATCGTGTTCACCCGGTGTGACTGGGAGCACCACCTGTCCCATTTGCATCTCGTCCAATGCCTTGACCAGTAAAAGGTCTAAGGAACTGCCTCCATCGATCAGGACCCTTTCGACTCTCGCGTTACTGATTATTGGAGTAATGGCCAGAGGTAATTTCAATGGTCGAGTAAGCCCAACGGGACAATCAGAGCGATCGAACGTCAAAGGAGTGTCCGACCAACAGGGGTATTGAGGTTCGCCAAGGGGAGCTTCTGCTTGGTTAACTTATCGATGAAATGCTTTAAACTGTCATTTAGAAACAAAAGAGAAGGAACCTCCAAAAATGACATTAACATAATTACGAGGAACCTGGTAGGACATTTCTTCATCCCTGTCGGTGTCTCTAAGCCCGCAAGTCTGCTCTTTCGATGGCAAAGTTGGCATCGGCCCAATTCCCTGGTAGAAGTCATCTAGTTGCTTCAACCAGCTCCGGCAATTTTTGAGGTCGTGTCCCAGAGAGTTGTGGATCGGACAGCACTTCTTGCCTTCCTGCGGGTTAGTTGGTTTTTCTGGCTGGTCCGAATTGCAACCACCAGAGGCAGTTTTATTTTTAAATGAGAACTTATTACCTTTCGCCGGTGGCGTCTTTTCCACGACTGCGACCTCCCGGTACTGTCCGGTTCGATTCTTTTTGGTTTTCTTTGACTTCCCGCTCGACGAAGACTCCAGCTTCTTGCATGCATCCTCTTTTTTCACGTCCTTGAGACCTGGTTGGGGTGGTAAATTTCCTTTATCGACCATCCTATTCCATGCAATGGCCTCAGCCGCATCTAAATAACAATCAGCCATATCAAAGAGATCGGCGACTGATCGAGGGGGGTTGATAAGTAAATCTTCCGTGAATCTCCAATATCGAACAGCGTGCTTAAACACCCTGATAACGGAGTTATTGGATATGTTTGGGATGTTATTTCTCACCCCGACAAACTTTTTGACAAACTGTCAGAGAGTCTCCATAGAGATTTGTCGTAGACGATGAAGACCGTCTTCTTTCCCGGGTTTTTGATAACAATTCTGAAAATTGTTGAGGATAGCATCACACAACATTTCCCAATTATATATCAAACCCTCGTGCTGATTGAATAGCCAGGTCCTTGCCAGCCCCTCAAGAACCATCGACAAATAGTTGGCCATGACGCGATCATCCCGTCCTGCCGCTTGGATAGCGGTAATGTAAATTTGAAGGAACTCCGACGTAAGCACCTGGCGACTTTCTTTTGAGTTTTTGTTAATTTCACTAACTCCCTTCATTTTTGCAGTCCGGCCATACCCGGCTGTCTGGGAGAAGGTGGAGAACCTCCTCGGGAGGTACTATGCCGACAAGCACGAACGTATCGTGCGCGTCATCGGGGAGGGTCCTCCTTGGAACTTGGTGGCCGAGGCCTTTGGGCTAAGCCTACCAGAGAGGACGCCTCTCCCGACCCCCGGCTTTCACAAGCGGGGGAAGGAGGCCGCCAGGGGTTCCTAGCAGAAGTGTGCCAAGGCTCAGAAGGCCCCCGGTCCGGCAACGACACTGGGCTCTATGCCCATGAAGGCCCGGGACGCCACCCCTGGGTCAGGATGTGCGCGAGCGCCTTCTAGGCGCAAGGTGACACCCCCCCCCCCCCCGCCGGAAGAGCACTCCGGGGGGGTAGCAGAGGTGCAAGAGTTCGCGCACCTTCTCGAGGCCTCAGGAGAGGCCCGGGGGAAGGAGCCGGCCGGTGACGAGGGGACGTCTGACTCGTTAAATTACGCCCCCTCGCCACCTCTGGCGATTGCACCTCCGGTGGCGCCGGGACTACCGGAGCCAGAGCGGCTGGAGGTTCGTTTCGTGGAGGCTTCCCCTCCTCGTGTCGAATGGCCTGTGGACGAGGTGGGGAGCCCCTCGGTCTACGAGGTCCCCGCGGCGACGGAGGTTCCGAGGGCCTCATGGCCTAGAAAGGGGTAAGGGCTCCTCATCCCTCCCCGGGGTGGCACCCCCTCAGAGAGCTCGTCCACCTCCTCTTCGGCCACCTCCTCAGCGGCAAGGACCCTGGCCACTGCCACTCCTGGCCACTGCCACTCCGGTCCACATCACTCCCGCAACCTTCGTGAGGGGGCCTGCCGGCGCGGACGGGTCCGGAGCCGTCGGGAGGGAGACCCCCTTGCTGTCCGCGGGGGAGGTCTTCCGGTTTGCGGAGGGGCTCCAGACCCGGAAGGTGCAGGAGTACGTCTCACAAGGGACGCTCAGCGACCGGTGCGGGGAGCTGTAGTCGCTACATATCCAGGTTCGTTCCCGGATCACCACGTCATTTATTTCTAAGATTTTCCTAATTCTTGGGTTTCGAATAACCTTCGTGCTTACAGGGGGCGGCCCTCGCCTAGGGCATCGAGGTGTGCTTCGATAAGGCGCTAAAGGAGGTGGAGGGGAAGGCCACCGCTATTTTTGAGGAGCGGGACGATGTGCACCGGGAGTTGGCTCGAGTCTGGGCTCAACTCCACGCCTCGGAGGGCACCAACGACCGGCTCCGGAGAGAGGTGAGGGCATAGGAGGATGCCATCCGGGAGCTCGAGGGCTTCAGTGCCCGGGCTGTGGCGAAAGCGGGTCGCTCCGTCCTCTCGGCCCTCGAGGGGCACAGAGTGAGCCCCGACCTGGGAGGTACCTCCGATGCGGTGCCAGCAACGTTCGCGGAGGCCACGAGTTTTCTTAACGCGCAAGTCTCCGTGATCCCAGAGGCCGCCGACGCTCGAGCCCTGCAGCCGGGCGATCTTCGTGGTGGCCTCCACCGCTGGACTCGTGGAACTCCGGGGGATCGGCGCCCGGGCGATCGGGGGCCGGATCCCCTGAGGCTCCCCCGAGTTCTTCGTGCCATTGGGTCGAGAAGTGGAGCAGCTCCCCGGGGCTTTTACGACCGGATCGTGCGTGTGTGATTCCCAGCACCGGCGCCCCCGAGGGCGAACACCGCGGCCCCGGCGGAGACCTCCCAGGAGGAGGGCAACAATGTCCAAGTATGAGCCTCCTCCCGGGCCTTTAGATAGGTCCTCCTTTTGTTTTAGGATTTTTGCTCCTGGTAGCTTCTTAGAAGAATCCCCGGAGACTTGTATATAAAACTTCCTTTTAATGAAATGGAATGAATTTTTTGCTAACTCTTGAATTCAATTCATAAGGCGCCCCGGGAGGTTACTCCCGGGGTAGGGCTCCCGAGAGTTGAGCACAACCTTAGAGGCGCCCCAGTGGTGCGAGGAGCCTCTCCAAGGATAAGGCCTCTGGGCTCCAGAGGGTATCACTAGGGCGATGCCCAAGCTGCCTTAATTTTGCTAAGTCTCCTCTCCGGAGGGTGTGGCAGGGGTGTCTCCCGAGAGCCGATCCGATTGCGGTGGCTCCCAGACTGGCACCTTGATAACTTCGACAACCACTGCGCCGAATTGTCCCCTCCGCGATTAGGGTCCCGAGAGTTCCACCGCTTCGAAGACTCCCATCGGCGGGCTACGAGTATTGGCCCGAGAACTTGCTTCGGGAGGCCCAGCGGAGTATACGAAGCTTGTATCGAGACCTAACCCGAGAGCTATCAGAGGGCCTCCGGGATTGTTAGGTGTAGGAGCCTCCGGAGGGGGACTGTCCCCCCTGGTATTTCCCACGGGAGTTAAATTCCCCTAGTTGTATCTTGCATTTGCCCACTGGGGGGGTTGTCCCCCGGTTAGATGTACCGATACCCACCGGGGGGGAAGATGTCGTCCGGTTAAATATATCAATAAAGCTAAGTTTGCTTGTTCCTTGACTTGTTTTTGAAATTTTCCGAGTCCAAATGATGGTCTGGGAGAGGACAATCCGGGCATGAGTTACCCCCCATAGCAGGTTGTAGCTTAGCCCCATGCGCTATGGGGAAGGAGTGAAGGGCCCGGATGTTAATGAGTACCGGGGCAAACATTCTCCAAGAAGATTTTCCAAAGATCCCGGTGAGAAATCACCCGGTCGCCGTGAGAACGGGGAGCCGGGTAAAAAACCACCGGGAAAATTTTTCGAAAGTCCCGGTGAGAAATCCTCCAGTTGCCGTGAGAACGGGGATCCAAGTAAAAACCTCTGAGTGTTTGAGGGGGGACTAGTCTCTCAAATTGACTCGTTACCTCAGTCATTGAGGACTGGGTTGCCGCTTGCCCCCTCAGTCCACGAGGGGTGATTGTAAGCCACCCTATGGGAGCAGGGCTCCCGTCATAGGGACTCTTAGGCTGCGATAGCCTACATCCTCATGGGGAGGGCATCCTCAATGGGAGGGCATCGTCTTAGATACGGTAATGTAAGAACCTGGAATGAACTCGAGTTGGAGAAAAAAACCCAATTGTATTGATAGAACTTGAAATACAACACATCCCCCCACGGAGCCGCGGCGGGGGAGGGAAAGTGAATACAACGTCCTTGGATAGTGCCTCCCCCTACGAAGTCGCGATGGGGGAGGGAAAACACCCGGAGGCTAGACATAGAACTTGCGAAGCAAGTCTATGTTCCATGTATGCTTCAGCTCTTGATCTTGGAGGTTGGAGAGTTTGTAAGCCCCCGAGCCCAGGACTGCAGAGACCCTATAGGGTCCTTCCCACTTGGGGGAGAGTTTGCCCTGGGCTTGGGGGTCAGTCACGTGCTTGAGGACAAGATCCCCAAGGCAGAAAGCTCTCGCGCGGATGTGCCGATTGTATGCATGCGCCATTTCGCACTCGTAGATGGCGTGGCGGAGGAGCACTCGGTAGTGTTCTTCTTCGAAGAGGACGACTTCCAGCCGTTGATTGGCTTCGTTGTCTTGGTACATCGCAGTCGTAGCTCCATCCAGGAGTTCAACCCACAGTGACCAGAAGCCGATCTCCGAGGGGAGAACCATTTCCACCCCATACACGAGTGAGAAAGGCGTGCGCCTCATCGCTCGACTCGGCGTTATGCGCATGGAATAGAGGATGCTCGGGAGCTCCTCCGCCCATGCGCCCCGCCTAGAGGTAGCTTGCTCAAGCCTTCGGCGTAACCCCTGTAGCATCACGCTGTTGACCCTCTCAACAACCCCGTTGCTCTGAGGGTGAGCGACAGAGGCGAAGTGGAGGGTAGACCCAAAGCCTTCGCAGAATTCCCGGAAATATGCTGAGTCGAATTGGGTCTCGTTGTCGACAGTGATTTCCCGGGGGACCCCAAAATGACACATTATATTCTTCCAGAAAAACCGCTGCACTGCTCGGAAGGTAATGCTGGCCAACGGTTTGGCCTCCACCCACTTGGAGAAATAATCAACCGCGACCACCGCATACTTGTAGCCTCCGGGCACCGGGGGGAAGGGACCAAGGAGGTCCATCCCCTAGCGCACGAACGCCCAAGTGATGGGGATGGTTTGTAGTGCCTTGGAAGATAAATTGGAACCCTTGGCCATCTTCTGGCAGGCCTCGCACGCAGAGATAAGGTTCTTCGCTAGGGCTCCCCGAGTGGATATCCTCGAGGAGTTGAAGTCCTTCTGCCCGTGGAAGGCAGTGGAGCAGGGCAGAGGCCCCCCACTTGTAGAGCTTCCCTTCTAGCAGAAGGTATGCCTGTGCTTTGGCATGAAGTCCCTTTGCCTCAGTGTCACTGGGAGGATCCCCTTCCCACCTTATGAAGGAGACGAGGGGATCCATCCAGGACACCACCCGTGCGATCTCAGAGACCTCCGGGACACACGACTTCGCGATAATCTCCAGAAAGGCACCTCCGGGAAGAGGTTCCTGAGTGCTGGCTGCCTGGGCTAAGGCGTCGGCGCGGTCATTTTCCCTTCGGGGGATATGCCGGGCCTCCAAGCCCTCGAAGTGTTTTTCCATTTTGCGCACTTCCCCCAAGTAAAGACTCAGGTTCGCATCATCGCACAAGTAGGACTTGTCCATTTGGCAGACCACGAGTTGGGAATCTCCTTTGATAAGGAGGCGAAAGATCCCTAGGGAGCACACGAGGTGCAGTTCCAGGAGAAGGGCCTCGTACTCGGCGACGTTATTTGTGGTGGGGAACTCGAAGCTCACTACGTACTCCAGCGTCCTGCCTTCAGGGCTTCGAAGGACCACCCCCGTGCCAGCTCTAGCGAGGCACAAGGAGCCATCGAACATGAGCGTCCAATGGTCATTGCGCTGGGGCGGCTCACGGAGAGCTTCCCCTCCGTCCCTGGAGCGGGGGTCCATTCCACCACGAAGCCAGCGAGGACTTGTGATTTGATGGCGGAATGCCCTGTGAGGGAGAGGGAGAAGGGAGCAAGCTCAACCCCCCACTTCCCGACTTGGCCGGTTGCCTCCTTGTTCCACAGCACCTCCCCCAAGGGGAGGGACGATAGGACCATGATCGGGTGTCCAAAGAAGTAGTGGCGAAGCTTTCGGGACGCCATGAGGAGGGCATAGCAGATCTTCTCCATTTCCATGTACCCAGTCTTAGCCCCTTGAAGGGCTTCGCTCAAGTAGTACATGGGGCGTTGCTACCCGTCTTGCATCGCGCACACAGCGACTAGGGTCCCAACGAGGTAAAGGAGCAGGGGCTCTCCCGGAGACGGGCCTCACGAGCATTGGAGGGCTCGTGAGATACCTTTTCAAGTCATCAAAGGCCTCCTGGGCCTCGGGAGTCCATCGAAACCCCTCGAGCCCCCGTAGGAGTTTCAAAACTTGGAGGCCGCGCTCCCCCGACCGCCAGACGAAGCGGCTAAGCGCGGCCAATCGGCCGGTGAGCCGTTGTACCTCTTTGACGGAACATGGGGAAGGCATGTCTAGGAAGGCCTGAATTTTTTCGTGGTTAGCCTCTATGCCTCGCTGAGACACAAGAAAGCCAAGTAGCTTCCTTCTCGTACACCGAAGACGCACTTTTCTGGGTTGAGCTTTGAGCCATACTCGCGGAGGCTGTGGAAGGTCTCTGCGAGGTCGTCGACCTGACTGGTCACGCGCGAGCTTTTGATGACCGCGTCGTCGACATAGACTTTGATGTTGCGACCGATTTGGTCTTTAAAAACCAGTGACATGAGTCACTGGAAGGTTGCTCCCGCGTTCTTCAACCCGAAGGGCATGTGTACGTAGCAGAAGGTCCCGAGGGGAGTTATAAAACTTGTCTTTTCCTCGTCCCCTTCCGCCATCCGGACTAGGTGATAGCCCGAGTATGCGTCCAAGAAGCTCATTAGCTCGCACCTCGCGGTTGAGTCGACAAGTTGGTCGATTCGCGGGAGTGGGAAGTTGTCTTTTGGGCAAGCACAGTTGAGGTCTGTGAAGTCTACGCACGTCCGCCACTTGCCATTCGACTTCTTCACGAGGACAGGATTCACCAGCCACTTGGGATGCAGGACCTCCCGAATGAATCCTGCCTCCTGGAGCTTGATAATCTCGACCTTGATAGCCTCTTGGCATTCAAGGGAGAGCTTTCTCAGCTTCTGTTCGACCGGGGGGTGACCAGGGGTCACAGCGAGCTTATGCTCGATGACCTCCCGGGCGATGCCTTGCATGTCGAAGGGCTTCCATGCGAAGACATTGGAATTCTTGCGCAGGAAAGTTGCGAGTTGCTCCGCTTCCTCTTCGAAGAGATCCGCCCCGATCTTGACGGTCTTGTCCGCGTCGTCCGGGGACAGTGGGACCTTCCGGAGGTCCCCTTCTGGATGCAGCTTGGGGGGAGACCTCCCAGACGGGACGGCTATGGCGTCCGGCTCCGGGGAAGGGGTCTCTCCCCCAGGGGTCTTGATCATGTTGACGCTCCCGATCATCGCGGCGGCGCGCTCGTGCAAAGCGCGGGCCATGTCTTGGTCACCTCGGGCGGTGACCACGCCGTGAGGTCCAGGGATCTTCACTCAAAGGTAGCTCTAGTGGATCGCCGCCCCCAAGCGGTTGATCGTGGTCGTCCCCATGATTGCGTTGTATGAAGAGGGGAGGTCCACCACGTTGAACCGGACCATCTCTGTCCGGTAGGTGTCTAGGGCACCGAAGGTCATGGGGAGATCCACCTTCCCCACCGGGTGGATCGTCCTCCCCGGAACAAATCCCTTCAAGGGCCCTATAAGGGCTGCAGTAGCTTCTCGTCGACCTGCAACTCTCTAAACGCCTTCAGGTACAGGATGTCGGTGGAGCTTCCTCCATCGACGAGGATACGCGCCAGGTGGCAGTTGTAGACAGTGGCGGAGACTATGAGCGCGTCGTCATGGGGGAAGCGACAGGGACGCCCGACCACTTTGGTGGCCGAGACGTATGTAGCAACCCCACAACCTTGACCTCACGTGCATACTCCTTGCGCTGACACTTGGAGTCTCGCCCTGAAGCAGACCCCCTCATGATGACGTTGACACGCCTTTGGGTGGTTTGGAAGGGGAGCTCTTCTGTTGGGCCCTTTTCCCACACTTGTCCTTGCTGCTCCCCCGAGGGGCAGGAAGAGCCGGCAAAGCCAGCTAGAAGGGCAAGGAGGCAGGACACCCCCCTGCCCACGCTAGTCGAGGAATGCAGCGAAGTGTTGGAGAAGCTGGTGGCATTCCCGGGTAGCGTGGGTATTGGACTTGCGGAACGTGCACGATAGGCCCTACTTGCCTCCCGCTGCGGAACGTGCACGAATGGATGATGGAAGTCGAATCCAAGGGCAAAATTCTCTACGATGTCCACGCTGCCAACAGTGATAGCATTGAATGTTCATGTAAGGGTTTCCTTTGCTTCTGGTAAACATGGCTCCTCTTCTTTGTACGTTTCTCTTGGGATTCTGCAGTGGTGATGTTCTAGGTGCTATTGACTGCATCCTTGCCTGAGATATGGCTATGGAACTAGGGAATTGAATCCAGGGACAGAATTCTTTGCGATGCCCATGCTGTTTGCAATGAAAACATTGGATACTTGCACAAGGACAATGCTTCTGAAGATGGTTTCCTCTGCAATTGGGGCACATCATTCTTATTGGTCTGGGAGTTTGGTATGATGGTTGAAAACTAGAGGCAGTAGGAATTCTCCTTTTAGTTGAGTTTAGTTGTGGTTGCACTTGTTGAGGCATTCTTCTCTTCCGATCCTCTCCCTCTATATTTTCCTTCTGTGGAGGATTGGAACTCTGAGGTTCTTGCTGAAACAAAGGGTTTCTTGTCATAATATCTTCTTCCTGAGGAGTCTGTTCCCCGTCTTTTCCATTGCGTTGAGATCTTCTTCTTGCATCAACCATGGTGGCTCTGAAAAAGAAGTTTGGGCTGATCTAACTATCTAGGGCCAACTAAGACAACAATGCAGAAAATAATGCAAACTACTTTAGTGCATAAAATACTTAGGCTACTAGCCATAATATACAAGTTAACCATTGCAAAGCAACAGAGAATCACAAAACTATCAAGAGCATCACTAGCTCTATCTACACCAACCCCTAAGACACTCTGAAACAACAGAACGCACTCTCACAATCTTACCGAATTTTAGAAAATCCAAATAAAATTTTGAAATAAAAGTTTTCAAGAGCTACAAAGCTCATTGTTTTTATCAAAATACAATTTTCATCAAATAGTTTTCTAAATAAATTACGTCTTCCTGGCACGGCCAATCCCTAGAGGTGTCGTCCTACAGTCAAGTTCTCATGTTGCTCTGATACCATCTTTTCTTATCGCGCCCCGAAACTGGGACTACGACTACTCCTGTAGAGACCTAGCTCGCTGCAGCTAGTCCCATATATGCATAGCATACACATACCCTTGACGTCCCAGGATAAGTCAAGCACAGGAGTATATCACATTGCAACAGAGTAACTTACAAAATAGTTAAGCAGTGTGGCCTGCTGGCCTTGATATTACATAAGAAGATTACAATGCCTTCACGGCATTCATGGTTTAGCAAAATAACATCTACACAGCAGAAGGTAGGTGACCCACCCACAAAAGAGAAGTAGACAGCAGAACAACACACATCAGGGCTCTGGCGGAACTGACGCTCCTCCTTCTGGATCCAAGAAGTTCTCCACGCCTTCATCTTGATTGTTGATCGCTCCGTCTATTGATTTGTAGGTTGCAAGGGTGAGCACTTACGTACTCAGCAAGTCATAGGTAAGAGTAGATATATATAGTAGTGATGATATGAACCTAGACTAGTCAAGAATTATGGATGTTTATAAAATAATCTTTTTCTTTCACACCTCATCTCATGGCAGTACCTTTCATAATATAACATCATCATTCATGTTCACTAAATTATAGTACTACCGCGACACGTCGACACACGACAACCCACGGCAGCACTCCTTATCATGACAACACATGTCATTTGGTTAATCTTGATTAAAACATATTTTATTTAGAAAATAATACTTATGTCACACCCCGTGGATTTAATCCACCGCAGCAGACTCCTATAAACCCGGGAGCTCGGAGTATTCGAATACGTTTTTAACTCTGCAGAGAGGTACCAATTTACCCGCAAGATATTCCACTTTCAAGCCCATCCTATCATAACAAAATGATTAGACCCCTCCTCACAACCATGTGTGAGTGGCAAGGTGGAGATAACAAGAACTTTTGTTATGTCTCACTCACAATTCACCCCCGACCCTGTGGCTCTCAGCGAGACACAGTTGTGGCAGGTTGTATCCAAACCTCCACCCCTACATATGTTTCCATTACTGGATCAACGTGCGAGATCACCTTCAGTGATATGTGTGGGAGCCGTACTCCGTGTTTATCGTGCATCACTACACAATTCCAGCAGGGGTGTCATGTGTGATCCACATAAGTACTTGTTCAGGCCTGTCCCATACCAGGCTTGCGATTAGCACGTTGTTCATGCCACTAGATGCACAACACAAGGTTCTAGTCCTTATATGCCAGTGACCAGACCATCCACAACCCTGCACCTTCAATGCCTGCATTCCTTTGCAGTCTAGCACCTCCAGTGCTACCACCATTCATACCATTTTCTGGTCACGGCTAGGGGTTTTATTTCCTGAATATAAGTATATAAATACATATAATAGTTCATGGCTCAAAACTTGTTTATTTCACATTTCACAGATAACCAGTCTAGTACTGCCAATTCATAAATCAACCATTTTCAATCTTTCACATGCAATATTGCCTATATTCAAGGTTATATTATAGCAACATTTAAAATATAGATTCAAGATGACCAAGGATATGACTTGCCTTCAGCGTCGTAAGAAACAGCAGTTGATGACGGGTCAACAGCGAAGTCCTCAAATTCAGCTTCTGAATCTGCTCGACGACAAACCAAACAATACACACAAATATTACTTATATATATTAAAATGATTTAGGATCTATATGCAGATATGCTTTACAAGAGTGACTAAACGATACTGGAGATAATTGAGATTGCAAGCTGAATTGAGTCAAGATCTAGGGTTTCAAGGAATTGGCTAAGAATGGTGTTAAATGTTCTTAGGATCTCAAGGTTATAATAAGAACATCAGTTTGTGGCTGGTTTGATCAAAAACAGCGAATGTCAGCGGATTGACATTTGGATCAAGATTCTGACATAACTTCAAGGAAAACTAGAGAGCTTATATCAAGTTATGACAGTAGAAGAAAATGTAGATCATAACTCTACAAATTCAGTGGGCAAAGTGGCTTTCAAAATTCACAATCAGAAGTGGGTAAACAAGGCCAATGCCATTGGCTGGCATGCACTGAGATAGTGTCAAAAGCTAGGGTTTAGCATAACATGCATTTCAAGGGCTCAAATCAAGTTGTGATAGAAGAAGAAAATGTAAATCACAACCTCAGGAATTTAAGAGACAAAGTTATGCCCAAAATGCACATTTGGAAGGGAGTGAAAAGGGCTAATGCCACTGACTGACATAGTCTGGCATTGATCTTGACATGGCCAGAAACTAGGGCTTGACATAACTTTTGATCTAGAGCTCCAAATGATGCACCACTTTGTCTGGGAGGTAGGCAATGATAACAGGAACAAATCATTCAACAGGATCTAGGGCAGAAGATGGCTGGAAGGTGATGAAATTCGAAGGAGAAGTGTGGTGGCGACACGGCACAGTGAAGCCACTGGACAACAATCTTGGCATGGCTATAACTTGAATTCTGGGCAGTTTCAGAGATCGAGCTAGAAGGAAAAAATGTTTAGGAGGTTGAGGCACACCTGAATGGCAAGGTAGATGAAGCTGAAACGCCCAGGAATAGGTTTCCGGTGAACTGCGCCAGAGAAGAAGACACTGCCATTTGGGGTTTTCGATTTAGGCCGAATGAACTCGATTCCAAGCTTGGGAAGTGAAAGAGAGATAAGAGGAAACTACCTGCACGATCAATTTTGCCGGAGGATGGCCGGAGAAGCCTGGCGACGATCGCCGGTTTCTGGAGAAGCTCAAAATTGGGGAAAGCTTCGGTTGAAGCTCAATCGGGAGATCTTGATGCATAGGCTTGCTGGAAATGAGTCACTGATCATTTTCTTCCACAGGATCGAGAGCTAAATCGAGGTAATTTGGCCTGCATTGCCGGAACAGGGCAATCTTCGAGTTTCAGCAAATTCCGGTGATCGCCGGCGATAAGGTGCAAGGTAATCCAATTAAGTGATACAGCACGATGAGAGAGATAAGGGGAACTCACTGGTGCTGTTAATTTGGCACTGAGATGCTACGGTTGACGCTGCCACCGTGAAGCTCCTCGATGGCTCGCCGGAGAAGACGACTGCAGCGAGAGAATTTGCAAAATTGGCTAAGTCCTGGTGAAGAGGAGATGATACAAGGCACTGGTGGTTTAAATAGAGCAGTGGGCGAAGCTTGCAAGGATTTACAGCATTGAATTTGTGTCAGATGACAAGATTTGCTGGGCGCAGAAGCAGCAACGGCGAGCGGCGACGCGACTGTGCACTGGTGAGGTGACTGCTGATCAAACCATTGCTTCATCGGGACGCAATGCTGTTGGGCGGTGCAAGGCAGTGGCGACAAGGGCTGGCAAAGCACAGCGACGTGGCAAGAAAATGCTGACAATGGTCGCGCACGGGAGCAAGCTGTTCAACGGCGCTGCCACGACGAAGGCTTGGACACGGACACGTGCGCACATGCAGATTCAAGTGAGCACGAGCTCAGGCGAGGCGAGGCGTGGCCGGCGGCGAGCAAGCGCGGCGCAAATGCACGGCGATCTCTGGTCGTGCACAGCAGCTGCTGTCCTGGTCGAATTTGGGCTTGATTGCAATTTCCAATTCTTGATTTGGACTGAACTGTAAATCTGGAGATTTGGAAGGTTTGATCTAGAATTGATTCTGCTATTTTGGTATACTTAATTCCATAGATGATTTGGCACAGCTAGAAGATAAAGTTTGAGACATTTGGATGACTTTTGATATGAACTGAAAATAGAGTAGATTAGGGTAAAATAAGTCTGAAACTTATTGATCTCGAATTCTGGGATTTAGGGTTTGATTTTGAGATATTCATAAAAGAGGAATTTGTATTGAAAAGCATTTGGGAGGTGTTCCCTGAATCAGATTTGAATTTGTAGATGATTTGCAACATTTTGCCTTTTCTGGCTTTTAGAAAATCTGGAAAAAGGACTGATCTGCGATACTCTTGGACTGATTTGCGAAAAAGGTTCAGATGGTGAAATCTGGCTGCCAACTTTTTGGATTAAGGTATTGGCATACCCTTGATCATAATCCAGGAATAATCTGGTCTGAACTTGGCTAAGATTTTGATTAAATCTGAATTTCTGAAACTTAGGGTATTTAGGTAATAACAGATATTCTGTTTTCGAAAACAGAAAAGAGTTGATAAATCTGGAAGTTCGAGATGGAATTAAATCTGGCTTCTGAAGACTTTTAGGTTTAGGATAACTGATAGATCAAATCTGGCAAGTCAGATCTTGACTTGGGGTCACAGGATAGATTTGGCGAAATTAGGGCTAGAACAGAATAAAGCTGAGGCTGATTTGGTTGATCTAGAAGAGCATATGCATGCATGACTTTTAAGAAAGAACTTTTTACCCCAAAACTCAGGATGTTACACCGTCTCGCAATAGAATGAGGATGATGCAATAAGGCGAGTATTCTGTATCGTTCTTTCCACAGGGACTAGCGAAATAAATCATGTAAAACTAAACTAAATCAATGGCAAATGAAATAAATCGGATGAAAGAAAAGAGAGAAGATGTCGGAAGAAATAAGAGAGAGATGGTCATCGAGCAATAGTCGAGTCAGTGTTAAGTCTGTACACGTCATCGTGAGTACAAGCGGTAGCACGGTAAACGTTCAGCAGTCTCGCGATAAAAGGCGAAAACAACTAAACAAATACGCTTATCGATGGTATCAACAAGTGAACGTATAAAGGAATAACACAGACCCGCTCCCTGACTCCTTTCAACCACAACCACAAAGCAAATGAACCCCACATCTCAATTTATCAGAAAACCAAGTCTCCAAAATCAGTAATTCACAATCTCTACACAATAGTAAATCAGATCACTAGCTGCAAATGCATTGGGTTTAAAGCAAATAATACACAGAGATCCAATACTAGCAGGCCACAACATAAGAATTAGAGAAAGATGACCCATGCATCTCAACAGCCAAGCATAGCAAACTATTTCAGTGTTTAGCACAAGCATCAAGCAACGATGTTACTTTTATTGATAGTTACACACGGAGGAGCAATTCAATAATCCCAAAATTGTCACATAGAAAGAAACAACGTAGAAGACTAGAACATAGAAGAATGAATACCCAGATCAGAATTTATGCAACAAGAGTTCTCAACACTGCAATCTAACAGGAACAGGGGAACAATTAACGAAATCAATTCAGATTATCGCAACACACACTCAATTGCATCACAAGGTAATTCAAGAAAAGACAAATGCAATTATAATCATTGTCAAACTGATTCAGAATTTGGATTTGTTTCACAGGACATGTTCCAGCTTGACATTTACAAACACATGATCTCATACACACAGATAATTCATATCATTTCATAGAGTATCAAGAGCAGGAAGAAGATGATTAGTCACCCAACATTGCTTACTGTATGGCTTTTGGTCTAGTGGCAGTGTCGAGGAGGAAGTGCTCGAGGTCACCACTAGAGTTGAGGCTGAGGTTGGGGAAGAAGTCGCACTGGAGTGGTCATGGAAGACGGACTTGTTTCCCTCGGCGTTGAGGAAGAGATAGCCAAGGCAGTTGAAGCAACCCTGGAACTCGGGGAGGAGCTCGCCGGCGTCGAAGTCGCAGTGCCAAAATTAATGCAGGATGAAACTGGGGAGAAATAAGAAACCTGGAGGAAAATTGGAAGAAAATGAAGAGGAGAGAAAGGAGAAAGAGGGGCAGCTATGACCGAGGGAGGCACTGTGTGTGGCGGCTCGGGTGGAGCGATGGCGGCGGCGAACGCAGGGACGGCTGTGCTCTAGTGGCGGTGTGGCGCTGTGGCGGCGGGAGATGAGGATGGTGGCGTGTGGAGACAGATCGGATGGCGCCGGTGGTTGCTCCGGTGTCGTGGCGGTGTCCGGTGCGAGGGTGGCGCGAGGCGATGGAGGATCAGCGCGGCATGGTCGGTGTAGACGGCGCCAGGTGGTGTCGAGCTTGGATGAGGAGCAGAGGAGCAGCTATGGATCTGCGGTGGAGGCTTCAGTGGCAGCGCGCGCAGGGACGGCGGCTTGGAGTGGAGAATTGGGGAGAGAAGAAGAAGAGGATTTGGGGGAAGAAGCACCAAATCTGAGCGTGGAGTAGGCGATGAGATCTAGAGTAAGTAAAATGACAGAAGAGGAAGCAAGAAGAAGAAGAAGAGAGGAGGAAAAAGACAGAAAAGGAGCTCCGCCGGTGGCGTACGGCCTGGTCGTCGCCGGCGTGGTGGACGGACGTGTGGATCATGAGGAGGGAGGCAGAAGAAGAAGGTAACAAAGGAAAAACCAGGCTCAAGGCAAAATGGTGGCTGGTGGCTGGTTTTTGCAGAAGAAATGCAAATTTTCAATCAGGTCCTTGGACTTTTGGAGAATTACAAATTGGACCTGGTAGCTAGAGTTTTGGGATTCCGGGCACCCAGAAACTCCAATTTCAGCGCGATTGTGTCCTACGCATCCGTAGGAACACGTGCTTCCATCTGGAATCGACTGAAGGTCAGGTTAAGTCGGTGAAGCGTGTCTGTAGCCAAAAATCCATCTGATTCACGCCAACCTGCGATAAAAATTGCAAATCAAGTAATCCGATCGATTTGGCGACAAATCTGGAATAATCTAGATATATGATGAGGCATAGGACTAACATGTGCACAAGCATGGGAGAAAATAAATAGAAAAATCAAGCACATCTGATAAATATCACTGGGGGAGCCACCGGGGGAAGGCTAGTCCCCCCCGGGGCGCCCACGGTCACCGGATTAGACCCGGAGGCCTCTCCACCGGAAGCTACCGAAAAGGTTAGAGGTGGTACCTGGGTCTGGTCGTGTCCAGGCGGAAGTGCTGGGGCGGCCGTGCATCGAGGGGGTGGCGTCAGGTCACTAGGACCGGCGTCACCAGGTAGGGCGCGAGCCCTCGTTCTTGGGGGAGCCATGGCGATTTGACGCGAAGTCCCCACGGACGGCGCCAACTGTCGTTGTATTGCGAATACCTCGGCTGTTTTTGTGGAGGATCCTAGCTAAACGAAGACGACACGAGCTGACCAAGCGGTTGGTCCTCTCCTGTCGAACAAACACAGCAAGTGACACGAGGATTTATATAGGTTCAGGTCTCAGTGGAGACCCTAGTCCTGTCAACATGCTCCCAACAAGAGTTGGCTAGGGGAGTTCTCTCGTGGGGAGAGTGCTCCTAAGCATGCCTGTTCATTTTTGTGTATTGATGTCAAAATGAGTTGTCCTCTGTTACAATAGAGGTATACAAGAGCTTATATAGGCCAAAAACATGCAAAAAGACTAAACTACCCCAGCCGTAGCCGTTGGATCGAAGGGCACTAGCGTCCTTCTTCCGACTAAGGGGGCTGGATGCTTGACAAGTGTCCTTGCCAATTCCCGAGGTGCTTCTCGCATGATCCTCACGTGACCCTGTCCGGGACGGCGGCACCAGGGGCCTTGGTCCCGGGCCAATGGAGGCGCCCAGGACGGAGGCACCGGGAACCTTGTCCCCGGGCAAATGACGACGCCCGGGACAGAGGCACCGGGGGCCTAGGCCCCGGGCTAATGGTGGCACCCAGGACGGGGGTCACCGGGAGCCTTGTCCTCGGGCAAATGGCAGCGCCCGGGATGGAGGCACCGAGGGCCTTGTCCCCGGGCAAATGGCGGCACCTGGGATAGAGGCACCGGGGGCCTAATCCCCAGGCCAATGGCGGCGCCCGGGACGGGGGTCACCGGGAGCCTTGCCCCTTACCTGGAGTTGATCGCGCGGAGATTTCCCCCAACACCACTGCCGCCGGTCCTTATTTTCGTCCTTTGCCGGCCGCCGCTGTGTTCTACACCGCCTCTCCATCGCCACAATTGATCGCCATAAAATACCCTAGTTCGTCGTTCTTTTTCCATCATCTTCGTTATTTGATCTTTGTGTTTTTTACACTATGTTTCGTTATTATTCTCCGCTCATGTTTTGCATTTAAACTAGGGTTCCCTATTGTGTAAGATTTAGAAAATTCCGAAGGCATTGTTGATTTAAACTAGGGTTGACATAATATGTTTCAATGCTGTAATGAACCTATTTTGAGATTTGAAATTATCTATACTGCTGTATGTGTGATCAATTGTATCCAATTGCCATATAATGTACTTCATATGTTGGAGGTGTTCATAAACATCTTCTATCGGTATCTCATGTATTTGCCGATAGAAAAATTGTTATGTTCTATCGGTAGCTCAAGTGTTTACCGCTAGAAAAAATTTCTGAACACTTCAACAATATTTGGCCTTTTAGTACTATTTTTTTTGTTATGTTTCATATCTTCTTGTTCTATGCCATCTAAACCACCTATTTTAGTTCCCTGCTGTGACTTGCACTGCAGCTGAATGATATTATGATCATGTTAGTTGTTACATTATACTTCCTTCTAATTGTGTCAATCTGGCCTGCTATATTACATAGGCCAAGAAACAACCATGCAATGAGAAATAGAGAGAATAGTTTCAGTTTTTTACACTCATTGAAACCAAGAAGAATTAGCCTCCAATTAATCCTCAACTGGGTTATGGAACTCCAAGAAGAATTAATTGCCATATGAACCTATTTTGAGATTTGAAATTATCTATAATGTTGTATGTGTGATCAGTTGCATCCAATTGCCATACAATGTACTTTATATGTTGGTGGTGTTCATAAACATCTTCTATCGGTATCTTATGTCTTTGCCGATAGAGAAAGTTGTTATGTTCTATCGGTAGCTCATGTGTTTACCGATAGAAAAAATTACTGAACACTTCAACAATTTTTGCCTTTTAGTACTATTTTCTTCTGACATCCCTTTAGCAACCCTAAATAGTCTCCAATCCTCAATTGAGTTATGGAACTCCAAGAAGAATTAATTGCCATATGTTGCCTCCTTCCTATGAAAATGTATAGATGAAAATGCTAAGAAATATGTTCTAACGGTAGTCCATGTTTGTACCATTAGAATAAAGCTTATCTTCTATCTGTAGTTGATGTGTTTACCGATAGAACAAATTTAAAATATGTCCTTTTGCTTTGTAATACTATTTGGTTTCTGTTTCCATTAAATTTTTGATGGTTTGTTGATGGAATTTTAGGGAAAGCCATGTCGTCGTCTTCATCGTATAATAGTAGTGCTTCGATGAGGGGCAATGTAACTGAAGATGCTGGTTCATCCCAGCGCAAGAGGGTGGGGCTAGGCGCGACGACGTTGGGCCGTTTGGCCAAACGCACTGAACTTTCTTGTGAGTTCAACCAATTTGGGAGGCCGATTGGAAAGAATGCTGGGAAGTATGTGGCCTACATTGGGCTGTTGGCGAAAGAAAGGGTGAAGATCACCGTCCAGAGCTGGAACGACGTGACGGCGGATGAGGGGGATAGTTTGTGGGCGGAAGTGAAGGTAAAATTAACCGAAATCACTGAACTCTTTCGTAATCATGTTCTCTTGGCTTATCCTAAAGTTTAACTAACTTGTGCTTGTATGCATTGTTTGAAAACAGACTAAGTGGAACATCCCCGACAATAAACCTAGGACGGCCTGCTTGAAGGACATGAAAGGAACCTGGAAAACCTTCAAGAGTTGGCTCGTCAGTACCTTCCTCACTGTGGGGAAATCTCCTTGCGAGAAGTACCCTTTCATATCAAAGGAGGTATGGGAGGAATTCACCAAGTAGAAGGGAATCGATGAGTTCAAGGCCCTTAGCGAGAAGAATAAGGCGATCCAGAAGAGGAACGGCTGTAGGATCAAGGATGCCAACTAGAGGGGGTGAATAGGAGGCTTTAAAACTTTTCAATTAAAAACAAATGTTGCAAAGATAAGAACCAAAAGCAATTTAATGTATTGAAATAAAGAGACAGAAAGAAACTGACACAACAATTTTTACTGAAGTCTCGGAGACTTGCCCAGTCTCCCCTAATCCTCGTTGAAGCACTCAAAATAAATTGAGTATTGCTCCAATATCCACAAAGGATATTATCCACTAATGATTGCTCCTTGTCCACTCCGGAAAGGCGAGCATCGATGCCTTTTACAACCTTGCCAAGTCTCTCCAAAAATCTTCAAACAGAGAGATCAACGGCCAAGCCTCCAAACCGTCTAGGTGAGGGCACTCACCAAGAGTAATAGGCAGCAAGGTCTTCTCTAGACCTCCAAACAATCACCGAGAAACTAATAGGATGCAAATGATGCAAACAGAAAGCACTCGGTGGATCTGAAAATCACTCGACTTGATCAAAAGATCAAGATTTTGTATAAGAAACTAAAACTCAAGAATGTGTATGAGAGGAGGCTGCTTGTTGTATAAAATACGAGCTCAAAGCCTCTATTTATAGCCTCAAGGATCAAAAGAACAGTTGGAGCTAGGGTTGAAAATCAACAACTCAAACTGACAGCCAGTTCACCAAACTAATAGTCAATTATATACACAATGGCCGACAAAATTTATGGATAAAAAATAGCTAGCCGTTTGTGGTCGTATATAGAAACTTGAAACCCCAAACTGACAGTCAGTTATGCAAACTGACAGTTAGTTCGACCAAAACATCGACCAGTTTTAAAAGAAAAGTCAGATAAAAATAGCTGTGGTCGAAACACAAACTAACAGTCAGCATGGGCATACTGACAGTCAATTTAGTACAAAAATTTTTGGCCCGAAAACACACTCTCTGGACAATTGTCAGTTAACACAAACTGACATTCAAACTGACAGTCCGCATACCAAACTGACAGTCAGCATGAACAAAAACAGCTATAACTTTAAATCCATAAGTCCAAATTGAGAGTTTAATAGCTTGTTTGAAAGATAATTTTAAGGCTACATGTTTGTCAACAGATGCAAAAGCCATATCTGTAGGATCAAGGATGCCGACTAGAGGGGGGTGAATAGGAGGCTTTTAAAATTTCTTTTCAATTAAGCAGTTTTAAAGAATAATTGAGAGACCTAAATTATACAATGAGGCTTAAAAGGAATTTAATCAACTAGTTGCATTCAATCAAATGAACTATTCAATAAGACATGCAACAATGGTAAATATAGCAATTGTGTCAAGATGAATGTAAAGCAAATATGAAATACGCAATTTGACACAATATTTTTACCGAGGTCTCGGAGACTCGCCCGGTCTCCCCTACTCCTCGTTGAAGCGCTCACTCAGAGTCTCGCTTCTATATCCACGAAGGATATCTCACTAGGGTTGCTCCTTCTCCACACCGGATAGGCGAGCACCACACCTTTCACAATCTTTTGCCCGCCTCTCCGACAAACTTCAATTGGAGAGATCTCGGCTCTCCTCCGGCACCGTCTAGGCGAAGGTGATCGCCAAGAGTAACAAGCCGGATGCACTTTCACTTGAATCAATCACGTGCTAGAAGCTCAATGATGCAAATGAGATGCTCAACACTCTAGCACTAGCAATCTAATGGAGATGAAGTGCACTAAACACTCACACAATCTCCCTCAAGCTCTCTCTCAAATCTACTCAAGATTTGGGCTCAATTCTAGCCTCTAAATGCAATAACTCAAATGCAAATCAATTAGCTAGGTTTTCAGCTGAAGAATGAACTCTTTGAGCACCCAAAAATGAAGCCAAACACGAAGTATTTATAGCCTCAACGAAAAACTAGCCGTTTGCAAGAAACCGGGCCAAAAGTTGTACAGGCCGGACATTATCCGGCCACTTCAGACACTGTCCGGCCAGTACAAAAATTTCAGCCATTGCAAATGTGTCAGTGACCGTTGGGCGAAATTTGTGAAGGCCGGACGGATACCATTTGTCCGGACAAAACGTCCGGACAGATGGATATGTCTCTGTTAACTCTCGGCTCAAAAAACTTGTACAGGCCGGACAATGTCCGGCCATTTCGGACAAAGTCCGCCCATAACGGACAAATGCCCCGGACGGATGCATTTGTCTCTGTTTCAATTTTCGGCTCAAAAAATTTGTACAGGCCGGACAATGTCCGGCCATTTCAGACAAAGTCCGGACACTTCGGACAAATAGCTCCGGACGGATGCATTTGTCCGGCCACTGCACACTGATAGTAAAACATGCATAACTTTTGATCCAAGGATCCGATTGAGGTGATTTTTGGCTTGTTAGAAAGATAACTCAGAGCTCTACAATTTTGTCAACAAAAGCAAGACCTAGAAAGGTCTAGAAACTTCTAGAAAACTCAGAAACTTTCCTACTGTCAAAATGTTCAAGCCAAAATCATCTCAAATGCAATTTTAAAGTATTTGCACATACGGATTTGCCGTTTTCTCGCGGATGTGATTTGTGTCACTTAGCAACGACCACGACCACACAGGTCTTGACATCCGATCGAAAACAGGTGGTCGATAGGGTTTGGTCGAGCGTACGCAAGCGAGTCGAAGACTGGTACGACCAGCCCGAACTCCTACGACCACGACCACGTATCAACACTGATACGATCAGAACATGCAAATACGACCACGACCAGCTCTAGATAAATAAACCAATTTAAACAGCTGACGATCACGACTAAGTGCAGTTTTCAAAACATTTAATCTAATACACATGAACTACACTTAGACTCACTAGCAATGCAAGACACTAGTGCAAGATGATATGAATGCATCTGAGCTTCCACACTAGATAGATTCAAGCTACTAGTTTCCGACCCCTCTTAATAGTACGGTCAAACTAGTAAAAAGAAACCTATCAACCCGGTCTGTCTCCAAACACCGAGACCGGTAAAACCCTAAGAAAACAATCCTTAATCTTGGATTTTACCTTATGTGAAGTTCGACCTCGTGAAGTTCGACCGCTCGACACTCGTCATCGCAAAGCTCGATCTCGTTAAGCTTGACCACGCGAAGCTCAACATCTCGACGCCTGTCTTCGCAAAGCTCGTCCTCGCTAAGCTTGACCTTGCTCGGGATGTCTCATATTGTCTTCATCCTCTTCACGCCCTTGCTTGTTTTCATCCTGCAATCATTCTGAGACTAGAACATATACACTCAATGCGCAAACGTTAGTCTCATTTGCAGTTCGTCATTAATCACCACCAGATAAATCACTCCACACAGGAGTTCACTCAACAATTTCTTTCTTCGGTGAAATGACAAAACCAATTTCAATTGAACAACAAATGAGTAATGGATGAATCTCACAATCATATAGATCCATATATGATACAAGAAATGCGCACACGATCCATACTACTCAAGTTATGATATCAATCAATATGGATGACTAACATCATGAGCTCTCTCTCAATCATACATAGAGATATCAAATCCAGAACACGGAGTCATCAACCTTTTGCACAAACATGGATAACTAATCATCCTAAGCTCTCCCTCAACATGTGCATCGATATTAAATCCACAACTGGAGTCATCAACCTCAAGATTTAACATATAACATCTTGATCAATCAATTAGCACAAGCTTGATGCAACCACCGAGCTCATCCTCTACATATGCATCAATATCAAACCCGCAATCGAGGAAAAACATCCAATTCAGGGTTTACCGATAATCAATTCAATTTACTTGTGCTAAATCAGAATTTATCTAAATTGTCATTTAATCATCAAATCTGATATTTTCATATTAACTTTAATCATCAATGACCTAAGTTTCTCGGTTCATGTTGGAAGTGTAGAGAGGACTTTGCAACCCCTCTTTATAGTATGGTTAAATCTAAAAACAAAATCCTTAAACCGATCAATCTCCTTACACCGAGATTGGTAAAATAAAATTTCAGATTACATTAGGTCCTTTGTATCTTCACACTTGCGTCTCGTCTTTGCTCTTTTGCACCTTGAGCTTCTATTTGATATCGGGTTCATTTTGATCATCTTGCATTTCTTCCCGAACACGCTATGTATCAAAAATCTCAGAAACACAATCGGTCTGAAACACTTTGTTTTCATTAATCATCAAAATTAGGGTTAGGCATAAAAGGCCTAAATGCAACAATCTCTCCCTTTCCGATGATTGATGAAAAAAAGTGTTCGATAAAAGATAATAAATGACATAACTCCCCCTGAGTATATGTCGTGTCTGCCACGACTGTGACATCACCTGTGAGGAGCCCAGCTTGGTGCAGCTGGTCCCTTAAACCACTTGACTTCCCAGGATGAGTCAATCACAGGAATACATTGAAGCAGCAAAATAATACAGTAGTCATAATTGTATGGCCATAGGCCTTAGTACAAAATGAGGTACAGTGCCTTACAAGGCACAAGGGTCCAACAAAATAACACATCTAGTCGACGGAAGCTAGGCCCAAAAGCAATCCACAGGAAACAGAGGTTGACAGCAAGACAGCACCACATCAGGGCTCCGGAGGAAACTGCTCGTCATCTCCTGGGTCTGCAGCATCTTCAGGATATCCTCCAAGGTCGTAGAACGCTCCATCTATTGATGAGTTGTTGTAAGGGTGAGTACTTATGTACTCAGCAAGTCATAGGGAAGGTAGAGATATATTTACAGTATAAATGACATGAACCTATGCTATTGGGGAAAGAGTGATGGGTTTTTCTCAAAATACATTTCTTTCTCATTCCTATTCATCTTTCAACCATACTCATGGCAGTAAATAAATCATATTGATAATGATTCATATATCCCATATCCAAGGCGATATAACCTCATATCACATTACTTTTATTCAAGCCTTTCAATATTATACTCATAGCATGTCGCGCCACGAAACTGGGACAACGACTACTCCTGTAGAGACCTAGCTCGCTACAGCTAGTCCCAAACCACAAACCTTTGACTTCCCAGGATGAGTCAAACACAGGAGTATATTACATTGCAACAGAGTACTAACAAAATATTAAGCAGTGTGGCCTGCTGGCCTTAATATTACATAAAGAGAATTACAATGCCTATAAGGCATTCAGGGTTTAGCAAAATATTTAACTACACAGCAGAAGATAGGTGACCCTCCCACAAAAGAAGTTGACGGCAGAACAACACACTTCAGGGTTCTGGCGGAACTGATTCTCCTCCTTCTGGATCCACGAAGTACTCCATGCCATCATCTTGATCAAGGTAGGCTCCATCTATTGAGTTGAAAGTTGCAAGGGTGAGCACTTACGTACTCAGCAAGTCATAGGTAAGAATAGATACATATAATAGTGATGGTATGAACCTAGACTAGTCAAGAATTATGGTTGTTTATAAAATAATCTTTTACTTCCATACCTCATCTCATGGCAGCACTTTTTCATAATATAATATCATCAATCATGTTCACTAGATTATAGCACTACCGCGACACGTCGACACACGACAGCCCACGGCAGCACCCCTTATCATGACAACACATGTCATTTGGGTAATCTTGATTTAACACATTTTATTTAGAAAATAGTACTTGTGTCACACCCCGTGGATTTAATCCACCGCAGCAGACTCCTATAAACCCGGGAGCTCGGAGTATTCGAATACGTTTTTAACTCTGCAGAGTGGTACCAATTTACCCGCAAGATATTCCACTTTCAAGCCCATCCTATCAAAATGATTAGACCCCTCCTCACAACCATGTGTGAGTGGCAAGGTGGAGATAACAAGAACTTTTGTTATGCATCACTTACAATTCACCCCCGACCCTGTGGCTCTCAGCAAGACACAGTTGTGGCAGGTTGTATCCAAACCTCCACCCCTTTGCTTATTCCCATTACTGGGTCAGCGTGCTTGATCACCTTCAGTGATATGTGTGGGAGCCGCGCTCCGTGTTTATCGTGCATCACTACACATCTCATGCAGAGGTTTCATGTGCGATCCACATAATTACTTGTTCAGGCCTGTCCCATACTAGGCTTGCGGTTAGCACATTGTTCATGCCACTAGACGCACAACACAAGGTTCTAGTCCTTATATGCCAGTGACCAGACCATCCACAACCTTGCACCTTCAGTGCCTGCATATCCTTTGCAGTCTAGCACCTCCAGTGCTGCAGCCATTCCACACCATTTTTCTGGTCACGGCTAGGGGTTTTATTTCATGAATATAAGTATATAAATACATATAATAGTTCATGGCTCAAAACTTGTTTATTTCACATTTCACAAATAACCAGTCTAGTACTGCCAATTCATAAATCAACCATTCTCAATCTTTCTCATGCAATATTATCTATATTCAAGGTTATGTTTTAGCAACATTTAAAATATAGGTTCAAGATGACCAAGGATATGACTTGCCTTCCGCGTCGTAAAATACAGCAGTTGATGACGGGTCAACAGCAAAATCTTCAAAGTCGGCTTCTGAATCTGCTCGACGACAAACAAACACACAATGATTACTTATAATATTAAAATGTTCTATGACTTATATGCAGAAATGCTCAACAAGAATGATTGAACTATACTGGAGATAACTGCAAACTGAACTGAGTCAAGATTCAAGGAATTTGGGCTAAGGATGGTGATTAGATAATCTTAGGGTTTCAGGATTACAATAGGGATAACAATTTTGTGGCTGGTTTAATCAAAACAGCAAATGTCAACAGATCGACATTCGGATCAAGAATTGGACATAGCTTTAAGAAAAGCTAGAGTGCTTATCTCAAGTTGTGGTAGTAGAAGAAAATGTAGATCACAACTCTACAAATTTAGTGGACAAAGTGGTTTTTAAAATGTACAATCAGAAGTGGGAAACAAGGTCAATGCCACTGGCTGACAAGCTCTGGCATAGGGCTGACAATGCCAAAAATTAGGGCTTAGCATAACTTTTGATCTGGAGCTCCAAATGATGCACCACTTTGTCTGGGAGGTAGGCATTGATAATAGGAACAATTAAGTCAACAGAATCTAGGGCAAGAAATGGCTGGAAAGCAAGAAATTTGATGATGAACTGAGATGATCACACTGCACTGGATCATTTCTGGACACAAACTTGGCAAAGCCGTAACTTCCAATCTAGGCCGATTTAGGTGTCGGGCTAGAAGACAAAAATGCTCAGGGGATTGAGGCACACACACTGGACAATGTTTCGAGGGCTGAAATGGCTGGAACAAGCTTTCCAGTGATCGGCGCCGGAGAAGAAGCACTGGATTTGGGCATTTTCAACACAAGCCGATTGAACTCGATTCCTTACTCTAGGAGTGATAGAAGGGTATGAGTAAGCTACTGGCGACGTCAATTTGGCCGGAGGATCGCCGGTGTGGCTTGGCGACGAGAGCCAGCAACTGATAAATTGCAAAATCGGGAATAGCTTCAAATTGGGATCAATTGATTGTTCTAAGTTCACAGGCATGCTTGATTTAGCTTACTGATCAATTTTGTTTACAGAATTGAAGGCTAATTTGTACTGGATTGAGCCACATTACAGGAACAGGGCAATTGACAATTCCGGTGATCGCCGGCGTTAGGGGTCACCGGTGAGCAATTAAATAATACTACACAGAGAGAATGAGTAGAGGAACTCACTGATAGCTTTAATTTGGCAGGAGATTAAGTGTAAAGCGCTGGCACCGTGAGCCTCCTCGACGGCTCGCCGGAGAAGATGACTGAAACAGCGAGATTTGGAATTTGGCTGGTTTCTGGTGAAGTGTGGAGAAGCTGCTACACACAGGAGCGCTTAAATAGGCCAGGCGAAGCTTGCAAGGAGGAGACAATGAAGTGATTGGCTACTGTGATGAGATTGCTTGCGTGCTGGAGCAATAGCGGCGAAGAAACAGCAAGGAGCGGTGATGCGACGGCGACAAGCTTGCAGCTGATCACAGTGTCGCCTCATCGGGACCTGGCAAAGCTGTAGCGAGCGGTGGCGACAACTACTGGCGCGGCGAAGCGACGTGGCGAGGAGTTGCTGACAAAAAGCCGTTGATCGCGCGCGGGAGCAAGCGCTGGTCGTCGACGTAGCAGCGACCTTGCCACGGCACTAGCTGGAGCGAGGACACGTGCGCACCGGCATGCACGGTCACAAGCGTGGCGAAGCTTGGCCGGCAGCGAGCGTGCACGGCGCAAGGAAACCACGGCGAGCCCTGGTCGTGCGCACAGTAAACGGCCTGGTCGAATGCTTGCTGCTGTCCTGGTCGAAATGGGCTGAGTTGCAATTTCAAATCTTTGAGTCTTGGACTGATCTATAAATCTGGAATTCTGGAAGGTTTAAACTGAATTTTCTTTCACTAATCTGGCAGATATATTCAACAAAACATTTGGCAAAGATAGTTGATAAGATTTGGCACATTTGAATAGTTTTTGATACAAACTGAAATTAGGGTAAAGTAAGATTTGAGTTTTGTCGATTTCGAATTCTGGCATTTAGGGTTTGATTTTGATATCTGCACAAAAGAGAAACTTGTGGCAAATAGCATTTTGAGAAGATTTGCCGAAGAGATTTTGAGTTTGAAGTTAATCTGGAGATTTTAGCCTTTTTGGGTTTTCAGATATCAGATAAGAACTAATTTGCAATAACTTTTGGACTGATTTGTGAAAAGAGTCTAGATGATGAAATCTGGCTGTCAACTTTCTGGTTTAAGGTATTGGCATACCCATGATCATATTCCAGGAATAATCTGGTCTGAACTTGGTCAAGATTTAGGTTAAATCTGTATTCAGAGTATTTAGGGTAATATAAGGTATTTCTGTTTTCGAAAACAAATGGAGTTGATAATTCTGGGATTTAGAGATAGAATTGGATCTAGGTTCTGAAGACTTTTAGATTCAGGATAACTAATAGATCACATCTGAACAATCTGATCTTGATTTTGGGGTCTACAAGAAAGATTTGGGGATTTTAGGGCTTGAGATAGATACTGATCTGGCTACTGCTACTGATACATGCATGCATGCTATTGAAGAAAAAGGAAATTTTCACCCCTAACTCAGGGTGTTACATAGCAGTATCTCATATACTTTAGGGCATAAACACTAGTACAGAAAAGCTTTCTTCTATCGGTAAAAAAAACCCTTCTACTATCGGTTTTCGTACCGATAGAGATAGACACGATAGAACAAGACAGAACTTTTTCTATCGGTAAATAACCGACAGAAGAAATTAACAATTCTATCGGCATCTTAGGAGTGTACCGATAGCAAAACCGTCGTAGCCTGACGATTAACGGTGGGAAAAGTACACTATTCTAACGGTTAATTACATGATTACCGACAGGAAAATATTACTATTCTATCGGCACCTTATGATTGTACCGATAGAAAACCCGTCCTCGTCTGACGTTTAGCGTTGGGAAAAATACCCATATTCTAACGGTTAATTATAAGTTTACCGACAGAAAAAAGTGTAGCACTCTCTCGGTTGGAAATGACATTATCGATAGAAAAAATCACAGTAGTCTCTCGGTTGTGGATGAGTTCACCGGCAGGAAAAGTCACTATATTCTGACGGTTAATTTCAAGTTTACCGATAGAAAAGTGGGTAGTAGTCTCTCGGTTGTGGATAAGTTTACCGATAGACAAAACCACAGTAGTCTCTCGGTTGTGGATGAGTTCACCGGCAGGAAAAGTCACTCTATTCTGACGGTTAATTTCAAGTTTACCGATAGAAAAATAGGTAGTAGTCTCTCGGTTGTGGATGAGTTTACCGATAGAAAAAACCACAGTAGTCTTTCGGTTGTGGATGAGTTCACCGGCAGGACAAGTAACTCTATTCTGACGGTTAATTTCAAGTTTACCGATAGAAAAATGGGTAGTAGTCTCTCGGTTGTGGATGAGTTTACCGATAGACAAAACCACAGTAGTCTCTCGGTTGTGGATGAGTTCACTGGCAGGAAAAGTCACACTATTCTGACGTTTAATTTCAAGTTTACCGATAGAAAAAACTACAGTAGTCTCTCGGTTGTGGATGAGTTTACCGATAGAAAATTTGTAGTAGTCTGTCGGCTGTGAATGAATTTGCCGATAGAACATTCACATATAAAGTACATTATTTGCATTCACAATACAGTACATTCACATATACAGTACAGATGCAATACATTATAGATTGGATACACAATACAGTACAGATTGACACATTAGACAGTTATTCACATTTATTCACATATATATCGACAAATACAAATTGCAATCCAATGTGGACATTTATTGACATATATATTTATTCACATGTATATAAACAGCCTATGCACAGAGTACACGAAAAAGAGAAAATTATCATGGCGGATGGTTGGGCGCAACTTCCTCCATGACATATTAAGCCCAGATTTGTCGAAGATCTCTAATCTTTGCATTTTCGTATGAGTCTTTCGACATGGCGATCTGCAAGCATGTGTGAATACTTAGTAACTAACTTCCTAATTTAGAACGTGACACCCAATTTTCAAATTTGAGTTAGCTATCGATGCTTACCTGGGGGAACTGGGCAAAGTTTGTCTGCACTAGGTCGTACATGTAGCGCAACACATAAAACCCGCATTCCCACGATTGCGGCTGCTGATGGCACTGAGATAATTGCATATGCGAAGACATGTTAGCTATTGTTTCCATAAACTAATTAAGCATAAAAAAAAAGTCTCGTGAGTACCTCATATTCTTTCCAAACTAGTAGGGAGCCCTGCGGTGCGGCATGCCTCCCTCCAGCGGACGCATATTTATCAAAAGCCCTGCATTTCAGTTAGTATTGCCCGTTAATGTATTATCATGAGCTAGTGAGGTGAAAATTTAAATCAAACATATAAGTTACTTACGCCTCCATATTCCCCTTGACCACATATTCCATCGATAATTTGTCACGCATCGAATCGAGGTAGTACACCTCGTTCCTCGGCGGACAGATCACGATGAGGATCCAGTGGCCCCTGCATTGTACGTAAAAGAGGACCGCGTGCACAAAGTATATCTCAGGTGTAACATACAAGATCGAGTTAAATTAGTACGAAATGCACTAACCTTTGGTGGTACGGCACCAGAATGAACTCCCTGTCCTGCTGCGCCATCAGTGCCTTGGATATGTACTGCTCAGCGTGCGCGGCGTCGTGCTCTAGCATCGTGAGGCTTATTTTCTCTGGGTTGAGGAAACCCACCTTGTCACACGCAGCCTCCGATGCTAGCCTGTACATGCACCTGCATGCAAAGGACGACATTAGTATTGCACAGAAAGTTACTACATTCCAAATGAACTACAACAATGCAGAGTTAGCAAACAGAGTTAGAAAACAGCAATACATAGCATCAGCAAACTCACAAGACTCCAGTCCGTATGACGGACATATCGAGCTCCCTCCCGTTGTAGAGGTCGAACAGATCCTCGTGTGCCACGGATATACTCCCGGGCTCACGGTGGAACTACCCAGGCCTGTAGGGAACTAAGAAGTTCAGATTGCACGGAGCTCGGCGTAGGTACCACGCGTGGAGGTCTCTGGTTGATCGATCCAATTTGCGCAAAGCTGCCTCCGACATGAGTGGGAGCCCGTTCGTGAACCTCTCCGGCTGTCCCTGTCGCCCTTTTCCCTTGCCTTTGCCCTTGCCTTTTGCCGAGGACTGAGCACGTACCTTCGAAGGCAAGGGCGAGGTGATGGCAGCTTTCTTCCGAGGTGAAGGCGTGGATGCGCTGGGTGGGGTGGAGGCCGTCTTTGATGTGTCCAGGGTCGCACGAGATCGGGCCTCATGCCCCGAGATGGGGGCGCAGTCCCCTGGTAGCCCAGCGGCAGGCCACTTCAATTAATGAGCACATATGTTAGATTATGCAAGTTGAGTGTACTGAGTAGGATGTAATCTAAAATGTGTAGGATTTACCGGTTGTATTACAAGACACTTCTTGGGCCACTGTACGTAGGAGCCCACTGCCTCAGCAAGTGTCTGCAGTTCCTCTGTTGGGACTGGCAACGGAGAATCGTTGTAGCCTGGCATGGCCATGTCCACCTGTACCTTTGTGAAACCCAACCGCAGAGGTACACAGTGGACCCGGACATCCGGCCTAGACGGATATACGAAGCCGTGTCCAACCACTTCCTGCCCGGCGCCTACGTGATTCTGTAGGATGCAGCCCTCCGGCCCCTACAAATTTGTAACAATTAAGTGCACAGATGAAGGCTTGCATCAACTTAAGTGCACAGATGAAGGCTTGCAGTACCTCAAGTAGATCCACTGGATCCGCGAGTACCTTCGAAGCGCAACTGCTTATCCGACCCCGCGGGGTACCGTCGTCCTGGGGATCCGCATCTGCACTCTTGGCCAGCAATGCTTCTCTCAACCGTGCAAACTCTTCCCTCATTTGTGCGACCTCGGTCTGCACCTCAGACTGTACCTCAGCCCGTATCTCAGCCCGCATCTCCACCCGTATCTCCTCCCGTACCTCAGCCCGTATCTTATCGGAGAGGTCAGCTTCCTTTTCCTTCCAGGTGCGGGCCTTCTTCCTCGGTGGAGCCGGATCTACGAAACCGGCCTTCCACGACACAATGGCTCCCACGGCCCGTGTCCGCCCGGGATGCTCCTTATTTCCTAGAGCCCGGGTGAGGATGTCGTTCTCCCTCTGCGGGGTAAACAATCCCTCCGCTGCCTCCTTCTCAAAAGAGATCTGTTACATTTGAAGGTACCTTGTGAGACAAATTGCCTTATATACACTTGTGCGCACACAGTTTACGAGGTTAGCCAACTTACCATTCGCCTCACAACGTCGGCGTCCCCAGGGGTTGCGAACTGCACAGACCCCGTGGACGACACGGACCCCCTCCCCCTCCACCATCGCTTGCATCTCTCATCCCGGATCTCGGAGAGCGGCAACTCAGGGGTGTCGATGACAGGATTTTGTTCGTCTTCCTTCTTCCACTGTTCCTCCTTCCCCGCATAGCCCCGGGATCTGAGCCGATGCGGGTGGTCGTTCCTCTTCTGGATCGCCCTATTCTTCTCGCTAAGGGCCTTGAACTCCTCAGTCCCCTTCTGCTTGGTGAATTCCTCCCATACCTCCTCCGATATGAAGGGGTACTTCTCGCAAGGAGATTTCCCAGCAGCGAGGAAGTTACTGATGAGCCAGCTCTTAAAGGTTTTCCATGTTCCGTTCATGTCCTTCAAGCAGGCAGTCCTAGGTGTATCGTCAGGGATGTTCCACTTAGCCTGTTTCCGAAAAATGCATACAATTAATCACGAGTTAGTTAAACTTTAGTATAAGCCAAGAGAACGTGATTACGAAAGAGTTCAGCGATTTCAGTTCATTTAACCTTCACTTCCGCCCACAACCTATCCCTCTCGTCCGCCGTCACATTCTTCCAGCTCTGGACGGTGATCTTCACCCTTTCTTTCGCCAACAGCCCAACGTAGGCCGCGTACCTCCCAGCATTCTTTCCAATCGGCCTCCCAAATTGGTTGAACTCACAAGAAAGATCCGTGCGTTTGGCCAAACGCCCCAACGTCGTCGCGCCTCGCCCCACCCTCTTGCGCTGGGATGTAACAGCTGCATCTTCAGTAGTTACGATGGGGTTGGCCCTAGTCGAACCACTAGTATCATCCGATGAAGACAACGACATGTCTTCCCCTACAAAACCTTCAACAAACCATATATATGGCAATTAATTCGCCTTGGAGTTCCATAACTCAGCCCAGGACTGGAGACTAACTAGGGCGGCAAAAGGGAAAATAATACAAAAAGAAAGACATGCATAAATTACTTCCTGAACTCTTCAGAAATATTTTCTATCGGTAAACACATGAGCTGCCGATAGACCATAACAATTACCTCCACAGAAGACAATTTTTCTATCGGCAAACACATGAGATACCGATAGAACATAACAATGTTCTCTACATATGGAATTTTGTTGACAAGCCACCATTCACTGTCATCACATAACATTCTCGATGATTTGCTATACTAATATTCATGGGCCAGCATTATTATTTCACACGTAAATATGCACACAAGCATCTAAGTGCCACTGTGCATAATCTTTAGCCTAGCCTGTATGTGAGTCATCAGGACTTCACATCTATTAGGTTGGGAAAAGTCATGTATATAGGCATTTGAAACATATACATCGAAGACCCATCCACATTGCCATATATTCATACGAAGTGAGTAAAAATTCCCAACCAAACTAGTACATTGCATGGCTCATGTCCTTCCAGATCCAAATTAAGTTTTACTACTTGTGCAGAAAAATTTTCTATCGGTAAACACATGAGCTGCCGATAGAATATGTGTAAGAACACCTCCAACATATAATCTGCATTACATGGCAGTTGGATACAATTGATCACACATACAGCAGTATAGATAAGTTAAAATCTCAAAATAGGTTCATTACAGCACTGGAACATATTATGTAAACCCTAATTAAAATCAACATTGCCTGCGGAATGTACATAAGCCAACACAATAGGGAACCCTAGTGTAATTGCAAAACTCGAAGAATTAGTCCGTTCAAAACACTAAGATCAAATAAAGAAGATGCTGGAAATAGAACGACGAATTAGGGTATTTACGGCGGCGATCAGTTCTGGTGATGGAGAGGCGGTGTAGAACGCAGTGGCGGCCGGCGAAGGACGAAAATAAGAACCGGTGGCAGTGGCGAACCAGTGTCCAGCCGGCGATCGTCGTGTGGGAGAGAGGAAGTGAGTGGTCACGGCGGAGGTTGGGGTTTTCTTCGCTCTCGAAGAGACGCAGTGCTCTAAGGTGGAACTGTTCGAGTGGAGGGAAACTAAAGGGCCGTGTACGAGTAATAAAGTAGCGGAGGAACTTTTCTATCGGTATAACAAAATGATACCGATAGACTTATGTACTTTTCTATCGAAACAACAAAATAATACCGATAGAACAAGTAAATTTTCCGGAAAAATATTTGAAGTAGTGGATGCCTTTTTCTATCGGTATAAACAATAAAATCCCGTGAGACCAATTTTCCACAGAAAATTTTTTTAAAGTTCTTGAGATTATAGTATTGGGTGCCATTTTTCTATCGATAAAAACAACAAAATACCGTGAGAGTAATGAAAATGTGTCTTTTTCTATCAGTATAAACAAAAAAATCCCGTGAGCCTAATTTTCCCCAAAAAAATTTTTTAAAGTGCTTGAGATTATAGTTTCTATCGGTAAAAACAACAAAATACCGTGAGAGTAATGAAAAGGTGCCTTTTTCTATCGGTATAAACAAAAAAATCCCGTGAGACCAATTTTCCCCAGAAAATTTTTTTGAAGTGCTTGAGATTATAGTTTCTATCGGTAAAAACAACAAAATACCATGAGAGTAATGAAAAGTGCCTTTTTTCTATCGGTATAAACAATAAAATCCCGTGAGACCAATTTTCCCCAGAAAATTTTTTTGATTAAGTGCTTGAGATTATAGTATTGTGTGCCCTTTTTCTATCGGTAAAAACAACAAAATACCGTCAGAGTAATGAAAAGGTACACAATTTAACATCAAACAGACCGTGGTTGAAAGCTGCAGAATGTTAAAGAAAGAGGGAAGATAGCCGGAAAATTGGAAAATTGACATAAAAAGAAATTGTTCATTCATTGTTGTTTTATCACTTACAAAAAAAAATAAAACCCAAAATGCTAGGTCAAGGGGTGGTCTTAGCCCTGGCTGCATGTAGAATAGAGTCAGTTAGACTTGCAGCCAGGACGCAGGACTCCTCTAGCGACAAGTTGTCCCTAGGATCAACTACTACCGCGTCGAGAAGGCCTGCGACCTCCCTCAGCTTCGCTATGGTATCCTTCATAGTCAAACCGCAGCCAGCGATGGTCATATCCGCGGCTTTCTTCTCCTCGCGAAGACGCCTCGTCCTCGCCCTAGCATTGTCACCATCCGTCTTCATGCGCTTAATGCGCTGGAAGAGATCGTCAAGGTCAAGCCGTAGCTGAGTGTGCTTGTCTGTAAGGAGCTTATGCTCCACCTGGAGGGCCCTCAGGTCGGCCTTCACTTTGGCAGTGTCTTCCACGGCTACCATTCCCTGTGCAAATCAACAGGTCAAGAATGAACTGAACATGGATTAACAATACAGGGGTAAACCGAGGAGATTTAGAGTTCTTACCGGGGAGGGCGTGGATGACGATCCCATGGAGGTTGCCATTGTGAAAGAGAAGATGAGGAGTCAAACCGTTCGAGAATTAGAAAAACAACAAAATACCGCGACGCATGGCGAGGTACTTATAGAGTTCCAAAGGCGACGCATGGCGACACGGTTGAGAATTCAAAGCGGCAAAGTATTCTTCTATCGGTAAAAACAGGAAAAAACCGTTAGACAACAAATACCGTGAGACTAACGAATTTATTCTAACAGTAAAATAGAACAATACCGATAGAAAATGTTTTGAAGTGCCTGAGAGAAGATGTCCTTCTCTATCGGTATAAATAACAAAATACCGTCAGAAAAAAGGGATTTTTGCAGAACTTAATTTGAAGAGGCTGCAATGAGATTTTTGCAAGTGCTATTTGAAGGGAAGAATTAAATATTTACAGGATAAAGGTACTGTACATGTTAGAACTCATGCTGTGGAGTAAAATTGAGATGTATTAATGCTGTGACTAGCTTATCATTAAATTGTAAAGAAAAATGTACTGCCTGATGTATTAATGATAAGTTCCTCACCTTGCTGCAGAACTTGTGGGCTGTTTGCTTGGTATTTATCCCTGAAATAGAAATTAATCATCAATAGTTCTCAACCCATAATCCTTCTTCGTGGTCATCTCGCAGATACGTTGTCTCGTCGATATCTTCAGTACGGATAGATTGAATGTCCTCTAAAAATGGAGGTATTTCATCGAATTGGTTATACTCCTCTTCGTCGACAACATCTTCGACCCCAACAATACGTCTCTTGCTGTGGAGGACAACATGCAAGTTTGGATTGGCCGGGTCAACGATGTAGAATACCTGTGTGGCTTGCTTTGCAAGTATGAATGGATCGTCTTGGTGTCCGACTCTACCAAGATCGACGAGAGTAAACCCGTAACTGTCAACTTGAACACCTCGAGAGATTTCGACCCATTGGCATCGAAACAGGGGAATCTTAAGTAATCCGTAATCGAGCTCCCATATTTCGTCAATAACACCGTAATATGAGTTCAGCGCCCTTACTGACCTGGCATCCTCGGAAATAGCAAACAGTGTCACTCCGCTACATTGCGTGCTACTCTTGGCGTCTTGAGCTCTTGTGTAAAATGAATACCTGTCGCGCCCCGAGACTGGGACAACGACTACTCCTGTAGAGACCTAGCTCGCTGCAGCTAGTCCCATTCTCACAAACCTTTGACTTCCCAGGATGAGTCAAACACAGGAGTATATTACATTGCAACAGAGTACTCACAAAATATTAAGCAGTGTGGCCTGCTGGCCTTAATATTACATAAAGAGGATTACAATGCCTACAGGGCATTCAGGGTTTAGCAAAATATATTTAACTACACAGCAGAAGATAGGTGACCCTCCCACAAAAGAAGTTGACGGCAGAACAACACACTTCAGGGTTCTGGCGGAACTGATTCTCCTCCTTCTGGATCCACGTAGTATTCCGTACCATCATCTTGATCAAAGTAGGCTCCATCTATTGAGTTGAATGTTGCAAGGGTGAGCACTTACGTACTCAGCAAGTCATAGGTAAGAGTAGATACATATAGTAGTGATGATATGAACCTAGACTAGTCAAGAATTATGGATATTTGTAAAATAATCTTTTCCTTTCTCATCTCATCTTATGGCAGCACTTTTCATAATATACATCATCATTCATGTTCACTAGATTATAGCACTACCGCGACACGTCGACACACGACAGCCCACGGCAGCACTCCTTATCATGACAACACATGTCATTTGGGTAATCTTGATTTAAACATATTTTATTTAGAAAATAGTACTTGTGTCACACCCCGTGGATTTAATCCACCGCAGCAGACTCCTATAAACCCGGGAGCTCGGAGTATTCGAATACATTTTAACTCTGCAGAGAGGCACCAATTTACCCGCAAGATATTCCACTTTCAAACCTTTCCTATCATAACAAAATGATTGGACCCCTGACTCACTTCATACTGTGAGTGGCATGGTGGAAATAACAAGAACTTTTGTTATGTTTTACTCACAATTCACCCCCGACCCTGTGGCTCTCAGCGAGGCACAGTTGTGGCAGGTTGTATCCAAACCTCCACCCCATTGCTTATTCCCATTACTGGGTCAGCGTGCTTGATCACCTTCAGTGATATGTGTGGGAGCCGCGCTCCGTGTTTATCGTGCATCACTACACATCTCATGCAGGGGTTTCATGTGCGATCCACGTAATTACTTGTTCAGGCCTGTCCCATACCAGGCTTGCGGTTAGCACGTTGTTCATGCCACTAGACGCACAACACAAGGTTCTAGTCCTTATATGCCAATGACCAGACCATCCACAACCCTGCACCTTCAGCGCCTGCATTCCTTTGCAGTCTAGCACCTCCAGTGCTACAGCCATCCATACCATTTTCTGGTCACGGCTAGGGGTTTTATTTCATGAATATAAGTATATAAATACGTATAATAGTTCATGGCTCAAAACTTGTTTATTTTACATTTCACAGATAACCAGTCTAGTACTGCCAATTCATAAATCAACCATTCTCAATCTTTCACATGCAATATTGCCTATATTCAAGGTTATGTTTTAGCGACATTTAAAATATAGGTTCAAGATGACCAAGGATATGACTTGCCTTCCGCGTCGTAAGATACAGCAGTTGACGTCGGATCCGCAGTGAAGTCCTCGAACTCGGGCTCTTGATCTGCTCTCCAATCAAACAAACAACCAATAATCATAATCTTTTCATTACATTATTATACTATATGCAATGATGCAAGATGAAGTCTTGATGATTCTGAAATGATTGAGTTTAGAGGCTGATTAGGGTTAAGTTAAGGTAACCAATGTTAAGATTAGCTGTCAAAGGTTTACAAGGTTCCAAATGTCTCAAAATATCAGAATGATATCAAGGTTGTGACTGGTTCGCTCAAAAACAGCGAACGTCTTTAGGTCGACATTCGGTTCAAAGCATCGACATAGGGTCGATGAATGATAGAGGGGTTATCTCAACTTGTGGTAGTAGAATAAAATGTAGATTACAACTCTACAAATTTAGTGGACAAAGTGGTTTTCAATTTACACAACCAGAAGTGGGTAAACAAGGTCAATGCCACTGGCTGGCAAGCTCTGGCATAGAGCTGACAATGCCAAAAACTAGGGCTTAGCATAACTTTTGATCTGGAGCTCCAAATGATGCACCACTTTGTCTGGGAGGTAGGCTTGAGTAACAGGAACAATTAAGTCAACAGGATCTAGGGCAAGAAATGACTGGAAAGCAAGAAATTTGATGATGAACAGAGATGAACTGGCTGTACTGGAGCAGTTCTGGACAAGATCTTGGCATGGCTGTAACTTCCAATCTAGGCCGATCCAGGTGTCGGGCTAGAAGACAAAAATACTCAGGAGACTAGGGCACATCTAAATGACAAGGTTTTGAGGGCTGAAATGGCCGGGATCACTTTTCCGATCATCGTCGCCGGAGAAGAGACACCGCCAGTTGGGGGTTTCTGTTACAGGCCGAGAGAACTAAATTCCTTGCTTGGAGAGTATCTAGGAGGTATAGGGAAGCTTCTGGTAACATCAAATTGACCGGAGGATCACCGGAGAAGCCTGGCGACGATCGCCGGTTTCTGGTGAAGCTCGGTTTAGAGAAAAGCTTCGAATGATGTTTAATTAGGGATTCTAAGCTTACAGGCTTGCTTGAAATAACCCACTGATCAATTTTGTTTACAGGATCGAGGGCTAATTCGGGGTAGATTGGCCAGCATTGCCGGAACAGGGCATCTTCGACTTTCAGCCATTTCCGGCGATCATCGGCGTTAGAGTCCACCGGAGAACAATTAAATGCTATCACACAGAGAGGATGAGTAGGGGAACTCACTGATGTTGTTAATTTGGCAGGAAATTAAGTGTAGAGCGCTGGCACCGTGAGCCTCCTCGACGGCTCGCCGGAGAAGAAAACGAAAACAGCAAATTCTGGAACTTGGCTGGTTTCTGGTTGTTAATTTGGCAGGAAATAAGTGTAGAGCGCTGGCACCGTGAGCCTCCTCGACGGCTCGCCGGAGAAGAAAACGAAAACAGCAAATTCTGGAACTTGGCTGGTTTCTGGTGAAGTGTGGAGAAGCTGCTGAACTTAGGGATGTTTAAATAGGCAGGCGAAGCTTGCAAGGAGGGAGCAGTGAATTGATTTGGCAGTTGGTGATGCGATTGGTTGCGTGCTGGAGCAACAGCGGCGAAGACACAGCGAAGAACGGTGATGCGACGGCGACAAGCTTGCAGTTGATCACAGTGTCGCCTCATCGGGACCTAGCAAAGTTGTAGCAAGCGGTGGCGACAACACTGGCGCGGCAAAGCGACGTGGCGAGGGGTAGCTGACAAAAGGCTGCTGGTCGCGCGCAGGAGCACATGCTGTTCAACGGCACTGCCACGGCGTTGCCACGGCACGGCTGAAGCAAGGACACATACACACAAGTATGCACGGTCACGAGTGCGGCGAAGCCTCACCGGCGATGAACAGCCACGGCGCACAGGCACGGCAAGCTCTGGTCGAAAACGGCTAAGTCCTCTGGTCGAATTGGACTGAACTGCAAATTTCAAATCTTGAGTTTTGGACTGTTTTGTAAATCTGGAATTCTGGAAGGTTTAAACTGAATTTGATTCTGCTGTTTTGGTAATCTTTATTCAACAGATGATTTGGCAAGGATTGAAAATAAAACTTGGCACATTTGGATAGCTTTTGGTACAAACTGAAAATAGAATAATTTAGGGTAAAATTAGATTTGAGTTTTGTCGATTTCGAATTCTGGCATTTAGGTTTTGATTTTGACATCTGTACAGAAGAGAAACTTGTGTTAAATAGCAATTAGAAAAGATCTGCTGAAGAAATTCTGAATTTAGAGTTAATCTGGAGATTTTAGTCTTTTTAGGTTTTCAGATATCAGATAAGGACTAATTTGCGATAAGTCTTGGACTGATTTGTGAAAAAGGTTTAGATGATAAAATCTGGCTGTCAACTTTTTAGATTAAGGTATTGACATACCCATGATCATATTCCAGGAATAATCTGGTCTGAACTTGGTCAAGATTTTGATTAAATCTGTATTTCTAAACTTAGGGTATTTGGGTAATATAAGGTATTTCTGTTTTCAAAAACAGAAGGAGTTGATAATTCTGGAAGTTAGAGATAGAATTGGATCTGGGTTCTGAAGACTTTTAAGTTTAAAGTAACTGATAGATCACATCTGAACAATCTGATCTTGATTTGAGATCACAGGATAGATTTTGGAGATTTTAGGGCTTGAGATAGAAACTAATCTGGCTATTACTACAGATACATGCATGCATGCTATTGATGAAAAAGGAAGTTTTCACCCCTAACTCAGGGTGTTACAATACCCATTGATGTCGTACCCCTGCCAAGTCCCTACAGTGAATCTTGGGCCTCTAGCCAACCATGTCACAGTTTCACTTACAGAGCCCTCGACAGCTCGCGTGACTCTTTCTTGGATCCACTCAGCAAATTTCCTGTTATGTTCTCTGCTTACCCAAACGTCTGACTTCGAAGGATTCTGTGACCGTAACATTACCTTGTGCTCGTGTATGTATGGCTCGACCTCCGTCATGTGTTGTAAGACCCAAAAATGTGATTTTGCGTACACATCATGAGCGGGGACGATAGCTTTGAATCCAATCGTTCCGATTCCCTCAAGCGTACCCTCGTGTCGGGACCTAGGAACACCAATTGGGTCAACCCAGGCCATATAATCTGTGCAAAATTCAATCACCTCCCCGGCGGCATAACCTTCCATGATACTCCCCTCGGGTCGACGACGAGTCCTTACGTATCCCTTCAATACACCCATAAATCTCTCAAATGGATACATGTAGCGCAGGCACACGGGTCCACAAAACTTAATTTCTCTTATAAGGTGAACAATCAGATGGACCATAACATCAAAAAAGGATGGAGGGAAATACATCTCGAGCTGACAAAGAGTTGTAACCACGTCGCGTCGCAAAGCGTCCAGTCCATCGGGATCAATTACCTACGAGGACACAGTTGCGCCAAATATTTATATCAGAAAAATCTTCTAATTAAGCTCCACAAATGGAGGTAGTGAACTTATAGTACGAGTGCACGTACTTACCTTGCAAGATATTGCGTTGAAGAAATAACATAGGTTTGTGATTGTCTCTCTGACTTTAACTGGGAGAATGCCTCTGATAGCAATGGGAAGCATCTGTGACATCAAGACATGACAGTCGTGGGACTTCATGCCAACCAGTCTTAGGTCCTTCATAGACACAAGTTTTTTCAAGTTCGCGGAGTACCCACATGGAACTTTAACACCGTGCTGGCACCGACAGAGTTCTGTTTTTTCGCTCTTGGACAACGTATAGCAGGCCGGGGGGAGGTATGTACGCTTTCCATTCTCTAAAGGTGCAAGCTCAGTCCTTATCCCCATTTCCACCATGTCATGACGAGCTTTCACACCATCCTTTGTCTTTCCCGGAATGTTCAACAAGAAACCAATCAAACTGTCACAGACATTTTTCTCTACATGCATGACGTCAATGCAATGTCGAACTTGTAAGTGCTCCCAGTACGGTAGATCCCAGAGAATCGATCTCTTCTTCCAAACATTTTTTTCTCGAGGTTTAGAATGCTTACCGAACTCAACTTTGATTTCGTTCACGCGCGAGTAAATCTCCTTACCGGTCAGAAACACTGGAGCTGATCCCTTCTCAGGCTTCCCGTTAAATGATTTCCTCTTCTTACGGTACGTGTGATGCACCGGAAGAAACCTGCGGTGACCCATGTACACTATTTTCTGGCAGTTTCGCAGCCACATGCTCTCAGTTTCATCTAGGCAAATAGGGCAAGCCTTGGCTCCTTTCGTACTATACCCCGACAAATTGCCGTAGGCAGGAAAATCATTTATGGTGCAAAATATCAAGGCCCGCAAGATGAAATTCTCTTTCTTGTATGCATCCCACACCTGCACACCCTCGCTCCACAATTTCTGTAAGTACTCGATTAAAGGCGCTAGAAACACGTCAATATCATTTCCGGGTTGTCTGGGTCCTGAGATTAGTAACACCATCATGATGTACTTGCGCTTCATGCATAACCAAGGAGGAAGATTGTAGATGCATAAAAGAATCGGCCAAGTGTTGTGCCGGCTACTCATATTACCATGTGGGTTCATACCATCTGTACTCAGCCCGAACCTTACATTCCTAAGTTCGCCGCCGAACTCAGCAAATGTTCTGTTGATGTTTCTCCATTGAATAGAATCAGCTGGGTGTCTCAGTTTTCAGTCTTGTTTCCGGGCTTCAGCATGCCAACGCAAGTGCTTCGCGACTTTCGGATTTGCAAACAGCCGCTTCAATCTAGGTATCACAGGTAAGTACCACACAGTTTTTGCCGGGGGCCCTTTCCTTACCTCGTGACGTCCACTGTCAATCCGGTCCCTACGCGTATACCTCGATGCGCCGCATCTTGGACAAACATGCAAACTGGAGTACTCGTTACGGTACAACACACAATCATTTGGGCATGCGTGTATTCTTTCGATTTCCATTCCCAACAGACACAACAGTTTTTTGGCTTAGTAAGTAGATCTTGGCAACTCATTTCCCTCTGGAAGCATGTCCGCTAGAAGATCTAATAGTGCCGTGAAACTCTTATCACTCCAACCGTTTCCTGCCTTCAAGTTATATAATCTCAGCACAGAAGACAGTTTTGTAAATGTTGCACATCCAGGGAACAGAGGCTTCTCAGAGTCAGCAATCAGTTTCTCAAATTCACAGAAGTCATTTTCGTTGTAATCTTCCTCTACATCACGTAACATCTCATCTAGATTGTCATCATCATCATCTACGTGCACATCGGAATGAACATTACCAAAATTGGGATGATCATCGATATTATTGCAATCCACATCCGAGTCGTGCTGATTGGTAGTAGTGGTGCTTGTTTCCTCAAGATCTTCGCCATGCCATATCCAACGGGTGTATCACGCGTTAAAACCACGACGAATCAAATGACTCTTAATTTGATCAGAGTTGCTAAACCTCTTCAAGTTCATACAATCTGTACAAGGACAGAGCATATTTTTCTCTCCCTTCCTCTCCTTTTGTTGCTCAGCAAATTTAATAAACTCATTCACACCACCCAAATATTCAAGAGTAGTACATTTTATTCCATACATCCAATATTTCCTGTCCATCTACAATTAACATAATTTAACGAGTAAGCCATGCATGAAACCTGCCCGATTAAGTTATGTATATGTACATATACAGCCTCTTACAACAGATACATGTGTTGAACCCTAGCCTGACGAAATTAACACTAATTAACCTAGCTAACTACACAATACAAGCTAGTTAGCTCCTAAAACATGACGCATTTCCAGCTACCAAGCTCCCAAGCTTAGAGCTACAAACTTGAAACTACACAATACAGCTAGCTTGCAAGTAGAGAGGAAGGGAGATCTAGAGGGAGAGAGAGATAAGTGTCGACTATTAAGCGTACCTTAAAGAGAGGGGCGCAATCAACTTCCCTCCAGCCTGCGCTGATCACCCTAGCAGTGTAGCTGGAACTTTCGTCACAAACAGAGGGACACAGAGTGCAACAGAACAAATTAAAGAGCAGCTCAGCAATGGTCGAGTGGGGTTTTCCTTATAATGGACATTTTTCTAACGGTAAATACATGAAATAACCGTTAGACTAACTTAGGTAATTTACCGCTCACATATTCTATTGGTAAAAACACACACATACCGTTAGAGAATGTGCATTACCGAGCAAGTACAGGACTTCTTCTTTCGGTAAATATGTGTACGAACCGTTAGATGATGCATGACACTCGCGCATGAGTTTTTCTATCGGTAAATATGTGTATTTACCGTTAGAATATACATTACTGAGCAAATATATGTGTTTTCCTATCGGTAAATATGTGTACTTACCGTTAGATCATGCATGACACAGCACGCACATGAGTTTTTCTATCGGTAGATATGTGTACTTACCGTTAGATGATGCATGACACTCGAGCATTAGTTTTTCTATCGGTAAATATGTGTATTTACCGTTAGACTATGCATGACTGAGCAAATATATGTCTTTTTCTATCGGTAAATACACATATTTACCGTTAGAATATGCATGACTGAGCAAATATATGTGTTTCCTATCGGCAAATATGTGTATTTACCGTTAGAATATGCATGACTGAACAAATATATGTGTTTTCCTATCGGTAAATATGTGTACTTACCGTTAGAGGAGGTACTGGTACCAAACTGGGACAAACATGCACATGCCATTTCTCACATTCAAGGAATCATATCAATGTAACATCAAACAGATCTTACATCAAACGGATCTTAACTAGAAGATAAAGCAATATATTTCAAGAAATGCTAATTTGTGGATTAACTAGGAGACACAAAAATACTTTTCGTAGGTAGTTGGGACTTCATCTTGCCAAAGAAATTACAGATGCCAGTTCACAAATTCAGGTACAAACATACACATGCCAGTTCACCAATACAAATTCAGGTACAAACATACACATGCCAGTTCACAAATTGAAGTGCATGTCTGAAACAGCAGTACAAATACACACCTACCTACCAATACAATTAAATACACAAATACTCCCTGCACATTCAAGTTCATGTCCCAATTAGCAATACATGATACACAAATATACAACAATATACAAATACAACAATTCACACATTCGATGTATATTACAAAAGCCACGTCTGAAATTAACAACAGATCACGACGAGGATCCAGTGGCCCATACATGCATTTTACATAAAAGGGAACCTTTGTAGGTTGCCACAATGCAACTACCGACTACAAGTTAGACCTGATACATCACAAATCCATTCATCCAAAACAGCAAATGTCTGAACCACATTGGACTTAACCATAGGAGTTCAGTTCGAAGACGCCGGAGGAGCTGGAACTGCCGTCGACATACATTTGTACGTATTGGTGATTTCCTCGGACTCAAACTCGATCAACTCAACTCAACTCAACTCAACTCCATTAACAAAAAGAACCTACCTTCCAAGATGTTGTTCTGTGTAGTGATGGTGTAGAATGGCTGTGCAAATAACAACAATTCTTCTTCTCCAAGCAGGTAAGCATCTGGCCACAAGCTGGTGCATGCAAAAAAATGTAAGATGCTTTCTATAGGTCCTGATTTGAGAAACACGCCGGGCTTAAGGATCTTCTCGACCGAGCCAACCAAGATCTCGCCCTTCACGTCCTTCCAGCTCTCGACGGTGATCTTCACCATTTCTTTCGCCAACAAGCCAACGTAGGCAGCGTACTGCGATGAAGAACCGTGAAATACGTTGCCCCTCACGAGCATCATCCAAGGACCTGAACAGATCATAATCATATTGAAAAGAAGACACATCAAAATGAAGGATACAAAAAAAGCATAATTATTGCCATAATCGGATTAGAATAATCTAACAATATTACAGAAATTTTACGTACCTTCCTTGGGATGCCGACGTCTAGAGGGCGTCGATAGAGGTGCGGAGGTGCAGCGCTCCCCTGTAGAGGTGCGCCGGCCGTCCATGGAGCTTACGGGTTAGGACTACGAGCCCCAGATGAACTGTGAGAATGAAAGAGACATACCCGTGTATTTATACAAATATATATTTTCTAGCGGTATGAAAACAGAACACCGTTAGTAATAAAAACATCTGTAGAAGGCGAATGGTTCTATCGGCGCAATAAATATTACTGATAGGAATTTTTGTACATACTCTATCGGTGTGTACGTACATTGCCGATAGAAAATTACTAGTTGTAGAAGGCCAACAGTTCTAAGATATTTTTGCAATATTCTACCGGTATAAACATTCATTACCGATAGAATAAAACTATTTGAAGACGAACAGTTCTAAGCAATTTTCTATATATTCTAACGGTAAAAGAATCCATTACCGATAGAATAAAAATATTTGTAGAAGGCCAACTATTCTATCGGCGCACTACATATTGCCGATAGGAATTTTTAATATACTCTGTCGGTATATTCATACAGTAGCGATAGAATAAGTCTAGTTGTTGAAGTCGACCAGTCCTATCGGCGCACAACATTCTTCCGTCAGTACTTATGCATCTCTTCTAACGGCAAATATGTTCATCACCGCTAGAGTAAATCATACTATTTATTCTATCGGTAAGTTTCTTAGAAACCGATAGGGAAAATACATCCGTCGGGCTTTTATGACCGCGAGGCACATTTTCTATCGGTTTTCTGCTGTTTCACTAATAACCGATAGAAGATAGGGGTTAGTAGACTGCATTTCTGTACTAGTGAAACCACATGCCTCTTAGTTATCATATGATCTCTATATTATGGTATCACCGCGACACGTCAACACATGATAGTCCACGGTAACGCCCCTTATCGTGACAACACATGCCACTTGGGTAATCTTGAACTAACAAGTTTTAGTTTATAAAACGATACTTGTCACACCCCATGGATTTAATCCACCGCGGCATACTCCTAAAACTCGGGAGCATGAAGTACTCGAATACATTTTAAACTCTGCAGAGGTGTACCTCTTTTTAAATCCACTTTTTCACTCGACTTTCAAGTCGGGCCATCTCTATGCGACTTATACGCACGTGACAAGGCCGAGTTCACACAATGTTTTGCAATCTAGTATTAACAGTATCCCTGCCCGGTAAATGGACAATTCAGTCCCAAGTACCGTTGTGGATCCTCCCCACTGCCTTACTTCCTAGCCTGGACACATAGCCTCTTTTGATTACAGTCGCGCATGACTTAATCTGGCGTAGGGCGTCTTCCTTCTTTACACCTTATCCTCTCATAATTTTTCTGATCTCACATCACTCATGGACGAACTGCGTCCCAACAGTTTCCACGCGAGAAACCGGATCGACAAGCCATACAGGGAACTGCTAATACCAAGAAAGCTACTAGATTGCGCCTGTCCCATACCAGGTAAGTGGTTGGTACGTTTTTCATGCCACTTGACGCACAACACAAGGTTCTTGTCCTTATATGCCAGTGACCAGATCATACCACAAACCATGCACCTTCAGTGCCTGCACATCCAGTGCAGCCAAGCACCTCCAGTGCTACCACCATTCCATACCAAAACATTGGTCACGGCTAGGGGTTTTATTTCATGAATATAAATGTATATGTATATACTTTTATTAATTCATGGCTTGCTATCTTAACAAGTTCACATTCCTCAAGTATTCAATCTATCACTGCCATAATATCATTGATCTCAACACATGAAATATTAATGAGATATCTACTCATGGAATAGCATAGCAATTCATAAAATATAGGTTCAATATGATCAAAGTATGACTTGCCTTCCGCGTCGTAAGTATCAACAGTTGATGACGATTCAGTGACAAGGTCTTCAACCTCGGGCTCTTGCTCTGAACAGAATCAAACAAGAAAACAGGCATTACAATCAATTCTACTCTTACTAATCCACTACATGCAATAATGCAAGATAGAAACACTCTGGTGATACAAGGTTTGGAAGCGATTAGAGTTTAACTATGGTAATCAGGGTTAAAATTAGTTGTTAAGGTTTACAAGGTTCCAAAATATCAGGGTAATATCAAGGTGGTGACTGGTTCGCCCAAAAACAGCGAATGTCTTTAGGTTGGCACTCGGTTCAAGCCATCGACATAGGGTCAATGGGTGATAGAGGGCTCAACTCAAGTTGTGACAGTATAGAAAAGTGTAGATCACAACATCAGGAGTCTAAGGGACAAGGTTATTTCCAGAGTTCATGGCTGGAAGTGGGTGAAAAGGCTCAATGCCACTGGCTGACACAGCCTGGCATAGGGTTGACATGGCCAGAAACTAGGGTTAGCCTTATCTTTTGACTCAAGGCTCCAAATGATGCACCACTTTATCTGGTAGTTAGGCATTTGTAGCAGGAACAAATGTCTCAACAGGATCTAGGGCAGGAGATGGCTGGAAAGTGATGAAAACCAACGAAGAAGTTGACTGGTCTGGAGTACCTGCAGCACAAACAGTACAGCAACTAGGGCATAGCCATAACTCCTGTTCTAGGCCGAATTAGGGGTCGTGGTAGAAGACAAAGTTGCTCAAAATGGTCCAAAACATCTAAATGGCAAGGTGGTTTGAGCTAGAGTGGCTGAATTTAGAAGATATTGGCCGGAGGAAAGATGAACTCAATCCTGATTTGGGCATTTCTGTTCTAGGGCAATTGAACTTGAGTCCTTGCTTGAGGAGGGTCTCTGGGGCATAACAAAGCTAGGTGTGAAGTCAATTTAACTGGAAAATCACCACAGAAGCTTAACGGCGAGTTCCAGTTTTCATGCAAGGTGTAAACTTGGGGTTTTTCATATTTTAGCGAAATTGGTGATTCTGGTTGCTTAGATGTGTTCTACACAGTCCACTGATCATGTTTGATCACAGGCTCGAGAGCTAAATTGGTTTAGTTAGGGATTAATTGCTCGCCGGAGTTGTCGAGGAAAATCAGCAATTCCCGGCGATGAGGTGCGATAGAGTTCAATTGGCTGCTACTACACAGGTAAGTGGATGAGAGTTACTTACTGGTAGCTTCAATTTGAAGCTCGGTGCAGTGGATTGGCCTGGCACCGTGAGCCTCCTCTCGAGCTCGCCGAAGAAGACGAAGAAGATGACAAGGTTAGAGACTTGTATGGTTCTGGCGTGTGTGTGGTTGAAGGAGATGGCTAGAGCAAGCTTAAATAGGCGAAGCGAGCAGCAACGGTTGAAAGTGCCTGGAGAATTGTAGCTTGTGAGTCGACGGCGAATTGACCGGCCGGGCGGGACAGCAACGAGGTGACGCGCCCCAGCGGCCGTGCCGGCTTTTGCAGCCTGGCGCGCAGTCCTGGTTGATGCAACGACGAGTTGATGCTTCCCCCAGGCATGCTTGCAACGTGGCACAGCTGGGCTGCCGTTGTCGGGCGCGCACGCGGGAGAGCGAAGGTGCTGCTGGAGGGGTGAAGTGGTTCCACGGTAGCGAATACGAGGCATACACGCGGCAACGAAACAGTGGCTGAGGTGGCAACGCTGGAGATCGCCGGCGACGAAGCTGCAGCAGCGGCAACGGCGACGACCAAAACGCCCGCTCGTGGTCGATTGAACGACCTGGTCGTGCACAGTAGCCCGTGGTCGAACCAGGGACTGATTTGCGATGATTTTTGATTTGGCTTTGGACTAAATTACAAATCTGGTCTTTGAGAGGTTCAATTTGGAATTTGATTCCATGGCTGAGTATAATATTTCTATTAATACTCATTTAGCTCAAATTTGGAGAAAGTTTGATAAGATTTGAGGGATTTCACCTATTTTCGAAAATAGGGTAAAATTAGGGTAAAACAGATCTGGGTTTTATCGATCTCGACTTCTGGTGATTGGAGAGAGTTTTGGAAGTCTGATCAAAAGGGAGATCCGTATCAAATAGTATTTGGGAGGTGTTCCCTGAAGAAATTTTGGAGTTTGAGTTGATTCGTGGATTTTAGACTTTTCAGGCCTCCAGTAAACAGAAAAGGACCTATTCGCAGTAAAATTTGGACTTATCCGCGAAAAGTGTTTAGGTGAAACAATCTGGTTCCCAACTTTTTGAGGTAAGTTGAGGATGTATCATGGAACATATTCCAAGAGATACTTGAGTCTGGATAGGGTTAAATCAAGATAACTCAATTATCTGGAAACTGGGGTACTTAGGGTAAATCTGGATTTCCTGTTTTCGAAAACAGAAAGAGACTTAGATACTGGGAGTTAGGGTCAGAATTCAATCTGGCTCCTGAAGACTTTTATCTCCAGAATAACTGGTAGGTTAAATCTGGATGGTCAGATCTTGATCTGGATCTAGATAATAGATTTGGAGATTTTTAGGGTTTGAGAGAGATTAGGGTTTAGCTGATCTGGCTACTACTACAGAGATACATGCATGCAGGGTTTTTATGCAAAAAATTTTCACCCCCAAAACTAGGGTGTTACAGTATATGCATCTCATCATATCAAAAAGAATCAGATCATAAACCAACACATATATATTAGAGCATCAGATGAAACACATATACACATCATCATATCAGGGCATCACAAAACACCATGTAAGAAAACACATCCATAACATATCCATCGTGTATGAAAAAAGATCATATATACATCCAAATCATCCAACATAATCATAAAAAGGCTGCATACATCCAGAATGAAATATATAAAATACTTCTCCCCCTTTGGCATCAAGCACAAAAAGGGAGCTAATACAAGAAAATAGAGCCTAAGGCTCATCATCTGAAGATAGCCCAAAGACGGTTGTATCTCCAGAGCCTGTAGGAGATCCAGTCGAGTCGCTGGCAGGAGACAGCAGAGGAGTAGCAGCCGAAGATAGAGTAGTTGAAGCCAGAGCTGATGTCGCAGGAGCTGGAGCAGCTGGGCCTGAAGCTGTATCAGATGAAGAGGATGCAGGGCGGGACCTCTTGAGAGGGTCCGTAGAAGTCGGAGCATGCAGGCGGCACAGAATCTCCTCCTGCTGAGCAGCCAGTCAAAGCAGCATCTGATGGTGCTCCTGCTGAGTGTGCAAGATCTACTGCAGGGTCTGGATGATCTGCTGGAGCTGAGAAGAAGACGTCGAGGAAGAGCCGATGCTTGCCTCCGCAGCTGGTGCTGCATCAGACTCCTGAACTAGAGTCTCGTCCTCTGACTCGCCCGCAGCATCGTCATCAAATGCGGGAGAATCAGGATCCGCAACAACCGCAGGCTGGGCACCAAGGCGACGGTCTGTCTGGCCAGGAGGATAGAAGAGAAGAGGATGATGGGGCCGCGGGAGCTCAGTGTCCACAGCCCGAATATGCAGAAGCACCGCCATGATATACGGAGCGTATATCAGCTGACGGCTCGGAGAGAGAAGGATGTGATGAATCTCACTGATGATGAGATCAGCAACATCAAAGGGCTCCTCCTGAAAGATGGAAATCAGCACATGGAGGGCGAGATAAGTGACCCTAGCCCTGTCTCCGCTCATGGGGACCAATGTGAGACAGAGGATCCGCAGAGCCAGGTCAACATCGCGGCGCAGGCCAGCGATGTGACCGAGTTGGAAGGGGCCGGAATAGAGCATGGCCACCTCCCGATGCTCAAGGTCGGGAAGAGTGGAGAGCTAGCGGCCAGAAGGAGGGCGAACCAGTCCAAGCGCAGACTCAATTTGCTCCTTCATGACGGTGTGAACCTGGAGGCCCGTCATGAAGGTGATGAAGTCGTGCTGGGGAGAAATGAAGACGGTGGAGTAGAACTGATGGATGGGCCCGTCAGCCCAGTGGAGAGAGGAATCAGCGACAAGGTCGCAGATCTCGACGGAAGCAAAAGAATCTGCCAGGGAGACGATGCCTGTGCGAGAGGCAATCGTCTGCCAGGACAGAGAGCGGTGGGCGAATATCGGGATGCGACTATAAACACAAGTGAAAAGGTCTAGCTGGAGGTTTGTGTAGAAAGTGAGGACGTCGCACGCGTCGCGACCATTTGGACGCGGCGAGAGATACGGGTTTGTGGCCCGAAGGGAGCGAAGGCGGCTCGCTTGCCACCAGGAGTAATCCACGGGCACGCGCTCAGGTGGAGACGAAGGCCTGGTCTCGGACGTTTGACCCGATGAACGCTCAGGTGGACAAATCTTATTTTTCCAGCCCTTTTCGACCAACTCCTAATCGTTGTCTTCGACCAGAGCCCCGACGCCGCTTTCGACCACAGCCTTCGCTAGTTTGTTCACTCGTGTCCGTGCCAGATTCCTCATCGTGGCAACGCTTCGACCTATGGCTGCACCAATAGAAGCTCCAGCGCGCGCGCTCGTGAAGTTTCATTTTGCATGCGCGTATGTGCCACCGCCGGAGCAGCTTTGCACCTCCGCATCTGTGCCAAATCGGAGCAAGTTCCAACATTTTGATCTTCGCTGGTAAAGCTGGTGTGCCACCCGATCGCCTTTGTCCCTGCACAACGGGGTCACCGGGCCCTTGTCCCCAGCAAAAGGCGCGCCCGAGACGGGGTCACCAGGGCCTTTGTCCCCGGGGCTAATCACCGGGTTTGATCGCGCGGAGATTTCCCCCAACAGCAGCCCCCCATGTCCTCCGGAGACGTTCCTTATGTCCCCGAGGGGATGGTCCACACTACCGTTAACATCTCCCCCGGAAAGGATTTCCAGCGCCTTGTCGATGCCTTGGTCCTTGCGCCAAGCACTTATGGTGGTGCCGCCGATCATCATGACGTCGCTGGCCTCAGTTGTCGTGTGCCGTCGGCCATAATGGCCTTGTGCGGTTAAAACCGCCGGTACATCGTCTCCCGTGCGCACCCCTTCGATTTGCGCGCGTCGGTTGAAATGGGCGGCTTGGATTTATCCTTAGGGCCCACGTGGCGCCCATCGGGGCTGTGTTTGGGCTCTATATATAGGGCCTCGAGGTGCCATGAGAGGGCACATTCGAGACTTCAAATCAAATTTCCCACCGGCGCACTAATCCTCTCCTAGTAGCTAAGCCACTGGAAACCTAGACACCAGAGCCACCGAAACTGAGATGGCTCCCAAGGGCCGCGCCAAAGCCACCAACGGCTCCCGATGCACCCGCTACTCCGGGACTTCCTCCGGGAGTACGGGGTGGCGATCAACCACCTAATGCCCAACACCCTTGTCCGGATGGGCATTTTCATCTGGCTGTGCGAGACAGCCACCGGGCGGGAGCCAACGCTCCGATTGCTCTGGTACTTCTACAAGCCCGCGGCGAGGAGCTCGTATATTCTCAAGGGGGGCCTGAAGTCCGCCTTCGGGCCCACAATGATGCAGCTGCTGCCGTCCTGGGTGGAGGAGTACCCAGTGGTAGCTACCCGCGATCATTGGGGGGATTGGCTCCGGGGGTGGTTCTACCTCCGGGTCTGGGACACCAGGGTAACCTACTCCCTGGAGCCCCCCTCCTACTGCCGGTCATCAGCCCCCAAGCCCCGGTGTGGACCGACAAGGAGTTGAAGCTCCTCGGCAAGATGGTGGGCGCCCAGGGCGCCCGGTCGATCAGGGACGCCGCGGAGGAGTTGTCACTCCTCAAGCTCTCCCCTTCTCACACGGGAGGAGGGGGATTAGAATGTGCTCGGCGCAGCGGCCCCGTAGAAGCCGGTGACTCGACTTAAGTATCCGGTAACCCACTTCGATTTTCTTTATTTTTGCTAACACTTCTCGTATTTGTAGTCCTTCCCCCCGGGAGAAGGTGGAGAACCTCCTCTGGAGGTACTATACCGACGAGCACGAGGGCATCGTGCGCGTCATCGGGGAGTGTCCTCCCCGGAATTCGGTAGTGGAAGCCTACGGGCTGAGGCTACCAGCAAGGACCCCTCTACCGACCCCCGACTCCCACAACCGGGGGAAAGAGGCCACCGGGGGCCCTGATCTGAAGTGTGCGAAGGCGCAGAAGGCCCCCGGCCCGACGACAACACTGGGCTTTGCGTCCATGAAGGCTCGGGGGGCGGCTCCTAGGTCAGGGTGCGCACAAGCGTCCCCTAGGCGCAGGGCGACGTCGCCCCTCCTGGAGGAGGAGCACTCCGGGGGCGGCAGTGGGGACGAGGGAGTTTATGCGCCTCCTCGAGGCCGGGGGGAAGGAGGCGGCCGGTGACAGGGGGTCCGACTCGGCAAACTACCACCCCTCGCCTCCCCTGGTGACTATACCTCTGTTGGCTCCAGAGCCAATGGAACCGGAGCGCCCAGAGGTGCGCTTTGTGGAGGCGTCCCCTCAGCGTGTGAAGTAGCCTGTGGACGAGGGGGCGAGCCCCTCGGCTTGCACGGTCCCTGCGGCCACGGGCCCCTTGGGGGCTCCGCAGTACGGGAAAGGGAAAGGGCTCTTGATCCCCCCCCCAAGACGGTGTTCCCTCGGGGACCTCGACCTCCACCTCTTCTTTGGAGACTGGGTCTTCGGTGGCGAGGACTACGGCCGGTGCCACACCGGTCCACATCACCCCTGTAACCCTCGTAAGGGGGCCTACCGGCGGGGACGGGTCCGGAGCCGTCGGGAGGAAGACCCGCTTGCTGTATGCTGGTGAAGTCCTCCGATTCGCCGAGGGGCTCCAGACCTGAAAGGTGCAGGAGTACGTCTCGCAAGGGACGCTTGGCGAACGGTGCAGTGAGCTGCAGTCACTCCACATCCAGGTTCGTTCCCAGAGCGTCCAGCCGCTTCCTTTCGAGAATTTCACTAACTCTTTTTTTCTTCGAATAACCTTCGCATTTATAGGGGGCGGCCCTCGCCTGGGGCATACAGGCACGCTTCGAAAAGGCGCTGAAAGAGGCGGAGGGGAAGGCCACCGCCTTTTGCAAGGAGCAGGACGAGGTGCTCCAGGAGTTGGCCCGGGTTCGGGCTCAACTCCACGCCTCGGAGAATGCCAACGACCGGCTCCAGAGGGAGGCGAAGGCGAAGGAGGACGCCCTCCAGGAGCTAAAGGGATCCAGCACACGGGCGGTGGCGGAGGCGGGCTGCTCCATCCGTTCGGCCCTCGTGGGGCTCGGGGTGAGCCTTCACCTGGGGGGCGGCTCTGGCGTGGTGCCGGCGACACTCGTGGAGGCTGTGCATTTTCTCAACGCATAAGTCTCCGTGATCCCAGAGGCCGCCGACGCTCGGGCCCAGGGCCGGGCGATCCCGGTGGTGGCCACCGCCATGGGACTCGTGGAACTCTGGGGAACCGGCGCCCGAGCGATCGGAGGCCGGATCCCCCAAGGCTTCCCCGACTTCTTCGAGCCGCTACTGCGGGAGGTGGAGCAGCTCGCGGGGGGCTTTTACGACCGGATCGTGCGGGTGCGATTCCCGGCTCCGGCGCCCCCGAGGGCAGACACTGCGGCTCCGACGGAGACCTCCCTGGGGAAGGAGAACAATAATCAAGTATGAGCCTCCCCCCGGGCCTTTAGATAGGTCCTTTTTTGCTTTTTAGAATTTTTGTTCCCGGTAGCTTCTTAGAGGAAGCCCTGTAGACTTGTACAAAACTTTTTCTTCAATGAAATGAGACGGATTTTTTGCTAAGTCTTGGATTGATTTTATCAGGCGCCCCGGGAGGTTGCTCCCGGGGGAGGCCTCCCCGGAGTTGAGTGCTTTGACTTTAGAGGTGCCCCGGTGGGGCAAGGGGTCGCTCCAAAGATGAGGCCCCCGGGCTCTGGAGGGTATCACCCAGGGGATGCCCAAGCGGCCTTAGTTTTGCTAAGCCTCGTCTTCGGAATGCGCGGCGGGAGTGCCTCCTGGGAGCCGATCCGGTTGTGGTGGCTCCCGGAGTGGCACCTTGACAACTTCGATAACCACCGCGTCGAGTTGTCTCCTCCACGACCGGGATCCCGAGGGTTCTGCCGCTTCGGATACTCCCAATGGCGGGCTACGAGTATTGGCCCGAGGACTTGCTCTGGGAAGCCCAGCGGCGCATAAGGTGTTTGTATCGAGACCTCGCCCGAGAGCTGTCGGAGGGCCTTTTGGATTATTAGGGGCAAACGCCCTCGGGGGTGGGGGGGTTGTCCCCCGTTGTATTTTCCCGCGGGGGTTTAACTCCCCGGGTTGTATCTTGTATTTGCCCGAAGCTTTTGTCCCTGGGACGTCTTAACCTGCCGGGGCCAGGGGGGTTGTCCCCCAGTTAGATGTTGTACCAATACCCACCGGCGGGGGAAATGTCCCCCGGTTAAATGTATCAATAAAGCTGAGTTTGCTTGTTGTTTTTGAAATTTTCCAAGGGTAGTCCGGGCATGATTTATCCCCCCCCCCCCCTCCGCAGTGAGTTTGATACCAGCCTAGACCGTCTCGCAAGAGAACGAGGATGATGCAGTAAGGGGAGTATTCTATATCTTTGTTTCCTCAGGGACTAGAGAAGCAAAACATATAGAACTAAACTAAATCGATGGCAAACGAAACTAACTAAAACATATGAGAGAAAGAGAGAGAGAGAACGTCAGAAGAAAGAAAAGAGAAAGAGAGGTGGTTTCCTCAACAAGTGACTAGTGTTCGCCTTGAACTCGTGTTTCATAATACAAGCAATAGAAGGAAATCGTGTATTGGTAGTGCGTGAGGCTGCACAGACAACCATCATCGATCACAATCTATGGCGAGTATCGACGAAGCATAAGTACAAAATAAACACAAATCATCTACAGCTCTTCTCAGCCACGACTCAACAACAAGCATAAGCAGTTCTAGTTCAAAGCTCAAATGATCATTCACGAAACCTCAGCCTCAAGAATAATTGAATCAAAATACAGCCAGCAAATAAGATGTTTCATAGTTTGCAGTTTCAGAATAGACCAAAATTTAATTATTCGGGAATCACATAGTCTTCAAGAGTTCTCAAATAAATTGAATTGTAGTCAAGAATCTATCAGCACAATCAACTCAATTCAATTCATTCGAAAACGGGAATTTCCTTCTCTGGACAATAGACAGTACACAAATTGAACCATACTTCCAGTACACTCAAGAGTCATGCATTTCAAAACACATCCAAAACTTCAACCTTTAGGAAAGATGGAAAGCACATGATAATACACTGAGAAGAAGAAGATTCCATCCAACCTAAACTCCAAATCTCAGACATAGTGAGCAGCAGATGACATTCACAATCACTTGGAAGCAAAAGAATTAAACACTAGTTCATTCAAAAATCAGTGCAATCAAGATATTGATCAATAGAAGTCATCACACAAGAATCTGAACTATAACATTCGAAACATTGCAAATCAAACAGAAGATGGAAACTAAGCCAGCACAGTTTCAGTTTATCACAACACCACTTAAACTCAACATAGATAGCCCAAACAAGAACATCATAGAGAGATAAGATAGAGTAAATTAACTCAAGTCAAGTGGGATAAACTATGAAATTTACTTTGCATTTGATTCATAAATGAGTACTGATTCTCAACATTTACACAATTTCATCATCTCATACACTGAATCCATTTCATTTCATTAGAATTCAAGAACAAAGAAGGTGAGAAGAATTGAACCAGTAATGATAGCCGCTGGAGTTGCTGGAGCTCAATGGTGGCCGTGGAAGTAGACGCTGCTGCACAGCAGGTGATGAAGTCGGCCGAGGCAGCAGCTCATGTGTGTTGAACTTGTATGCTCGATGGAGTGGTCGAGGAGCCCAATGAAGTCGAGGTCGTGGTCGAGCTCGTAGAGGAGATCATGGTCGAGGGAGCCATCGGCCCACAGGACGTGGCGAGTGCCGGCGACGAAATGGAAGCGGCGGCGGTGGTTGGAGTAGAGAGGCGGTGGGAATGGCGCAGTCGAGGGAGAAATTAGAAGAGAGAGGTGGGAAGAAGGCAGCGGCGACGTTGCGTGAAGAGGCGACGGCGGTCGCGGGAGCTTCACACGGTGGCTTGGGCGGTGGCTGTGGTGCGGAGCGGAGGCTGGGGTGGCTCGGGATCGGTGGAGGCTATGCGACGAGAACGACAGAGCGCGCAGATCAGCGACGGCTCGGTGGAGGACTGGAGAGTGGCGGCGGATCCGGAGGGGCAGAGGCGGCAATGCGCTAGGGATTGGAGGCGGCGCAGTGGAGCGGCGATGGTGCAGTGGAGAAGACAGCGGGAGGAGGATCTAGCGGCAGGTTAGCCAGATCCAGCGGCGAGATCGGCGCGGGAGGTGGCGGCGAGTGAAGGAGGCCACGGCTCGGGCGCGGGAAGTGGTGGAGCGGCGATGGCGCAATGGAGAAGACGGCGGGAGGCGGATCTGGTGGCGGTGCAGCGCACAAGAGGCGCGGAAGAGACAGATCAGGCGCGAGAGGCGAAAGGCGAATAGAGGAACAGAGCTGGCAGCGCGATGAGTGGAGCGAGGCGGCGCAATGCGCGCGCGAGCTGGCAGTGGTAGTATGATGGCGGCGTGGTGGCGGATTGGGGCTTTTGATGCCCCGGATCTAGGTGGATGGTGAAGGATCCATGGCGAGGTGGCACGCCGGCTTTGGATCTACGGCGGCGCGTAGCGGATTTGGAGAAGATGAAAAGACGCCGGTCGTGGGCAATGCCCGGTCGCCAGGGCCAGAGATGATGAAGGTGAGGTTCGGGAGGAATTTGGAGCAAAGGGGGAGAAGAAAGAAGGGTAGCCAGGCCTAAGGACGAAGAGGGAGGTAAAACGGGAGAGAAGAGATCGGCGGCTCACCGCCGGCGTGGACTTGGCCGCCGGCAGTAAGCTCGCCGGGGCTAGGGAAGAAATAGTAGAGGTTTATGGGTATGTGCAGGCCAAATTGTTCACAATGGCGGCTAAGGGTTTCTAAAGTTTTGGCCAATTTGCAAATGAGCCCTCACATTTTGGGATATTAGCAAAATAGCCCTTCCACCATTAGGGTTAGGGATTTTTGAGTCTTGGCTGATTTGCAGTTAGGTGTTTGGATTTTGAAGAATTAGCAGAAGAGTCCTTGGCTGTTAGGTTTAGATGCTCCGGATTCTCGGAGACTCCGATTTTGACGCAGTCGGCTCCTACGCTACTGTAACGACGCGTACTTCTATACGGAATCGTCTGTTCGCTAGATCCAGTCGATGAAGCTCATCCATTTAGCCATAAATTACTCGAAATGTGTCGACCTGCAATTAAAATGAACAAAATGCACAATCGAGGTCGAACGACAGCCAATACAAATATATTTGAGTATATGATGATTTTTATGACTAAAATGAGCATGAATGAGGGGAAAATATCTAGAAAATAACCACAAATATGAGATTTATTAGGGTTGTAGCTTGGCTCCATGCGCTATGGGGAAGGAACGAAGGGGCCCGAACGTTAATGATTACCAGGGTCACATCCATTTCTGTGACTTGGAAGCCCCATGCGAAGTCCCCCGGTCACTGTGAAAACGGGGAGCCTGGTAAAGTCCTCAGGAGTTAACTTTCCCAGAGGTCCCAATTAGTAGTCGAGATTTTCGAAACAACCCGGTGAGAAATTCACCGGTTGGCGTGAGAAGGGGGAGCCAAGTAAAAGCTCTCCGGGAAGAAAATTTTTCGAGAATCCCGATAAGAAATCCTCCAGTCGCCGTGAGAACGGGGAGCCAGGTAAAACTATCTGGGAAGAAAATTTTCCGAGACTCCCAGTAAGAAATCCTCTGGCCGCCGTGAGAACGGGGAGCCGGGTAAAAACTCTTCGAGAAGAAAATTTTCCGAGATTCCCGGTAAGAAATCCTCTGGTCGCCGTGAGAACGAGGAGCCGGGTAAACAATGTTTGGGACCGAGAATTCCGTCTCGCTGGGGAGACAATTTGCTCCCGTAGGAGGGTAAGCCCGATGACGGGTCTGAGTGTTTGAGGGTGGACTAATCTCTCAAATTAACACGTTACCACAGTCCTTGATAACTGGGTTGCCGCTTACCCCCTCAGTAAACGAGGGGTAATTGTAAGCCGCCCTACGGGAGCAGGGCTCCCGTCGTAGGGACTTTTAGGCTGCGATAGCCTACATCCTCACGGAGAGGGCATCGTCTTAAGAGACGATAAGGCAAGGACTTGCAATAAACTCGAGTTGGAGAAAAAACCACTTGTATTGATAGAAATTGAGATACAGAGCCTCCTCCCGTAGAACCGCGGCGAGGGAGGGAAAATTGAATACAACGCCTCCCCCGGCGTAGTCGCCACGGGGAATGGAGTAGGCCCGGAGGCTAGATATAGAATTTGCGAAGCAAGCCTATATTCCATGTATGCTTTAGCTCTTGATGTTGGAGGTTGCAGAGCTTGTAAGCCCCTGAGCCTAGGACAACAAAGACCCTGTAGGGGCCTTCCCAGTTGGGCGAGAGCCTGCCCTGGGCTTGGGGTTCGATCACGCGCTTGAGGACAAGGTCCCCAAGAAGGAAAGCTCTCGCGCGGACGCGCCGGTTGTACGCGCACGCCATTTCGCGCTTGTAGATGGCGTGGTGGAGAAGCGCTCGATCACGTTCTTCTTCGATGAGGTTGACTTCTAGCCGCTAGTTGGTTTCATTGGCTTGGTACGCTATGGTCGTAGCTCCATCTAGGAGCTTGACCCGCAGCGACCGAAAACCAATCTCCGAGGGGAGAACTGCTTCAGGCTCGTACACGAGCGAGAAAGGCGTGCGCCCCGTTGTCCGGCTCGGTGTCGTGCGCATGGAACAGAGGATGCTCGGAAGCTCCTCTACCCACGCGCCCCGTCTGGAGGTGACTTGCTCGAGTCGTCGGTGTAACCCCTGCAGGATCACATCGTTGACCCTTTCGACGTCTCCGTTGCTCTGGGGTGAGCCACAAAGGCGAAGTGGAGGGTAGCCCCCAAGTCTTCGTAGAATTCCTGGAAATACGCAGAGTCGAATTGGGTCCCATTATCGACAGTGATTTCTCGGGGGACCCCGAAACGACACACGATATTTTTCTAGAAAAATCGCTGTACTGCTCGGGAGGTGATGCTGGCCAAGGGTTCAGCCTCCACCCACTTGGAGAAATAATTGACTGTGACCACCGCATTCTTGCAGCCCCCGAGTGCTGGGGGGAAGGGACCTAGGAGGTCCATCCCCTAGTGCGCGAAAGGCCAAGCGAGGGGAATGGTCTGCAGCGCTGTGGAGGGAAAATTGAAACCCTTGGCCATCTTCTGACAGGCCTCGCACATGGAGACAAGGTCTTGTGCGTCGCGGACCACTGTGGGCCAATAGAAGCCCTGGCGAAGAACCTTTGCGGCGACGGCGGGTGGGCCAGGTGAGACCCACAACTCCCCGGGTGGATATCCTCGAGGAGTTAAAGTCCTTCCTCCCGTGGGAGGCAGCGGAGCAAGGCAGAGGCCCCCCGCTTGTAGAGCTTACCTTCTAACAGAAGATATGCCCGGGCTTTGGCACGAAGCCGTTTCGCCTCGGTCTCGCTAGGAGGATCCCCTTCCCCCCTTATGAAGGAGATGAGGGGATCCATCCAGGACGCCACCTGGGCGATCTCGGAGACCTCCGGGATACAGGACTCAGGGTCCGTGTCCGGGGGGGGGTCACTGTGACAGCCCCAAAATTCCATTCTTAAACCCTCCCCTTCTCAGATTTTCCTTCCAGTCTAAATCGTCCGAAATTTCGATTAATTATCTTCTTATTCCGATCAGTGAAATTCTTTCACATGTTCAACCCTAAATCATCCCCCCAATATTTTCCTCATGCATGCATATTTTTAAGTTCATGGCATCATGATTTTATGCATCAAACAAATCATTTTTCCACATGAAATAATGATTTTCCTATTTGGAAATTGCATAAAGGAATAGATTTAATTTAAAGTAATGTATTAAAAATTCTGTAAAAATTTTTAATATATTTTATTTGCCCAAGTAACCAGGTTCCACAACTTCCCATGCAGTGGAACTTTGCATTTCAGCCCCTAGGTTTTTCAAAATTCCAAATAAAGCCGTAGAACTGACCAAAATTGTTATTTTATGTGTAATTCCACCTTTGCCCCCGACCATCCTGCAGCAAACACAGTGTAAAGACCTGTTTACCCCATCTAGATGCATTACATTCCAGCATTTTGCTTCTAACACAAGGAACCAGCTGCATGCCACTCCATATAAGCCATGACACAGCTGAAACGCAACTCAAACTAGCTCATTTCTCCAAGTCCTTCTGTAGAGTGGTAGAGGAAACACTTAGACAGGCAGAGCATTCAAAAGTTTTTCATTTGGTTGAAAAATTTCACATAAAATATCGAAGAGGGTGATTTCTGCTCTTCTGCCGCTGGTTTGGCCGCGCTCCAGCGCCTGCCGCCGTCACCTCGTCATCGTTTCCCTCGCTGCAGCCGTCGTTTGCTTGTCTGAGCTTTGTCCATCAGGTGTCCCTCCTCACCCTCTTCCTTTTTCCCTTCTGGAGCTCGACGTTTTGGCCACCGGAGCTCTCTCCACCGGCGTGATTTTCTTTTTCCCACCGCCGGCGTTCCTCTCTCTTCTACCTCCGGTCACCATGGTTATCTCCCCGATTCCAGCCCATTTTCCAGCCATTTTTGCTGCCTTCTCACCCCCAGGTACTCCTCCTCCATCTCCCGGCCTCCCCGGCCTTCCTCCCTCTCCGGCGAGCCCCCACCAGAGCTCCCCCGTGAACTGCGCCCGAGCCGTGCGCCCGAGCCGGCGTGCAGGCGCCGTGGCTCTCCTCCGGCTGTGCCTCCCTCATCCAACCACCTCCCTCCTGCTCTAGCTCCCCAACCGCCATGCTCCATTCCCCGGCCGTGGCCCAACTCGCCGCCGGCAAGCTTCGCCGTGGCTGTGGCCAGTGCCAGCCAAATGGCACTGCTACAGTGTTGCATGTGCTGTCTATGTGTCTTCGTCTTTGTCGCCTTATGTCGTTCTCCTGTCTTCTGGACCTCCGATTGAAAATCCGTTCGCGTCGTTTTGTTCATTTCGCCGTTTTCCTTCCAAATGTGTTCTCTAATCTTTGATCTGCTGTCCAGATTTCCGTTTCGCTGTTTTGAACTCCGTCGTTCCTTCCCCCGATTTTGTGGATTTTGTCACAAAAGTCTCCGATCGAAGATCCGTCTACACCATCAGATTCGCCTCAGTTCCAATCTTCCAGATCTGCAATTTTCTTTCAGATCTGAGTCCCGGATCTTGTTTTCACCTTTTTCCAGATCCGATTTTTACCCAGTTTATCCTAAAATCTCGCCAAAAGTGGCTTTCCTCTGTCGACCTCCAAATCCCGATCTGTTTGAACCACCCTGCCACAAATTGTTCCTGCCACATATTCTCCTTCTGCCCCCAGTTCAGAATCCTACCCTAAAACTTTGATCCGTCGTTTTCAGCTGTTTTCGAAAACGATCTTTTCGGTTTTACACTAAATACCACTGTTTTCGAAAACTTCCGTTTTCCAGTCTTTTTCAGATCCGACTCTGAGGCTGCTTCACCTAGACTTATTAGGATTTAGATTTGCATTTATTTGTCTCATACTTATGCATTTTGATTGATCCGGTGCTCTTTTCTCGTTTAGAAACCGCCCGTCCGGAAGCCGAGGAGCAGCTGATCGAGGACGTCGCTGAAGATCTTGTCGCGGGAATTCAAGGCAAGTCACCATAACCTTGATCATGTTGATCCCATGTTTTCAAGTTAGCTAAGTATTTTGTTTTGCAAATATTGTGCATGTTATGTAAGCAAACTGAGTATGTTGGAATATACCTGTTTAGCTATTACCCCAAATTGAAATGTGTCGGGGGAAATCTCTGCGGGACTAAGTCCAGGTAAGTTGCGTCACAATTGCCAGGGGATCTGGCCTCCGGGGCCTCCCCGGGCGCCGCCATTTGGCTCTCGGGACGTGGCCTCCGGTGCCGTCCCAGGCGCCGCCATTTGCCCGGGGACATGGCCTCTGGCCCCTCCCCGGGCGCCGCCATTTGGCTCCCGGGACGTGGCCTCCGGTGCCGTCCCGGGCGCCGCCATTTGCCCGGGGACGTGGCCTCCGGCCCCTCCCCGGACGCCGCCATTTGGCTCCCGGGACGTGGCCTCCGGTGCTGTCCCGGGCGCCGCCATTTGCCCGGGGACGTGGCCTCCGGCCCCTCCCCGGGCGCCGCCATTTGGCTCCCGGGACGTGGCCTCCGGTGCCGTCCCGGGCACCGCCATTTGCCCGGGGACGCCCCCGGGACGTGGCCTCCGGCGCCGTCCCGGGCGCCGCCATTTGCCCGGGGACGTGGCCTCTGGCCCCTCCCCGGGCGCCGCCTTTTGGCCCCCGGGACGTGGCCTCCGGTGCCCTCCCGGGCGCCACCATTTGGCTTCCGGGACGTGGCCTCCGGCGCCGTCCCGGCCGCCGCCTTTGGCCCGGGGACGTGGCCTCCAAGGCCTCCCCGGGCGCCGCCTTTTGGCCCCCGGGACGTGGCCTCCGGCGCCGTCCCGGGCCTCATCGCGCTCCTAAAGGTAAAGTCTCGAATTGTTTGTCACGTGCAGGTCACGCGAGGAGCGCCTCGGGAACTAGCGACCATCTGTCAAGCATCCAAGGCGTTTGACCGGGAGAAGGACGGTCCTACCCTTCAATTCGACGGTGGCTTCCGGGGTAGTTTAGGTTTTTTGCTTCTTTTTGGGGCTATAAATAGCCCTTGTACCCCTCTGTTGTAAAGGATCGGTTCTCTTTTATTGGAATAGCTAAACTCACAGACGTGCTCCGGAAGCCTCTCCCCCGGAGAGAGCCTCCCCAGCCGACTCCAGTCGGGAGCGCGTCGACAGGACTAGGGCCCCCACCGGGACCCGAACCTGTATAAACCCGTGTGTCATTTTTTGTGCTTGTCCGGCGGGGGAGGACCGGTCATCCCCCGCCGGAGTATTCGCAATACCACGACAAAATGTCATTCTTAATTCTCAAGCCTTGTAAAATGTTCTTGATGCCCTAGGTTAATGCTAAAGCATAACATTGGTAATATGGGTTATTCACATAAATGAGCAAAAATAGTTTTTCAAAACTGAAAATGCCTTTTTAAAATGTCTATCCTAGGGAGGAGAGGTGTGTCAGTCGGACCATGGAAAATACTGTGATACTTATGATGATGATGTGATAACATGATAATGCTGGAAACATGAAATGTTGTGAATTGTAAAAAATGTTATTAGGGAAACTCCTCTCTAGAATAGCTTAACGACCAACCAATTTGTGCTAAACATCCAGTAACATGTTATCGTACCTCCACAAGCCTGGTATGGGACAGGCGCGACCAAGTATCCTTGCCGAACTATTGCCCTAGCTCTGCATAGAGTCTATAACCTAAATAATAAAGTGCACTAATATTGTTCACTGGTTAGAGAAGGGAAGATCCCTCTTGGCCCACTTACACTGATGGCTGGGACGAGCCCAACCGATTCATCTGAGTGAAAGATCGTGCAACTGATGTGGTTCCAGGGCACGAGTGCTGGATGTGGTTTCCCAGCACAAACCCCTCGTGCGTCCGCTCACTATTGGTGGAGAGGGTCTCCCACCGCGGCCCAATACTGAGTGAGGGGTAGGGTGAAGGTATGAGAGGGAAGATCCCTACAATGCTTCACAACTGTATTAGGCACCCCACCCGGAGGTGGAATTCCTGGGCCACTGACCGGTGCTGAACCTTTTACGGGGCAGAGCTAGTATAATGCCAAGGCAAGGTGAAAAGCGTGTTATTCTCAACTCAGTGGCACGCTTAAAGCAGCGTGATCGAACCTGGCATAGGAGACTCATATGCTTAAAGTAGCGTGTTGGGCAAAAGGCCTATGCACGTGGTCAACAGTGGTAGTTGAAAAGTCTTGTGGGTAAAGCGGTACCCCTCTGTAGAGTTTAAAATGTATTTAAATACTCCGTGCTCCCGGAATTGGAGTGTGTTATAGTCATTGGACTTCATCCATGATTGTGAGGCACAAGTAGTTTTCATAAACTGTTTTATCAACTGCTTTAATTCCTTTACTCTTGAACTATTGCATAAAACAAGTTTTCAAAGTGTGTTTTGAATGCATTTATGACTATCAACTGTTAGGTTAGGAACAAGGTTCGGAAAATGAACCTCAACCACTTCCTTGAATTACTTGCATGTTATATATATTGCATTTGTTAAGTGGTGATTTACTGAGTACTCTATACTCACCCGTGACTAACTTGCTCCATCAGAAGTTGAAGAGTCAAGCGACTTGGGTTCACATGAGTGTGAGCCTGAGCCTTCTGAAGACTTCTTCGAGTATGATCCGAGCTTCTAGGCGTCGCGTACCCCGATCGAGTGACTGTGGGCGAAGATTAGCATTCCGCTCCTTCCGCGTTTTGTTGAAAAACTGAACTGTTATTTTGTACCTCGTTGTGTTACTATTGTAAGGCCCTAGTGCCATCATCTGTGAACCTTGTAATATTTTGTGGATTATTTATGTATTGTGCCGGTTGTTGTGATATTCATTTCTGGTTCGCAACTGACTCCTGGGAAGTTGTGACAGGGGAGTGCTGTTCCGTACCGTGGTGTTCGATACGGGACGGGGTTCCCCACAGGCATGGTATCAGAGCCCGGCTTGACTGCAGGATGTGACCCTTGATAGAAATGGCTGCGATAGTCGCGTGTTTTGGGAAAAACCTAATTTCTTACAAGTACTTGCGAAAACCTATGTTAATAAAAAGCAAAACTACTATTCTTATAATCTTCTTTCCTTACCTTCTTTTCTTGTTAGCTCTAGGTGATTTTCACACTATAGTGTTGCATCTAGGCCTTCATGCCTAACCCTAATTTTGATGATTAATGAAAACAGAGTGTTTTGGACTAACTGTGCTTTTTGAGATTGATTAATACAGGGCTCCGTTGGGAAGATTGTCGAGATGAATGAAACAAACCCAGCGCAAAAGAAGCAAAAGCACAAGTCGTGAATATGAAGATTAGACGCAAGCTGGAAAAGCAAAGGACCTAAGGTAATCTGTATTTTATTTTTTCCGATCTCGGCGTTTGGAGATGATCGGTCAGAAAAATTGTTTTTAGTTTTAACCGTACTATAAAGAGGGGTGACAAAAGTCCTCTCTTTATCTCCAACATAAACCGAGAAACTTAGGTCATTGCATTGCATCCTTTTTGGTTGGATTTGGTTTGAACTTAATTTGAAAAATCTGGTTTTTCAGTTCAGTTTTTGACAGCAGAAGAGTTTTTTGATTTTCTAGAAAAATCTAGGCAGATATGGTTTTTTCTTCTGTTGACAAAAATGTAGCCCTTGAAATTATCTTTCAAACGAGCTATTAAACACCTTTTTTGGATTTTTGGATTTAAAGTTATCTTTGTTTTCATTTAGGCTGACTGTCAGTTTGCTAAACTGACTGTCAGTTTGAATGTCAGTTCGTGTTAACTGATAATTGTCCAGAGAGGGTGTATTTTGTGCTCAAAATTTTTGTACTAAACTAACTGTCAGTTTACCCATACTGACTGTCAGTTGAGGATTCGACCACAGTGTTTTAACTGAGTTTCTTTTTGTTTTTGGTCGAGTCTGTGGTCGAACTGATTGTCAGTTTGCATAACTGACTGTCAATTGTGGGTTTCAGCTTTCCATAAACGACCACGAACGGCTAGCAAATTTTTATCCGTAAATTTTGTCGGCCGTTGTGCACTAAATTGACTGTCAGTTAGGCAAACTGACTGTCAGTTAGGCAAACTGACTGTCAGTTTGAGTTGCTGATTTTCAGCCCTAGCTTCAACGGTTCATTTGATTCTTGAGACTATAAATAGGGGCTTTGGGCATGAGTTTTATATAACAAGCAGTAGCATTTTCTTATACACTCTTGAGCTCTAGTTTTCTACATAAAATCTTGATCTTTTGATCAAGTCGAGTGTTTTTCGATCCACGGAGCATTTCAGTTGTTTTGCATTTGCATTCACTTAGCTTCTCGGTGCGTGTTTGGAGGTCAAGAGAAGACCTCGCTGCCTGTTACTCTTGGTGAGCGCCCTCACCTAGACAGTTCGGAGGCGTGGCCGTTGACCTCTCCAGATTGGAGATTGTCGGAGAGGCTCGGCAAGTTTGTACAAGGCATTGCTGCTCGCCTTTCCGGAGTGGACAAGGAGCAAACGTTAGTTGATAATACTCTTCGTGAGTATTGAGGCAAAACTCAAGTGATTTGAGTGCTTCAACGAGGACTAGTGGAGACTGGGCGGGTCTCCGATACCTCGGTAAAAATCACTGTGTTCGTTCTCTTTTTCCCTTGCTTATATTATTTGTTCTTGATTTGCATTTATTTGTTTTAAGCTTTAAAGTTTTTAAAAGCCTCCTATCCACCCCCCCTCTAGTCGGCATCCTTGATCCAACACGTGGTATCAGAGCTTGGTCTCTCGAATCATTAGGCTTTACCGCCTAGAGAGAGGATGTCGTCAAGTGGAGATTTCCTTCTTGGTCATACCGGTCGTGCGCCTATTTTTGATGGGACAAACTATCCTTATTGGAAAATGCGCATGTCGGTATTCCTAGAAGCTATGGGGCTTGATGTATGGGATATTGTTAAACTCAGTTTTACTCCGTCGGATGATCCGACAAGTCAGTCTGAGGACGACAGGAGAAAACTGCATTTAAACGCCCGTGCGAAAAATGCATTCTTTGCCGGTTTATCCTTGAATGAGTTCAACCGTGTGAGCAATCTCACGACTGCTCATAAGGTTTGGACCACCCTCGAAGAAATTTACGAGGGCACAACAAAGGTTAAAGAGGCAAAGTTGCTAATGGTGAGGCAAAAATATGAGACATTCACCATGTCATCAACTGAGTCCGTGGATTCCATGTTTACTCGGTTGAATAACATTGTGAACGAACTCAAGGGTCTTGGTGTTGTTTTTGCTGACATTGAGATTGTGAGAAAGATGCTTAGGGCCTTACCGGAAAGCTTCGATACTTTGGTCACGGTTCTCACAAACTCCGATTTTTCGACCACAACACCAACCGATCTTTATGGGAACCTCATCACCCATGAGATGCACAAGAAGGAGAAGAAAGAAGCAGCTGAACCCTCGGAGACAAAGCAGAAAGCTTTGGCCTTCAAAGCCAATGCAAGGAACGATTCAAGCGATGGCTCCTCCGATGAAGACCTCGCACTCATGGTAAAGAACACTCAAAAACTTCTTCGCAGGTTGCATAAGAAGGGTGTCAACCTTAACACACAACCAAAGGGACCAAAGCAAAACAACTTCAAGGACATCATTTGCTATGGATGCCATGAGAAGGGACACATAGCATCAAGATGTCCAAACAAGAACAAGGCGTGGAACAAGAAGAAGAATGAAGAAATCAAAGAAGCTTGCTTTGGAGAGTGGATGTCCGGAGGTGAGAGCTCCGACTCCGACTCCGATGACGAAAGAAATTGCTCCAAGAAGATGGCCGGATTAGCTCTCGGCAACATCAACACTTCAACTAGCTCATCCATTTGCCTTATGGCTAAAGGTGATGAAAAGGTACACTCTAACGATCCATCATATGATGATTTAGTTGAAATGATAACCGAATTAAATGAAGTTTTTGGAAAATCTAAAAGGAACACTAGTACAGAAATGCAGTCTACTAACCCCTATCTTCTATTGGTTATTAGCGAAACAGCACAAAACCGATAGAAAATGTGCCTCGCGGTCAAAAAAGCCCGACGGATGTATTTTCCCTATCGGTTTCTAAGAAACTTACCGATAGAATAAATAGTATGATTTACTCTAGCGGTGATGAACATATTTGCCGTTAGAAGAGATGCATAAGTACTGACGGAAGAATGTTGTGCGCCGATAGGACTGGTCGACTTCAACAACTAGACTTATTCTATCGCTACTGTATGAATATACCGACAGAATATATTAAAAGTTCCTATCGGCAATATGTAGTTCGCCGATAGAATAGTTGACCTTCTACAAATATTTTTATTCTATCGGTAATGGATTCTTTTACCGTTAGAATATATAGAAAATTGCTTAGAACTGTTCGTCTTCAAATAGTTTTATTCTATCGGTAATGCATGTTTATACCGGTAGAATATTGCACAAAATATCTTAGAACTGTTGGCCTTCTACACTAGTAATATTCTATTGGTAGTGTACGTACAGACCGATAGAGTATGTACAAAAATTCCTATCGGTAATATTTATTGTGCCGATAGAACCATTCGGCTTCTACAGATGTTTTTATTACTAACGGTATTCTGTTTTCTTACCGATAGAAAATATATAATTGTATAAATACACGGGTATGTCTCTTTCATTCTCACAGTTCATCTGGGCTCGTAGTCCTAACCCGTAAGCTCCATGGACGGCCGGCGCACCTCTACAGGGGACCGCTGCACCTCCGCACCTCCATCGACGCCCTCTAGACGTCGGCATCCCAAGGAAGGTACGTAAAATTTCTGCAATATTGTTAGATTATTCTAATCCGATTATGGCAATAATTCTGCTTTTTTTGTATCCTTCATTTTGATGTGTCTTCTTTTCAATATGATTATGATCTGTTCAGGTCCTTGGATGATGCTCGTGAGGGGCAACGTATTTCACGGTTCTTCATCGCAGTACGCTGCCTACGTTGGCTTGTTGGCGAAAGAAAAGGTGAAGATCACCGTCGAGAGCTGGAAGGACGTGAAGGGCGAGATCTTGGTTGGCTCGGTCGAGAAGATGCTTAAGCCCGGCGTGTTTCTCAAATCAGGACCTATAGAAAGCATCTTACATGTTTTTGCATGCACCAGCTTGTGGCCAGATGCTTACCTGCTTGGAGAAGAAGAATTGTTGTTATTTGCACAGCCATTCTACACCATCACTACACAGAACAACATCTTGGAAGGTAGGTTCTTTTTGTTAATGGAGTTGAGTTGAGTTGAGTTGAGTTGATCGAGTTTGAGTCCGAGGAAATCACCATTACGTACAAATGTATGTCGACGGCAGTTCCAGCTCCTCGGGCGTCTTCGAACTGAACTCCTATGGTTAAGTCCAATGTGGTTCAGACATTTGCTGTTTTGGATGAATGGATTTGTGATGTATCAGGTCTAACTTGTAGTCGGTAGTTGCATTGTGGCAACCTGCAAAGGTTCCCTTTTATGTAAAATGCATGTATGGGCCACTGGGTCCTCGTCGTGATCTGTTGTTAATTTCAGACGTGGCTTTTGTAATATACATCGAATGTGTGAATTGTTGTATTTGTATATTGTTGTATATTTGTGTATCATGTATTGCTAATTGGGACATGAACTTGAATGTGCAGGGAGCATTTGTGTATTTAATTGTATTGGTAGGTAGGTGTGTATTTGTACTGCTGTTTCAGACATGCACTTCAATTTGTGAACTGGCATGTGTATGTTTGTACCTGAATTTGTATTGGTGAACTGGCATGTGTATGTTTGTACCTGAATTTGTGAACTGGCATGTGTAATTTCTTTGGCAAGATGAAGTCCCAACTACCTACGAAAAGTATTTTTGTGTCTCCTAGTTAATCCACAAATTAGCATTTCTTGAAATATATTGCTTTATCTTCTAGTTAAGATCCGTTTGATGTAAGATCTGTTTGATGTTACATTGATATGATTCCTTGAATGTGAGAAATGGCATGTGCATGTTTGTCCCAGTTTGGTAACAGTACCACCTCTAACGGTAAGTACACATATTTACCGATAGGAAAACATATATATTTGTTCAGTCATGCATATTCTAACGGTAAATACACATATTTACCGATAGGAAGCACATATATTTGTTCAGTCACGCATATTCTAACGGAAATGCACATATTTACCGATAGAAAAATACATATATTTGTTCAGTCATGCATATTCTAACGGTAAATACACATATTTACCGATAGGAAGCACATATATTTGTTTAGTCATGCATATTCTAACGGTAAATGCACATATTTACCGATAGAAAAATACATATATTTGCTCAGTAATGTATATTCTCTAACGGTATGTGTGTGTTTTTACCGATAGAATATGTGAGCGGCAAATTACCTAATTTAGTCTGACGGTTATTTCATGTATTTACCGTTAGAAAAATATCCATTATAAGGAAAACCCCAGTCGACCATTGCTGAGCTGCTCTTTAATTTGTTCTGTTGCACTCTGTGTCCCTCTGTTTGTGACGAAAGTTCCAGCTACACTGCTAGGGTGATCAGCGCAGGCTGGAGGGAAGTTGATTGCGCCCCTCTCTTTAAGGTATGCTTAATCGTCGACACCTATCTCTCTCTCCCTCTAGATCTCCCTTCCTCTCTACTTGCAAGTTAGCTGTATTGTGTAGTTCCAAGTTTGTAGCTCTAAGCTTGGGAGCTTGGTAGCTGGAAATGCGTCATGTTTTAGGAGCTAACTAGCTTGTATTGTGTAGTTAGCTAGGTTAATTAGTGTTAATTTCGTCAGGCTAGGGTTCAACACATGTATCTGTTGTAAGTGGCTGTACATGTACATATACATAACTTAATCGGGCAGGTTTCATGCATGGCTTACTCGTTAAATTTTGTTAATTGTAGATGGACAGGAAATATTGGATGTATGGAATAAAACGTACTACTCTTGAATATTTGGATGGTGTGAATGAGTTTATTAAATTTGCTGAGCAACAAAAGGAGAGGAAGGGAGAGAAAAATATGCTCTGTCCTTGTACAGATTGTATGAACTTGAAGAGGTTTAGCAACTCTGATCAAATTAAGAGTCATTTGATTCGTCGTGGTTTTAACGCGCGATACACCCGTTGGATATGGCATGGCGAAGATCTTGAGGAAACAAGCACCACTACTACCAATCAGCACGACTCGGATGTGGATTGCAATAATATCGATGATCATCCCAATTTTGGTAATGTTAATTCCGATGTGCACGTAGATGATGATGATGACAATCTAGATGAGATGTTACGTGATGTAGAGGAAGATTACAACGAAAATGACTTCTGTGAATTTGAGAAACTGATTGCTGACTCTGAGAAGCCTCTGTTCCCTGGATGTGCAACATTTACAAAACTGTCTTCTGTGCTGAGATTATATAACTTGAAGGCAGGAAACGGTTGGAGTGATAAGAGTTTCACGGCACTATTAGATCTTCTAGCGGACATGCTTCCAGAGGGAAATGAGTTGCCAAGATCTACTTACCAAGCCAAAAAACTGTTGTGTCCGTTGGGAATGGAAATCGAAAGAATACACGCATGCCCAAATGATTGTGTGTTGTACCGTAACGAGTACTCCAGTTTGCATGTTTGTCCAAGATGCGGCGCATCGAGGTATACGCGTAGGGACCGGATTGACAGTGAACGTCACGAGGTAAGGAAAGGGCCCCCGGCAAAAACTGTGTGGTACTTGCCTGTGATACCTAGATTGAAGCGGCTATTTGCAAATCCGAAAGTCGCGAGGCACTTGCGTTGGCATGCTGAAGCCCGGAAACAAGACGGAAAACTGAGACACCCAGCTGATTCTATTCAATGGAGAAACATCAACAGAACATTTGCTGAGTTCGGCGGCGAACTTAGGAATGTAAGGTTCGGGCTGAGTACAGATGGTATGAACCCACATGGTAATATGAGCAGCCGGCACAGCACTTGGCCGGTTCTTTTATGCATCTACAATCTTCCTCCTTGGTTATGCATGAAGCGCAAGTACATCATGATGGCGTTACTAATCTCAGGACCCAGACAACCCGGAAATGATATTGACGTGTTTCTAGCACCTTTAATCGAGGACTTACAGAAATTGTGGAGCGAGGGTGTGCAGGTGTGGGATGCATACAAGAAAGAGAATTTCATCTTGCGGGCCCTGATATTTTGCACCATAAATGATTTTCCTGCCTACGGCAATTTGTCGGGGTATAGTACGAAAGGAGCCAAGGCTTGCCCTATTTGCCTAGATGAAACTGAGAGCATCTGGCTGCGAAACTGCCGGAAAACAGTGTACATGGGTCACCGCATGTTTCTTCCGGTGCATCACACGTACCGTAAGAAGAGGAAATCATTTAACGGGAAGCCTGAGAAGGGATCAGCTCCAGTGTTTCTGACCGGTAAGGAGATTTACTCACGCGTGAACGACATCAAAGTTGAGTTCGGTAAGCATTCTAAACCTCGAGAAAAAAATGTTTGGAAGAAGAGATCGATTCTCTGGGATCTACCGTACTGGGAGCACTTACAAGTTCGACATTGCATTGACGTCATGCATGTAGAGAAAAATGTCTGTGACAGTTTGATTGGTTTGTTGTTGAACATTCCGGGAAAGACAAAGGATGGTGTGAAAGCTTGCACCTTTAGAGAATGGAAAGCGTACATACCTCCCCCCGGCCTGCTACACGTTGTCCAAGAGAAAAAAAATAGAACTCTGTCGGTGCCTGCACGGTGTTAAAGTTCCATGTGGGTACTCCGCGAACTTGAAAAAACTTGTGTCTATGAAGGACCTAAGACTGGTTGGCATGAAGTCCCACGACTGTCATGTCTTGATGTCACAGATGCTTCCCATTGCTATCAGAGGCATTCTCTCAGTTAAAGTCAGAGAGACAATCACAAACCTATGTTATTTCTTCAACGCAATATCTTGCAAGGTAAGTACGTGCACTCGTACTATAAGTTCACTACCTCCATTTGTGGAGCTTAATGAGAAGATTTTTCTGATATGAATATTTGGCGCAACTGTGTCCTCGTAGGTAATTGATCCCGATGGACTGGACGCTTTGCAACGCGACGTGGTTACAACTCTTTGTCAGCTCGAGATGTATTTCCCTCCATCCTTTTTTGATGTTATGGTCCATCTGATTGTTCACCTTATCAGAGAAATTAAGTTTTGTGGACCTGTGTGCCTGCGCTACATGTATCCATTTGAGAGATTTATGGGTGTATTGAAGGGATACGTAAGGACTCGTCGTCGACCCGAGGGGAGTATCATGGAAGGTTATGCCGCCGAGGAGGTAATTGAATTTTGCACAGATTATATGGCCGGGGTTGACCCAATTGGTGTTCCTAGGTCCCGACACGAGGGTAGGCTTGAGGGAATTGGAACGATTGGATTCAAAGCTATCGTCCCCGCTCGTGATGTGTACGCAAAATCACATTTTTGGGTCTTACAACACATGACGGAGGTCGAGCCATACATACACGAGCACAAGGTAATGTTGCGGTCACAGAATCCTTCGAAGTCAGACGTTTGGGTAAGCAGAGAACATAACTGGAAATTTGCTGAGTGGATCCAAGAAAGAGTCACGCGAGCTGCCGAGGGCTCCGTAAGTGAAACTGTGACATGGTTGGCTAGAGGCCCAAGATTCACTGTAGGGACTTGGCAGGGGTACGACATCAATGGGTATTCATTTTACACAAGAGCTCAAGACGCCAAGAGTAGCACGCAATGTAGCGGAGTGACACTGTTTGCTATTTCCGAGGATGCCAGGTCAGTAAGGGCGCTGAACTCATATTACGGTGTTATTGACGAAATATGAGAGCTCGATTACGGATTACTTAAGATTCCCCTGTTTCGATGCCAATGGGTCGAAATCCCTCGAGGTGTTCAAGTTGACAGTTACGGGTTTACTCTCGTCGATCTTGGTAGAGTCGGACACCAAGACGATCCATTCATACTTGCAAAGCAAGCCACACAGGTATTCTACATCGTTGACCCGGCCAATCCAAACTTGCATGTTGTCCTCCACAGCAAGAGACGTATTGTTGGGGTCGAAGATGTTGTCGACGAAGAGGAGTATAACCAATTCGATGAAATACCTCCATTTTTAGAGGACATTCAATCTATCCGTACTGAAGATATCGACGAAACAACGTATCTGCGAGATGACCACGAAGAAGGATTATGGGTTGAGAACCATTGATGATTAATTTCTATTTCAGGGATAAATGCCAAGCAAACAGCCCACAAGTTCTGCAGCAAGGTGAGGAACTTATCATTAATACATCAGGCAGTACATTTTTCTTTAGAATTTAATGATAAGCTAGTTCACAGCATTAATACATCTCAATTTTACTCCACAGCATGAGTTCTAACATGTACAGTACCTTTATCCTGTAAATATTTAATTCTTCCCTTCAAATAGCACTTGCAAAAATCTCATCGCAGCCTCTTCAAATTAAGTTCAGCAAAAATCTCTGACGGTATTTTGTTATTTATACCGATAGAGAAGGACATCTTCTCTCAGGCACTTCAAAACGTTTTCTATCGGTATTGTTCTATTTTACCGTTAGAATAAATTCATTTGTCTCACGGTATTTGTTGTCTGACGGTTTTTTCCTGTTTTTACCGATAGAAGAATACTCTGCCGCTTCGAATTCTCAACCGTGTCGCCATGCGTCGCCTTGGAAACTCTATAAGTACCTCGCCATGCGTCGCGGTATTTTGTTGTTTTTCTAATTCTCGAACGGTTGGACTCCTCATCTTCTCTTTCACAATGGCAACCTCCATGGGATCGTCATCCACGGCCTCCCCGGTAAGAACTCTAAATCTCCTCGGTGTACCCCTGTATTGTTAATCCATGTTCAGTTCATTCTTGACCTGTTGATTTGCACAGGGAATGGTAGCCGTGGAAGACACTGCCAAAGTGAAGGCTGACCTGAGGGCCCTCCAGGAGGAGCACAAGCTCCTTACAGACAAGCACACTCAGCTACGGCTTGACCTTGACGATCTCTTCCAGCGCATTAAGCGCATGAAGACGGATGGTGACAATGCTAGGGCGAGGACGAGGCGTCTTCGCGAGGAGAAGAAAGCCGCGGATATGACCATCGCTGGCTGCGGTTTGACTATGAAGGATACCATAGTGAAGCTGACGGAGGTCGCAGGCCTTCTTGACGCGGTAGTAGTTGATCCTAGGGACAACTTGTCGCTAGAGGAGTCCTGCGTCCTGGCTGCAAGTCTAACTGACTCTATTCTACATGCAGCCAGGGCTAAGACCACCCCTTGACCTAGCATTTTGGGTTTTATTTTTTTTTGTAAGTGATAAAACAACAATGAATGAACAATTTCTTTTTATGTCAATTTTTCAATTTTCCGGCTATCTTCCCTCTTTCTTTAACATTCTGCAGCTTTCAACCACGGTCTGTTTGATGTTAAATTGTGTACCTTTTCATAACTTTGACGGTATTTTGTTGTTTTTACCGATAGAAAAAGGGCACACAAATCTCAAGCACTTAATCAAAAAAATTTTCTGGGGAAAATTGGGCTCACGGGATTTTTTTGTTTATACCGATAGAAAAGGGCACCTTTTCATTACTCTCACGGTATTTTGTTGTTTTTACCGATAGAAAAATGGCACCCAATCTCAAGCACTTTAAAAAAATTTTCTGTGGAAAATTGGTCTCACGGGATTTTATTGTTTATACCGATAGAAAAATGCAATCACTAATTCGAATACTTTTCCGGGAAATTTACTTTTTCTATCGGTATTATTTTGTTGTTTCGATAGAAAATTACATAAGTCTATCGGTATCATTTTGTTATACTGATAGAAAAGTTCCTCCGCTACTTTATTTCTCGTACACGGCCCTTTAGTTTCCCTCCACTCGAACAGTTCCACCTTAGAGCACTGCGTCTCTTCGAGAGCGAAGAAAACCCCAACCTCCGCCGTGAGCACTCACTTCCTCTCTCCCACACGACGATCGCCGGCTGGACACTGGTTCGTCACTGCCACCGGTTCTTATTTTCGTCCTTCGCCCGCCGCTGCTGCGTTCTACACCGCCTCTGCATCACCAGAACTGATCGCCGCCGTAAATACCCTAATTCGTCGTTCTGTTTCCAGCATCTTCTTTATTTGATCCTAGTGTTTTGCACGTACTAATTCTTGGAGTTTTGCAATTACACTAGGGTTCCCTATTGTGTTGGCTTATGTACATTCCGCAGGCAATGTTGATTTTAATTAGGGTTTACATAATATGTTCCAGTGCTGTAATGAACCTGTTTTGAGATTTTAACTTCTCTATACTGCTGTATGTGTGATCAATTGTATCCAACTGCCATGTAATGCAGATTATATGTTGGAGGTGTTCTTACACATATTCTATCGGCAGCTCATGTGTTTACCGATAGAAAATTTTCTGCACAAGTAGTAAAACTTAATTTGGATCTGGAAGGACATGAGCCATGCAATGTACTAGTTTGGTTGGGAATTTTTACTCACTTCGTATGAATATATGGCAATGTGGATGGGTCTTCGATGTATATGTTTCAAATGCCTATATACATGACTTTTCCCAACCTAATAGCTGTGAAGTCCTGATGACTCACATACAGGCTAGGCTAAAGATTATGCACAGTAGCACTTAGATACTTGTGTGCATATTTACGTGTGAAATAATAATGCTGGCCCATGAATATTAGTGTAGCAAATCATCGAGAATGTTATGTGATGACAGTGAATGGTGGCTTGTCAACAAAATTCCATATGTAGAGAACATTGTTATGTTCTATCGGTATCTCACGTGTTTGCCGATAGAAAAATTGTCTTGTGTGGAGGTAATTGTTATGCTCTATCGGCAGCTCATGTGTTTACCGATAGAAAATATTTCTGAAGAGTTCAGTAAGTAATTTATGCATGTCTTTCTTTTTGTATTATTTTCCCTTTTGCCGCCCTAGTTAGTCTCCAGTCCTGGGCTGAGTTATGGAAGTCCAAGGCGAATTAATTGCCATATATATGGTTTGTTGAAGGTTTTGTAGGGGAAGACATGTCGTCGTCTTCATCGGATGGTACTAGTGGTTCGACTAGGGCCAACCCCATCGTAACTACTGAAGATGGGGCTGTTACATCCCAGCGCAAGAGGGTGGGGCGAGGCGCGACGACGTTGGGGCGTTTGGCCAAACGCACTGATCTTTCTTGTGAGTTCAACCAATTTGGGAGGCCGATTGGAAAGAATGCTGGGAGGTACGTGGCCTACGTTGGGCTGTTGGCGAAAGAAAGGGTGAAGATCACCGTCCAGAGCTGGAAGGACGTGACGGCGGATGAGAGGGATAGGTTGTGGGCGGAAGTGAAGGTTAAATGAACTGAAATCGCTGAACTCTTTCGTAATCACGTTCTCTTGGCTTATACTAAAGTTTAACTAACTCGTGATTAATTGTATGCATTTTTCGGAAACAGGCTAAGTGGAACATCCCCGACGATACACCTAGGACTGCCTGCTTGAAGGACATGAACGGAACATGGAAAACCTTTAAGAGCTGGCTCGTCAGTAACTTCCTAGCTGCGGGGAAATCTCCTTGCGAGAAGTACCCCTTCATATCGGAGGAGGTATGGGAGGAATTCACCAAGCAGAAGGGGACTGAGGAGTTCAAGGCCCTTAGCGAGAAGAATAGGGCGATCCAGAAGAGGAACGACCACCCGCATCGGCTCGGATCCCGGGGCTATGCGGGGAAGGAGGAACAGTGGAAGAAGGAAGACGAACAAAATCCTGTCATCGACACCCCTGAGTTGCCGCTCTCCGAGATCAGGGATGAGAGGTGCAAGCGATGGTGGAGGGGGAGGGGGTCCGTGTCGTCCACGGGGTCTGTGCAGTTCGCAACCCCTGGGGACGCCGACGTTGTGAGGCGAATGGTAAGTTGGCTAACCTCGTAAACTGTGTGCGCACAAGTGTATATAAGGCAATTTGTCTCACAAGGTACCTTCAAATGTAACAGATCTCTTTTGAGAAGGAGGCAGCGGAGGGATTGTTTACCCCGCAGAGGGAGAACGACATCCACACCCGAGCTCTAGGAAATAAGGAGCATCCCGGGCGGACACGGGCCGTGGGAGCCATTGTGTCGTGGAAGGCCGGTTTCGTAGATCCGGCTCCACCGAGGAAGAAGGCCCGCACCTGGAAGGAAAAGGAAGCTGACCTCTCTGATAAGATACGGGCTGAGGTACGGGAGGAGATACGGGCGGAGATGCGGGCTGAGATACGGGCTGAGGTACAGTCTGAGGTGCAGACCGAGGTCGCACAAATGAGGGAAGAGTTTGCACGGTTGAGAGAAACATTGCTGGCCATGAGTTTAAATGCGGATCCCCAGGACGACGGTACCCCGCGGGGTCGGATAAGCAGTTGCGCTTCGAAGGTACTCGCGGATCCAGTGGATCTACTTGAGGTACTGCAAGCCTTCATCTGTGCACTTAAGTTGATGCCACTCCCATTCTGTTAGAGTTGTTTCGCTAACCTATTTTAATTGTTACAAATTTGCAGGGGCCGGAGGGCTGCATCCTACAGAATCACGTAGGCGCCGGGCAGGAAGTGGTTGGACACGGCTTCGTATATCCGTCTGGGCCGGATGTCCGGGTCCACTGTGTACCTCTGCGGTTGGGTTTCGCAAAGGTACAGGTGGACATGGCCATGCCGGGCTACAACGATTCTCCGTTGCCAGTCCCAACAGAGGAACTGCAGACACTTGCCGAGGCAGTGGGCTCCTACGTACAGTGGCCCAAGAAGTGTCTTGTAATACAACCGGTAAATCCTACACATTTTAGATTACATCCTACTCAGTACACTCAACTTGCATAATCTAACATACGTGCTCATTAATTGAAGTGGCCTGCCGCGGGGCTACCAGGGGACTGCGCCCCCAGCTCGGGGCATGAGGGCCGATCTCGTGCGAACCTGGACACATCAAAGACGGCCTCGACCCCACCCAGCGCATCCACGCCTCCACCTCGGAAGAAAGCCGCCATCACCTCGCCCTTGCCTTCGAAGGTACGCGCTCAGTCCCCGGCAAAAGGCAAGGGCGGCAAAGGCAAGGGCAAAGGGCGACAGGGACTGCCGCGGACGTTCACGAACGCGCTCCCACTCCTGTCGGAGGCATCTTTGCGGAAATTGGATCGATCAACCAGAGACCTCCACGACTGGTACCTACATCGAGCTCGGCGCAGCCTGAACTTCTTAGTTCCCTACAGGCCTGGGCAGTTCCACCGTGAGCCCGGGACTATATCGGTGGCACACGAGGATCTGTTCGACCTCTACAACTGGTGGGAGCTCGATATGTCCATCATACGGACTGGAGTCCTGTGAGTTTGCTGATGCTATGTATTGCTGTTTTCTAACTCTGTTTGCTAACTCTGCATTAATGTTGCAGTTCATTTGAATACTGAGTAACTTTCTGTGAAATTAATATTAATCTCGTCCTTCGCATGCAGGTGCATGTACAGGCTAGCATCGGAGGTTGCGTGTGACAAGGTGGGTTTCCTCGACCCAGAGAAAATAAGCCTCACGATGCTAGAGCAGGACGCCGCGCACGCTGAGCAGTACATATCCAGCGCGCTGATGGCGCAGCAGGACAGGGACTTCATTCTGGTGCCGTACCACCAAAGGTTAGTGCATTTCGTACTAATTTAACTCAATCTTGTATGTTACACCTGAGATGTACTTTGAGCTAGCGGTCCTCTTTTACGTACAATGCAGGGGCCACTGGATCCTCATCGTGATCTGTCCGCCGAGGAACGAGGTGTACTACCTCGATTCAATGCGTGACAGATTATCGATGGAATATGTGCTCAAGGGGAATATGGAGGCGTAAGTAACTTATATGTTTGATTTATATTTTGACCTCACTAGCTAATGATAATACATTAACTGGCAATACTAACTGAAATGCAGGGCTTTTGATAAATATGTGTCCGCTGGAGGGAGGCATGCCGCACCGCAGGGCTCCGTACTAGCTTGGAAAGAATATGAGGTACTCACGAGACTTTTTGTTTATGCTTAATTAGTTTATGGAAACAATATATAGCTAACATGTATTCGCATATGCAATTATCTCAGTGCCATCAGCAGCCGCAATCGTGGGAATGCGGGTTTTATGTGCTGCGCTACATGTACGACCTAGTGCAGACAAACTTTTCCCGATTCCCCCAGGTAAGCATCGATAGCTAACTCAAATTTCAAAAATGGGTGTCACGTTCTAAATTAGGATCGAAGTTAGTTACTCAGTATGCACACATGCTTGCAGATCGCCATGTCGAAAGACCAATATGAAAATGCAAAGATTATATATCTTCGACAAATCTGGGCACAATATGTCATGGAGGAAGTAGCGCCCAACCATCCAGCATGACAATTTTCTCCTTTTGGTGTACTCTGCATAGACTGTTCATATACATGTGAATAAATATATATATGTGAATAAATGTCCACATTGGATTGCAATCTGTATTTGTCCATACATATGTGAATAAATGTGAATAACTGCCTAATGTGTGAATTTGTTCTGTGAATTTACCTTGCATCTGTACTGTATTGTGTATCCAATCTATACTGTATTGCATCTGTACTGTATATGTGAATGTACTGTATTGTGAATGCAAATAAAGTACTGTATATGTGAATGCTCTATCGGTAAATTCATCAACAACCGAGAGACTACTCCTTTTTTCTATCGGTACAATCAAAATTAACCGTTAGAAGAGTTTGATCTTTCCTGCCGGTGCACTCATACATATCCGATAGAGTACTAAGCTTTTTTCTGTCGGTAATCTTGTAGTTAACCGTGGGAATAGTGGTACTTTCCAATCGCTATTGACGAGTTTTCTATCGGTAAACTTGTAATATGCCGATAGAATAGTATGCGTTTTCCTATCGGTAAACTTATAATTAGCCGTTAGAATAGTGGTACTTTTCCAGCCGCTGACGACGAATTTTCTATCGGTACACTCCTAATATGCCGATAGAGTACTAAGCTTTTTTCTGTCGGTAATATTGTAGTTAACCGTTAGAATAGTGGTACTTTTCAATCCGCTAGCGACGAGTCTTCTATCGGTACACTCCTAATATGCCGATAGAGTACTAAGCTTTTTTCTGTCGGTAATCTTGTAGTTAACCGTTAGAATAGTGGTACTTTTCCAACTGCTGGACGTAAGAATACGACGGGTTTTCTATCGGTAGATTCATAATATGCCGATAGAATAGTGAACTTCTTCTGTCGGTTATTTACCGATAGAAAATGTCCAGTCTTGTTCTATCGTGTCTATCTCTATCGGTACAAAAACCGATAGTAGAAGGGTTTTTTTTACCGATAGAAGACTGCATTTCTGTACTAGTGGAAGTATAAGGCGCTTAAGGAAGAACATTCTTCCCTACGCACTCAATACTCCGAGCTTAAAGATTCTTATGAAAGTATGCTCATAAAAGATGTTACAAATATCTCATCTAAGATAGATGCTTCAACTTCATGTAACTTGGATGATTCTCCCTCTAGTAGTCATCACATTCCATGTGTTTCTAATGATAATATTTTAAATGAAAATAATGAACTTAAGGCATAAGTTGAAAAACTTGGAAAAGGCTTAGAAAACTGCTACAAAGGCAAAATATCTCTTGATCTAATTCTTAGCAAACAAAAATGTTCTTTTAGAAAAGAAGGATTAGGATATTTTTAAAAGAAAGGAAATAAACAAAACTCTAAAACTATATTTGTTAAAGCATGCAACACATTTTGTCATAAATGCCATGAAACTGGTCATTCACATGAAGCATGTCCCTTAATGACTTCTAATTATTTTGATACTTGCTACATGCTTCAAAAGTCGAGGAAAGGTTATGCTATAGCAAAGTATGTTGGTGCACCCATGTTAAATAAAAAGAAGAAATCTATTTGGGTGTCCAAAGCTTTGATTGCTAACATTGAAGGACCCAAATTGGGTACCTAGAAGAACTTAATTCTTTGTATGCAGGTGAACTACAAGACCGGTGGGAGGCATTGGGTGCTACATAGCGGATGCTCCGAACACATGACCGGTAACAAGAAGTTGTTCACCTCACTCAAAGACAACTCAAGCGAGAACCAAAAGATTACCTTTGGTGACAATCGTCAAGGAAATGTGGTAGGCTTGGATAAAATCACAATCTCTAATGAACTTTCAATTTCGAATGTTTTGTTGGTCGAATCTCTGAATTTCAATTTGCTTTCCGTTGCACAAATTTGAGATTTTGGTTTTAGTTGCACATTCTTCACAAAAGAAGTTTTGGTTGAAAGTTTAAAAGATAAAACCTTGATCTTTAAAGGCTTTCGTTTTGGAAATCTTTATTTGGTTGATTTTCACTCAAAAGATGCATCTCTGTCAACATGTCTTGTCTCTCAAATCTCAAAAGGTTAGCTATGGCATAGACGACTTGCACATGTTGGAATGCACCAATTGAGAAAACTTTTAAAACGTGATTTGGTTGTTGGCTTAAAGGATGTAAATTTTGAAAAGGACAAACTTTGTAGCGCTTGTCAAGCTGGCAAGCAAGTAGCTACTTCACATCCAACTAAGTGCATTATTTCTACTTGTAAACCTTTCGAACTTCTTCATATGGATTTATTTGAACCTTCCGAATTCCAAAGTATCGGGGGTAGCAATTATGGTTTTGTGATTGTTGATGATTTTACTCGCTATACTTGGGTTTTCTTTATTTCTCAAAAATCTGAAACCTCCGATGTTTTCAAAAGTTTTGCAAAACGTGTTTCTACTGAATTCGAACTTTCCATCAAGAAAATCCGTAGTGATCATGGTGGAGAGTTCGTTAATTCAACTTTGTTTGATTTTTGTGACTCTCTTGGAATCAAACACGAATTTCCACATCCTACACTCCACAGCAAAATGGAGTTGTTGAAAGGAAAAATCGAACACTTATGGAAATGGCAAGGACTATGCTAAGTGAGTACGATACTCCTACTCGCTTCTGGGCTGAAGCCGTGCATACCGCTTGCTATTCTATAAATCGACTTTATTTGCATCCTCTTCTAAATTTGACTCCTTATGAACTTCTTATTGGGCGCAAGCCAAATATTTCTTATTTCCGAGTCTTTGGAAGCAAATGCTTTATTCTTAAGAAAAGGAATTTTGGTGGTAAATTTCAAAGAAGAGTAGATGAAGGCTTTCTAGTCGGATACTCTACCACTAGTAAAGCTTATCGCATTTTTAACAGAAATACTGGTTGTATTGAAGAATCTTGTGATATCGAATTTGATGAAACTAATGGCTCGCAAAAGGAGCAAGTCTCTTGTGAAGTCTCAGGTAAAGATCTTCAAGAAGTCATGAAGAACATAACCATTGGAGACATCAAGCCACCAGAAGAAGATCAAGAAGAAGATGTCAACATTGAGAATGTTGATCAAAACGTATCATCATCTCATGTTGATCCTCCAGAACAAGGTCAAGATGAAGATGTACAAGATGAAGCACCAAGGCAGCATCAAACGATCACCAAGGACACCCTCTAGACCAAATATTGGGTGACGTCAGTAAGGGTGTTCAAACTCGATCTCGTATTGCTGCATTTTGTGAACATCACTCTTTTGTATCTTCTTTAGAACCTAAATATGTTAATGAAGCTTTAAATGATCCTGATTGGGTAAATGCCATGCATGAGGAACTAAATAACTTTTCTAGAAATAAAGTTTGGACTCTAGTTGAAAGACCCAAGGATCATAATGTTATTGGAACAAAATGGGTTTTCAGAAATAAGCAAGATAAAAATGGTGTTGTAATTAGGAACAAAACTCGTCTTGTTACTCAAGGTTTCACTCAAGTCAAAGGTCTAGACTTTGGGGAAACTTTTGCACCTGTAGCAAGACTTGAAGCTATTCGCATACTTCTTGCTTATGCATCATGTTTCAATATCAAACTTTTTCAAATGGATGTTAAAAGTGCGTTCTTAAATGGTGAAATTTATGAACTTGTGTTTGTTGAACAACCTCCTGGCTTTGAAGATTCAAAATTTCCAAACCATGTATTTAAATTATCAAAAGCTCTCTATGGTCTCAAACAAGCTCCTCGAGGTTGGTATGAATGACTTATAGACTTTTTTTTATCAAAAGGTTTTAAAATTGGGAAGGTTAATACAACTCTCTTTACAAAGAAAATTGAAAAAGACTTGTCCATTTGTCAGATATATGTTGATGATATTATATTTGGATCTACTAATAAACATTTCTGCCATGAGTTTGGAGAGATGATGTCTAGGGAGTTCGAGATGTCCATGATCGGTGAGCTGAGCTTCTTCCTTGGACTTCAAATCAAGCAACTCAAGAACGGTACATTCGTGAGTCAAACAAAGTACGTGAAGGACCTGTTCAAGCGCATTGGGATGGAAGATGCTAAGGCAATCAAAACCCCCATGGCAACCAATGGACATCTGGACATGGACAAAAGCGGCAAGTCGGTCGATTCTAAACTTTATAGGTCTATGATTGGTAGTCTTTTATATCTCACTGCATCTAGGCCTGATATCATGTTTAGTGTGTGTTTATGTGCTAGATTCCAGTCTGATCCTAAGGAATGTCATTTAACTGCTCTTAAAAGAATCCTTAGGTATTTAAAATGCTATCCCAGTTTAGGCCTTTGGTATCCTAAAGAAGCAAATTTTGAATTAATTGGTTATTCAGATTTTGATTATGATGGGTGCAAGATTGATCGTAAAAGCACATCTGGTAGCTGTCAGCTATTGGGGAGATCATTAGTATCATGGTCATCTAGGAAACAAAATTCTGTAGCCCTCTCCACAGCTGAAGCTGAATATGTGTCTGCTGGTAGTTGTTGTGCTCAATTATTGTGGATAAAGCAGATATTTTTGGATTATGAGATTTTATTTGATTAAGTGCCACTATTGTGTGATAATGAAAGTGCCATTAAAATTGCAAATAATCCTGTTCAACATTCTAGAACTAAGCATATTGAAATAAGGCACAATTTTATTAGAGATTATGTGGCAAAAGGAGATATTGATGTGAATTATGTTATAACTGATATGCAACTAGCAGATATTTTCACTAAACCCTTAGATGAATCAAGATTTTGCTTTTTAAGGGGTGAACTAAACATTATTGATATATCAAATGCTAGTTGATGTGCTAAATGTGTTGTTTGTATAAAATAATATTATTTTATTCCCTCTCTAGCCTTAGACTGCTTCTGATCGAAATTGACCAAACTGACAGTCAGTTCCTGTCGTGGTATTGCGAATACCCCGGCAGGTTTTGAGAATGATCCTAGCGAAGATTACGCGGCGCGGGTTGACCGGATGACCGGTCCTCCCCCGCCGGACAAGCACAAAAAATGACACACGGGTTTATACAGGTTCGGGTCCCGGTGGGGGCCCTAGTCCTGTCGGCGCGCTCCCGACCGGAGTCGGCTGGGGAGGCTCTCTCCGGGGGAGAGGCTTCTGGAGCACGTCTGTGAGTTTAGCTATTCCAATAAAAGAACCGATCCCTTACAACAGAGGGGTACAAGGGCTATTTATAGCCCCAAAAAGCAGCAAAAAACCTAAACTACCCCGGAAACCACCGTCGGATTGAAGGGCAGGACCGTCCTTCTCCCGGTCAAATGCCTTGGATGCTTGACAGGTGGTCGCTAGTTCCCGAGGCGCCCCTCGCGTGACCTGCACGTGATAAACAGTTCAAGACTTTACCTTTAGGAGGGCGATGAGGCCCGGGACAGCGCCGGAGGCCGCGTCCCCGGGCAAATGGCGGCGCCCGGGATGGCACCGGAGGCCAGGTCCCGGGAGCCAAAAGGTGGCGCCCGGGGAGGCCCCGGAGGCCCCGTCCCCGGGCAAATGGCTGCGCCCGAGACGGCACCGGAGGCCACGTCCCGGGAGCCAAAAGGCGGCGCCCGGGGAGGCCCCGGAGGCCACGTCCCCGGGCAAATGGCGGCGCCCCGGGAGGGCACCGGAGGCCACGTCCCGGGAGCCAAAAGGCGGCGCCCGGGGAGGCCCCGGAGGCCGCGTCCCCGGGCAAATGGCGGCGCCCGGGAGGGCACCGGAGGCCATGTCCCGGGAGCCAAAAGGCGGCGCCCGGGGAGGCCCCGGAGGCCGCGTCCCCGGGCAAATGGCGGCGCCCGGGAGGGCACCGGAGGCCGCGTCCCGGGAGCCATAAGGCGGCGCCCGGGGAGGCCCCGGAGGCCCCGCCCCGGGAGAATGGTGGCGCCCGGGAGGCCACCGGAGGCTGCGTCCTGGGAGCCAAAAGGCGGCACTCGGGGAGGCCCCGGGGGCCGGATCCTCGGGCCACCGTGACATAACTTACCCGGACTTATTCCCGCGGAGATTTCCCCCGACAGCAGCCCCCCGTGCACGCCGGAGACGATGCTCGAGTCCCCGGTGGGTATGGTTCAGGTCACCGGGAAGATCTCCGGGCCAAGTCACCGGAGCCGCGACGCTTCGGTTTCCGTGCCCCACGCTTAAAGCCGCGCCGTTTCGCCATAAATGCGCGCGCGGTTCGAACTGGTGCCTCGATTCACGCGCCCGTCCCTTCGTTTCCCGCGCATGGTTTGAACTTCTACGGTCCAGATTGATCCGCGGGTGCCACGTGGCATGCATCTAGACCACGGCCCGCCCCTATAAATAGGACCTTGGGGGGCCCGGAAGCTCATTCCACATTTTCAGCCTCAACGATTTTTGCTCTCCCGGTAGCCCTCTCCCGGTAGCTCTTTCCGGTAGCCCTTTCCGGTAGCGGGCGTCCGGGAGTTTCTAGTAGTAGCCTCCTGCAAAGTTAGCCACCAAAAAAGAAAACTAGCCTCATGGCACCCAAGGGCCGAGCGAAGACCACGGAAGTGCCCCCGGAGGAGATCCCCTCGGATTTCCTCTGGGCATCGGAGTTCACGGCCGAGGACGCCGACTCCTTGGCCGAAAGAGGCATCATCGCGGACGGGGACATTCGAGTCCCCGTGAAGAAGGACGGAGCCCCCCACCCCAGGCCCGGAGAGGTCGTGGCCTCCGAGGCCTTCCTGGAGGCGGGGCTCCGGCTCCCGGTGCATCCCATGCTCCGGGAGTTTCTCAAGGAGTACGGGGTGGCTCTCAACCACCTCACCCCGAACGCGCTCGTCCGGATGGGCCTCTTCATTTGGCTCTACGAGACAGCGACCGGGCGGGAGCCCGACCTTCGCGCCTTCCGGTACTTCTACGAACCGGCGGCGCGGACCTCCCACCTGGTGAAGGGGGGCCCCAAGTCCCCCTTCGGTTCGGTGATGGTCCAGATGTTGCCGGCCCGGGTAATCGACTACCCGGCGGCGGCCTCCCGGGACCACTGGGGGGATTGGGTCCGGAGGTGGTTCTACCTCCGGGTCCGGGACGACGCGGTGGTGTACGCCCCGGAGGCCCCCACCTACAGCCGGTCGTCCGCACCAAAGCCGCCGGTGTGGACGGACGAGGAGTACGAGCTCCTCGGCAAGGTGATCCTCTCCAAGAAGACCCGCTCGATGCGGGACGCAGCTGAGGAGATGGCTCTCCTCCGGATCTCCCCCTTCACCGGCGGGAAGAGGGGGATCGGCATGGGTCCCGAGCAGCGGCCCCCGGTTAAGCCGGTGACGCGACCTAAGCTCCGGGAACCCGCTGCATTGTACTTACAAATTTTTAAGAAATTGACTAACTCTTTACCTCTTGCAGTCCGGCCGTACCCGGCGGCGCGGGAGAAGGCGGAGAACCTCTTGGGGAGGTACTTCGCCGATGAGCACGAGCGCATCGTGCGCGCCGTGGGCGAGGGCCCCCCCAAGAACTTGGTAGCGGCGGCCTTCGGGCTAAAGCTGCCGGAGAGGAAGCCTCTCCCCACCCCCGGGTCGCACAAACGGGGGAAGGAGGCAGCCGGGGGCTCGGAGCCCAAGAAGGACCGGGTTCAAAAGACCCCCGGCCCATCGACGACGCCGGCGGCGGCACCGGCGAAGCCCCGGGACGAGACCCCCGGGAGCGAACGTGCCCGGGCACCGTCCCGGAAGGAAGCAACACCTCCTCCCCCGGAGGGCCCCGTCGAGGCGCGGGGGAAGGAGGTGACCGCGGGCGGGGCGGCGTCCGACTCGGCGAACTACGCCCCGTCGCCGCTCACGGTGGAGCTCCTCCCGCCCCTTCCGGCTTCTTTGGAGCCGGAGAGGCTGGAGGTGAGATTCGCGGGGGCCTCGCCCCCGTGGGTTTGGCCGGTGGACGAGGGGGGGAGCCCCTCGGTCTACGAGGTTCCTCCGGAGGAGGGGGCCCCGAGGACCTTCCGGCCCGGGGCAGGGAAAGGCCTGATGGTCCCCCCCTGGGCGGAGGCTCCCGCCGAGAGCTCCTCGGCCACGTCTTCGGGGGGCACTACCTCGTCGACGAAGACGCCGACCGCGTTACCGGACCTTGAGGTCCGGGGACCCCCCGCCGGCCACGCCGGCGGCGCCGGGTGGGAGACCCCTTTGCTCCCCGCAAGGGAGGTCGCCCGCTACTCGGAGGGCCTGCATACCCGGAAGGTGCAGGCCTTCGTCGCGGGAGGGACGCTCCATGTGCGTTTCGAGGGGTTTCAGTCCCTCGGGGCCCAGGTAACCCAAGTCGATGACGTCTTCATTTATTTCCTGCACTTCGAGATTTTTCTAACTCTATATATTTCGTAGGTGGCAGCTGTTACCTGGGGCCTTGAGCAGCGGGTCGCCCGGCTGCTTAAGGAGGCAGAGGGCCGGGCCGCGGCCTCCGTAGGGCAGCGCGAGGAGGCCCTCCGGGAACGCGACGAAGCCCTTGCGGAATTGACCCGGGCCTGGGCCCAGGTTCATATTTCCGAGGCCATCAACGCCCGCCTCCGGGAGGAGGCCAAGGCGAGGGAGGAGGCGCTCCGTGAGCTCGAGAGCTCAAGCGTCCGGGCGGTGGCGGACGCTGGCCGCTCCGTCCGGACGGCCATCGAAGGGCCTTGGCGTAAGCCTCGGCTCCGGGAGCAGGGAGGTGCCGCCGGCGACCCTCGCGGAGGCTGTGCGTTTCCTCAACGCACAGGTCTCCGCCATCCCGGAGGCTGCCGATCTTCGGGTGCGGGGTCGGGCGATCCCCGTCGTCGCGGCCGCTGCGGGGCTCGTCGAGTTCCGGGGGATCGACGCCCGGGCGATCGGGGGCCGCATCCCCCGAAAAGCTTCCCGGACTCCTTCGAGCCTTCGCGCCGGGAGGTCGAGCAGCTCGCCGGAGGGTTCTACGACCGGATCATCCGGGCGTGGTTCCCGGCTCCGGCGCCTCCGGCGGGAGACGCCCCAGCCCCGGCCTCGGAGGAAGCCCCCCGGGGGGAGGACGCCAATGAACATGTATGAGCCTCCCCTCGGGTCATAGCTAGGGCCCTTTTTTGTTTTAGGACTTTTTGATTCCGGTAGCTTCTTAGAAGAAGCCCCGGGCACTTGTACATAAAAATTTTGAATGCAATGAAGTTAGAATTTTTTCTAAGTCTTTGAATTGAACTTACTGTTACCAGGGTTCCCGGGAGGCTGCTCCCGGGCGAAGGTCCGGGAGGGGCTCCCCGGGGGACGCCCAAGCGGCTTTAATTTTGCTAAGCCTTATCTCCGGGAATTGCGGCGAGGATAGTGTCCGGGAGCCGATCTGGTTGAGGTGGCGTCCGGAGTGGCACTTGGACAACTTCGATAATCATCGTGCCGAATTGTCCCCTCCGCGACCGGGGCTCCGGATGATCCCTCCTCTCCGGATACTTCCACCGGCGGGATACGAGTTCTGGCCTGAGGATGTGCTCCGGGACGCTCGGTGCCGCGTGCGGGCGTTGTACCGGGACTTGACCCGGGAGCTAGCGGAGAGCCTCCGGGAGTATTAGGCATAGGAGCCTTAGGGCTTAGAGAATCCCCCGGGTTAGAACCCGGGTTGTATCGTTTTCGAAGCCCACCGGAGGGGGAAGATGTCCTCCGGGTGTGCTAATCAATAAAGCGCTGTGTTGTTGTTTCCTTTCATTGCCTCTTTATTTTCTTCTTCTTAGATGGTCTGGACGACTCATCTTAACAAGGATGAGCTAAGTTTCCTCGTGGGTGGTGCGGTCGACACCCGGGGGTTCCTTATCCCCCCCGCCCACAGCGGATCGGAGAATAGCTCCGCGCGCTGTGGGGGTAACAAGGCCTCCGGGAAGGAAGTCACCTGTAGCATAGGAAATTTTCTAAGTTAGAAAATTTTAAAGCGAGGTTTTCAAGGAGAAGACCTTCCGAGAGATAATCGTCCGGTCGCCGTGAGAACGGGGAGCCGGGAATAGGGTCTTTGGGGAAGAAAATGCCCGAGAAATCCGTGACTTCTCCGAGAGGCAGTCGTCCGGTCACCGTGAGAACGGGGAGCCAGGAATAGGGTCTCCGGGAGGCATTCATCCGGTCTCCGTGAGAACGGGGAGCCGGGAATAAGGTCGCCGGGGACCAATTGTCCGGTCGCCGTCAAAACGGGGAGCCGGGAATAACGTCGACTCCCGGAGGAGGAAGATAGATCCAATCGAGCCGCAAGGGGCCGATCTTCCAGTCGCCGTGAAAACGGGGAGCCGGGAATAACGTCGACTCCCGGAGGAGGAAGTGCCCGAAGACGGGGCTCGAGTGTTTGGGCAGGGGACTAGTCTCCCAAAGTGACTCATTACCACGGCCACTGCGACCGGGTTGCCGCTTACACCCTCAGTCCACGAGGGCTGATCGTAAGCCGCCCTACGGGAGTGGGGACTCCCGTTGTAGGGACTTGTTGGGGCTGGCCCACTTCCTCGCGGGGAGGGCATCCTCGCGGGGAGGGCATCGCCGCTAGGGGCGGCAATGAGAGAGACTTGCAATGAGAGTTTAAAGAGCAAGTCCTATGCATTGCTAATAAAATGAAGTACAAGGCCTCCCCCTACGAAGCCACGAAAGGGGAGGAAAATACAGTGTCCCTCCTCCCCCTCCGGCGTGAACGCTCCGGGGGAGGGGACAGGCCCGTAAGGCTAAACATAGAACTTGCGAAGTAAACGCAAGTTCCACGTGTGCTTCAGCTCCTGCTCCTGAAGGTTGGAGAGCTTGTAGGCCCCCGAGCCCAGGACCGCGGAGATCCTGTAAGGGCCCTCCCACTTGGGGGAGAGCTTACCCAGGGCCTGGGGGTCCGTCACGCGCTTGAGGACAAGGTCCCCAAGGCGGAAAGCTTTCTCGCGCATGCGCTGATTGTACGCTCGCGCCATTTCTTGCTCGTAGATGGCGTGGCGGAGGAGCGCTCGGTCTCGTTCCTCCTCCACGAGGTCGATCTCCAGACACTGGTTGGCCTCGTTGGCCTGGTACGCCGAGGGCGTAGCTCCCTCCAGGAGCTTAACCCGCAGTGACCGGAAGCCGATCTCCGGGGGGAGGACTGCCTCCGCCCCGTAGACCACGGAGAAGGGAGTACGCCCCGTCGCCCGGGACGGGGTCGTGCGCATGGAGCAGAGGTGCTAGGGAGCTCCTCCACCCATGCACCCCGCTTAGAGGCAGTTTGCTCGAGTCTCCGGCACAACCCCTGTAGGATCACGCCGTTGACCCTCTCGACAGCCCCATTGCTTCGGGGATGGGCCACCGAGGCGAAGTGGATGACGAGCCACAGGCCTTCGCAGAATTCCCGGAAGTAAGCCGAGTCGAATTGGGTCCCGTTGTCCACGGTGATTTCCCAGGGGACACCAAAACGACATACGACGTTTTTCCAGAAAAACCGCTGAACGGCCCGGGACGTGATGCTGGCCAAAGGCTCCGCCTCAACCCACTTTGTAAAATAGTCGACTGCGACTACCGCATACTTGTACCCCCCGGGCGCTGGGGGGAAGGGCCCTAAGAGGTCCATCCCCCAGCGCACAAAGGGCCAAGTGATGGGGATCGTCTGCAGCGCTATAGGGGGAGGTTCGAGCCCTTGGCCATCTTCTGGCATGCCTCGCACGCGGAGACGAGGTCTCGCGCGTCGCGCATAACCGTGGGCCAGTAGAAGCCCTGCCGGAGGGCCTTGGCTGCGATGGCACGAGGGGCTAGGTGAGAACCACAGCTCCCCGCGTGGATGTCTTCGAGAAGTTGAAGTCCCTCCGGCCGGGGGAGGCAGCGCAGGAGGGCGGAAGCCCCCCGCTTGTAGAGCCTCCCCTCCAGCAGGAGATACGCCCGGGCTTTAGCCCGGAGGCGTTTAGCCTCGGTCTCACTAGGAGGGTCCCCCTCCCCCTTGATGAAGGAGATGAGGGGGTCCATCCAAGACGGAGTCCGGGTGATCTCAGCGACCTCCGGGACAAGAGGCTCGTTGCCCGTGCCCGGGGAGGCCACCGAGGGCTTCGCGATGATCTCCAGGAAAGCCCCCTTGGGGAGCGATTCCCAGGCGCTTGCCGCCCGGGCCAAGGCGTCGGCCCGGTCATTGTCCCTCCGTGGGATATGCCGAGCCTCGAGGCCGTCGAAATGCCTCTCCATCTTTCGCACTTCCTGCAAATAAAGACTTAAGTTTGCGTCATGGCACAGGTAAGACTTGTCCACTTGGCAAACTACGAGCTTAGAATCTCCCTTGACTAGGAGGCGCCGGATCCCCAGGGAGCGCGCAAGGCGCATCCCGAGGAGCAAAGCCTCGCATTCGGCAACGTTGTTGGTTGCGGGGAACTCGAGCCACGCGGCGTACTCGAGTTCCTTCACCTCGGGGCTCCGGAGGACTACTCCCGCACCAGCCCCGGCGAGACACAGCGACCCATCGAACATAAGGGTCCAATGATCACTGCGTCGGGGCGGCATAGGGAGATCTTCGTCCCCGGACCCAGAGGCGGGAGTCCACTCTGAGACGAAGTCGGCGAGGACCTGCGACTTGATGGCGGAGCGGCCGGTAAGGGACAGGGAGAAGGGGGCGAGCTCAGCCCCCCACTTCCCAATCCGGCCGGTGGCTTCCTTGTTCCGCAGTACCTCCCCAAGGGGAAGGGACGACGGGACGGTGATGGGTGCCCCAGGAAGTAATGCCGAAGCTTCCGGGACGCCATGAGAAGGGCGTAGCAGATCTTCTCCATCTCCGTGTACCGAGTTTTGGCCCCTTGGAGGGCCTCACTCACGTAGTACACGGGACACTGCTGCCCCCCTTGCTCCTTCACCAAGACCGCGCTGACGGCAACAGGGGTCGCAGCGAGGTAGAGGAGCAAGGGCTCTTCCGGGGACGGACTCACGAGCATTGGAGGGCTCGTGAGGTACTTCTTGAGGTCGTCGAACGCCTCCTGGGCCTCGGGGGTCCAGCGGAACCCCTCGAGCCCTTGGAGGATCTTGAACAACTGGAGGCCCCGCTCCCCCGACCGGGAGACAAAGCGGCTGAGTGCGGCTAGGCGGCCTGAGAGCCGCTGGACATCCTTGATGGAGCGCGGCGGGGGCATGTCTAGGAATGCCCGGATCTTCTCGGGGTTTGCCTCAATGCCCCGCTGGGAGACGAGGAAACCTAGGAGTTGCCCCCCGCGCACCCCGAAGGCGCACTTCTCCGGGTTGAGTTTGAGCCTGAACGCGCGGAGGTTGCGGAAGGTTTCAGCCAGGTCATCGATGTGGGAGGCTGCGCGGGGACTCTTGACAACCGCGTCGTCTACGTAGACTTCAACGTTGCGGCCGACTTGCTCTTTGAAAACCAGTGTCATGAGGCGCTGGAAGGTCGCCCCCGCGTTCTTGAGCCCGAAGGGCATATGGACGTAGCAGAAGGTTCCGAGGGGAGTAATAAAACTCGTCTTTTCCTCGTCCCCTTCCGCCATCCGGACTTGATGGTAGCCCGAGTAGGCATCTAGGAAGCTCATGAGCTCGCACCCCGCAGTGGAGTCGACGAGCTGATCAATCCGCGGGAGTGGGAAGTTGTCTTTGGGGCAGGCGCGGTTAAGGTCGGTGAAGTCCACGCACATCCGCCACCTGCCGGTTGTTTTCTTGACGAGGACGGGGTTCGTGAAACACTCGGGGTGCAGGACCTCCCGAATGAACCCCGCCTCTCGGAGCCGGGTGATCTCCGCCTTGATTGCCTCTTGGCGCTCGAGGGAGAGTTTCCGCAGCTTCTGTTTGACCGGGGGGTGACCGGGGGCCACTGCAAGCTTGTGCTCAATGACCTCCCGGGCGACGCCCCGCATGTCTGACGGCTTCCACGCAAAAACATCGGAGTTTTCGCGCAGAAAAGCCGCAAGTTGCGCTGCGTGCTCCTCGGGGAGCTCCGCCCCGATCCGGACGGTTTTGTCTTCGTTGCTCGGGGACAGCAGGACCTTCTGGAGGCCTCCTTCTGGACGCGGCTTGAGGAGGGGCCTCCCGGGCGGTGGCGCGCCAGCATCTAGTTCTGGGGGAGAAGCCTCCCCCCGGGCGTCTTTATGAGGTTGACGCTTCCGATCGTGGCCGCAGCGCGCTCGTATAGAGCACGGGCCATATCTTGGTCTCCCCGGACGTTGATCACACCATGCGGCCCGGGGATCTTCATGCAGAGATAGTTTTAATGGGTGGCAGCCCCCAGCCGGTTGATTGTTGTCCTCCCCATAATCGCGTTGTAGGAGGAGGGGAGGTTCACTACGTCGAAGCGGACCAGCTCGGTCCGGTAGTTCTCCGGAGTGCCGAAGGTCATTGGAAGATCTACCTTGCCCACGGGGTGGATCGCCTTCCCCGGGACAAAACCTTGCAGGGGCCCGGCAGCGGGCTGCAGGAGCTTCTCATCCACCTGCATTTCTTTGAAGGCCTTCAGGAATAAGACATCGGCGGAGCTCCCGCCGTCCACCAGGATCTGGGCCAGATGGCAGTTGTAGATGGTTGCGGAGACAATGAGCGCGTCGTCGTGGGGGAAGCGAATCCCCCGCGCGTCTTCTGCCGTGAAGGTGAGGGGGACGTCTGACCACTTCGGTGGCGGGGACGCGTGTAGCACCCCCACAACCTTGACCTCGCGCGCGTACTCCTTACGCTGGCGCTTAAAGTCCCGCCCAGAGGCAGATCCTCCCACGATGACGTTGATGTGCCGCTGCGAAGTTTGAAAGGGGAGAGCTTCTGAAGGCTCCCCCTCTTGCGTCTGCTAACCCCCCGTGGGAGCGGGAAGAGCCGGAACAGCTGGCCGAGGGAGCAAGGAGGCCGGAGTCCCCCCCTGCCCGCGCTGGTCGAGGAAGTCCGCGAAGTGCTGCAGCAGCTGGCTACAATCTCGGGTAGCGTGGGTATCGGACCTGTGGAGGCTGCACCACAGTCCTTCCCGCCTTCTCCCCGCGGGGCCTTCCCGGCCGCGCGAAGACTGTCCTCCCCCATGGCCCTTCGGTTTGGGGAAGGGGCGGTTGGCCCTCGGGGGGTCGCGCGAGCCGCCTCCGCCCTCGAGGACAAAGGTGTCCCGAGGCCGTGGCTCGCTACGCCCCCCCTGCCTGGAGCGTTTGGCGAGATCCCTGGCCCCCCGGTCGACGGGGGCGGGAGCCCCCTGGGTCTTCTTCCAGATATCGTCTTCCTCCGCCCGAGCGTACTTTTCGAGCACGTTGAAGAGCTCGTCGGCGGAAGAGGGGCAACTCCGGGAGAGCCTTCGGTGGAGCTCCCCCGGGAGGATGCCGCTTTTGCAGGCTTCGATGACCGTAGAGTCGGGGACGTGGGCCACTTTGCTCTTCACCTGAGCAAAGCGCTTGAAGAAGCTTCTGATGGTTTTCCCAGTCCTCTGCCGGACAGTGTACAGCTGCGAGGAGTCCAGGGGACGCACGTAGTTCCCCTGGAAGTTGGCACAGAACTCCCGCTTGAGCTGCGAGAAAGACTTGATGGAGCCGGCCTTCAAGTTGTAGAACCAGGAGCGGGCAATGCCGGAGAGGTAGAGGGGGAAGACGTTGCACTGTACTGTCTCGTCCGCCCCAGCCGCGGAGATGGCAGTGGAGTAGACCTGCACGAACTCGTAAGGGTCCGCCTCACCGTTATAGTGTTCGATGTGTGGCGGGCGGTAAGGCCGCGGCCACCGGATGCTGCGAAGTCTTCGGCACAGGGGCTGATTGGCCCCCTGCACTTCCTGGGGAGAGCCCCGGTCGCTGTCTTCTTTCACGGGACCTTCGTTGTCTGAGTCTGGAAGTGGTCCGAGAGGTCCGCCGGAATGGCGGTGGCGACGCTTTTCCTCCGGACCGGGACTGAGTTCCCGGACGTCCGGGCTCTCCGCCGGAGAGATTGGCTCTTCAGCGGGTCTCTTCCCCCGGCCCGTGCGAGAGCGAGGCTCCCCGCGCCCGCGGCCGTGGGGAAGTTCTTCCCCGCGCTCTGGTGAACGCATTCGCTCGACCTCCCCCGGGGCGAAACGGACCTGTCCCACCGAGGGAGGGAGGTCGTGCGCTGTAGCTTCCGGAGCCGGTTGGGGCGAGCCCCCTGCGACGACCCCCGGGGCCAGAAAGGGGGAAGCCCCTGTATCATCCGGAACCGGGGAGGGGGCGCCCGCGGCGACGCCTGGAATCGAAGTGGAGGGGGCCCCAGTGGCCACGACCGGAACCGGGAAGGGGGCAGGCCCTGTAACACTCGGAACCGGCGAGGGGGGAGCCCCCGTGGCGGTGTCAGGAACCGGGGAGCCCATGCAGTGGGAAGTCCGCTGCAGCATGGGGGCTGCTCTGTCAACCGCCCCCGGTGCGGTAAACGCGACGCGGGGGGCGGGACTGGCTCTCGGCGCAGGGTAAACCCCCAGCAAGAAGTGGGCTCCCGGCCCCGGGAATAGGTCGGGGACGGGGTACCCCCCTGGTGCCACGAAGGGCCCCGGCATGAAGTAACCTCCCGGTACCGGGACGGGCCCGGGTGCCGGGAAGGGTCCGAACGAATATCCCGTAGTGGGAGGGAACCCCCCGGCAGGATCATACGGGGCGGACAACCCCCCCGAGGCCGGAGGGGCCGCCGGGTAACCCATAAACGGGGGCATGTTCCCCAGATATGGGTGCGACGCAAATGTGGGGGCCGGAGGCCGCGCCAACACGCTAAGGAGCTCGTCCATAGAGCGCTGGGCGTGGAGCTGGCCTTCCACGAGAGCTTCGAGCAGGGCGTCCGAGGGAGCCGGGGGAGCCGTCGGGGGGACGCTTGTCCCGGCCGAGGTCCCCGCGGTCACCGGGAACGACCTGGAGGTGGAAGCACCTAAGTTAAGAGGAAAGGAGGGAGGCGGTACCTGGGCCAGGTCGCCTCCGGAAGGGACCGCCGGGACAGCAGTGTCCCGGGCGGATGGCGCCGGGTCTCCGAGACCCGGATCACCGGGAAGGGTGCGAGCCCTTGTTCTTGGGGTAGCCATGGCGTCTTGTCACGAGTCCCCACGGACGGTGCCAACTGTCATGGTATTGCGAATACCCCGGCAGGTTTTGAGAATGATCCTAGCGAAGATTACGCGGAGCGGGTTGACCGGATGACCGGTCCTCCCCCGCCGGACAAGCACAAAAAAATGACACACGGGTTTATACAGGTTCGGGTCCCAGTGGGGGCCCTAGTCCTGTCGGCGCGCTCCCGACCGGAGTCGGCTGGGGAGGCTCTCTCCGGGGGAGAGGCTTCCGGAGCATGTCTGTGAGTTTAGCTATTCCAATAAAAGAACCAATCCCTTACAACAGAGGGGTACAAGGGCTATTTATAGCCACAAAAAGCAGCAAAAAACCTAAACTACCCCGGAAGCCACCGTCGGATTGAAGGGCAGGACCGTCCTTCTCCCGGTCAAATGCCTTGGATGCTTGACAGGTGGTCGCTAGTTCCCGAGGCGCCCCTCGCGTGACCTGCACGTGATAAACAGTTCAAGACTTTACCTTTAGGAGGGCGATGAGGCCCGGGACAGCGCCGGAGGCCGCGTCCCCTGGCAAATGGCGGCGCCCGGGACGGCACCGGAGGCCATGTCCCGGGAGCCAAAAGGCGGCGCCCGGGGAGGCCCCGTCCCCGGGCAAATGGCGGCGCCCGGGACGGCACCGGAGGCCACGTCCCGGGAGCCAAAAGGCGGCGCCCGGGGAGGCCCCGGAGGCCACGTCCCCGGGCAAATGGCGGCGCCCGGGAGGGCACCGGAGGCCATGTCCCGGGAGCCAAAAGGCGGCGCCCGGGGAGGCCCCGGAGGCCGCGTCCCCGGGAAAATGGCGGCGCCCGGGAGGGCACCGGAGGCCGCGTCCCGGGAGCCAGAAGGCGGCGCCCGGGGAGGCCCCTGAGGCCCCGTTCCCGGGCGAATGGCGGCGCCCGGGAGGCCACCGGAGGCTGCGTCCTGGGAGCCAAAAGGCGGCGCCCGGGGAGGCCCCGGGGGCCGGATCCTCGGGCCACCCTGACATAACTTACCCGGACTTAGTCCCGCGGAGATTTCCCCCGACAGTTCCTATAACTGACAGTCAGTTTAGTGCTTAGGAGCCTTGTCTTAGTCTCTGGTCGAAGTCATTGATCTAACTGACAGTCAGTTTCACAAACTGACAGTCAGTTACGTGCAATTGATTTTGGTCGTAGCTCCTGGTCGTGTTCGAGTCTCAAACTGACTGTCAGTCTCATACACTGACTGTCAGTTTCAAAACTCAGTTCTTTGAACTGACTGTCAGTGTGGTACACTGATTGTCAGTTCCAAGTTTCTGAGTTTGGAACTGACTGTCAGTTTGGGTCTCCAGAACCCTTTAAACCCTCGATCTGTTTTCTTGCCTCTTCACCTTTTCTCGTCGCCGTTTCTTCTTGTGTCCTCTCGCCGTCGCCTTTTTTGTGCCGCTACCTCGCCGTGCCTCGCCACCACCTCCTTGCGCCACCACTCGTTACCGGTGACCTCCTCACCGCCGGCGCCACCGTCCTCGCTTGTCTCGACCTCGTCGGCTTTGGCTCCTCTGTTCACCGGTTTCTTCACCGGCTCGGCTTCACCTCGTCGTAGATCTTCTCTGTGATCCTCCTCGTTGTCCTGTGCCTCCACTCTTCGGTCGTCTTGGACGTTGTTGCAGATTTCCGGCCGACGACCTCTTCTGCTCTGTTCGGCTGTTCTGTTCGTCACCCTGTTCAGGTCGTTTCGCCTCCTTCTCTTTTTGTCTCTTCATCATGTCTGATCAGCCAGGACCGTCTCGCCGTGTGGCCCGACGAAAGAACGCGGCAAACAGCCAGCGTTCATCGGGTCAAACGTCTGAGACCCGGTCTTCGCCTCCGCCTGAGCATGTGCCCGTGGATTATTCACGGTGGCACGCGAGCCGCCTTCGCTCACTCCGCTCCACAAACCCTTATCTCTCGCCGCGTCCCACTGGTCGTGATGCGTGCGACATCCTCACTTGCTACACAAACCTCCACCTAGACCTGTTCACCAGCGTCTATAGCTGCGTACCCATTTTCGCTCACCTCTCTCTGTCGTGGGGGACGATCGCCTCTCGCACAGGCATTGCCACCCTCGCAAACCTTTTCGGCTCTGTAGGGATCCGCGATCTAGTCGCTGATTCCTCTTTGCACTGGGTTGAGGGTCCCATCTGCCAGTTTTATTCTACCGTCTTCATCTCCCCTCAGCGTGACTTCATGACCTTCACGACGGGCCTCCAGGTCTACACCGTCACGAAGGAGCAGCTGGAGTCCGCGCTTGGACTGGTGCGCCTTCCTTCTGGCCGCCAGCTCCATACCCTTCCAGACCTCGAGCGTCGGGAGGTGGCCATGCTCTATTTCGGCCCCTTCCAGCTCCGTCACATCGCTGGTTTGCGCCGTGATGTTGATCTGGCCCTACGGATCCTCTGGCTCACTTTAGTCCCTATGACCGGAGATAGGGCCAGAGTCACCTATCTAGGGCTCCACGTCCTGATTTCTATCTTCCAGGAGGAGCCCTTTGACGTTGCTGATCTCATCATTAGTGAGATTCAGCACGTCCTTCTCTCTCCACGCCGTCAATTGATATACGCTCCGTATATCATGGCGGTGCTTCTTCATATCCGGGCTGTGGATTCTGAGCTTCCACGGCCCCATCATCCGTTGCTCTTCTATCCTCCGGGCCAGGCTGATCGCCGTCTTGGTGCTCGGCCTGCGGCAGTTGTGGACCCTGGTTCTCCCGCATCAGATGATGATGCTGCGGGGGAGTCAGAGGACGAGACTCCAGTTCAGGAGTCTGTGCCAGCACCTGTTGCAGGGACCGACATTGGCTCATCCTCAGCTTCTTCCTCTCAGCTCCAGGAGATTCTCCAGGTGCAGCAGCAGATCCTCAGCACCGAGGTGGAGCATCATCAGATGTTGCTCCGTTTGCTTGCTCAGCAGGAGGAGATTCTGCGGCGTCTACCTTCTCCATCTTCTCCTCGCAAGAGGGCCCGACCAGCTGCGTCTTCTTCGACGAGCTCTTCCTTCTGCCAGCTGCTCCAGGACCGTCTGCTCCAGCCCCTGCGGCACCTGCACCGGCTTCTCCAGTTGCAGCTGCTACTCCTTCGGCATCCCCAGTCATCGGGGCGTCTGGATCTCCAGCAGGCTCCGGAGATATAGATGTCTTAGGAGGTTCTTCAGATGATGAGCATTAGGCTCCATCTTTTGTATTGCCTCCCTTTTTGTGCTTGATGCCAAAGGGGGAGAAGTGTTTTGGATATTATAGTATTTTGGAGATATTGGTTCATATGTCTTTAGTTTTTATTCTATGGATGTCACTTGCAGCTATGTCATGGATGATTGGATAGGTTCATATGTCTTTAGTTTTTATTCTATGGATGTCACTTGCAGTTATGTCATGGATGATTGGATATGGGCTTATTTGGTTTATGATATCTGTGTAGCTCTGATATCTTGATATATATATATATATATATATATATATATATATATATATATATATATATATATATATATATATATATATATATATGACATCTTGGTTTTGAGACTTGTACGCTTGTATGCTCTGATACTTATTTACATGACTTGGTGACTTATGCATATCTGTGAGTGCTTGTATGTATGAGATGCTCGGATGTATATGTGATGGTTTATGCTCTGATATGATAAGATGCATATACTCAGGGGGAGTTATTTCATTTATTTTATTATTAAACACTTGTTGTCATCAATCATCAAAAAGGGGGAGATTATTACATCTAGGCCTTCATGCCTAACCCTCATTTTGATGATTAATGAAAACAGAGTGTTTAGGACTAACTGTGCTTTTTGAGATTGATTAATACAGGGCTCCTTTGGGAAGATTGTCGAGATGAATGAAACAAACCCAGCGCAAAAGAAGTAAAAGCACAAGTCGTGAATATGAAGATTAGACGCAAGCTGGAAAAGCAAAGGACCTAAGGTAATCTGTATTTTATTTTTTCTGATCTCGGCGTTTGGAGATGACCGGTTAGGAAAATTGTTTTTAGTTTTAACTGTACTATAAAGAGGGGTGACGAAAGTCCTCTCTCTATCTCCAACATAAACCGAGAAACTTAGGCCATTGCATTGCATCCTTTTTGGTTGGATTTGGTTTGAACTTAATTTGAAAAATCTGGTTTTTCAGTTCAGTTTTTGACAGTAGAAGCATTTTTCAATTTTCTAGAAATATCTAGGCAGATATGGTTTTTTCTTCTGTTGACAAAAATGTAGCCCTTGAAATTATCTTTCAAACGAGCTATTAAACACCTTTTTTGGATTTCTAGATTTAAAGTTATCTCTGTTTTTGTTCAGGTTGACTGTCAGTTTGCTAAACTGACTATCAGTTTGAATGTCAGTTCGTGTTAACTGACAATTGTCCAGAGAGGGTGTATTTTGTGCTAAAAATTTTTGTACTAAACTGACTGTCAGTTGGGGATTCGACCACATTGTTTTTAACTGAGTTTCTTTTTGTTTTTGGTCGAGTCTGTGGTCGAACTGACTGTCAGTTTGCATAACTGACTATCAGTTGTGGGTTTCAGCTTTCCATAAACGACCAAGAACGGCTAACAAATTTTTATCCGTAAATTTTGTCGGCCGTTGTGCACTAAATTGACTGTCAGTTAGGCAAACTGACTGTCAGTTTGAGTTGCTGATTTTCAGCCCTAGCTCCAACGGTTCATTTGATTCTTGAGGCTATAAATAGGGGCTTTGGGCATGAGTTTTATATAACAAGCAGTAGCATTTTCTTATACACTCTTGAGCTCTAGTTTTCTACATAAAATCTTGATCTTTTGATCAAGTCGAGTGTTTTTTGATCCACCGAGCATTTCAGTTGTTTTGCATTTGCATTCACTTAGCTTCTCGGTGCGTGTTTGGAGGTCAAGAGAAGACCTCGCTGCCTGTTACTCTTGGTGAGCGCCCTCACCTAGACGGTTCGGAGGCGTGGCCGTTGACCTCTCCAGATTGGAGATTGTCGGAGAGGCTCGGCAAGCTTGTACAAGGCATTGGTGCTCGCCTTTCCGGAGTGGATAAGGAGCAACCGTTAGTTGATAATACTCTTCGTGAGTATTGAGGCAAAACTCAAGTGACTTGAGTGCTTCAACGAGGACTAGTGGAGACTGGGCGAGTCTCTGATACCTCGGTAAAAATCACTGTGTTCGCTATCTTTTTCCCTTGCTTATATTATTTGTTCTTGATTTGCATTTATTTGTTTTAAGCTTTAAAGTTTTTAAAAGCCTCCTATTCACCCCCCTCTAGTCGGCATCCTTGATCCAACATATAGAGTATGTTGCTATGTTTTTGGAAAGGGTTTTTCGGTTTCATTTTGAAAACTGTGCGTTGGACGTGCGGTTCTACAGCAAAGATCTGAGGATGGACGTCATTTTGTGGTCGGCGCTTCAACTTCGTGGATTCTACAACCAACCCTGCGTCAGTTGGAGCAAGAGCAGAAGATGATCGATCAAGATTAGGTTCAGAGTAAGATGGAGATCAAGTTTCCCTCTTAGTCAGCTAGTGCTGCTTTCTCTCTCTTCGCAATGATCTCCAGGAAGGCACCTCCGGGGAGAGGTTCCCAAGCACTGGCTGCCCGGGCCAGGGCTTCGGCCCAGTCGTTATCCCTTTGGGGGATGTGCCGGGCCTCCAGGCCCTCGAAGTATTTTTCCATCTTGCGCACCTCCCCCAAGTACAGGCTCAGGTTTGCGTCATGGCACAAGTAAGACTTGTCCATTTGGCAAACCACGAGCTGGGAATCTCCTTTCACAAGGAGGCGACGGATCCCCAGGGAGCGCGCAAGGCGTAGTCCAAGGAGAAGGGCCTCATATTCGGCGACGTTATTCGTGGTGGGGAACTCGAGCCTGGCTGCGTACTCCAGTGTCCTCCCTTCGGGGCTCCAGAGGACCACCCCCTCGCTGGCCCCAGCGAGACACAAGGAGCCATCGAACATGAGCGTCCAATGGTCATTGCGCCAGGGCGGCTCACGGAGACTCCCCCTCTGTCCCGGGAGCAGGGGTCCATTCCACCATGAAGTCAGCAAGGACTTGAGATTTGATGGCGGAACGCCCTATGAGGTTAAGGGAGAAGGGAGCAAGCTCAGCTCCCCACTTCCCGATACGGCCGGTGGCCTCTTTGTTCTGCAGCACCTCCTCCAAAGGGAGAGATGACGGGACCGCGATCGGGTGTCCCAAGAAGTAGGGTGAAGCTTGCGGGACGCCATGAGGAGGGCGTAGCAAATCTTCTCCATCTCCGTGTACCGAGTCTTAGCCCCTTGAAGGGCTTCACTCACGTAATACATGGGGCGCTGCTGCCCATCCTGCTCCTTTACCAGCACCGCGCTTACAGCAACTGGGGTCGCAGCGAGGTAAAGGAGCAGGGGTTCTTCCGGAGATGGGCTCACGAGCATTGGAGGAGTCGTGAGATACTTCTTCAGGTTGTTGAAGGCCTCCTGGGCCTCAGGAGTCCACCGAAACCCCTTGAGGCCCCGGAGGATTTTGAAGAATTGAAGGCCGCATTCCCCCGACCGCGAGACGAAGCGGCTCAGCACGGCCAAAAGGCCGGTGAGCCGCTGTACATCTTTGAAGGAACGCGGGGGGGGGGGCATGTCTAGTAAGGCCCGAATTTTTTTACGGTTGGCCTCTATGTTGCACTGGGACACAAGGAAGCCGAGTAGCTTCCCTCCTCGTACGCCGAAGGCGCACTTTTCTGGGTTGAGCTTTAATGCATATTCACGGAGGCTGCGGAAGGTCTCCGCTAGGTCGTCGATGTGAGCAATCGCGTCGTCGACGTAGACTTCGATGTTGCGGCCAATTTGGTCCCTAAAGACCAGTGACATGAGTCGCTAGAAAGTTGCTCCAGCGTTCTTCAGCCTGAAGGCCATATGGATGTAGCAGAAGGTCCCTAGGGGAGTTATAAAACTTGTCTTTTCCTCGTCCCCTTCCGCCATCCAGACTTGAGGATAGCCCAAATACGCGTCCAAGAAGCTCATCAGCTCGCACCCCACGGTCGAGTCGACTAGTTGGTCGATCCACAGGAGTGGGAAGTTGTCTTTTGGGCAAGTGCGGTTAAGGTCGGTGAAGTCTACGCACATCCGCCACTTGCCGTTCGACCTCTTCACGAGGACAGGGTTTGGCAGCCACTCGGGGTGCAAGACCTCACGAATGAACCCTGCCTCTCGGAGGTTGGTAATCTCGATCTTGATAGCCTCATGGCATTCAAGGGAGAGCTTTCTCAACTTCTGTTTGACCGGGGGGTGACCGGGGGTCATAGCGAGCTTATGCTCGATGACCTCCCAGGCAACACCCTGCATATCGGCGGGCTTCCACGCAAAGACATCAGAGTTTTTGCGTAGGAAGGCCGTGAGTTGCTCCGTGTGCTCTTCGGTGAGGTACGCCCCGATCTTGACGGTCCTGCCCCCGTCGTCCGGGGACAATGGGACCTTCCGGAGGTCCCCTTTCGGACGTGGCTTGGGGAGAGACCTCCCGGAGGGGACGACTGTGGCATCCGGTGTCGGGGAAGAGGTCTCTCCCGCCGGGGGCCTTAATCACGTTGATGCACCCGATTGCTACAGTGGCGCACTCATAAAGGGCGCAGCCATGTCCTGCTCACCTCGAGCGGTGTTCACTCCACGAGGCCCGGGGGTGGATCGCGGCTCCCAGACGGTTGATGGTGGTCCTCTCCATGATCACGTTGTACGAAGAGGGGAGGTCCACGACGTCAAAACGGACCAACTCAGTCCGGTAGTTGTCCGGGGAGCTGAAGGTCATGGGAAGATCGACCTTACCCACCGGGTGGATCGTCTTCTCGGGGACGAAGCCTTGAAAGGGCCTGGCCGCGGGTTGCAGCAGCTTTTCGTCGACTTGAATTTCCCTGAATGCCTTCAGGTATAGGACGTCGGCGAAACTCCCGCCGTCGACGAGTATACGCGCCAGCTGGCAATTGTAGATGGTGGCGCAGACGATAAGGGCGTCATCATGGGGGAAGCGAACCTTGCACGCGTCTTCTGCTGTAAAAGTGAGGGGGATGTCCGACCACTTTGGTGGCTGAGACGTGTGAATCACCCCCACAACCCTTACCTCTCGCGCATATTCCTTGCGCTGGCGCTTGGAGTCTGGCCTTGAGGCGGACCCCCTGAGATGACGTTGATGCGCCTTTGGGAGGTTTGAAAGGGGAGCTCTTTTGTTGAGCCCCCTTCCCACGCTTGTCCTTGCTGCTCCCCCTAGGGCATAGGAAGAGCCGGCATAGCCGGCTGGGGGGGCAAGGAGGCAGGACTCCCTCCCCCCTGCCCACGTTGGTCGAGGAATGCGGCGAAGTGTTGGAGAAGCTGGTGGCATTCCCGGGTAGCGTGGGATTGGATTTGTGGAACGTGCACCACAGGCCCTACTTGCCTCCCGCCGCCGGGGCTTCGCGGCCGCAGGACGGCTGTCCCCCCCCACCCCACGGCCTTTTGGCTTGGGGAAGGGACAGTTTCCCTTAGGGGTGTCGCGCAAGCCGCTTCTGCCCTCGAGGACAAAGGTGTCCCGAGGCCGTGGCTCGCTGCGGTTGCCCCTTTTGGGACGCTTAAGGGGGTTCCTAGCCTCCAGGTCAGCGGGGGCGGGGCCCCTTGGTTCTTCTTCCGAAGGTCGTCCTCCTCCACCTGAGCGTATTTCTCGAGCACAGTGAAGAGCTCGTCGGCAGAGGAGGGGCAGCTTCGAGAGAGTCTCCTATGGAGCTCCCCGGGGAGGATCCCGCTCTTCCACGCCTCCATGGCTGTGGAGCCAAGGACGTGAGCCACCATGCTCTTGACCTCAGCGAAGTGCTTGAAGAAGCTACGGATGGTCTCCCCCATCCTCTGCCGGACGGTGTAGAGCTGCGATGAGTCCAGGGGACGAACGTAGTTCCCCTGAAAGTTTGCGCAGAATTCGCGCTTGAGCTGCGTGAAAGACTTGATGGAGCTGGCCTTCATATTGTAGAACCACGAGCAGGTGATCCCGATAAGGTATAGGGGGAAGACGTTGCACTGCACTGTCTCATCCCCCCCAGCCGCTGAGATGGCCGTGGAGTAAACCTGCACAAACTCGTAAGGATCAGCCCCACCATTGTAGTGCTCAATGTGTGGTGGGTGGTAAGGTCGCGGCCAACGGATGCACCGGAGTCGGTGGCACAGCAGTTGGTTGGCCCCCTCCACCTCCCGGGGAGAGTCCCTGTCGCTGTCCCCTTTGACAGGGCACACGTGTTCATTGTCGGAGTCGGGGAGGGGTCCATGAGGTCCCCCGGCGCGACGATAGCACCTCTTCTCCTCCGGATTGGTCGAACTAACCTCTTGGACGTCCGGGCACCCCCCGGAGGTGCGGTTGCTTCCGGTGTGGGGAAAACTCCTGGTGCGAGATGGCCCCCCGGTCTTGGAAAGATCCCCGGTGTGGGCTAAGGCCCCATCATGGCGAAGGCTCCGGGCATAAGGTAAGCCCCTGGCATCAGGAAGGCTCCCGACGCCGGGAAGGCTCCGAACGAGGGACCCGCCACAGGGATGTAGCCCTCGGTGGGATCGTAGGTCCCGGGAGCGACCGGGCCTCCAGGGATCGGAGGGGCCACCGGGTGTCCCATAAAAGGGGGCATGGCCCCCATGAATGGGAACTGCGGCGGAGAGACGAGGGCCGGCGGCCGCGCCAAAATGCGGAGTAGCTCATCCATGGAGCGCTGGGCGCGAAGTTAGCGCTCGACAAGAGCTTCGAGCAAGGTGTCCCGGGAAACCGAGGGTGCCATCGGGAGGAGGCTAGTCCCCGTCGAGGCATCTGCCGTCACCGGACTGGGCCCGGAGGTCTGTCCACTGGAAATAACTGGAAGGGTTAGAGGTGGTACCAGGGTTTGGCCGCGTCCAGCCGGCAGCACCGGGGCCGTCGTGTCTCGAGGGGGTGGTGCCGGGTCACTGGGACCGGCGTCACCGGGTAGGGCGCGAGCCCTCGTTCTTGGGGGAGCCATGGCGATTCTTCATGATGTCCCTACGGATGGCGCCAACTGCCGTGGTATTGCGAATACCCCGGCAGGTTTTGTGGAGACCCTAGTCCTGTCAACGTGCTCCCAACAAGGGTTGGCTAGGGGAGCTCTCTCGTAGGGAGAGTGCTCCTAAGCACACCTATTCAGTTTTGTGTATTGATGCAAATGGATTGTCCTTAGTTACAATAGAGGGATACAAGGGAAATTATAGGCCCAAAAGATGCAAAAAGACTAGACTACCCGGTTGCAGCTGTTGGATAGGAGGGCATCAGCGTCCTTTTACTAGCCAAGGAAGTCCGATGCTTGACAAGTGTCGTTGTATATTTCCGAGGCGCTCCTCGCGTGACCCTCACGTGATCCCTCCGCGACCTGGCGCTCAGGACAGGGGCACCGGGGCCGTTGTTCCCGAGCCAAAGGCGGCGCCCAGGACAGGGGTCATCGGGGCCGTTGTCCCCGGGTCAAAGTCGGCGCCAGGGACGGAGGCATCGGGGCCTTTGTCCCTGTGCGAAAGGCAGCGCCTGGGACAAAGGTCACTGTGGCCATTGTCCCTTGGTCAAAGGTGGTGCCCGGGATAGGGTCACCGGGGCCCTTGTCCCCGGGGCAAAGGCGGCGTCCGAGATGGGGTCACCGGGGCCCTTCTCCCCAGGCAAAAGGCGGCGCCCGGGAGGGGGTCACCGTGGGCCTTGTCCTCGGGCAAAAGGCGGCTCCCAGAATAGGGGCACCGGGGCCTTCGTCCACGGGCCAAAGACGGCACCCGGGACGGGGTCACCGGGACCCTTGTCCCCGGGCAAAAGGCGGCACCTGGGACGGGGTCACCAAGGCCTTTGTCCCTGGGGCTAATCACCGGGTTTGATTGGGTCGAGATTTCCCCCAACAAGTACAATATATGGTCGCAACGCTATTCTGTGACCCCAGTGCTACTTATTGTCTCAACGCTATCCTGTGACCGCAGTATTCTGTATGGCCTCAATGCTGTTCTGAGACCTAAGAATTGTCCAAAATTGATGTCGGATAGAAATGTTTTACCTGGGTATGTTCTGGTCGCAGAAATATTTATTCTGTAATCATTTTTCCACACAAAAGATTTAAAAAGAACTCCAATTAGTGGTTGATATTTACCTGATTTGCTTGATTTTTCTATTTATTTTTCCCCATGCTTATGCACATATTAGTCATATGCCTCATCATATATCTAGATTATTCCAGATCTGTTGCCAAATCGACTGGATTACTGGTTTTGCAATTTTTATCACAGGATGGCGCAAATCATACGGACGTGCCTCATCGACTAAACCCGACCCTCTGTCAATTCCAGATAGAAGTGCATGTTTCTACGGATGTGTACCCGTCGATTGCACTGAAATTGGAGTCTCCGGGGCCTAAAATTCTAAAACCCTAGCTGCCAGGTCAAAATTTCAATTTATGAAAAACCCAAGGGCCTCTTTGAAAGCGTGCCAATTGTTGGCTATACCATAGCCGTCGGCCGCCTGATTCATTTCGAGCCTGGTTTTTTGTTTCTTATCTTCTTCTTCTGCCTCCCTCCTTGCGATCCATACCCCCTACCACCACGTCGCCGACGACCAGGCCATACGCCACCGGCGGAGCTATTTTTCTCTCTCTCCTCTTTTAGATCTCTGCCGTTCCCCTTTTTCCTCAGCTACGCTGCTTCTCCAGATCCGGCCTGGCGCTGCCTTCTTTCCTCCTCTCTTCTTCTTCCTCTATTGCTTCCTCTTCTGTCTTTTTCCTACTCCAGGTCTCACTGCCGCCTCCACAGCTCCCGCGCCACCGCAACCTTCCCCGGAGCCGCCGCTGCCTCTCGTGGGCGTCGCCGTCATCGGATCCGTAGCCTTCCTCTGCATCCGCACCTCCCGTACGCGCCGCCGCGATTTCGCCGTGCCGCCAGATCCCGACACCGGCGCACCGCCACCAGATCTCGTCGTCCTGCGACGATCTGCTCCGACGATCTGCTCTGGCGCGCCGCTCTCTCCCTCAGCCGCGCAGCACCATCGACAGCGCCAGATCCACTCCTCGGGGCCGACCCCAATCACGATCTAGTGCCGCCTCCTCCTCCTCTCAAGCCGGCTTCATCGACGACCTCAACCTTGGCGACTTCACCCTCTTCCTCAACCCCAAGCTGCTGGAGCTTCAACGACTACGGCCGCGGCTCCGTTGACTCCGGGCATCTTCGTCCACTGCTCCGCCGACCTCTGTGCCTGAGTGCTTCCTCGACTTCAATAGCCATTCAGTGACAATTTTCCCCTCTCTCAATCTCATGCTCCTTCCCCCTCTGATCTGTTTCCTGTGATGCATGTATATAAACAGAATTCAACTGCGGATGATCAATTTAATACTTGAGAAAAATCCATCTTAGTTGTGTGTTTTAGTCTCTTGTGTCAAAGTTCTTGTTGCTCTCTCTTTTCATGCTTGTTTGTCCTCAATTTAGAACTTTGTTTCTGTCTCTACTGATGTTGAACTGTAACCGTTGATAGGAATAAGAGCTGAATGCATTTGAGTCGTAGCTTGAGCTTGATTTTGACTTACTGTGCCCTTTGCTGCTTCTCCTCATGAACTGCTTGTGTTGCATTTTAGTAACTGTTGTGATTGCATACATGAATGAGAACTGAGTTTGAATTACTATTTATGTGTTGGTGTGTTCTGAAGCAATCAAGTTACTTGAAGTCTGAATCCAGCATTAGGCAAATTGAGCTGGACTATCTTCTTTCCTCTGCATTTCGGATTTGAATTTAGTTAGGCATATTTTTCTCTCATCTAGTCCCTTGGGAGAGAACGACATACTAGCCTACTATTGCAACCTCGTCCGCTTGCGAGGCCCCGTTTTAGGTGGTATCAATTTTTGGCGCCGCTGCTGGGGACTAGTTCGAGCAAAATTGTTTAACGTGAGTTTGAATCGCGTTTCCCTTTCTGTGATTTTTCTTCTCATTTAATCTTTCTTTTTATTTGTTTTTCCCATTTCATTTGCTTTTTTTTTTCTTTTCTTCTCTGTTCATTTTCTTTTGTTTAACTAACATCTGACGATTAACCCTTCGTGTATCACTATTATTTGTACTACTAACTCGTTTCTCTCGCAGCGCCACTTGATGTATGTGACGAAATCATGTCACCTTCCTGTTGAGCTTTAACACAGAGCGCATTGGGCCATCGAAAGCTCAACATGGATCTTGGAGCCGCTGGCGCTTACCGCAAGCTTCAGTTGTGCAAGCTCGATGAGATTCGTCTTGATGCATATGAGAGCTCGCGCATTTACAAGGAAAAGATGAAACGGTGGCATGATCAGTGCATCCATCGGCACGACTTCACTCCTGGTGAGCTTGTTCTAGTTTTCGATTTTTGCTTTCATCTCTTTCCATGCAAGTTCAGATCTCGCTGGTTTGCCCCTTGTATTATCAGACATGCCCTACCTTCTGGGGCCATTGCAGTAGAGAGTTCTAAGGGAGGTGTATTCACAGTGAATGGGCAACGCCTCAAGCACTATATCGCCGGAGAGCCCATTCCACCACTTGATGACGAGGAGGGTGGACCTGGAGTCGATCCTGGTCCCGATCCTGCCCCTCCTCCCCCTGACGAGCCTACATGACTTATCTGTCGAGGGTCGAGCTCATGACCTAAGCCGAGTGCTTCTCGGGAGGCAACCTGAGCACCTTCTCTTTTCTTCCTTCTCCTTCACTTTGTTTTGCCTATTTTATAGAATTGTTCTTAGTTTCTTCTTTGGTTGTTCTTTCAGGGCCTTATCCACATATGGTGGCTTGGCACATTTGAGATACTCTGAATGGCTCATCGCAACATTATCGTCGACATCCTTCACCCGGTGAACTATTGCGGACCTCTCATATGACCCCTGTGCATGAAATTTATTTTATGTTCCCATCTCCATGTTTTATTCATCTCATATTGTTGCATTGTGGACTATGCAACCATTTAAGCTGGGGGGAATGCATCTCTCTTTGTGCTGAAATTCTTAAAATCTGGGTCAAAATTTTCAAAATTGAGCTACTTTGAGCAAGTTTGTGCTTATGTATGAGATTTCTGGTTTGTACTTGCTTATACTGTCTTGCTTATGTTGTGAATGATCTCTATCTAGCCTTGTGGGCTTGTTTATGTTATGATATGACCTGTTGTACACTTGTGTTGCTTAGATCAAAAGACAAATCTAGAAAAGTCATGTCAAAATTTTCTGGAAATTCTAGACTTGCGCAGATTTGTATCTATATGTGAGTGTTGTGGTTATGACTGAATGTGCTTTCATTCTGCATCTTATTGTTTTCATTTGGCTTCTAGAGTCCTTTGCATGTTGTGTTGAGTTTTTTTTTTCACGCTTTAGTGGCTCGACAATCTATTGTGGGTTGAATTGTGATTAACCATCTTCTAATCATACTAAAATTTCTTGTACTTAGTTTCGTTGTGGATATTGTGGAAATTTGAATACTTATTGATATATTTATTGCCGCATTCTATCATGTATATTGAAATATCAATTGTTGAGCCTAACCTCTACACACATGCTTAGAACACGAGTCTCCTAAACAATCATTTAACCTGTGTAAACCAAATTTGAAAGGTTTTGCTAATAAGGTCGCAATTGTTTGTTCTCTACCTTGTAGACACTGCCAATCTTTCTTTTGTTTTGAATAAAAACTCTTCTACTTCATTGCTCCTTTGAGTCTTCAGTATGAAAGCATGGTTCGCACATTTTAAAATCTAATAAGTGCATAAGCCTTCTTGCTACATCTTTTGACTCATGAGCATGTTTTTAAAACACTCTACGGGGCTAGCTAGCCTAGAGCGAAGTATGGAGAGATCCGCCTAAATAAGTCGAAGGGTAGAGACTCGCATGAGCAGCAGATTTTGTTTTTGAAATAAAAAGAGCTCAAAAAAAATTCATAAGGTTGAAATGTCCTATTTGATGTTTATGGAGACTGTAGTTCTCTCATGCCTGTGCATTGTTTACGCTCACTTTGAAATTCTTTATACATGCATGGATGTAGGTGGTATGAATAGACTTACTCATTCTTATTTCCTCTGTACCCGGAAAAATCTAGTTACATGCCATTTTTGTGTAATTATTAGACGGTTGAGCACTCGATACCTACTTTAGTTTGCCGAGTTTACTACCGCTGCATTCTACTCTTTCGCGTCGTCTGTTTGCTTGCCTGTTTGCCAAGATTTATTTCTTATCACATTGCTTGAGGACAAGCAAAGAATTAAGCTTGGGGGGATAATATTTACCTGATTTGCTTGATTTTTCTATTTATTTTTCCCCATGCTTATGCACATATTAGTCATATGTCTCACCATATATCTAGATTATTCTAGATTTGTTGCCAAATCGACTGGATTACTGGTTTTGCAATTTTATCGTAGGTTGGCGCAAATCAGATGGATTTTGGCTAACGGGCGTGCCTCATCGACTAAACTTGGCCCTCTGTCGATTCCAGATAGAAGTATATGTTTCTACGGATGTGTAGCCGTCGACTACACTAAAATCGGAGTCTGCGGGGCCCAGAATTCCTAAATCCTAGCCGCCAGGTCAAATTTTCAATTTATGAAAAACCCAAGGGACTTTTTGAAAGAGTGCCAATTGTTGGCTATACCATAGCCGTCGGCCGCCTGATTCATTTGGAGCCTGGTTTTTTGTTTGTTACCTTCTTTTTTAGTCTACATCCTTGCGATCCACACCCCCTACCACCACGCCGGCGACGACTAGGCCATACGTCACCGGTGGAGCCATTTTTCTCTCTCTCCTCTTTTAGATCTCTGCCGTTCCCCTTTTTCCTCAGCCACGTTGCTTCACTAGATCCGGCCCGGCGTTGCCTTCTTTCCTCCTCTCTTCTTCTTCCTCTATTGCTTCCTCTTCTGTCTTTTTCTTACTCCAGGTTTCACTGCCGCCTCCACAGCTCCCGCGTTGCCACAACCTTCCCCGGAGCCGCCGCTGCCTCTCGTGCGCGTCGCCGCCACTAGATCTGTAGCCTCCCTCTGCATCCGCGCCTCCCGCCGCCGTAGCCGCGCATCGCGCCACCATCTCGCGCATGCGCTACGCCACTGCTTCCGCCGGGCCTCCGATTACGCGCCTCCACAGCATTTCCCGCCGGATCCACCACTGCGCCACCATCTTCCTCGGCGAGCTCGCCAATCCCAGCGCCACTCCTCTCCAGCGCCGGTGCTCACCACTACAGAGCCCCCACGCGTGCCGCTGCAATTTCGCCGTGCCGCTAGATCCCGATGCCAGCGCACCACCACCAGATCCCGTCGTCCTGTGACGATCTGCTCCGGCGCTGCACCACCGCTCTGCTCTCTCCCTCGGCCGCGCCGCACCATCGACAGCGCCAAATCTACTCCTCGGGGCTGTCCCCGATCTTGATCCTGCGCCGCCTCCTCCTCCACTCAAGCCGGCTTCATCGACGACCTCAACGTCGGCGACTTCACCCTCTTCCTCAACCCCGAGCTGCAGCAGCTTCGATGACTACGGCCACGGCTCCGTTGACTCCGGGCATCTTCGTCCACTGCTCCGGCGACCTCTGTGCCTGAGCGCTTCCTCGACTTCGACAGCCATTCAGTTGTTAGCCAACCAGCCGGCGATGATTCCGGTGCTGGAGAAGAAACAACAACAACGAACACTGTGAGACAGAGAGTTTTGTGCTGCGAGAAGCTACAGCGTTTTCATTGTTTTTCTTCCACTTTTATTGACAATGATTACAACAGAAAGGAAACCACGTGAGCGCTTCTCACGCCACGCCTCAGCCGCGTCCATCCCCACGACCCGCGCAGCGTGCGTCCCGTTCACGCACGACTCGGCTCGTCCGTGAGCTATTCTCGCTACAGTGCCATAACCGCTACAGTGCCATAACCGCTACAGTGCCATGCATGGTATGCACACAAACCGTGAGCACATGCATGACCTTCTAACAAATACAAGGTTTCAGCTAACAAATCTCCCCCGAAGCCTTGTATGTTTACTAGATGTTAACGACACCGATCCTGGTACGCAGCTCCGTGAACTTCACGCACCCGAGCGGCTTCGTCAAGATGTCCGCGAGCTGTTCATTCGTGCCAATGTGCCTGACCTGCACCCTGCCTTCCTCGACGCATTCTCGAATATAGTGGTACCTTGTATCAATGTGTTTACTGCGATCGTGAAAGACAGGGTTCTTACTGAGCATGATCGCGGATTGGTTGTCAATCTCCAATGTGATGGCGTCGGCTTCTTCTCCCCTGAGCTCAGCTAGAAGACGCGCCAACCACACTCCCTGGCAGGCAGCAGTAGTTGCTGCAATGTACTCTGCCTCACACGAGGACAGGGCAACGACCTTCTGTTTCTGAGACTGCCAGGTGATCACGCTGTCACCGAGGAAGAAGAAGACGCCCGTGGTGCTCTTGCGTGTGTCGACGTCGCCCGCAAGATCACTGTCGCTGTACCCGACAAGTTCAACATCTTTGGTCTTCTTCTTGTAGCAGCAGCCGTAGTTCACGGTGCCTGCGACGTAGCGTAGCACCCTTTTCATAGCCGCCTGATGTTCCGCTGTTGGCGAGGCCATGAATCTGCTGATGTAGCCGACGGAGAACGCCAAGTCCGGCCGTGAGTTCACCAAGTACCTGAGTGATCCCACGATCCTTCTAAACTCGGTGGCGTCAACAGCTGGTGCAGAACTGGTCTTGCTAAGCTTGAGGCGAGGTTCCATGGGCGTTTGACTGGGGTTGCACCCAGCCATGCCTGCCATCTCCAGGATCTTCATGGCATAAGCTCTTTGACTTACAGTAATGCTTCCGTTGGTTTGAGATACCTCCAGTCCAAGGTAGTAGTGGAGCAGACCAAGGTCGCTCATCTTGAACATCCCCTTCATCTCTAGCTTGAATCGTTCGAGCTCGACGTCGTCGCCGCCTGTGATGATGAGGTCGTCGACGTAGACGCCCACCACCAGACGATGTGCACCCGTCCCGCGCAGGTACACAGCATGCTCGAACGCGCTCCGCTGGAACCCAAGTGATACTAGAGACGCATCTAACTTGGCATACCAGGCGCGTGGTGCTTGTCGAAGTCCGTAGAGCGCCTTGATCAGGCGCATCACCTTGTGCTGCTCGCCGTCGACCTCAAACCCGGGTGGCTGTGTCACATATACCTCCTTTTCAAGCTCACCATTGAGAAAGGCGGACTTCACGTCCATGTGATGGACGGCCCAGCCTTCACTCGCAGAGTGCGCTAGCAGCAACCGCACCGACTCGAGCCTCGCCACCGGGGCGAATGCGTCGTCGAAGTCGATGCCTTGCCTCTGCACGTATCCCTTTGCCACCAAACGCGCCTTATACTTGGTGATGTTCCCGGTCGCATCCTTCTTGGTCTTAAAAACCCACTTGAGTCCAATTGGACGCTGTCGGGGAGGTGGATCAACCAGTTGCCAAGTCCCATTGGACTCGATCGATCTCAGCTCCTCGCTCATGGCATCGCGCCAGCACTGATGTTGCTGGGCTTCTGCAAGCGTGGCCGGCTCCTCCGCGCTCACCAGTAGCAGCTCTTCATCGAACTCCGGGCCGAGCACATCGTCAACGTGGCGGAACCGAAGTGGCGCATCGTCATGGTCGGCGTCGAGGTACTCTTCTGCACCAGAAGGCGGCGACGTGAACTGGATCGTTGGTGATGATACGCTCGGTAATGACGCCATCTCCTGTGTAGGAGTGCCTGCGCCTGATGGTGATGCCGGTGCCATGCTTGATGGCGATTCTGGAGCCGCTCTTGACAGTGATGCCGGTGCAGCTTGCTCCGGTGCGCCCGACCGAACCTCAACGGCCGGCTGGGACACAGAGGCGTACTTGATGACGAAGTCGTTGTCGTTGTCTGCAGGCTGGTCTTCGCTCCACTTCCACTGGGCTTGCTCGTCGAAGATCACGTCTCGACTGATTTGGACACGCCTGGTGACCGGATCGTAGACGCGATATGCCTTTGATCCCGGTTCATAGCCGACGAAGATCATGGGCCGGCTCCTGTCTTCCAGCTTCTTGAGGTTCGGCGTGGTGACCTTGACATGTGCCACACACCCGAACGTGCGGAGGTGATGCACGCCCGGCGTGCTCCCGTTCCATAGTTCGTATGGGGTCTTGCCGCTAGTGCTCTTGGATGACGAACGATTGAGTAGGTAGACAGCGGTAGTGACCGCCTCCCCCCAAAACATACCTGGTAATTTCTTTGCCTTGAGCATACACCGTGCAGTGCCGACCAAGGATTGATTGCGGCGCTCGACGACGCCGTTCTGTTGCGGGGAGTAGGGTGCCGTGAGCTCGCGTCGCATGCCGAGCTCTGCGCAGTACTGATCGAAGTGCGCAGCAGTGAATTCTCCCCCTCGATCCGTGCGCAATGCACCCAGCTTGAAGCCGCTCTTCCTCTCCGCCGCAGCTTGGATGCGTTTAATCGCCGTCGATGCACCATTCTTGGTGGACAGCAGCGCGAGCCACATGAAACGGCTGTAGTCGTCGACGAGGAGAAGAAAGTAGTTGTTCCCGCTCGGAGTAGAAGGCGTGATCGGGCCGCAGAGGTCGCCGTGCACCAACTCCAGCGGCCTCGTCGCGCGGCGCTGCGCCTGTTGAGGGAACGGCGCGCGCCGGTGCTTACCGGCGAGACACGCCTCGCAGACTTGTTCCACTTGCTCCAGGACTGGCAGGCCACGTACCAGCTCCTCCCTAGCCATTTTCCTTAGCGCCGTGAAGTTGATATGCCCGAAGCGTGCGTGCCAACGCCACGCGTCTTCGCCGGCATGCGCCGCCAAGCACACCGGTCGCGTGATGTGGAGGGCGAGCACATAGAGCCGACTGGGACTTCGGCACACCTTGGCGAGGAGACGTCGATGCTCATCGCGGATGCGCATGACACCATCCTCGACGAGCACCTGGCCGCCGCACTCGTCCAATTGCCCGACGCTGATGATGTTGGCTGTGAGGCGCGGGATATAGTAGACATTGCTGAGGGTACGATGCTCGCCGTTCTTGCAGGCGTATAGGATCATGCCACATCCTTCGATCCGGGCAATGGAGCCGTCGCCGAACCGTACGGTGCCTGTGGTCTCCACGTCGATGCTGGAGAAGGCCGCCCGGGACCCCGTCATATGGTTGGTGGCCCCGGTGTCCAGCACCCACCGGCAGGGCTCTCTGCCCTCCGCGTCGCCCAGTGCAGCGAACACCTTCTCCTCCACAAGGTGGACGGCGCCGCGTGTGCCGCACGGTTGCGTCGTGGGCACGTCCAGCGCCCCCATCGCCTGGGTCGTGATCGCCATGCACTTGAGCGCATCGCCGGTGGACGCGCTGGATCTGCCGCCGCCGAGTGCATCAGGCGAGTTGCGAATTGGAGTCGGGGTCGATCCGGCGGCGGGGTCAACCCCAGCTTGGAGGAGGAGTAAAGTGGGCTCGTCGTCTTGGGCCACGTAGGCTTGCTCCTCTTGCTTGGGCTTGCTGCGGCAGTCTCGGGCCCAGTGCCCAATTTTGTTGCATTTGCGGCATTTGTCACCACTGCGGCCTGAGGTGGAGCTCGGGCCGCTTGAGTTCCTGCCGCCGCCGCCGCGACCTTTTCCACCGCGTTTGCTGCGGCCACCATGGCCGCTGCGCGCAGGATCCTCTCCTAGAGGCTTGTGACGCGCGAGCCACTCCTCTTCTGTGAGGAGAAGGCGCCCACAGTTGTCCTTGGCGGAAGGAGAACCCAGTCGATCCTCCGCCGCTTTTAATCGCCCAGTGACTTCCTCGAGGGAGAGAGTAGAGACATCAAGTAAAGTTTCAATTGAGAGAACAAGTTGGTTGAACCTAGGAGGTGCAGCACGCAACAGCTTCTCGACGACTCTGTGATCGGGCTCGGGGTCGCCGAGGATAGCCAGCTGTTGGACCATGCCGGTGAGGCGCATGGTGAAGTCCTCCACTGCCTCGCCGTCGTGGAACGAGATGGTCTCGTACTCACGGCGAAGTCTCTGCGCGCTGCCCTTGCGGTTCCGCTCGCTGCCGATGCGCAGCTGCTTGATGCTCTCCCACGCCTCCTTGGCCGTCGACTTGGAGGCCAGAGTGGAGATCATCTCAGGTGGAACCGCACTGCATATGGCCTCCAAAGCCTTCATGTCTTCTTGGGGCTCGAGGACGACGTTGCCAGGCTCGATGGCGTCCCAGAGGCAGCGCGCTTGCAACTTGATCTTCATGAGCAGCGACCAATCGTTGTAGTTGGTCTTCGTCAGGATCGGGTATTTAGCCTTGTGGCTCTCCTCCTTGACCGCGCGGTGTATAACCAGCCCGCGATCGTTCTTGCTGCCGCTGCCCGAGGCGCGGCCGCCGGAGTTGCCGGCCGGAGGTACGAGCGATGGAGACGCCGAACGCCGGCGCGGCGAAGGTGCACGCCCTCGAGGCATTGCAACGCCAACGAGCGCACCGCACGAACCTGGCTCTGATACCAAATGTTAGCCAACCAGCCGGCGATGATTCCGGTGCTGGAGAAGAAACAACAACAACGAACACTGTGAGACAGAGAGTTTTGTGCTGCGAGAAGCTACAGCGTTTTCGTTGTTTTTCTTCCACTTTTATTGACAATGATTACAACAGAAAGGAAACCACGTGAGCGCTTCTCACGCCACGCCTCAGCCGCGTCCATCCCCACGACCCGCGCAGCGTGCGTCCCGTTCACGCACGACTCGGCTCGTCCGCGAGCTATTCTCGCTACAGTGCCATAACCGCTACAGTGCCATAACCGCTACAGTGCCATGCATGGTATGCACACAAACCGTGAGCACATGCATGACCTTCTAACAAATACAAGGTTTCAGCTAACATCAGTGACAATTTTCCCCTCTCAATCTCATTCTCCTTCCCCCTCTGATCTGTTTCCTATGATGCATGTATATAAACAGATTTCAACTGCGGATGATCAGTTTAATACTTGAGAAAAATCCATCTTAGTTGTGTGTTTTAAACTCTTGTGTCATAGTTCTTGTTGCTCTCTCTGTTCATGCTTGTTTTTCCTCAATTTAGAACTTTGTTTCTGTCTCTACAGATGTTGAACTGTGACCGTTGATAGGAATAAGAGCTGAATGCATTTGAGTCGCAGGTTGAGCTTGATTTTGACTTACTGTGCACTTTGCTGCTTCTCCTCATGAACTGCTTGTGTTGCATTTGCATTTTAGTAACTGTTGTGATTGCATACATGAATGAGAACTGAGTTTGTATTACTGTTTATCTGTTGGTGTGTTCTGAAGCAATGAAGTTATTTGAAGTCTGAATCCGGCATTAGGCAAATTGTGCTGGACTATCTTCTTCCCTCTGCATTTCGGATTTGAATTTAGTTAGGCATATTCTTCTCTCATCTAGTCCCTTGGGAGAGAACGACATACTCGCCTACTACTGCGACCTCGTCTGCTTGTGAGGCCCCGTTTTAGGTGGTATCAGTGGTTATAAATTATACATAATCATTCAATGAGTCAGATATGTAAGGAAAAGAATTTTCGTATTTCCTGCAATCTTTACATATAAAAGGGATACAGGCGAACGCGTCGACCTGATCTGAAAGTAATTTACAAAGTTCTCCCAGGGACATGTTGGCATCACTGGGATCTACACTGGCCGCCCCAAGAGAACTGGCAACGTCTCTAAGCCTATTGACGTCATCCCTTATTAAGGGAGTGCAGCTATTCCTTATTGTATCGGAGAGTTCTCGCTGTTGTCCAGCATGATCTCTCTCCATACGGAATATGTGCGCCTCTTCACGAGTTCCATTATAACATTCTACCAGATGCAGAATGGCTGAAGACATCTCGTCAGAATGCTTCTCCAGCACCTCTTTTTCTTTTTGGAGAGCTCTACACAAGGCTGCTCTCTCAACAAGAAGAGCCTGGATCTCAGCAAGCTGATCTCTGGGGGGCTCCAGTGGCCTTCACCTCCTGTGTATTCATGGTTAGTTCATAAAACGTGTAACCAACAGGGAGGGTGAAGATAGTTGTTACCTGAGAAGCAGAGGAGAAAGCCAAGCTTTGGAGGGGATTTGGACGTGGAAATGTGTGACTTTTCCCAGAAAGTTGATCACCCAACAAAAGCTGATGATCACTTGGTCGTGGGGGTGTGAGACTTCCTCCAGAAGTGGGATGGTTGGAAGGATTGCTGTGGATCTCCAAAGGTGGAGATGAAGATGCAACTTGATGAGTTGCAAGGGGCAATGTGGCAACACAGGTACCAGCACCCTTTAGAATCTTCGATGCAGCTCCACTGGAGGATCCTACATCATCTCTAGATCTCTTCTTTGGAGAGATCATTTCCTCAGTCACCTATGAAATCCAAAATGAATTGCTTTGGAAATCCTTAACCACTAGTACAGAAATGCAGTCTACTAACCCCTATATTCTATCGGTTATTAGCGATTTAGTAGAAAACCGATAGAAAATGTGCCTCGCGGTCATAAAAGGCCAACGTGTGTATTTTTTCTATCGGTTTGTAAGAAGCTTACCGTTAGAAGAAGCAATATGATTTACTCTAGCGGTGATGAACATATTTGCCGTTAGAAGAGATGCATAAGTACTGACGGGAGAATGTTGTGTGCCGATAGGACTGGTCGACTTCTACAACTAGACTTATTCTATCGGTACTGTATGTGTATACCGACAGAATATCTCAAAAATTCTTATCGGCAATATGTAGTGTGCCGATAGAATTGTTCACCTTCTACAAATATTTTTATTCTATCGGTAATTGATTCTTGTACCGTTAGAATATATCAAAAATTACTTAGAACTGTTCGCCTTCAAATAGTTTTATTCTATCGGTAATGAATGTTTATACCGTTAGAATATAGCAAAAATATTTTAGCACTGTTTGCCTTCTACAACTAGTATTATTCTATCGGCAATATACGTATATACCGACAGAGTATGTACAAAAATTCCTATCGGTAATATGTATTGTGCCGATAGAACCATTCACCTTCTACAGATGTTTTTATTCTATCGGTAATTTATTTGTATACCGTTAGAAGATATATAAAATGACTAACGGTATGAGGTTTTTGTACCGATAGAACTTATCTAGTACTATAAATACACGGGTATGTCTCTTTCATTCTCACAGTTCATCTAGGGCTCGTAGTCCTAACCCGTAAGCTCCATGGACGGCCGGTGCCCCTCTACAGGCGATCGCTGCACCTCCGCACCTCCATCTATGCCCTCTAGACTTCGGCATCCCAAGTAAGGTACGTAAAATTTCGGCAATATTGTTAGATTATTCTAATCCGATTATGGCAATTATTCTGGTTTTTTTGTATCCTTCATTTTGATGTGTCTTCTTTTCAATATGATTATGATCTGTGCAGGTCCTTGGATGATGCTCATGAAGGGCAACGTATTTCAAGGTTCTTCATCGTAGTACGCTGCCTACGTTGGCTTGTTGGCGAAAGAAACGGTGAAGATCACCGTCGAGAGCTGGAAGGACGTGAAAGGCGAGATCTTGATTGGCTCGGTCGAGAAGATCCTTAAGCCCGGCGTGTTTCTCAAATCAGGACCTATAGAAAGCATCTTACATTTTTTTGCATGCACCAGCTTGTGGCCAGATGCTTACCTGCTTGGAGAAGAAGAATTGTTGTTATTTGCACAGCCATTCTACACCATCACTACACAGAACAACATCTTGGAAGGTAGGTTCTTTTTGTTAATGGAGTTGAGTTGAGTTGAGTTGAGTTGATCGAGTTTGAGTTCGAGGAAATCACCAATACAAATGTAAGTCGACGGCAGTTCCAGCTCCTCGGGCGTCTTCGAACTGAACTCCTATAGTTAAGTCCAATGTGGTTCAGACATTTGCTATTTTTGATGAATGGATTTGTGATGTATCAGGTCTAACTTGTAGTCGGTAGTTGCATTATCGCAACCTGCAAAGGTTCTCTTTTATGTAAAATGTACGGGCCACTAGGTCCTCGTCGTGATCTGTTGTTAATTTCAGACGTGGCTTTTCTAATATACATCGAATGTGTGAATTGTTGTATTTGTATATTGTTGTATATTTGTGTATCATGTATTGCTAATTGGGACATGAACTTGAATGTGTAGGGAGTATTTGTGTATTTAATTGTATTGGTAGGTAGGTGTGTATTTGTACTACTGTTTCAGACATGTACCTGAATTTGTATTGGTGAACTGGCATGTGTATGTTTGTACCTGAATTTCTGAACTGGCATATGTAATTTCTTTGGCAAGATGAAGTCCCAAGTACCTATGAAAAGTATTTTTGTGTCTCCTAGTTAATCCACAAATTAGCATTTCTTGAAATATTGCTTTATCTTCTAGTTAAGATCTGTTTGATGTAAGATCTGTTTGATGTTACATTGATATGATTCCTTGGATGTGAGAACTGGTGTCATGTGTGTTTGGTACAAGTACCTCCTCTAACGGTAAATACACATATTTACCGATAGAAAAAACATATATTTGCTCAATCATGCATCATCTAACGGTACATACACATATCTACAGATATAAAAACTCATGTTCATGTGTCATGCATCATCTAACTGTTAATACACATATTTACCGATAGAAAAACTCATGTACGTGCTGTGTCATGCATCATCTAATGGTCAATGCACATATTTACCGATAGAAAACACATATATTTGCTCAGTCATGCATCATCTAACGGTAAATACACATATTTACCGATAGAACAAGGTCTGTACTTGCACAGTAGTGTACATTCTCTTACGGTATATGTGTGTTTTTACCGATAGAATATGTCAGAGGCAAATTACCTTAGTTAGTCTAACGGTTATTTCATGTATTTACCGTTAGAAAAAGGTCCATTATAAGGAAAACCCCACTCGAGCTCATCTTCTTCTCCCATGAACGGTTTCAAATCTGCAATGTTAAATGTGGGACTAACCCCAAATTCGGGCGGCAACTCAAGTTTATATGCATTATCATTTATTTTCTCAAGTATCTTGAAAGGACCATCAGCTCTAGGCATTAATTTAGACTTTCGCAATTCTGGAAAACGATCCTTTCTCAAGTGTAACCATACTAAATCACCCGGTTCAAGTTTTACTTCCTTTCTACCTTTACTTCCCGCAGTCCTATACCTTTCATTCATCATTTCAATATTTTCTTTAGTCTTTTCATGCAATTTCAGAATAAATTCAGCACGTTCCTTAGCATCATGATTAATTCGTTCACTAGTAGGTAAAGGTAATAGATCAATAGGAGCACGGGGATTGAAGCCATACACTACCTGAAAAGGACTTACCTTGGTGGTGGAGTGTACCGCCCTATTATAAGTGAACTCAACATGCGGCAAACACTCTTCCCACATCTTCAAATTCTTCTTCAAAACAGCCCTCAACATAGTAGATAATGTACGATTTACTACCTCGGTTTGGCCGTCGGTTTGGGGATGACATGTTGTTGAAAACAGCAGCTTGGTCCCCAATTTATTCCATAGAGTTCTCCAAAAGTGGCTCAAAAACTTGGCATCACGATCTGACACAATAGTAGAAGGCATACCATGCAAGCGAACGATTTCTTGAAAGAAAAGGTTAGCAATATTAACAGCATCGATCGTCGCTCTTATGACAAGGAATAAAGTGAGCCATCTTAGAAAATCTATCAACCACCACAAAAATACTATCCCTCCCCCTCTTGGTCCTAGGCAGTCCTAAAACAAAGTCCATAGATATATCCTCCCATGGAGTGCTAGGAACAGGAAGAGGCATATATAAACCATGTGGATTCAATCGTGACTTAGCCTTTTGACATGTAGTGCAGCGGGATACAAACCTCTCAATGTCTCGCCTCATCTTCGGCCAAAAGAAGTGAGCGGACAGAATGGCCTCCGTCTTCTTGGCACCAAAATGACCCATCAAACCTCCTCCATGAGCTTCCTGTATCAAAAGAAAACGAACGGATCCAACTGGAACGCATAGGCGGTTAGCTCTAAACACAAATCCATCATTTATCACATATTTGTCCCATGTTCTTCCCTCTTTGCAATGCAGCAAGACATCCTTAAAATCATCATCATTAGCATATTGTTCTTTAATTGATTCCAATCCAAATATACGACAATCAAGTTGGGACAACATGGTATATCTCCTAGACAAGGCATCAGCAATCACATTATCCTTCCCTTTCTTGTGTTTGATAACATAAGGAAAAGATTCAACAAATTCAACCCATTTAGCATGTTTACGATTCAGTTTCACTTGACTGCGAATATGTTTTAGCGACTCATGATCGGAATGAATAACAAATTCTTTGGGCCAAAGATAATGTTGCCACGTTTCTAAAGATCGCACAAGAGCATACAATTCTTTATCATACGTGGAATAATTCAAAACAGGACCACTCAATTTTTCGCTAAAGTAAGCAACAGGTTTACTATCTTGCATCAAAACACCGCCAAGTCCAACCCCACTAGCATCACATTCAAGCTCAAAGGTCTTATTAAAATCAGGAAGTTGGAGTAAAGGTGCATTAGTAAGCTTATCTTTCAAAAGGTTGAAGGCATTCTCTTGTGCTTGCCCCCAATGGAACACAACTCCCTTCTTCGTCAACTCGTTCAATGGGGCTGCAATGGTGCTGAAATCCTTCACAAAGCGGCGGTAAAATCCGGCAAGTCCATGGAAGCTCCGCACTTGTGAAATCGTCGTGGGCGTTGGCCAACTCTTAATCGCGTGCACCTCGGCTTCATCCACCTCAATTCCCTGTGTAGTCACAACATAGCCAAGAAACGATACTCGTTCGGTGCAAAAAGTGCACTTCTCGAGGTTACCAAATAAAGGTGCAGCACGCAAAGCATCAAAAACAGCACGTAGATGATCAAGATGTTCATGTAACGACTTGCTGTAAATCAATATATCATCAAAATAAACCACCACAAATTTCCCAATGAAAGCTCGTAAAACCTCGTTCATTAAGCGCATGAAAGTGCTAGGTGCATTAGTTAAACCAAAAGGCATGACTAACCACTCATACAATCCAAACTTGGTTTTAAAGGCTGTTTTCCATTCATCTCCCAATTTCATTCTTATTTGGTGGTATCCACTACGCAAGTCAACCTTAGAAAAAATTATAGAACCACTTAACTCATCAAGCATGTCGTCTAACCTAGGAATAGGATGACAGTACCTTATAGTGATATTGTTAATGGCTCTACAATCTACACACATGCGCCAACTGCCATCTTTCTTAGGAACCAAAATAACAGGAACAGCACAAGGACTAAGGCTCTCATGTACATACCCGCGGTCCAAAAGATCTTGGACTTGGCGCTGAATCGCCTTAGTCTCCTCGGGGTTGGTCCTATAAGCAGCTCGGTTTGGCAAACTCGCTCCAGGTATCAAATCAATTTGGTGCTCAATCCCTCGTATGGGTGGTAGTCCTGGAGGTATCTCGGCAGGAAAAACATCTGCATACTCCTGCAAAAGGTTAGTGACAGCAGGAGGCAAAGTACTGGGCATATCATCCAATGAAAACAAAGCATCTTTGCATATCAAAGCATAGCACGGTGCATCATTCTCATTAATTTCAGCAAGGTCACATTTTGTAGCAAGCATAACACCACCCTTCAATTTAATTCCCTCGGACCTAGAACTAGGTTCTTTCTTGTCTTTCTTAGGTGGGAAAATATTTTTAGCCACTTGCTGATTTTCAGATTCAAGCGCACTCTCTTTTCTCTCATTTTCAGCTCTCTCTTTGTCACATTGCACAATTTCAGTAGGAGTCATAGGGAGCAAAGTGATTTTCTTCCCCTTGTGCATAAGAGTGTATTTGTTACTTCTACCGTGATGAATTGCATCAGTATCAAATTCCCATGGACGGCCTAACAAAAGGGAACATGCTTGCATAGGCACTACATCAAAATCAGCAAAATCATGGTATGTTCCAATGGAAAATTGCACTCTCGCAGTTTGTGTTACCTTCACCTTACCGCTGTTATTGAACCATTGAATATGGTAGGGATGAGGGTGTGCACGTGTAGGCAAGCAAAGCTTCTCCACCAGATCTGAACTCACCAAGTTATTGCAGCTCCCACCATCAATTATGACACGAACACGACGGTCCTTGACGATGAGGTACATCTGAAACAAATTATGGCGTTGTAGCTTGTCCGCTTGCTCCATTTGAGCGCTCAACACTCGTTGCACAATGATTGTCCTATAATTCTTGGTGGCAGCGGTCCCTAAAATCTCCTCATCATCGTCGTCCGTCTCATGGTCATCCTCATTATCTGCAAGGTTAGCTACAAGAGCATATTCATCCTCAACATCACTAGCACTAATGTACCCACCTTCTTCTGTTGCAATGTACGCTCGACGACTTGGGCAATCCTTCATGACATGGCCCATCCCCTTGCATCGGTGGCACACAATTTCCGTTGTTCGACCCGTAGAAGCCACCGATGAACAACTCTTTGTTGGTGCCCGCACATGGTTAGATTTACTCACCTCGGGAACTCGTGATGGCGGTGATGGTGCTGCTGAACGCGCCCTACTCATGGAGGGGGCAGCAGACCGAACAGAAAGGGGTGGAGCTGATTTGGTTGTCCCCGGCGTCGTCTTTGGTGTGGGTATGTTGCCGAAATTACTCCTTGGCCTTTGCTGTTTTCCCTGCAATTCTTTTTCTGCCAACATAGCAAGCTGGAACAATCTATTGATAGAATTATATTCCTTGTAATCAATTATGTCCTGAATCTCGCGCCGTAATCCCCCATAAAAACGAGCCATCTTATCCTCCTCATCCTCAACTACCTCACAACGCAACATGCCTATTTGTAGCTCTTGGTAGTACTCCTCAACAGATTTATTATTTTGATTTAAGCGTTGCAAATTCTTGCGCATATCACATTTATAAGAAGGAGGAACAAATCTGCTACGCATAGCTTGTTTTAATCTATCCCATGTATCAGGTGCTAATCCAGCATTTACTATCTCATTCCACCAAATGATAGCAAAATCTTTAAACTCACTAGTAGCTTGTCTAACTCTATGTATCTCAGGAACAAGATGGGAGTTAAATTTTTGTTCAACTGTCATTTCCCAATCTAAGTAAACTTTAGCATCATAAGTACCAGAAAAAGATGGTATGGTAAATTTAACCCTAGCAAAAGAATCATCATGTCCACGACCATTACGAGGATTAAAATTGTTACCTCCCATACCTTGACGGTTGTTATTCAGGCGTTGTTGTTGTCGCACATCCTGTGCAGCGGCGCGAGCGGCGAAGGCATCATGGCCCTCTCCATCCACTTCATCTCCCGCGACAGACTCTTCTTGATCTTCCACTCTGTGAGCTCCATTGGGAGGCGGCTGTCTCTCAAAATTTTCCAACCTGGTAAGAAGATTGGCGATGCTTCGCTCTATCCTCTCCAATCTTTGGTCGTTATCTTGGCCGATCCTTGCGATGTTTGCGTTGATGTCATTGAGCGCGTTGTTAAGCTCGTTCCGTGTAACACACTCATCTTCCTCATTACCTGCCATTGTTAGTTGAAAGAAAGACAAAAGAAACAAAAACAACCGGTGGTATAATCCCTATCAACTACTTTGGCGGCAGAAGGTGGTTTCACTCACTCTCAAGCGTCTTACCACGCTCTTACAAGTGTTCTTACCAATGCAACAGGTGGTACAACCGGCGGCTGGTTCGTGATACCGTGACAAGCTTGAGTGTAGCGATTGCCGAATTGAACCTGAACTGATCAGAAGAAAGGTGGAGCTTGGAAGGCAAAGTATAGTAGCAAGGATTAGCAAATTTCGAAAACAGTTAGCAAAGCTGAATAAAGATTCAAAGTTCTTGTCACAGTTGCTGGCCTAAGCGTGCTCCTATAACTAGTTCAACCTAGCAAGGGATATATCACAGCACAAAGGACTCAAAGGATGCAAGCAATTCTGATTTTCTACTTCTCTTTCTCTTCTCTCTGTTTTTTTTTTTTTTTTTTTTGCCGGTTTGGCTCTTTCTCTCCTCTTATTTTTTTTTCACTTATTTTTTTTTTCTAACACAAATATATACCTCTTAACTCAGAGGAGAAACAAAAATCTCACAATTTGAAGCAACAAACGACAGGAAACCGATGCCCGAAAGAATTGACAAAACAGGACAGCAAACTTCCGGGCGTCGAAACTCGGTCTTAGAAGCTTTTTTTGAGGGTCAAAAAAAATGCATAGGTCTAAAGACTTGTGGAATTTTCAGATGTGCGTCGTCGTCCCCTTCGAAACAAAAAAAAAGTAGACCCAAATCGGAGTTCGTATGCAAAAGTTATGCCAGTTTTAGTGAACACTGCACAATCTGGAATTGCTCGCGAATTCAGATCTTTCTCCCGGTTAGGCTAGAGTAGGATTAGGTTTGCGGGTGAAAAAGGATGGCCAGCGGTGCAGGGCAATTGACACAAGGCGGCTCGCGACCTCAAACCAGCAACAAGACGATGACTATGGATCAATACTCAACAATACGATACTAAAAACGAAATTGCAAAGTTCAAAGGGTTGTAGGACAGCGGAATTGATGATGAACTTTTTTGTGGGGCAAATTTTCTGGACTCTAGGACGATGGCAAAACAAAACTAAAGGGGATACAATGATACCTGATGGGAAACCGAGGCTCCGATACCACTTGATGCGCACGGTGGCTGTAACACCCTGAGTTAGGGGTGAAAATTTCCTTTTTCATCAATAACATGCATGCATGTATCTGTAGTAATAGCCAGATCAGTATCTTTCTCAAGCCCTAAAATCTCCAAATCTATCCTATGACCTCAAATGAAGATCAGATTGTTCAGATATGATCTATCAGTTGCTTTTAACTTAAAAGCCTTCAGAACTTAGATCCAATTTTATCTCTAAATTCCAGATTTATCAACTTCTTCTGTTTTCGAAAACAGAAATACCTTATATTACTTAAATACCCTAAGTTTCAGAATCCAGATTTAATCCGAATCTTGACCAAGTTCAGACCAGATTATTTCTGGAATATGATCATGGGTATGTCAATACCTTAATATAAAAAGTTGACAGCCATATTTCACCATCTAGACTCTTTTCACAAATCAGTCCAAGACTTATCGCAAATTAGTCCTTATCTGATATCTGAAAACCTAAAAAGACTAAAATCTCCAGATTAACTCTAAATTCAGAATTTCTTCAGCAGATCTTTCCTAATTGCTATTTGCCACAAGTTTCTCTTCTGTGCAGATATCAAAATCGAACCCTAAATGCCAGAATTCGAAATCGACAAAACTCAAATCCTAATTTACCCTAAATTATCCTATTTTCAGTTTGTATCAAAAGCTATCCAAATGTGCCAAATTTTATTTTCAATCCTTGCCAAATCATCTGTGGAATAAAGATTGCCAAAATAGCAGAATCAAATTCAGAACAAACCTTCCAGAATTCCAGATTTATAATTCAGTCCAAAACTCAAAAAAAATTGAAACTGCAGTTCAGTCCAAATTTCGACCAGGCCAATTACTGTACGCACGACCAGGAACCGCCGTGCTTGTGCGCCGTGGTTGCTCATCGCCGGTGAGGCTCCGCCCGCGCTCGTAACCGTGCATGCCAGTACACACGTGTCCTCGCTCCAGCTGATGCCGTGGCAAGGCGGCTGCTACGTCGACGACCAGCGCTTGCTCCCGCGCGCGATCACCGGCTTTTTGTCAGCAACTCCTCGCCACGTCGCTTTGCCGCGCCAGTGTTGTCGCCACCGCTTGCTACAACTTTGCCAGGTCCCGATGAGGCGACACTGTGATCAATTGCAAGCTTGTCGCCGTCGCATCACCGTTCTTCGCTGTATCTTCGCCGCTGTTGCTCCAGCACGCAACCAGTCAAGTCACCGGCTGCTAATTACTTCGTTGTCTCCTTCTTGCTTGCTTCGCCTGGCCTATTTAAACACCACTGTGCTCAGCAACTCCCTCACACCTCACTGGAAATCAGCCAAGTCCCAGAAATTCCTGTTCCAGTCATCTTCTCCGGCGAGCCATCGAGGAGGCTCACGGTGCCAGCGCTCTACACTTAATTTCCTGCCAAATTAAGCACAACAGTGAGTTCCCCTACTCATCCTCTCTGTGTGATATCATTTAATTGTTCTCCGGTGGACTCTAACGCCGGCGATCACCGGTAATGGCTAAAAATCGAAGATTGCCCTGTTGTGGCAATGCAGGCCAAACCAATTCGAATTAGCCCTCGAACCTGTGAAGTAAATTGATCAGTGAGCCAAATCAAGCAAGCCTGTGAAGTTGGATTTCGAAATTTAACAAGAATCGAACCTTTTCCCTAAACCGAGCTTCACCAGAAAATCGGCGATCGTCGCCAGACTTCTCCAGTGATCCTCCGGTCAATTTGATGTTACCAGAAGCTTCTCTATACCTCCTAGATGCTCTCCAAGCAAGGAATTTAGTTCTCTCGGCCTGTAACAGAAACCCCCAACTGGCAGTGTCTCTTCTCCGGCGACGATGATCGGAAAAGTGATCCCGGCCATTTCAGCCCTCGAAACCTTGTCATTTAGATGTGCCCTAGTCTCCTGAGTATTTTTGTCTTCTAGCCCGACACCTAGATCGGCCTAGATTGGAAGTTACAGCCATGCCAAGATCTTGTCCAGAACTGCTCCAGTGCAGCCAGTTCATCTCTGTTCATCATCAAATTTCTTGCTTTCCAGCCATTTCTTGCCCTAGATCCTGTTGACTTAATTGTTCCTGTTACTCAAGCCTACCTCCCAGACAAAGTGGTGCATCATTTGGAGCTCCAGATCAAAAGTTATGCCAAGCCCTAGTTTTTGGCATTGTCAGCTCTATACCAGAGCTTGTCAGCCAGTGGCATTGACCTTGTTTACCCACTTCTGGTTGTGTAAATTGAAAACCACTTTGTCCACTAAATTTGTAGAGTTGTGATCTACATTTTATTCTACTACCACAAGTTGAGATAACCCTTCTATCATTCATCGACCCTATGTCGATGCTTTGAACCGAATGTCGACCTAAAGACGTTCGCTGTTTTTGAGCGAACCAGTCGCAACCTTGATATCATTCTGATATTTTGAGACATTTGGAACCTTGTAAACCTTTGACAGCTAAGCTTAACATTGGTTTCCTTAACTTAACCCTAATCAGCCTCTAAACCCAATCATTACAGAATCATCAAGATTTCATCTTTGCATCATTGCATATAGTATAATAATGTATTGAAAAGATTATGATTATTGGTTGTTTGTTTGATTGGAGAGCAGATCAAGAGCCTGAGTTCGAGGACTTCATTGCGGATCCGACGTCAACTGCTGTATTTTACGACGCGGAAGGCAAGTCATATCCTTGTTCATCTTGAACCTATATTTTAAATGTTGCTAAAACATAACCTTGAATATAGGCAATATTGCATGTGAAAGATTGAGAATGGTTGATTTATCAATTGGCAGTACTAGACTGATTATCTATAAAATGTGAAATAAACATGTTTTGAGCCATGAACTATTATATGTATTTATATACTTATATTCATGAAATAAAACCCCTAGCCGTGATCAGAAAAATGGTATGGATGGCTGTAGCACTGGAGGTGCTAGACTGCAAAGGAATGCAGGCACTGAAGGTGCAGGGTTGTGGATGGTCTGGTCATTGGCATATAAGGACTAGAACCTTGTGTTGTGCGTCTAGTGGCATGAACAACGTGCTAACCGCAAGCCTGGTATGGGACAGGCCTGAACAAGTAATTATGTGGATCGCACATGAAACCCCTGCATGAGATGTGTAGTGATGCACGATAAACACGGAGCGCGGCTCCCACACATATCACTGAAGGTGATCAAGCACGCTGACCCAGTAATGGGAATAAGCAAAGGGGTGGAGGTTTGGATACAACCTGCCACAACTGTGCCTCGCTGAGAGCCACAGGGTCGGGGGTGAATTGTGAGTAAAACATAGCAAAAGTTCTTGTTATTTCCACCTTGCCGCTCACAGTATGAAGTGAGTCAGGGGTCCAATCATTTTGTTATGATAGGAAAGGTTTGAAAGTGGAATATCTTGCGGGTAAATTGGTACCTCTCTGCAGAGTTTAAAATGTATTCGAATACTCCAAGCTCCCGGGTTTATAGGAGTCTGCTGCGGTGGATTAAATCCACGGGGTGTGACACAAGTATTATTTTCTAAATAAAATATGTTTAAATCAAGATTACCCAAATGACATGTGTTGTCATGATAAGGAGTGCTGCCGTGGGCTGTTGTGTGTCGACGTGTCGCGGTAGTGCTATAATCTAGTGAACATGAATGATGATGTTATATTATGAAAAGTGCTGCCATAAGATGAGATGAGAAAGAAAAAGATTATTTTACAAATATCCATAATTCTTGACTAGTCTAGGTTCATATCATCACTACTATATGTATCTACTCTTACCTATGGCTTGCTGAGTACGTAAGTGCTCACCGTTGCAACATTCAACTCAATAGATGGAGCCTACTTTGATCAAGATGATGGCACGGAGTATTACGTGGATCTAGGAGGAGAATCAGTTCCGCCAGAGCCCTGAAGTGTGTTGTTCTGCCGTCAACTTCTTTTGTGGGAGGGTCACCTATCTTCTGCTGTGTAGTTAAATATTTTGCTAAACCCTGAATGCCTTGTAGGCATTGTAATCCTCTTTATGTAATATTAAGGCCAGCAGGCCACACTGCTTAATATATTTTGTGAGTACTTTGTTGCAATGTAATATACTCCTGTGTTTGACTCATCCTGGGAAGTCAAAGGTTTGTGAGAATGGGACTAGCTGTAGCGAGCTAGGTCTCTACAGGAGTAGTCGTTGTCCCAGTCTCGGGGCGCGACAAAGAAAAGTTGGTATCAGAGCAACATGAGAACTTGACTGTAGGACGACACCTTTAGGAAATTGGCCGTGCCAGGAAGACGTAATTTATTTAGAAACTATTTGTGGAAATTTTATTTTGGTAAAAATAATGAGCTTTGTAGCTCTTGAAAAACCTTCATTTCAAAATTTTATTTGGATTTCTAAAATTCGGTAAGATTGTGAGAGTGCGTTCTGTTCCAGAGTGTCTTAGAGGTTGGTGTAGACAGAGCTAGTGGATGCTCTTGATAGCTTTGTGATTCGCTGTTGCTTTTGCAATGGTTAATTTGTGTATTATGGCTAATAGCCTAAGTAATTTTATGCATTAGAGTAGTTGCATTAATTTCTGCATTGTTATCTTAGTTGGCCTTAGTTAGTTAGATTCGTCTAAACTTTTTCAGAGCCACCATGGTTGACACCAGAAGGAGATCTCGAAGTGGAAGAGAAGATATAGGTCAGACTCCGCAGGAAGAAGAAACTATGACAAGAGACCCTTTGTTTCAGCAAGGATCTCAGAGTTCTAATCCCCCTCAGAATGAACAACCCAGTCTTCAGGAAATTTTGTTGTCAATGGAGAAAAGTCGACAAGAAGCTCAGATAGCTCATACCCAGTTGTTAGCTCAGATAGTTCAGAAACTGCCTACTGGAACAACAGAAGGAACTACTTCTGCTGTAGGAGCGAGATTAACAGATTTCCAAAAGACCCGTCCACCAACATTCTCTAGTGTGACCGATCCCATGGTTGCCGATGATTGGTTACGGGATATTGAGAGGAAACTAGACACGGTCCGATGCAGCGAACGAGAGAAAGTTTTGTTTGGATCTCATCAGTTATCAGGAGCTGCCGCTGCATGGTGGATGAACTACCAGGAAGCCCACTCTGATAAAGATAATATCTCTTGGAGGGAATTTAAGGATCAATTTCGGAAATTTCATATACCTACTGGTGTTATGGCAGCTAAGCGTCGGGAATTTCGGAATTTAACTCAAGGAAGTAAGTCAGTTACTGAGTATCTACACCAATTTACTCATTTGGCTCGATACGCACCTGGAGATGTGGATACTGAAGAGAAGAAGATAGAGCGCTTCACAGAAGGACTTCAACACTATTTACAGTATCAAATTGCTTCTCATGAACTGACGGAATTTCAAACCCTAGTGAACAGAGCTTTAAAGGTAGAAGAAAAGAAGAATATGGGGGAAGAATGCCGAAAGAGGAGGATGTTCCAGCAAACAAGACCACAGCCAAATCCAATCAGAGGAAGAGTTCCTATCACTCCAAATTTTCGACCATCTTATCAGAATCCCAGACCAGCAACGACATTGTGCCCCAACTGCCGAGGAAATCATTCTCAGAAGGATTGCCCTCATCCTCGTGTTGAGTGTTATCATTGTGGACAGCGTGGGCACCGTAAAGAATTCTGTCCTTGGATACAACTTCCAATGTCCATTGCCAGATCTCAGGCAGGGACACAGCCAGTAGTAACCAGAGCATCACCATCGCAGAATTTTAGAGGAAATTCAACAGGAAGAGGAGGAAACCTGGCTAATCGAGGAAGAGGAAGAGGTAGAGCACCAACTGCAACCCAAGGAGGAAGATTAAACTATACTTCAATCCAAGAAGCAGGCAACGCCACCGACATTCTTCTAGGTAGATTTCTGATTAAATCTGCATCTGCCTTAATATTGTTTGATCCTGGTGCTACAAATTCATTCATGTCAAGAGCATTTGCATCTGAAGTTGAAATGCATATAGACCAAGTACCACTAGAGTACTCTATGGTTATACAAACCCCAGGGGCTAGATTATCTGTTTACTCGATTTGCCCAAATGTAACTTTCATTATAGAAGGGGTAGAATTTGAGGCAAATCTACTAGTTCTAGAACTGCAAGGACTAGACATTATTTTGGGAATGGATTGGTTGTCCCAACATAAAGGTCTAGTAGACTGTGAAGAGAAAACCCTTAGTCTTGTCAGTAGCCTAGGGGAGAGAGTTCTATTCTATGCAGAAAGATCATCAGTCAAGAAACCGCTAAGATCTATTCAAGCATTGCAAAAGTTATGCCTGGAACAAGTGCCTGTAGTACAACAATATTCTGATGTATTTCCAGAAGAACTTCCAGGAATGCCACCTGATAGAGACATAGAGTTCTCTATTGAGCTTAAACCAGGAGCAGCGCCTATAGCAAAACGACCATACCGGATGTCAGTTTCTGAATTAGAAGAGCTCAAGAGTCAATTGGAAGACTTGGAAGATAAAGGATTCATTAAACCCAGTACTTCGCCATGGGGAGCCCCGGTATTATTCGTAAGGAAGAAGGATGGAACCTTACGAATGTGTGTGGATTATCGGGCTCTAAATGAAGTTACCATAAAGAACAAGTATCCATTGCCAAGAATTGATGACTTGTTCGATCAACTTCGAGGAGCTAAAGTATTCTCCAAGATAGACTTGAAGTCTGGATATCATCAGCTGAAGATTAAGAAAGAAGATATATCGAAGACTGCTTTCACTACCAGATACGGACTGTATGAGTTTACAGTAGTACCTTTTGGTTTAACCAATGCCCCAGCAGCCTTCATGAATGTCATGAATAGCACATTTATGGATTTCCTTGACAAGTTTGTCATAGTGTTCATAGATGACATTCTGATATATTCCAGGAATACAGAAGAGCATGAGCAACATCTACATCTAGTCTTAGAAAGACTACGAGAAAGGCAATTCTATGCCAAGTTTGATAAATGCGAGTTTTGGATGTCAAAGATTGCATTTCTTGGACATGTGTTGACAGCAGAAGGAATTTCAGTGGATCCAGCTAAAATTTCAGCTATCAAGGAATGGAAGCGACCTACCTCGGTTACAGAGATTAGAAGTTTCTTGGGATTAGCAGGTTATTATAGGAGATTCATTGAGGGATTTTCCCAGATTGCCAAACCTCTTACAAACCTGCTAAAGAAGGATGTTGCATTTGAATGGATCACCAAGTGCGAGGAGAGTTTTCAGAAGCTGAAGCAGAAATTGACAACAACACCAGTCCTCACTTTACCGGACAGCAAAGAAGATTTCGTAGTTTACTGTGATGCTTCAAAGCAAGGAATAGGCTGTGTGTTAATGCAACAAGGTCGGGTAGTAGCCTATGCTTCACGCCAGTTGAGGCCACATGAGGAAAACTATCCTACCCATGATTTGGAATTAGCAGCAGTAGTGCATGCCTTGAAGATATGGCGACACTACCTTATTGGGCGTAAATGTGAGATCTTTACAGATCATAAGAGCCTCAAGTATATCTTCACTCAGACAGAGCTCAACATGCGTCAACGACGATGGCTCGAATTGATCAAAGATTATGATCTTAGTATTCAGTACCATCCAGGGAAAGCTAATGTAGTAGCTGATGCCCTAAGCAGAAAAGTTTACAACCTACAAGGAATGGTTATGTTGAAGAACCCTTACCTACAACAAGAGTTGGAGAATCATCAAGTGGAAATAGTACCGCAGGGAACGGTTGCTACTTTAACAATAAAATCTCAACTTGAAGAACAGATACGAAATGCCCAGAAGGAAGATGAAGAAATTCGTAAGATCAAGAATCGAATCAAGTTAGGAAAGGCTCAAGGCTTTACTGAAGATAACCAAGGGATTGTATGGTATCGAGGAAGAATCTGTGTACCTCAAAACGCAGATCTTAAGGAAATAATTCTCCATGAAGCACATAAAACTCCATACTCAATACACCCTGGTAACACAAAGATGTATCAAGATTTGAAGACCAGATTCTGGTGGGATAATATGAAGAGCGAGATTGCAAAGTATATTGCAAACTGTGATACATGTCGACGAGTTAAAGCAGAACACCAGAAAATAGCAGGAAAGCTACAACCTCTACCAATACCATTATGGAAATGGGAAGAAATTGGTATGGATTTCATTACAGGATTACCTAAAACTCACGGAGGATATGATTCCATATGGGTTATTGTGGACAGACTTACTAAAGTAGCTCATTTCATACCAGTCAAAAAGATTTTTGATGGCAGTAAATTAGCAGAGTTATACATGCAAAGAATAGTGGCATTGCATGGTATTCCTAAGAAGATAGTCTCAGATCGTGGAACACAGTTTACCTCCAAATTTTGGAATAGACTACATGAAACCCTAGGAACCCAGTTGGACTTCAGTACTGCATATCATCCACAGATGGGAGGACAGACAGAAAGAGTCAACCAAATCCTAGAAGATCTTCTAAGAGCTTGTATACTAGATTATGGGACATCATGGGACAAATGTTTACCATTTGTAGAATTTACATATAATAACAGTTATCAAGCTAGTATACAGATGGCACCATTTGAAGCTTTATATGGACGTAAATGCAGAACTCCATTACATTGGAATGAGCCAGGAGAACGAAAAGTCATTGGACCAGAGATAGTAGAAGAAGCAGAAGCTCATGTCAGACTCATCAGAGAAAGGTTGAAAACAGCACAATCACGACAAAAGAGCTATGCAGATAAACGACGAAGAGAATTATCTTTTGAACCAGAAGATTTTGTGTATCTCAAGGTTACACCATTCAAAAGATTACAAAGATTCCAAGTGAAAGGAAAGTTATCCCCAAGATACATTGGACCATTTAAGATAATCAAGAGAAAGGGAGAAGTATCATATAAATTGGAATTACCTGAGGGATTAGCAGGAGTGCATGACGTGTTTCATGTCTCTCAGCTCCGGAAATGTTTGAAGGAACCTACTGACCAAATAGATGTACAAGATGTGCCATTACAGAAGAATCTCACTTATCTTGAGCACCCAATCAGAATCCTAGCCACTGATGAACGTCAGCTCAGAAGGAAGAAAATCAGATTGTGTAAAGTTCAATGGAAGAATCATTCAGAGCAAGAGGCTACTTGGGAGAAGGAAGAAGATCTTAAGCAAACCTATCCTTATCTTTTCCTGTCTTAGGTAAATCTCGGGGCGATATTTCTTTAAGGAGGGTAGATCTGTAACACCCTGAGTTAGGGGTGAAAATTTCCTTTTTCATCAATAACATGCATGCATGTATCTGTAGTAATAGCCAGATCAGTATCTTTCTCAAGCCCTAAAATCTCCAAATCTATCCTATGACCTCAAATGAAGATCAGATTGTTCAGATATGATCTATCAGTTGCTTTGAACTTAAAAGCCTTCAGAACCTAGATCCAATTTTATCTCTAAATTCCAGATTTATCAACTTCTTCTGTTTTCGAAAACAGAAATACCTTATATTACTTAAATACCCTAAGTTTCAGAATCCAGATTTAATCCGAATCTTGACCAAGTTCAGACCAGATTATTTCTGGAATATGATCATGGGTATGTCAATACCTTAATATAAAAAGTTGACAGCCATATTTCACCATCTAGACTCTTTTCACAAATCAGTCCAAGACTTATCGCAAATTAGTCCTTATCTGATATCTGAAAACCTAAAAAGACTAAAATCTCCAGATTAACTCTAAATTCAGAATTTCTTCAGCAGATCTTTCCTAATTACTATTTGCCACAAGTTTCTCTTCTGTGCAGATATCAAAATCGAACCCTAAATGCCAGAATTCGAAATCGACAAAACTCAAATCCTAATTTACCCTAAATTATCCTATTTTCAGTTTGTATCAAAAGCTATCCAAATGTGCCAAATTTTATTTTCAATCCTTGCCAAATCATCTGTGGAATAAAGATTGCCAAAATAGCAGAATCAAATTCAGAACAAACCTTCCAGAATTCCAGATTTACAATTCAGTCCAAAACTCAAAAAAAATTGAAACTGCAGTTCAGTCCAAATTTTGACCAGGCCAATTACTGTACGCACGACCAGGAACCGCCGTGCTTGTGCGCCGTGGTTGCTCATCGCCGGTGAGGCTCCGCCCGCGCTCGGAACCGTGCATGCCAGTACACACGTGTCCTCGCTCCAGCTGATGCCGTGGCAAGGCGGCTGCTACGTCGACGACCAGCGCTTGCTCCCGCGCGCGATCACCGGCTTTTTGTCAGCAACTCCTCGCCACGTCGCTTTGCCGCGCCAGTGTTGTCGCCACCGCTTGCTACAACTTTGCCAGGTCCCGATGAGGCGACACTGTGATCAATTGCAAGCTTGTCGCCGTCGCATCACCGTTCTTCGCTGTATCTTCGCCGCTGTTGCTCCAGCACGCAACCAGTCAAGTCACCGGCTGCTAATTACTTCGTTGTCTCCTTCTTGCTTGCTTCGCCTGGCCTATTTAAACACCACTGTGCTCAGCAACTCCCTCACACCTCACTGGAAATCAGCCAAGTCCCAGAAATTCCTGTTCCAGTCATCTTCTCCGGCGAGCCGTCGAGGAGGCTCACGGTGCCAGCGCTCTACACTTAATTTCCTGCCAAATTAAGCACAACAGTGAGTTCCCCTACTCATCCTCTCTGTGTGATATCATTTAATTGTTCTCCGGTGGACTCTAACGCCGGCGATCACCGGTAATGGCTAAAAATCGAAGATTGCCCTGTTGTGGCAATGCAGGCCAAACCAATTCGAATTAGCCCTCGAACCTGTGAAGTAAATTGATCAGTGAGCCAAATCAAGCAAGCCTGTGAAGTTGGATTTCGAAATTTAACAAGAATCGAACCTTTTCCCTAAACCGAGCTTCACCAGAAAATCGGCGATCGTCGCCAGACTTCTCCAGTGATCCTCCGGTCAATTTGATGTTACCAGAAGCTTCTCTATACCTCCTAGATGCTCTCCAAGCAAGGAATTTAGTTCTCTCGGCCTGTAACAGAAACCCCCAACTGGCAGTGTCTCTTCTCCGGCGACGATGATCGGAAAAGTGATCCCGGCCATTTCAGCCCTCGAAACCTTGTCATTTAGATGTGCCCTAGTCTCCTGAGTATTTTTGTCTTCTAGCCCGACACCTAGATCGGCCTAGATTGGAAGTTACAGCCATGCCAAGATCTTGTCCAGAACTGCTCCAGTGCAGCCAGTTCATCTCTGTTCATCATCAAATTTCTTGCTTTCCAGCCATTTCTTGCCCTAGATCCTGTTGACTTAATTGTTCCTGTTACTCAAGCCTACCTCCCAGACAAAGTGGTGCATCATTTGGAGCTCCAGATCAAAAGTTATGCCAAGCCCTAGTTTTTGGCATTGTCAGCTCTATACCAGAGCTTGTCAGCCAGTGGCATTGACCTTGTTTACCCACTTCTGGTTGTGTAAATTGAAAACCACTTTGTCCACTAAATTTGTAGAGTTGTGATCTACATTTTATTCTACTACCACAAGTTGAGATAACCCTTCTATCATTCATCGACCCTATGTCGATGCTTTGAACCGAATGTCGACCTAAAGACGTTCGCTGTTTTTGAGCGAACCAGTCGCAACCTTGATATCATTCTGATATTTTGAGACATTTGGAACCTTGTAAACCTTTGACAGCTAAGCTTAACATTGGTTTCCTTAACTTAACCCTAATCAGCCTCTAAACCCAATCATTACAGAATCATCAAGATTTCATCTTTGCATCATTGCATATAGTATAATAATGTATTGAAAAGATTATGATTATTGGTTGTTTGTTTGATTGGAGAGCAGATCAAGAGCCTGAGTTCGAGGACTTCATTGCGGATCCGACGTCAACTGCTGTATTTTACGACGCGGAAGGCAAGTCATATCCTTGTTCATCTTGAACCTATATTTTAAATGTTGCTAAAACATAACCTTGAATATAGGCAATATTGCATGTGAAAGATTGAGAATGGTTGATTTATCAATTGGCAGTACTAGACTGATTATCTATAAAATGTGAAATAAACAAGTTTTGAGCCATGAACTATTATATGTATTTATATACTTATATTCATGAAATAAAACCCCTAGCCGTGATCAGAAAAATGGTATGGATGGCTGTAGCACTGGAGGTGCTAGACTGCAAAGGAATGCAGGCACTGAAGGTGCAGGGTTGTAGATGGTCTGGTCATTGGCATATAAGGACTAGAACCTTGTGTTGTGCGTCTAGTGGCATGAACAACGTGCTAACCGCAAGCCTGGTATGGGACAGGCCTGAACAAGTAATTATGTGGATCGCACATGAAACCCCTGCATGAGATGTGTAGTGATGCACGATAAACACGGAGCGCGGCTCCCACACATATCACTGAAGGTGATCAAGCACGCTGACCCAGTAATGGGAATAAGCAAAGGGGTGGAGGTTTGGATACAACCTGCCACAACTGTGCCTCGCTGAGAGCCACAGGGTCGGGGGTGAATTGTGAGTAAAACATAACAAAAGTTCTTGTTATTTCCACCTTGCCGCTCACAGTATGAAGTGAGTCAGGGGTCCAATCATTTTGTTATGATAGGAAAGGTTTGAAAGTGGAATATCTTGCGGGTAAATTGGTACCTCTCTGCAGAGTTTAAAATGTATTCGAATACTCCGAGCTCCCGGGTTTATAGGAGTCTGCTGCGGTGGATTAAATCCACGGGGTGTGACACAAGTATTATTTTCTAAATAAAATATGTTTAAATCAAGATTACCCAAATGACATGTGTTGTCATGATAAGGAGTGCTGCCGTGGGCTGTTGTGTGTCGACATGTCGCGGTAGTGCTATAATCTAGTGAACATGAATGATGATGTTATATTATGAAAAGTGCTGCCATAAGATGAGATGAGAAAGAAAAAGATTATTTTACAAATATCCATAATTCTTGACTAGTCTAGGTTCATATCATCACTACTATATGTATCTACTCTTACCTATGGCTTGCTGAGTACGTAAGTGCTCACCCTTGCAACATTCAACTCAATAGATGGAGCCTACTTTGATCAAGATGATGGCACGGAGTATTACGTGGATCCAGAAGGAGGAGAATCAGTTCCGCCAGAGCCCTGAAGTGTGTTGTTCTGCCGTCAACTTCTTTTGTGGGAGGGTCACCTATCTTCTGCTGTGTAGTTAAATATTTTGCTAAACCCTGAATGCCTTGTAGGCATTGTAATCCTCTTTATGTAATATTAAGGCCAGCAGGCCACACTGCTTAATATATTTTGTGAGTACTTTGTTGCAATGTAATATACTCCTGTGTTTGACTCATCCTGGGAAGTCAAAGGTTTGTGAGAATGGGACTAGCTGCAGCGAGCTAGGTCTCTACAGGAGTAGTCGTTGTCCCAGTCTCGGGGCGCGACAGTGGCCCGATCTTCCGACAGGTAGAGGTAAGTCGATTGGTGGAGACTCGACGTTGACGATCCGGCTTCCGATCAGAACCGATCCGAACCCAGCAATCGCTACACCACGGCTCCGTTGGTTATCAACCATGCACAAACACGATTGACCTCGCCAAGAAGGCTTATCCCTGCATGCGAATCGAGAACACAAGCAAGAACGAGAAAGAAGCAATCTGAAATATTGCAAATATAAATTGAATCTCACGAGTTGGGGTTCCACAAACCGATACACGGCGAAACTGTTCTTTGACAGATTAATCTAAGCAAAACCCAAACCAAACCCTAGCGGCGGCTACTGAATATAAGGGCTAAGGGACGTCCTAGAAACCCTAGACGTGTCCGTGATGGACTCCAACACGATACATGGGCCAACGGCCCAAATTGGTGACGCAGCACCCTGGGACAGATTCTGTCCGCCAACTTGCAACGCGAATTCCCGTCGACTCAGCAGTCCAATTGACCTGAAACCGGTCCATTGGAAAGGTTATCTCCTTAGCTTTTGATACATATGTGGATCATTGAAATCGGAGTCCGTTTGTGGCCTGGGCGACGATTTTAGTGAACACTGCTCCTGGTGGCCGAGGTAGTCGACTCCGAGATGAATTGGGACTCCGACTCCGAGATGAATTGGGACTCCAACTTGACTTGGATGCCCTCCTGGCCTCCCTCCTGGCCCTTGCTGGTTCCCAAGGCCTTCATGATCCTCTCCAAAGTTCCTAAGTACAATATAATCAATAATATCATTAGGTAGTATACTATCCTCACAAGTATATACACGGGCACTTAGGAACGAGCTCACCTGTTGATTCAATTGCCGTGCTCGTGCTCTTGTGATGGGTCCTTGCATCACAACTGGAGGAGTCTCGGGCGTATGCATAGGAGTGATGTCCTCATCAAAAACCCCACTCGACCATTGCTGAGCTACTCTTTAATTTGTTCTGTTGCACTCTGTGTCCCTCTGTTTGTGATGAAAGTTCCACGCTCGCAGCTACACTGCTAGGGTGATCAGCGCAAGCTGGAGGGAAGTTGATTGTGCCCCTCTCTTTAAGGTATGCTTAATTGTCGACAGTTATCTCTCTCTCCCTCTAGATCTCCCTCCCTCTCTACTTGCAAGCTAGCTGTATTGTGTAATTCCAAGTTTGTAGCTCTAAGCTTGGGAGCCAGGTAGCTGGAAATGCGTCATGTTTTAGGAGCTAACTAGCTTGTATTGTGTAGTTAGCTAGGTTAATTAGTGTTAATTTCGTCAGGCTAGGGTTCAACACATCTGTTGTACGAGGCTGTACATGTACATATACATAACTTAATCGGGCAGGTTTCATGCATGGCTGACTCGTTAAATTTTGTTAATTGTAGATGGATAGGAAATATTGGATGTATGGAATAAAACGTACTACTCTTGAATATTTGGATTGTGTGAATGAGTTTATTAAATTTGCTGAGCAACAAAAGGAGAGGAAGGGAGAGAAAAATATGCTCTGTCCTTGTACAGATTGTATGAACTTGAAGAGGTTTGGCAACTCTGATGAAATTAAGAGTTATTTGATTCATCGTGGTTTTAACGCACGATACACCCGTTGGATATGGCATGGCGAAGATCTTGAGGAAACAAGCACCACTACTACCAATCAGCAGGACTTGGATGTGGATTGCAATAATATCGATGATCATCCGAATTGTGATAATGTTCATTCCGATGTGCACGTAGATGATGATGATGATGGCAATCTAGATGAGATGTTACGTGATGTAGAGGAAGATTACAACGAAAATGACTTCTGTGAATTTGAGAAACTGATTGCTGACTCTGAGAAGCCTCTGTTCCCCGGATGTGCAACATTTACAAAACTGTCTTCTGTGCTGAGATTATATAACTTGAAGGCAGGCAACGGTTGGAGTGATAAGAGTTTCATGGCACTATTAGATCTTCTAGCGGACATGCTTCCAGAGGGAAATGAGTTGCCAAGATCTACTTACCAAGCCAAAAAACTGTTGTGTCCGTTGGGAATGGAAATTGAAAGAATACACGCATGCCCAAATGATTGTGTGTTGTACCGTAACGAGTACTCCAGTTTGCATGTTTGTCCAAGATGCGGCGCATTGAGGTATACGCGTAGGGACCGGATTGACAGTGAACATCACGAGGTAAAGAAAGGACCTCCGGCGAAAACTGTGTGGTACTTGCCTGTGATACCTAGATTGAAGCGGCTGTTTGCAAATCCGAAAGTCGCGAAGCACTTGCGTTGGCATGCTGAAGCCCGGAAACAAGACGGAAAACTGAGACACCCAGCTGATTCTATTCAATGGAGAAACATCAACAGAACATTTGCTGAGTTCGGCAGCAAACTTAGGAATATAATGTTCGGGCTGAGTACAGATGGTATGAACCCACATGGTAATACGAGCAGTCGGCACAGCACTTGGCCGGTTCTTTTATGCATCTACAATCTTCCTCCTTGGTTATGCATGAAGCGCAAGTACATCATGATGGCGTTACTATTCTCAGGACTCAGACAACCCGGAAATGATATTGATGTGTTTCTAGCGCCTTTAATCGAGGACTTACAGAAATTGTGGGGAGAGGGGGTGTAGGTGTGGGATGCATACAAGAAAGAGAATTTCATCTTGCGGGCCCTGATATTTTGCACCATAAATGATTTTCCGGCCTACGGCAATTTGTCGGGGTATAGTATGAAAGGAGCCAAGGCTTGCCCTATTTTCCTAGATGAAACTGAGAGCACGTGGATGCGAAACTGCCGAAAAACAGTGTACATGGGTCACTGCAGGTTTCTTCCGGTGCATCACACGTACCGTAAGAAGAGGAAATCATTTAACGGGAAGCCTGAGAAGGGATCAGCTCCAGTGTTTCTGACCGGTAAGGAGATTTACTTGTGCGTGAAGGACATCAAAGCTGAGTTCGGTAAGCATTCTAAACCTCGAGAAAAAAATGTTTGGAAGAAGAGATCGATTCTCTGGGATCTACCGTACTGGGAGCACTTACAAGTTCGACATTGCATTGACGTCATGCATGTAGAGAAAAATGTCTGTGACAGTTTGATTGGTTTGTTGTTGAACATTCCAGGAAAGACAAAGGATGTTGTGAAAACTCGTCGTGACATGGTGGAAATGGGGATAAGGACTGAGCTTGCACCTTTAGAGAATGGAAAGCGTACATACCTCCTCCCGGCCTGCTATATGTTGTCCAAGAGCGAAAAAACAGAACTCTGTCGGTGCCTGCACGGTGTTAAAGTTCCATGTGGGTACTCCGCAAACTTGAAAAAACTTGTGTCCATGAAGGACTTAAGACTGGTTGGCACGAAGTCCAACGACTGTCATGTCTTGATGTCACAAATGCTTCCTATTGCTATCAGAGGCATTCTCCCAGTTAAAGTCAAAGAGACAATCACAAATCTATGTTATTTCTTCAACGCAATATCTTGCAAGGCAAGTACGTGCACTCGTACTATAAGTTCATTACCTCCATTTGTGGAGCTTAATTAGAAGATTTTTCTGATATGAATATTTGGCGCAACTGTGTCCTCGTAGGTAATTGATCCGGACGGACTGGACGCTTTGCAACGCGACGTGGTTACAACCCTTTGTCAGCTCGAGATGTATTTCCCTCTATCCTTTTTTGATGTTATGGTCCATCTAATTGTTCACCTTATCAGAGAAATTAAGTTTTTTGGACCCGTGTGCCTGCGCTACATGTATCCATTTGAGAGATTTATGGGTGTATTGAAGGGATACGTAAGGACTCGTCGTCGACCCGAGGGGAGTATCATAGAAGGTTATGCTGCCGAGGAGGTGATTGAATTTTGCACAGATTATATGGCCGGGGTTGACCCAATTGGCGTTCCTAGGTCCCGACACGGGGTAGGCTTCAGGGCATCGGAACGATTGGATTCAAAGCTATCGTCCCCGCTCGTGATGTGTACGTAAAATCACATTTTTGGGTCTTACAACACATGACGGAGGTCGAGCCATACATACACGAGCACAAGGTAATGTTACGGTCATAGAATCCTTCGAAGTCAGACGTTTGGGTCACCAGAGAACATAACAGGAAATTTACTGGGTGGATCCAAGAAAGAGTCACGCGAGCTGCCGAGGGCTCCGTAAGTGAAACTGTGACATGGTTGGCTAGAGGCCCAAGATGCACTGTAGGGACTTGGCAGGGGTACGACATCAATGGGTATTCATTTTACACAAGCGCTCAAGACGCCAAGAGTAGCACGCAATGTAGCGGAGTGACACTGCTTGCTATTTCCGAGGATGCCAGGTCAGTAAGGGCGCTGAACTCATATTACGGTGCTATTGACGAAATATGGGAGCTCGATTACGGATTACTTAAGATTCCCCTGTTTCGATGCCAATAGGTCGAAATCCCTCGAGGTGTTCAAGTTGACAGTTACGGGTTTACTCTCGTCGATCTTTGTAGAGTCGGATACCAAGACGATCCATTCATACTTGCAAAGCAAGCCACACAGGTATTCTACATCGTTGACCCCGCCATTGAGATAAATGCCAAGCAAACAGCCCACAAGTTCTGCAGCAAGGTGAGGAACTTATCATTAATACATCAGGCAGTACATTTTTCTTTAGAACTTAATGATAAGCTAGTTCACAGCATTAATATATCTCAATTTTACTCCACAGCATGAGTTCTAACATGTACAGTACCTTTATCCTGTAAGTACTTAATTCTTCCCTTCAAGTAGCACTTCCAAAAATCTCATTGCAGCCTCTTGCTTCTTCAAATTAAGCTCTCCAAAAATCAATTTTTCTGACGGTATTTTGTTATTTCTACCGATAGAAAAGGACATCTACTACTTTAATGTGTCTCAGGCACTTCAAAAGTTTTGCTGCGAAAAATTTACTTATTCTATATGTATTATTATATTTTACCGTTAGAATAAATTCGTTTGTTCACGGTATTTTGTTGTCTGACGGTTTTTTGTTGTTTGTACCGATAGAAAAATACTCTGGCGCTTTGAATTCTCAATTGTGTCGCCATGTGTCGCCTTGGAAATTCTATAAGTACCTCGCCATGCGTCGCAGTATTTTGTTGTTTTTCTAATTCTCGAACGCTTCGACTCCTCATCTTCTCTTTCACAATGGCAACCTCCATGGGATCATCAGCCACGCCCTCCCCGGTAAGAACTCTAAATCTCCTGGGTTTACCCCTGTATTGTTAATCCATGTTCAGTACATTCTTGACCTGTTGATTTGCACAGGGAATGGGAGCTATCGAAGACACTGGCAAAGTGATGGCCGACCTGAGGGCCCTCCAGGGGGAGCACAAGCTCCTTACGGACAAGCACACTCAGCTACGGCTTGAACTGGACGATCTCCTCCGGCGCATTCAGCGCATGAAGACGGCTGATGACAATTCCAGGGCGATGACGAGGCGTCTTCGCGAGGAGAAGCAAGCCGTAGATATTACCATCGCTAGCTGCGGTTTGACTATGAAGGATACCATAGCGAAGCTGAGGGAGGTCGCAGGCCTTCTCGACGCGGTAGTAGTTGATCCTAGGGACAACTTGTCACTAGAGGAGTCCTGCGTCCTGGCTGCAAGTCAAACTGACTCTATTCTACATGTAGTTAGGGCTAAGACCACCCCTTGACCTAGCATTTTGGGTTTTATTTTTTTTTATAAGTGATAAAACAACAATGAATGAACAATTTCTTTTTATGTCATTTTTCCAAATTTCCGGCTATCTTCGCTCTTTCTTTATCATTCTGCAGCTTTCAAGCACCGTCTATTTGGTGTTAAATTGTGTGTACCTTTTCATTTTCTGACGGTATTTTGTTGTTTTTTCCGATAGAAAAATGGCACCCAATACTATAGTCTCAGGTACTTAATTAAAAAAATTTTCTGGGGAAAATTGGTCTCACGGGATTTTATTGTTTATACCGATAGAAAAAAGGAATCCTAATTGGCGAAACAATCAAACCCTGAATCAGACAAAGCATCAAAGCCCTAATTTTGACAATGCACTGACATCCAGTTCACTGTGTCCAAGGGTGTCTTTGCAAAATCCTTGACCTCTAGACCTTTTCTGTGAAAACCACCTTGTCAAATAGCTACCTCATAACATTATGCACCCAATGCTTGAAACAGAACATATTTTTCCTACTGAGAATTTCCAGAACCATGCCAATGCCAATCCTTGACAATGTCAGCTTGTGTCATCTCAATGTCAGCCAGTGGCATTAGCCCAATTTGACTACTTCTAGTTATGAAAACTGAAAACAACTTTGTCTACTAAGTTTATAGGACCATGCTCTACATTTCCTTCAACTATCACATCTTGAGATAAGTCCTTTAGCTTTCTCTGAAGCTATGTCAGGCCGTGAACCGAATGTCGATCCATTGACATTCGCTGTTTTTCAGTAAACCAGCTGCGGACTGATGTCCATATTGCAGCCTTGAAGCCCTAAGAATTTCTAACACCATTCTTAGCTCATATTCTATAAATTCTAGGGTTTTGACCCAGATCAGCTTGTAATCTCAGTCTGTTTCATCATCGCCAAGATCTTTTCTCTTAAAAGCATGTTGCATATAGATTTTAAAGTATTTAAAATAGTTTGTGATCTTTGTGTGCTTGTTTGATTGGTGAGTAGATCAAGAGCCCAAGTACGAAGACTTCGTCGCAGACTCGACATCGACTGCTGTGTCTTACGATGCGGAAGGCAAGTCATAGTCTTGATCATTTTGAACCTATATTTTATGAATTGCTATGATATGATCTTAAATATAAGTAATATTGCATGTGAAAGAATGGTTGAATTATGAATTGGCAGTACTAGACTGGATGCCTATGAAATGTAAAAAGATCAATTAGTGAGCCATGAACTATTATATGTACTTATATATATTCATGAAATAAAACCCCTAACCGTGACTAGAATTTTGGTATGGTACGGCAGTAGCACTGGAGGTGCTTAACTGCAAAGGATAGCAGGCACTGAAGGTGCATGGTTTGTGGTATGATCTGGTCACTGGCATATAAGGACTAGAACTTTGTGTTGTGCGTCTAGTGGCGTGAAACACGTGCTAACCGTAAGCCTGGTATGGGTAATCTGGGAGGATCTCCAAGTCCTGATCGCATGCGGCTTCGCGACCAAGTCCTGATCGCATACAGCTTCGTGACCTTAACCGTGTTCGGGAAGGATTCGCGAACATGGATGGGTCCGCGACCATGGATTGGTCCGCGACCAGGAAAAGGAATTCGTTCCTTGTTCGGAATTGAAATCCGATCCGAATGTGTATAACTAAGCTTATCTGTTTAGGATTAGTTATATGAGTCTAATACGTTTAGGTTATTGAATCTGATACGTACTCATACGATTGGACTATAAATACCTTGTAATAGGTCTAGTTTAGATCCTCGAAGAGTCATAGAACTTATTTGAGTTTTAGACACTAATAGTTCCTTCGACGTAGACAAGTGTGTCTAACGTTCGATGTGTAAGCCCTCTTTGAAATAAAGAGTTGTGCGATTACTTTGGGGTTTCAGTATAAGATCCCGTTATTCCGCATATTAGAATCTGGGCGAGCCTAGTGCGAAAACCAAGGCTAGGTCTCAAACGGATCAAGTTGGTATTAGAGCAACTTTCCTATCCTGTGGATGGTGAAGACTCACCAGGGTTACAAAATCTCCGGCGAAACTCCAGGCGATCAATTGACGGTTCCTACAGCCGTGTCTCCGACAATGTCTGACGATACCTCCGTTCAAGCTAACCTAACCGAACAAGTGACTAAGCTCTCCACCGACATGGAAACCGTGCTTGCTTGGATTAAGCAGCAGGCCATGATTGTACCTCCTGAAGTAGGGAAGGGGATGGGTGCGAAGACTGGTGAAGACTTGCGCAGGGCAGACGAAGATGAAGACGAAGGACCCCACAAGACCGACGACCTCGCCAACACCTCCTTAGCTGTCGGATCTTTTAAGATCGACGCTAAGATTGATATACCCATATATGATGGGGTGATCGATGCTGAGAAGCTGGATTCTTGGATCGATCAACTTGAGACCTACTTTGACCTGAAAGGGTTCAGTAGCGCTCAAAAGGTGAAGTTTGCACCTTTGAAGATGAAGGACCACGCCAAGACATGGTGGAAGGCCCTTGTCACCAGTGGTGAAGCTGACGACCTTGCGTGGGGTCAATTCAAATGACTTCTGCGACAAGAATTCTATCCGATGGGTTACCTTGAGGAGAGATGGGAGCGTTGGCACAGATTGTACCAACGGCGCGACCAGACCGTCCAAGACTATACAACAGAGTTTCAGCGACAAGCAATGGTCATTGGCATCTCACTATCCGACCCTCAGGTATTTCGGAAGTACACATCTGGACTTCAGAAATCAATCAGTACTGAGCTAAGTCTATTCGGCGTCCAAGACATCGCAACCGCAAGCACAACTGCTATGGCGATCGAGAAGAAGAACAAATCCCGCAGCGACAAAAGCACGAAGGAAAGTACGACCTCGACAAAGAAAAAGTAGAGTCCGAAGAAGAACGCTTCAAAATCGGGCACGGGTGCTTTTTGCGAACATTGTCAAGTCGCGGGACATACCAAGGACAAATGCTACAAGCTTCATCTTGAACTTCGACCAAAGAAAAACGGACCAGGGAAAAGAACAGCCATGGCTACTGCGACTTCACCCAACGAAGAAGTTGTCCGAGTGAACTCGGTTAATGAGGCTGATACAACCTTGTCTCTGATGGCAATGCCGAAGGAGAAGGGTTCGGATCCACCAAACGACCATCACCCAACAGAGGACTTGTTCACCATCAACGTCTAGGTGAAGCACGAAGTGGTCGCAGCGATATTTGATCCAGGAAGTCAGAAGAATCTGGTCTCCCCTGGACTGGTTTGGCGACTTGGTTTGAAGACAACCACACACCCGTGACCATATCCGCTGGGTTGGTTTACATCTGACGTGAATCAACAGATTACGAGTCAGTGTGTGTTGAAATTTGCGATCTCTACACGATATATCGATGTGGTGCAATGCGATGTTGTCCCTATCGATATCTATCAGGTGATATTTGGGAGTCCGTATCTGTATGATCGAGACGCTCATTTCCATCGACGAGCGCAAGAGTACGACCTCACCAAAGACGGAGTTAAGTTCGTGATCAGTAGAGACATCCACGTCAACACTTTGAACTTGATTACCGCAAATCAAGCCAAACGAATTATTAATGCATGCCACAAGTATGTGCTTGTCATGATTCGGCCCATTGGTCAAGGTGAGTGTACTCGACCAGCATTGTCGCTGGAGTGGCGAGAGAATTCTGGTCATTTTTTGGGACTGCTGGAGAAATACAGTGATCTGTTTGAGACTACCCAGGGTCGTCCGCCGAAACGTCCAGTCGAGCACGAAATTCAGCTTGTGTCCGATGCGACACTGCCCAATCTGAGTATGTATCGCAACTCAGTATTGGAGAATGAAGAGATCAAGAGACAACTTGGTGAGTTGCTGAACGATGGTGTCATTCAACAAAGTAGTTCACCTTGTGGATCTCCTGTGGTGTTAGTACCAAAGAAAGATGGGACTTGGCGTATGTGCATCGACTATCGAGCACTGAACAAGATCACCATCAAGAACCGGTACCCCCTTCCTCGTATTGATGACCTGCTAGACCAATTGAAGCATGCTGTTGTCTTCTCCAAATTGGATCTTAAGTCAGGATATCATCAAGTCAGCATCCGAGAGGAGGATACGTGGAAGACCGCGTTCAAAACACGACAAGGTCTGTTCGAATGGCTGGTCATGCCGTTTGGTCTCTGCAACGCCCCGGCAACTTTCATGCGTCTTATGAATGACATATTGAGACAGTTCATCGACGACTTTGTGATTGTGTACCTCGACGACATATTGGTTTATAGTCGTTTGTGGGATGAGCACCTCATTCATGTTGAAAAGGTGTTCGATCAGCTTCGGCAACATCGACTTCGCCTCAACCGTAAGAAGTGCGAGTTCGGCAAGCAAACTCTACTTTACCTTGGATTCCTGGTCGGCAACGGTACGTTGCAAATCGACCCAGACAAGGTAAAAGTGATTCGCGAATGGCCGCGACCGCGAACAGTTACGGATGTGCATAGTTTTGTGGGAGCATGCCAATATCTTCGGAAGTTCATCCGACACTTCTCGATTGTGGCTTATCCATTGCATGCATTAACCAGGATCGATCAGAAGTTCGAGTGGACAGGGAAACATGAGGACACGTTTCTCTTGCTGAAAAGGAAGATCAGCGAGGCGCCTGTGTTAGCTTTGCCGAATCTCTAGAAGCCGTTCGAGCTAGAAACCGATGCCTCAGGTTATGCAATGGGCGCAGTGCTCATGCAAGAAGGTCGACCAGTGGCATATCACTCCGAGTTATTCCAGGGAGCTCAGAAGAACTACCCGACTTATGATAAGGAGTTATGCGCACTGCATTAGGCCATGAAACATTGGCGGTGTTATCTCTTGGGGAAAGAGACGGTTGTCCACACCGACCATCAGCCATTGCAATATTTGCAAACTCAGTCCAAGCTACAGCAAGCTCGGCACATGAAGTGGATGTCGTATCTGCAGCAGTTTAATCTGGTGATTAAGTACAAGAAGGGCGTACACAACAAATTGGCGGACATGTTGTCGCGACCACCAGTTACGACCCTCTGTTTATCAGTGTTCATGCAGATCGAGCCCTCATGTCATGATGACTATGTCACTATGTACAGTGAAGACCCTGATTTTCAAACAGCACTGACTGAGGTCAAAATAGGGAAACCTACAGAGTTCGTTCGTCGAGAAGGACTCTTGTACAAGGGCAATTTATTTTGCATACCTCGTGGAGCACCTCGAACTCAATGGATGCGAGAAGCGCACACATCGAAGGTAGCTGGTCACTTTGGAGTTGCAAAGACGTTGCAAAATCTTCACCGACATGTGTTCTGGCCGCGTATGCAGCAAGATGTGGCTAGTTTTGTTTGAGGCTGTGGTCTCTGCAGCATCTCGAAACCAGCAAACCGAAAATTAGGTTTGTACACTCCTTTGCTAGTTCCATCGCGACCATGGGAGAGCATATCCATGGATTTCTTGGGAGGATTGCCTAAGACCCGACGTGGCAACGACTATCTATTCGTGGTCGTTGATCGGTTCTCCAAAATGATTGCTCTTATACCTTGTCGAAAGACTATCACGGGAGAAGAAGCCGCTCGGGTATTCTTTTAGCACGTTTGGACACACTTCGGACTGCCGACTTCTATTGTGTCTGATTGTGATACCCGGTTCCTTAGTCACTTTTGGCGATCGCTCTGGATGATGATGGACACCAAGCTAAAGAGGAGTACTGCTTTTCATCCACAAACTGATGGTCAAACTGAGGTGGTAAATCGCATAGTGGTTCATCTCTTGAGAGGATATAACTCGAAGCACCCGAAGACCTGGGATGAAAGCATACCATACCTGCAGTTTGCTTTTAATCGAGCAGTGCATGGTTCGACTGGAAAGTCCCCGTTTGAGGTCTATTTAGGATTTCTACCCCAGAGTCCATTCGACATGGAATTTGTGATCCCTACCTCAGCACAGAACAGCAAGGAAGCATCTGATCAGGATCGAGCACAAAAGTTCCTGGAAGGTATTCAACAACTCCATCATGAGGTTGAACAGAACTTGCTGAAAGCTCAACTCAAGTACAAGGCGCGACATGATCGGCACCGAGTTGATGCGCAATTTCAAGAAGGTGATATGGTATGGTTACATCTGAGTAAGGAGAGACTTAAAGGTGAAGGTAAGAAACTCAAACCCATTCGTTATGGTCCTTTTCAGATTTTAGGAAAGTGGGTAATAATGCTTGTCAGCTCAAGTTACCTCCATACATGGATATCTACTCGGTTGTTAATGTTGAGCACCTCAAACTCTTTAAGCCTTCAATGCTGGATGATGAGCCATATACTATAGTACCATCTGTTGAAGACTTGGTCTATCAACGAGACAAACCTCTACGTGAAGATGTGATTCTGGAAAAGAAGGTGACTACCACCCGCAGTGGCACCAAGGAGACTTTTCGAATCGGTCTGAAAGATCAACGAGCACGTGCGGCAAAGTAGTACACCAAAGAAGATGGACAAGCCCAATTTCCACATCTCCAGTTTGATCGAGAGGTCGCAATAGGGGTTGGCTCCTTCTCAACAAGGGAGTCATGATCCGGGAGGATCTCCAAGTCCTGATCGCATGCGGCTTCGCGACCAAGTCCTGATCGCATACGGCTTCGCGACCTTAACCGTGTTCGGGAAGGATTCACGAACATGGATGGGTCCACGACCAGGAAAAGGAATTCGTTCCCTGTACGGAATTGTAATCCGATCCGAATGTGTATAACTAAGCTTATCTGTTTAGGATTAGTTATATGAGTCTAATACGTTTAGGTTATTGAGTCTGATACGTACTCATACGATTGGACTATAAATACCTTATAATAGGTCTAGTTTAGATCATCAAAGAGTCATAGAACTTATTTGAGTTTTAGACACTTATAGTTCCTTCGACGTAGACAAGTGTGTCTAACATTCGATGTGTAAGCCCTCTTTGAAATAAAGAGTTGTGCGATTACTTTGGGGTTTCGGTATAAGATCCCGTTATTCCGCATATTAGAATATGGGCGAGTCTAGTGCGAAAACCAAGGCTAGGTCTCAAACGGATCAATGAGACAGGCCTGAACAAGTACTTATGCGGATAGCACATGAAACCCCTGCATGAGATGTGTTATGATGCATGATTTACACGGAGTGCGGCTCCCACACATATCACTGAAGGTGATCTTGCACGTTGACCCAGTAATGGGAATATGCATAGGGGTGGAGGCTTGGGTACAACCTGCCAAAACTGTGGTTCGCGAGAGATCCACAGGGTTAGGGGTGAATTGTGAGTGAAACATAACAAAAGTTCTTGTTATCTCCACCTTGCCACTCACAGTATGAAGTGAGCCAGGGGTCCAATCATTTTGATAGGAAGGGCATGAAAGTGGAATATCTTGCGAGTAAATTGGTACCTCTCTGCAGAGTTAAAAACGTATTCGAATACTCCGAGCTCCCGGGTTTATAGGAGTCTGCTGCTGTGGATTAAATCCACGGGGTGTGGCACAAGTATGTTGTCTAAATAAAATTTGATAAGTCAAGATTACCCAAATGACATGTGTTGTCATGATAAGGGGTGCTGCCGTGGGCTGTTGTGTGTCAACGTGTCGCGGTAGTGCTATAATTTAGTGAACATAAATAACAGTGGTACGTTATCGAAAGTGCTGCCATGAGATGAGCTGAGATATGAAAGAAAAGATTATTTTACAAACACCCATAATTCTTGACTAGTCTAGGTTCATAACAACACTACTATATGTATCTACTCTTACCTATGACTTGCTGAGTACGTAAGTACTCACCCTTGCAACCCTCAACCCAGTAGATGGAGCGTATCATGATCAAGAAGAAGGCATGGAGAACTTCTTGGAACAAGATGAAGGAGAGCCAGTTCTGCTAGATCCCTGATGTGTTGTTCTGCCGTCAACTTCTTACTGTGTGTAACACCCTAGTTTTGGGGGTGAAAAGTTTTGCATAAAAACCCTGCATGCATGTATCTCTGTAGTAGTAGCCAGATCAGCTGAACTCTAATCTCTCCCAAACCCTAAAAATCTCCAAATCTATTCTCTAGATCCAGATCAAGATCTGACCATCCAGATTTAACCTACCAGTTACCCTGAAGATAAAAGTCTTCAGGAGCCAGATCAAATTCTGACCCTAACTCTCAGTACCTAAGCCTCTCTCTGTTTTCGAAAACAGGAAAATTCAGATTTACCCTAAGTACCCCAGTTTCCAGATGATTGAATTATTCTGATTTAACCTTATCCAGACTCAAGTAACCCCTGGAATATGTTCCTAGGTTCATCCTCAACTCACTCCAAAAAGTTGGGAGCCAGATTAATTCATCTAAACACTTTTCGCAGTTTAGTCCAAATTTTACTGCGAATAAGTCCTTTTCTGTTTACCTGGAAGCCTGAAAAGGCTAAAATCCACGAATCAATTCCAACTCCAGAATTTCTTCAGGAAACACCTTCCAAATACTATTTGATACAGATCTCCCTTTTGATCAGACTTCAAAATCTCTCTCCAATCACCAGAATTCGAGATCGACAAAATCTAGATTTAGTTTACCCTAATTTTACCATATTTTCGAAAATAGGTGAAATCCCTCAAATCTTATCAAACTTTCTCCAAATTTGAGCTAAATGAGTACTAATAGAAATGTTATACTCAGCCATGAAATCAATCCTCAAATTAACCATCTCTAAGACAGAAATTGCAAATCAGTCCAGATTTCAAATAAGAATCCTTGCAATTTGGTCCCTGGTTCGACCAGAGACACTGTGCACGACCAGCAGCTGTGCACGACCGCGACCACCGCGCTGCCACACCAGGAGCTTCGTCGCCGGTGAAGCCCCGTGGTCGCCACCCCTGCCACCGCGTTCCTGCCACGTGTGCGCACGTCGTTCGCCACCATGGAGCCACCGCGGCCGCACCATCATCTCCAATTTTGCCCGCGCGCGCACGCCATCGCTGCAGCCACTGCAGAAGCTCGGTGCCACGTTGCAAGCATGCCGGAGGAGCCCGTCAGTTCGCCGTTGCATCACCCGGGACAGCGCACGCCAGCCTGCAAAGCCGGCACGGCCGCTGGAGCGCGTCACTTCGCTGCTGTCCCGCCCGACCAGTCAGTTCGCCATCGATTCACAGCTCCAATTCTCCAGGCATCTTCAACCGTTGCTGCTCACTATGCTTATTTAAGCTTGCCCTGGCCTTTGCCTGCACACACACACACCAGAACTCACCTCAGTCTTCAATATCGCCACCTTCATTGTCTTCCCCGGCGAGCTCGAGAAGAGGCTCACGGTGCCAAGCCTCTACACTGCTTCCTCCTCGATTCCAGCTACTTCAGTAAGCTCCTCTTACCTCCCTCATCATACTCGAGCATGTAATTGACTTCAAACCTCTCCAGTCGCCGGCAATTTCCTTTTCTCTTCAGCAGCTCCGACGAGTAATTAAACTCTATCCAGAGCGATTTAGCTCTCGAACCTGTGGTCAATATTGATTAGTGAACTTATCTAAGCATCTCTAAGCAACCAGAATCGAAGAATTTGCTAAAATATGAAAACCCCAAATTGGAACTTTGCATGTAAGCTGGAGCTCGCTGTTAAGCTTTTCTGGTGCATCTCTAGCCAATCTAACTTCACCAGTAGCACTCTTATGCCCCAGAGACCCTCCTCAAGCAAGGAATTGAGTTCAATCACTTTAAATCAGAAATGCCCAAATCAGGTTTGAGCTAATTTTTCTCCAGCCAATATCTCCTAAATCCAGCCAATCCAGCCATAGAAACCTTGCCATCTAGATGTTTTGGACCATTCTGAGCAACTTTGTCTTCTATCATGACTTCTAATTCGGCCTAGATTGTGAGATATAGCTATGCCCTAGTTTGCTGTACTGTTCATATTACCTGTGCTCCAGGCCAGTCAACTTCTTTGCCGGTTTTCATCACTTTTCGGCCATCTCCTGCCCTAGATCCTGTTGAGACATTTGTACCTGTTACAAATGCCTAACCACCAGACAAAGTGGTGCATCATTTGGAGCCTTGAGTCAAAAGATATGGTTAACCCTAGTTTCTGGCCGTGTCAAGCCTATGCCAGGCTATGTCAGCCAGTGGCATTGAGCCTTTTCACCCACTTCCAGCCATGAACTTTGGAAATAACTTTGTCCCTTAGACTCCTGATGTTGTGATCTACACTTTTCTCTACTGTCACAACTTGAGTTGAGCCCTCTATCAGCCATCGACCTTATGTCGATGCCTTGAACCGAATGCCAACCTAAAGACATTCGCTGTTTTTGGGCGAACCAGTCACCACCTTGATATCACCCTGATATTTTGGAACCTTGTAAACCTTAACAACTAATCTTAACCCTAGTTACCGTAGTTAAACTCAAATCGCTTTCAAAACCTTGTATCACCAGAGTATTTTCTCCTTGCATCTTTGCATGTAGTGGATTAGTAAGAATAGGATTGATTGTAATGCCTGTTTGCTTGTTTGATCTTGTTCAGAGCCAGAGTCCGGGGTTGAAGATCTTGTCGCTGAACCGTCATCGACTGCTGATACTTACGACGCGGAAGGCAAGTCATACTTTGATCATATTGAAACCCATACTTTATGAATTGCTATGCTATTCCATGAATAGATATCTCATTAATATTGCATGTGTTGAGATCAATGATATTATGGCAGTGATAGATTAAATACTTGAGGTATGTGAACTTGATAAGATAGCAAGCCATGAACTAATAAAAGTATGTACATATACATTTATATTCATGAAATAGAACCCCTAGCCGTGACCAGTATTTTGGTATGGAATGGTGGTAGCACTGGAGGTGCTTGGCTGCACTGAATGTGTAGGCACTGAAGGTGCGTGGTTTGTGGTATGATCTGGTCACTGGCATGTAAGGACTAGAACCTTGTGTTATGCGTCTAGTGGCATGAAAAAATACCAACCACTTACCTGGTATGGGACAGGCGCAACCTAGTAGCTTTCTTAGTATTATCAGTTCCCTGCATGGCTTGTCGATCCGGTTTCTCGCGTGGAAACTGGTGGGACGCAGTTCGTCCATGAGTGATGTGAGATCAGAAAAATGATGAGAGGATAAGGTGTAAAGAAGGAAGAAGCCCTATGCCAGATTAAGTCGTGCGCGACTGTAATCAAAAGAGGTTATGTGTCCTGCGGGAACATAGACCCAGGCTAGGAAGTAAGGCAGTGGGGAGGACCCACAACGGTACTTGGGACGGTATTGTCCATTTACCGGGCAGGGATACTGTTAATACTAGACTGCAAAAACGTTGTGTGATCTCGGCCTTGTCACATGCGTTTAAGTCGCATGGAGTTGGCCCGACTTGGAAGTCGAGTGAAAAAGTGGATTTAAAAAGAGGTACATCTCTGCAGAGTTTAAAAATGTATTCGAATACTTCGTACTCCCGAGTTTAGGAGTATGCCGCGGTGGATTAAATCTATGGGGTGTGACACAAGTATTGTTTTATAAACTAAAATTTGTTAGTTCAAGATTACCCAAGTGGCATGTGTTGACACGATAAGAGGCGTTGCCGTGGGCTGTCATGTGTTGACGTGTCGCTGTAATACCATGATATAGAGATCATATAATAATTAAGAGGCATGTGGTTATGCCCTAAGTTATGAAATACTGCTATGAGTATATGATTGAAAGACTTGAATAAGAGTAGTGTGATATGAGGATATATCGCCTTGGATATGGGATATATGTATCACCATCAATATGATTTCTTTACTGCCATGGGTATGATCGGGATTTGAATAAGAAAAGAGAAAGAAATGTATTTTGGGAAAAACCTTTCACTCTTTCCCCAATAGCATAGGTTCATGTCATATATATATATATGTATCTCTACCTTCCCTATGACTTGCTGAGTACGTAAGTACTCACCCTTGCAACAACTCCTCAATAGATGGAGCGTTCTACGACCTTGGAGGATACCCTGAAGATGCTGCGGACCCAGGAGATGACGAGCAGTTTCCTCCGGAGCCCTGATGTGGTGCTGTCTTGCTGTCAACCTCTGTTTCCTGTGGATTGCTTTTGGGCCTAGCTTCCGCCGACTAGATGTGTTATTTTGTTAGACCCTTGTGCCTTGTAAGGCACTGTACCTCGTTTTGTACTAAGGCCTGATGGCCATACAATTATGACTACTGTATTATTTTGCTGCTTCAATGTATCCCTGTGATTGACTCATCCTGGGAAGTCAAGTGGTTTAAAGGACCAGCTGCACCGAGCTGGGCTCCTCACAGGTAATGTCACTGTCGTGGCAGACGTGACACTGTGGAAGGGACACCCATCATCCGCTGTGTAGAAGTTTTTAGTTTGCTTTAACTAAACCTGGAATGCCGCGAAGGTATTGTAATCTCTTTATGTAATATTAAGGCCAACAGGTCACACTGCTTAAATATTTTGTAAGTTTTTCTGTTGCAATGTGAATATAGTCCTGTGCTTGACTTATCCTGGAAAGTCAAAGGTATGCATATATGAGACTAGCTGCAGCAAGCTAGGTCTCCACGGGAGTAGTCGTAGTCCCAGTTTCGGGGCGTGACACATATCATTCCTACTATATGTATCTACTTGTCGTGGTATTAAGAATACCCCGGCAGGTTTTGAAGACGATCCTAGCGGAAATCACGCAGCGCGGGTTGACCGGGCGACCGGTCCTCCCCCGCCGGACAAACACAATAGAAGACACGAAGATTTATACAGGTTCGGGTCCCAGAGGGGGCCCTAGTCCTGTCGACGCGCTCCCGACCAAAGTCGGCTGGCGAGGCTCTCTCCGGGGGAGAGGCTTCCGGAGCACGTCTGTGAGATTAGCTATTCCTAATAATAAAGAGTTGATCCTTTACAACAGAGGGGTACAAGGGCTATTTATAGCCCCAAAAAGAAGCAAAAAACCTAAACTACCCCGGAAGCCACCGTCGGATTGAAGGGTAGGACCGTGCTTCTCCCGGTCAAACGTCTTGGATGCTTGACAGGTGGTCGCTGATTCCCAAGGCGTCCCTCGCATGACCTGCACGTGATAAACAAACAGGGGTTTTACCTTTTAGGAGGGCGATGACGCCCGGGACCCCTTCCGGAGAGCAGGGTCCCGGGAACCTAAAAGGCGGGGCCCGGGGCAGGCACCGGAGGCCACTGTCCCCAGGGCGAACGGCGGCGCCCGGGACATGCCCGGGGGGCACGGTCCCGGGGGCCAAATGGCGGCGCCCGGGGCAGGCACCGGAGGCCACTGTCCCCGGGCCAATGGCGGCGCCCGGGGCAGGCACCGGAGGCCACTGTCCCCGGGGCACGGTCCCGGGGGCCAAATGGCGGCGCCCGGGGCAGGCACCGGAGGCCACTGTCCCCGGGCAAATGGCGGCGCCCTGGACAGGCACCGGAGGCCACTGTCCCCAGGCCAATAGCGGCGCACGGGACAGGCCCGGGGGGCACGGTCCCGGGGGCCAAATGGCGGCGCCCGGGGCAGGCACCGGAGGCCACTGTCCCCGGGGCACGGTCCCGGGGGCCAAATGGCGGCGCCCGGGGCAGGCACCGGAGGCCACTGTCCCCGGGCAAATGGCGGCGCCCTGGACAGGCACCGGAGGCCACTGTCCCCGGGCCAATAGCGGCGCACGGGACAGGCCCGGGGGGCACGGTCCCGGGGGCCAAATGGCGGCGCCCGGGGCAGGCACCGGAGGCCACTGTCCCCGGGCCAATGGCGGCGCCCGGGACATGTCGGGGGGCACGGTCCCGGGGACCGAATGGCGGCGCCCGGGACATGCCCGGGCAATCATGAACTTACCTGGACTTGACCGCGTGGAGATTTCCCCCAACAGCAGCCCCCCATGCCCTCCGGGGACGAAGCTTGAGCCCCCGGAGGGAATGGTTACGGTACCGGGAAAATCTCCGGACGAAAATCACCGGAGCCCCGGTGACGCTTCGGTTTTCGTGCCGGGCCCTTTATGGCAGCGCCGTTCTCGCAATAAATGCACGCGGGGTTCGAAACGGCGTCTCGATTTACGCGCCTGTCCCTTTTTTTCCCGTGCACGGTTTGAATTTCAGTGGTCCAGATTGCGCCGAGGGGGCCACGTGGCGTGCATCTAGATCTCGGCCAGCCTCTATAAATAGGGCCTTAGGGGGCCCCGGAAGCTCATTCCAAATCTTCAACTCCAGCTTCAGCTTTCCCGGTAGCGCTCTTCCGGTAGCTTCTCCGGTAGCCTTCCCCGGTAGCAAGCGTCCGGGAGTTGTTGACTTAGCCACCTGAAAACTTAGCCACCCAAAGAAGAAAGAACTCACCTAATGGTGCCCAAAGGTCGAGCAAAGACCACGGAGGTGCCCCCGGAGGAAATCCCCGTGGATTTCCTCTGGGCCTCCGAGTTCTCGGCCTCGGACGCGGAGTCCCTGGTCAAGAAGAGTGTCGTTGAACAGGGGGACATCCGGGTCCCCCTAAAGAAGGACGGAGCCCCCCGCCCCAGGCCCGGAGAGGTCGTGGCCTTCGAGGCCTTCCTCGAGGCGGGGCTCCGGCTCCCGGTGCATCCGATGCTCCGGGAGTTTCTCAAAGATTACGGGGTGGCTCTCAACCACCTCACCCCGAACGCGCTCGTCCGTATGGGCCTTTTTATATGGCTCTACGAGACAGCGACCGGGCGGGAGCCCACCCTCCGCGCCTTCCGGTACTTCTATGAACCGGCGGCGCGGAGCTCCCACCTGGTGAAGGGAGGACCGAAGTCCCCCTTCGGCTCGGTGATGGTCCAGATGCTGCCCTCCCGGGTGGCGGACTACCTGGCGGCGGCCTCCCGGGACCACTGGGGGGACTGGCTCCGGAGGTGGTTCTACCTCCGGGTCCGGGACGAGGCGGTGGTCTACGCCCCGGAGCCTCCCACCTACAGCCGGTCATCCGCACCGAAGCCGCCGGTGTGGACGGACGAGGAGTTCGAGCTCCTCGGGAAGGTGGTGCTGGCGAAGAAGGCCCGCTCGATGCGGGACGCCGCGGAGGAGCTGGCGCACCTGCGGCTTTCCCCCTTCTCACGCGGGGGAAGGGGGATCGGCATGGGCCCGGAGCAGTGGCCTCCGGTCAAGCCGGTGACGCGGCGTAAGTCCCCTGCATTTTTGTACTCGCAGTTTTTTATGGGAAGTTGACTAACTTTTTACCTCTTACAGTGCGCCCGTACCCGGCGGCGAGGGACAAGGCGGAGCACCTCCTGGGGAGGTACTTTGCCGACGAACACGAGCGCATCGTGCGCCTCGTGGGGGAGGGGCCTCCCCGGAACTTGGTGGCCGAGGCCTACGGGCTCAGGCTTCCGGAGAGGAAGCCCCTTCCCACCCCCGGGTCTCATAAGAGGGGGAAGGATGCGGCCGGGGGCTCGGAGCCCAAAAAGCCCCGGGTCCAAAAGACCCCAGCTCCGACGACGGCGCCGACGACGACGCCGGTGAGGGCCCGGGACGCAGCTCCCGGAGCCGAACATGCCTGGGCGGCGCCCCGGGCAGAGGTGACGCCTCCGCCCCCGGAGGCCCCCGTCGAGGCCCGGGGGAAGGAGGTTGTTGTCGATGGGGCGGGGTCCGATTCGGCGGACTACGCCCCGTCGCCAATACGCGTGACGCTCCTCTCGCCTCTCCCGGCGGCATTGGCGCCGGAGAGGCTAGAGGTGAGGTTTTCGGGGGCGGCGCCCCCGCGCCTCTGGCCGGTGGATGAGGAGGGGGGGAGCCCCTCAGTCTTCGAGGTCCCCCCGGAGCAGGAGGCTCCGAGGGCCCTCCGGCCTGGGGCGGGGAAAGGCCCGATGATCCCCCCCCGGGCGGAGATCCCCGCCCAATCTTCGTCTTCGTCTTCGGAGGAAACTTCGTCGACGAAGACGCCGGCGACACCGGCCGTGCTCCCGGATTCGGAGGTCCGGGGGCCCTCTCCCGGCCGCGACAGGAGGGCCGGGCAAGACACCTCCCTATTTCCCGCGGGGGAGGTGGCCCGCTACGCGGAGGGCCTGCACAACCGGAAGGTGCAGGCCTTCGTAGCAGGAGGAACGCTCCACGAGCGTTTTGAGGGGCTCGAGTCCCTCAGAGCCCAGGTAACTCGAGCTCTCAACACTTCGGCTTTTTTCCTGCACTTAAGATTTTTCTAACTCTTTATGCATTTTGTAGGTAGCGACTGTTACCTGGGGCCTTGAGCAGCGGGTCACCCGGCTGCTCAAGGAGGCGGAGAGCCGGGCCGCGGCCTGCGTGGAGCAGCGGGAGGCGGCCCTCCGGGAGTGGGACGAAGCTCTTGATGAGCTGTCCCGGGCCCGGGCGCAGGTGCACCTTTCGGAGAGCGCCTACATCCGCCTCCGAGAGGAGGCCAAGGTGCGGGAGAAGGCGCTCCGGGAGCTCGAGAGCTCCAGCGTCCGGGCGCTGTCGGACGCGGGCCGCTCCGTCCGCTCGGCCTTGGAAAGCCTTGGCGTTAGCCTGGGCTCCGGGAGCGGCCCGGAGGTGCCCCCGGCGACCCTCGCGGAGGCTGTGCGTTTTCTTAACGCACAAGTCTCCGCCATCCCGGAGGCTGCGGACGTCCGGGCGCGTGGCCGGGCGATCCCCGTCATCGCGGCCGCCGCGGGGCTCGTTGACTACCGTGGGGTCGGCGCCAGGGCGATCGGGGGGCGCATCCCCCGGGGCTTCCCGGAGGCCTTTGAGCCAACGCGCCGGGAGGTGGAGCTGCTGGCGGAGGGGTTCTACGACCGGATCATCCGGACGTGGTTCCCGACACCGGTGCCTCCGGCCGCGGATGTCCCTGCCCCGGCCACGGAGGAAGCTTCCCGGGGGGAGGACCCCAATGCCAAAGTATGAGCCTCCCCCGGGTCTTTAGCTAGGACCCCTTTTTATTTTGTTAGACATTTTGATTCCGGTAGCTTCTTAGGAGAAGCCCCGGGCACTTGTACAAAAGCATTTTGCAATGAAATATATTAGAAATTTTTCTAAGTCTTTGCAATGAAATGTTACCAGGGTTCCCGGGGGGTTGCTCCCGAGCAACGGTCCGGGAGAGGCTCTCCGGGGGACGCCCAAGCGGCTTTGATTTTGCTGAGCCTTGTCTCCGGGAGGCGCGACGGCGGTACTGCCCGGGAGCCTGTCCGGTTGAGGTGGCGCCCGGAATGGCACTTGGATAATTTTGACAACAGCCGTGCTGAATTAACTCCCCCGCGCCCGAAGACCCAGATGATACCTCCTCTCCGGATACTTCCGCCGGCTGGGTACGAGTTTTGGCCCGAAGACGTACTTCGGGACTCTCAGCGTCGCGTCCGGGCGCTGTACCGGGACTTGGCCCGGGAGCTGAGGGAGCGCCTCCGGGAGCTTTAGGCGTAGGGGCCTTAGGCTCGTAGAAAATCCCCTGGGTTAGGACCCGGGTTGTATCATTTCCGAAACCCACCGGAGGGGGAAGATGTCCTCCGGGTTTGTTGATCAATAAAGCGCATTGTTTCCTTTTATTGCCTCTATTTTCTTCTTCTTGGATGGTCTGGACGACTCATCTTAACAAGGATGAGCTAAGTCTCTTCGTGGGTGACCCCGGGGGCCCCCTGTCCCCCCCCGCCCACAGCGGGCGGGAGGAGGCCTCCGCGTGCTGTGGGGGTAACAGGGTCCCCGGGGGGAGCATAACCTGTAGAAATATTTTGTTAGAAAATTGTAAAAGGATTTCCGAGGGAGGGGCCTTCCGGGGTGCCCGGGGGCACCGGGAGAGGTTCATCCGGCCGCCGGGAGAGCGGGGAACCGGGAACTAGGCGCGGAAGGGTCTCATGAAAAGCCAACAAGACGTCCGGAGGGGAGCTTCCCGGGAGACTTCGTCCGGTCGCCGTGAAAACGGGGAACCGGGAATAAGGTCTTCGAGAGATAATCATCCGGTCGCCGTGAGAACGGGGAGCCGGGAATAACGTCGACTCCCGGAGGAGGAAGATAGATCTAGTCAAGCCGCAAGGGGCTGATCTTCCGGTCGCCGTGAGAACGGGGAGCCGGGAATAACGTCGACTCCCGGAGGAGGAAGATAGATCCAATCAAGCCGCAAGGGGCTGATCTTCCGGTCGCGGTGAGAACGGGGAGCCGGGAATAACGTCGACTTCCGGAGGAGGAAGATAATCCAGAAAGCCATTAGACGTCCCGCTGAGGAGAGCGTCTACTCCCGGAGGAGGAAGTGCCCGGAGACGGGTCTTGAGTGTTTGGGTAGGGGACTAATCTCCCAAAGTGACTCGTTACCGCGGCCGCTGGGGACCGGGTTGCCGCTTACACCCTCAGTCCACGAGGGCTGTTCGTAAGCTGCCCTTCAGGAGGGACTTGCTGGGGCAGGGCCCACTTCCTCACGGAGAGGGCATCTTCACGGGGAGGGCATCTTCGCGGGGAGGGCGTCCTCGCGGGGAGGGCATCACCACTAGGGGCGGTAAACAAGAACAACCTGCAGTGAGACAGTTGGAGAACAAAGGCTATGCATTTATTAACGAAATATACAAAGCCCCCCCCTGCGAAGCCGCGAAGGGGGAAAAAAGGGGAACTACAGTGTCCCTCCTCCCCCTCCGGCGTGACCGCTCCGCGGGAGGGGGCAGGCCCGTAAGGCTAGACGTAGAACTTGCGAAGTAAACGCAAGTTCCAGGTGTGCTTCAGCTCCTGCTCTTGAAGGTTGGAGAGCTTGTAGGCCCCCGAGCCTAGGACAGCGGAGATCCTGTAGGGGCCCTCCCATTTGGGGGAGAGTTTTCCCTGGGCTTGGGGGTCCGTGACGCGCTTGAGGACAAGGTCCCCAAGGCGAAAAGCTCTTTCGCGCACGCGCTGGTTGTATGCGTGCGACATTTCGCGCTCGTAGATGGCGTGGCGGAGGAGCGCTTGGTCGCGTTCCTCCTCCACGAGGTCGATTTCCAGCCGCCGGTTGTCTTCGTTGGCCCGGTAGGCTGTGGTCGTGGCTCCGTTCAGGAGCTCGACCCGCAGCGACCGGAAGCCGATCTCCGGGGGGAGGACTACCTCCGCCCCGTAGACTAGGGAGAAAGGAGCACGCCCTGTGGCCCGGGACGGGGTCGTGCGCATCGAGCAGAGGATGCTAGGGAGCTCCTGTGCCCACGCGCCCCGCTTGGAAGCGGTTTGTTCGAGTCTCCGGCGTAACCCCTGTAGGATTACGCCATTGACCCTCTCGACGGCCCCATTGCTTTGAATATGGGCCACTAAGGCGAAGTGGATGACGATCCCCAGGCCTTCGCAGAATTCCCGGAAGTAAGCCGAGTCAAATTGGGTCCCGTTGTCCACGGTGATTTCCCGGGGGACACCAAAACGACAAACGACGTTTTTCCAGAAAAACCGCTGAACGGCCCGGGAGGTAATGCTAGCCAAGGGCTCCGCCTCAACCCACTTTGTAAAGTAGTCGACCGCGACTACCGCATACTTGTATCCTCCGGGCGCTGGGGGGAAGGGCCCTAAAAGGTCCATCCCCCAGCGCATGAAGGGCCAAGTGATGGGGATAGTCCGCAGCGCTACAGGGGGGAGATTCGAGCCCTTGGCCATTTTCTGGCATGCTTCGCACGCGGAGACAAGGTCTCGCACGTCGCGCATGACTGTAGGCCAGTAGAAGCCCTGCCGAAGGGCCTTGGCGGCGATGGCACGCGGGGCTAGGTGAGAACCACAGCTCCCCGCGTGAATGTCTTCCAGGAGTTGAAGTCCCTCCGACCGGGGGAGGCAGCGCAGGAGGGCTGAAGCCCCCTGCTTGTAGAGCCTTCCCTCCAGCAGGAGATATGCCCGGGCTTTGGCCCGGAGGCGTTTAGCCTCGGTCTCGTGGGGAGGGTCCCCCTCTCCCTTGATGAAGGAGATGAGGGGGTCCATCCAAGATGAAGGTCGGACGATCTCGGCGACCTCCAGGACCGGAGGCTCGGGGCCTGCATCGGGGGAGGCCACCGAGGGCTTCATGATGATTTCCAAGAAGGCCCCCCTGGGGAGCGTTTCCCGGGCGCTTGCGGCCCGCGCCAAGGCATCGGCCCGGTCATTCTCCCTCCTCGGGATATGCCGGGCCTCAAGGCCGTCGAAGTGTTTCTCCATCTTCCGTACTTCCTGCAAGTAAAGACTTAAATTTGCGTCATGGCACAGGTATGACTTGTCCATTTGGCAGACAACGAGCTGAGAGTCTCCCTTCACTAGTAGGCGCCGGATCCCCAGGGAGCGCGCGAGGCGCATCCCGAGGAGTAGAGCCTCATATTCGGCGACGTTGTTGGTTGCGGGGAACTCGAGCTCCTTCCCCTCGGGGCTCCGGAGGACTACCCCCGCGCCAGCCCCAGCGAGACACAGCGACCCATCAAACAGCAGGGTCCAATGGTCACTGCGCAGGGGCGGCACAGGGAGATCTTCGTCCCCGGACCCAGAGGCGGGAGTCCACTCTGCGACGAAGTCAGCGAGGACCTGCGACTTGATTGCGGAGCTGCCGGTAAGGGACAGGGAGAAGGGGGCGAGCTCGGCCCCCCACTTCCCAATCCGGCCAGTGGCTTCTTTATTCCGCAGTACCTCCCCCAGGGGGAGGGACGACGGGACGGTGATGGGGTGCCCCAGGAAGTAGTGCCGGAGCTTCCGGGACGCCATGAGGAGAGCGTAGCAAATCTTCTCCATCTCCGTGTACCGAGTCTTGGCCCCTCGGAGGGCTTCACTGACGTAGTACACGGGACGTTGCTGCCCCCCTTGCTCCTTCACCAAAACCGCGCTGACGGCGACGGGGGTCGCGGCGAGGTAGAGGAGCAAGGGCTCTTCCAGAGACGGACTCACGAGCATTGGAGGGCTCGAAAGGTACTTCTTGAGGTCATTGAAGGCTTCCTGGGCCTCGGGGGTCCAACGAAACCCTTCGAGCCCTCGGAGGATCTTGAAGAACTGGAGGCCCCGCTCCCCCGAACGGGAGACGAAGCGACTGAGCGCGGCCAGGCGGCCGGAGAGACGCTGGACATCTTTGACGGAGCGCGGTGGGGGCATGTCTAGGAAGGCCCGGATCTTCTCGGGGTTTGCCTCAATGCCCCGCTGGGACACGAGGAAACCCAGGAGCTTCCCCCCGCGCACCCCGAAGGCGCACTTCTTCGGGTTGAGCTTGAGCCCGAACGCGCGGAGGTTGCGGAAGGTCTCTGCGAGGTTGTCGATGTGGGAGGCTGCACAGGAACTCTTGACGACCGCGTCGTCTACGTAGACTTCGACGTTGCGGCCGATTTGATCTTTGAAGACCAGCGTCATCAGGCGCTGGAATGTGGCTCCCGCATTCTTGAGCCCGAAGGGCATGTGGCGGTAGCAGAAGGTTCCGAGGGGAGTTATGAAACTCGTCTTTTCCTCGTCCCCCTCCGCCATCCGGACTTGATGGTATCCCGAGTAGGCGTCTAGGAAGCTCATCAGCTCGCACCCCGCGGTGGAGTCAACGAGCTGGTCGATCCGCGGGAGCGGGAAGTTGTCTTTGGGGCAGGCGCGGTTAAGGTCGGTGAAGTCCACGCACATGCGCCACTTGCCACTTGATTTCTTGACGAGGACGGGGTTTGCGAGCCACTCGGGGTGCAACACTTCCCGGATGAACCCCGCCTCTCGGAGCCGGGCTATCTCCGTCTTCATGGCTTCTTGACGTTCGAGGGAGAGCTTCCTCAACTTCTGCTTGATAGGGGGGTGACCGGGGGTTACCGCGAGCTTGTGTTCAATAACCTCCTGGGCGACGCCCCGCATGTCCGAAGGCTTCCACGCAAAAACATCGGAGTTTTCGCGCAGAAAGGCTGCGAGTTGCGCTGCATGGTCTTGGGGGAGCTCTGCCCCGATTTGGACAGTTTTGTCCCTGCTACCCGGGGACAGCGGGACCTTCCGGAGGCCCCCTTCTGGACGCGGCTTGAGGAGGGGCCTCCCAGGGGATGGCGCAGCGACATCTACGTCCGGGGGGGGAGCCCCCCCCCTGGTGCCTTGATCAGGTTGACGCTTCCTATTGTGGCAGCAGCTCGCTCGTATAGAGCACGAGCCATGTCTTGATCCCCCCGGACGTTGATCACGCCATGCGGCCCGGGGATCTTCATGCACAGGTAGTTTTGGTGGGTGGCAGCCCCCAGCCGATTGATCGTAGTCCTCCCCATAATCACATTGTAGGAGGAGGGGAGGTCCACTACGTCGAAGCAGACTAGCTCGGTCCGGTAGTTCTCCGGGGTGCCGAAAGTGATCGGGAGATCTACCTTGCCCACGGGGTGGATCGCCTTCCCCAGGACAAACCCTTGCAGAGGCCCTGCCGCTGGTTGCAGGAGCTTTTCATCCACCTGCATTTCCTTGAAGGTTTTGAGGAACAGGACGTCGGCGGAGCTTCCACCGTCCACGAGGATGCGGGCCAAGTGGCAGTTGTAGATTGTCGCGGAGACAATGAGCGCGTCGTCGTGGGGGAAGCGGACCCCTCGCGCGTCTTCTGCCGTAAAGGTGAGGGGGACGTCCGACCACTTGGGCGGCACGGACGCGTGTAGCACCCCCACTACCTTAACTTCTCGCGCGTACTCCTTGTGCTGGCGTTTGGAGTCCCGCCCGGAGGCGGAGCCCCCTACGATGACGTTGATGCGGCGCTGAGAAGTTTGAAAGGGGAGAGCGTCTGAAGGCTCCCCCTCCTGCACCTGCTGCCCCCCCCGCGGGAGCGGGAAGGGCCGGAACAGCTGGCCGAGGGGGCAAGGAGGCCGGAGTCCACCCCCCTGCCCGCGCTGGTCGAGGAACGCCGCGAAGTGCTGCAGCAGCTGGTGGCAATCTCGGGTGGCGTGGGTACTGGACCCGTGGAAGCTGCACCACGCTCCTTCCTGGTTACTCCCCGCGGGGCCTTCGCGGCTGCGCGAAGACTGTCCTCCCCCATGGCTTCTCGGCTTGGGAAAGGGGCGGTTGCCCTTCGGGGGGTCGCGCGAGCCGCCTCTGCCCTTGAGGACAAAAGTGTCCCGAGGCCGTGGTTCGCTACGGCCCCCCTGCCTGGGGCGCCTGGGGGGATCCCGGGCCCCCTTCTCGGCGGGGGCAGGAGCCCCCTGGGTCTTCTTCCAGATGTCGTCTTCCTCCGCGCGAGCGTACTTTTCGAGTACGTTAATGAGCTCGTCGGCGGAAGAGGGGCAGCTTCGAGAGAGTCTTCGGTGGAGTTCCCCTGGGAGGATCCCGCTTTTGCAGGCTTCGATCACTGTGGAGTCCGGGACGTGGGCCACTTTGCTTTTTACTTGGGCAAAGCGCTTGAAGAAGCTTCTGATGGTCTCCCCGGTCCTCTGGCGCACTGTGTACAGCTGTGAAGAATCCAGGGGACGTACGTAATTTCCCTGAAAGTTGGCGCAGAACTCCCGCTTCAGCTGCGAGAAAGACTTGATGGAACCCGCCTTCAGATTGTAAGACCAGGAGCGGGCAATGCCGGTGAGGTAGAGGGGGAAGACGTTGCATTGGACGCTCTCGTCCCCCCCCGCCGCGGAGATGGCTGTGGAGTAGATCTGCACGAACTCGTAAGGGTCCGCTTCGCCATTATAATGTTCGATGTGCGGGGGACGGTAGGGCCGCGGCCATCGGATGCTGCGGAGTCTTCGACATAGAGGCTGGTTCGCCCCCTGCACTTCCCGGGGGGAGCCCCAGTCACTGTCTTCTTTAACGGGGGACGCCCCCTCGTTATCCGAGTCAGGTAGCGGCCCAAGAGGGCCGCCAGAGTGGTGGTGACGACGCTTCTCTTCCGGGCCGGGACTGATTTCTCGGACGTCCGGGCTTCCCTCCGAGGAGGATGGTTCTTCAGCGGGTCTCTTCCCCCGACCGGTGCGAGAGCGAGGCTCCATGCGACAACGACCGGGCGAAAGCTCTTCCCCGCGGCTGGGAGAATGCATTCGCTCGACCTCCCCTCGGGAGAAACGGACCTGCTTCGCCGGGGGAGGGAGCTCCTGCACTGTAGCAGCCGGCCCGGAAGCTACCGGGGCCTGCTGGGGGGAGCCCCCTGCGACGGCCCCCGGGACCGGAAAGGGGGGAGCCCCTGCACCATCCGGAACCGGGGAGGGGGCGCCCGGGGCGGCGTTAGGATCCGAAGAGGGGGCCCCCGTGGCAACGACAGGGACCGGAAAGGGGGAAGCCCCTGTGACATCCGGAACCAGTGGGGGGTGAGCCCCCTCGGCGACGTCCGGGGTTGGGGAGCCAATGCGGGGGGAAATTCGCTGAGGCACGGGAGCTGCTCTGTCGACCGGCCCCGGTGCGGTAAACGCAACGCGGGGGGCGGGACTGGCTCCCGGCGTAGGAATAGTCCCCGGCATGAAATGACCCCCCAGCCCCGGAAGCGAGCCGGGGACGGGATACCCCCCTGGTGCCACGAAGGGCCCGGGCATGAAATAGCCTCCCGGCACCGGGACAGGCCCGGGTGCCGAGAAGTGTCCGGAAGTATATCCCGCGGGGGGAGGGAACCCCCCAGCGGGATTATACGGGGTAGACAGCCCCCCTGACGCCGGAGGGGCGGCTGGGTATCCCATGAATGGGGGCATGATCCCCGGATACGGGTGCGGCGAAAATGTGGGGGCCGAGGGCCGCGCCAACGCACTAAGGAGCTCGTCCATAGAGCGCTGGGCGCGGAGCTGGCCCTCCACGAGAGCCTCCAGCAGGGCATCCCGGGGAGCCGGGGGAGCCGTCGGGGGGAAACTCGTCCCGGCCGAGGTCCCCGCGGCCGCCGGGAGCGACCCGGAGGTGGAGGCGCCTAGATTGAGAGGAAAGGTGGGAGGCGGTACCTGGGAATGGTCGCCTCTGGACGGAAGCGCCGGAACAGCAGCGTCCCGGACGGGTGGCGCCAGGTCACCGGGACCGACGTCACCGGGAAGGGCGCGGGCCCTTGTTCTCGGAGGAGCCATGGCGATTCGTCACGGGTCCCCACGGACGGCGCCAACTGTCGTGGTATTAAGAATACCCCGGCAGGTTTTGAAGACGATCCTAGCGGAAATCACGCAGCGCGGGTTGACCGGGCGACCGGTCCTCCCCCGCCGGACAAACACAATAGAAGACACGAAGATTTATACAGGTTCGGGTCCCAGAGGGGGCCCTAGTCCTGTCGACGCGCTCCCGACCGAAGTCGGCTGGGGAGGCTCTCTCCGGGGGAGAGGCTTCCGGAGCACGTCTGTGAGATTAGCTATTCCTAATAATAAAGAGTTGATCCTTTACAACAGAGGGGTACAAGGGCTATTTATAGCCCCAAAAAGAAGCAAAAAACCTAAACTACCCCGGAAGCCACCGTCGGATTGAAGGGTAGGACCGTCCTTCTCCCGGTCAAACGTCTTGGATGCTTGACAGGTGGTCGCTGATTGCCAAGGCGTCCCTCGCGTGACCTGCACGTGATAAACAAACAGGGGTTTTACCTTTTAGGAGGGCGATGACGCCCGGGACCCCTTCCGGAGAGCAGGGTCCCGGGAACCTAAAAGGCGGCGCCCGGGGCAGGCACCGGAGGCCACTGTCCCCGGGCGAACGGCGGCGCCCGGGACATGCCCGGGGGGCACGGTCCCGGGGGCCAAATGGCGGCGCCCGGGGCAGGCACCGGAGGCCACTGTCCCCGGGCGAATGGCGGCGCCCGGGACATGCCCGGGGGGCACGGTCCCGGGGGCCAAATGGCGGCGCCCGGGGCAGGCACCGGAGGCCACTGTCCCCGGGCCAATGGCGGCGCCCGGGACATGCCCGGGGGCACGGTCCCGGGGGCCAAATGGCGGCGCCCGGGGCAGGCACCGGAGGCCACTGTCCCCGGGCAAATGGCGGCGCCCGGGACAGGCACCGGAGGCCACTGTCCCCGGGCCAATGGCGGCGCCCGGGACAGGCCCGGGGGGCACGGTCCCGGGGGCCAAATGGCGGCGCCCGGGGCAGGCACCGGAGGCCACTGTCCCCGGGCCAATGGCGGCCCCCGGGACATGCCGGGGGGCACGGTCCCGGGGACCGAATGGCGGCGCCCGGGACATGCCCGGGCAATCATGAACTTACCTGGACTTGACCGCGTGGAGATTTCCCCCAACACTACTCTTACCTATAACTTGCTGAGTACGTAAGTACTCACCCTTGCAACCTACAAATCAGCAGATGGAGCGTTCAATGATCGAGATGAATGCGTGAAAAATTTCTTGGATCCAGAAGGAGGAGAGTCAGTTCCATCAAAATCCTAATATGTGTTGTCCTGCCATCAACCACTACTACAGAAATGCAATCCACTAACCCATATCTTCTAACGGTTATAAGCAATCTGGGAAAAATCCGATAGAATAAGACGACAGCGGCGGAGAAGAGGCTTTTTACTATCGGTTAGACACTGGTACACTGTTAGTGAAATGCAAACATTTTTTACTATCGGTCATTACTGTACCAACCGATATAATAGATGAAATAGTACTATCAGTTTTTCATTCGTAACTGATAGTAAAATTACGGACTTTATACTATCGGTTCATACTGTACCAACCGATATAATATATGAAATAGTACTATCGGTTTTTCTTTCGTAACTGATAGTGAAATTACGGACTTTTTACTATAGGTTACTACTGTACAAACTGATATAATAGAGTACAGTTTACTATCGGTTATATAAAACAAACCGATAGTAAAATGACGTCATATAAACTAATTGTTATGATAGTGGGGACCTTATTTTACTATCGGTTTGTGTTTTTGAACCGATAGTAAAATTGTACAACTTAATTAGGTCGACCCCTGCTCTGCGCTCTGCATGTTGGAATCATTTCTACCATACGTGCATCCACGCTCCAAGCTAGAGTGATCAGGAGAAGCTAGCAGAGAGGTTGATAATTCCATCCCCCTCGGTATTGTCATCTTCTCATCACCTCTCTCTCTCGATCACTCTTTCAGACTCTCCCTCTCTCTCTCTGCCTGCAATTCATTAAACTAGATACATGTAGCTCCAAACTAGCTAGAAGGCTAGGTTGGCTAGCTAGCTATAGCTTGCTGAAGTTAAGCAGCTAGCTAGCTGGCTCTTCCAATTAATGCATCAAGTTAATTAGGGTTTCATATATACATATCCATTTAATGTAATTAAGCAGCTGTACACACATATGGCCTAGCTAATTGATGATGTTTCATGCATATATGCATGCCCTGAGTCATTAATTATTTATTTCAATTTGTCAATTTTGTGAAATAATTGTAGATGGACCGAGAATATTGGATGTATGGAATAAAACGTACTACTGTTGAGTATTTGGAGGGTGTGAATGGGTTTATTAAATTTGCTGAGCAAGAAAAGGCGAAGAAGGGAGAGAAAGATATGCATTGTCCTTGTATAGAGTGTATGAACTTAAAAAGGTTCGGCAACTCTGATCAGATTAGGAGTCATTTGATTCATCGTGGTTTTAACGCACGCTATACCCGTTGGATATGGCATGGTGAAGATCTTGAGGAAACGAGCACCGCTACCACTCAGCAGCACCCTGAAGTGGATTGCAGTAATGATGATCATGATCAGAACATTGGTAATGTTCATTCGGAAGTCCATGTAGATGACGACAATTTAGATGAAATGTTACACGATGTAGAAGAAGATTACAGCGAAAACGATTTAGCTAAATTTGAGAAATTAATTGTTGATTTTGAGAAGCCTTTATTCCCCGGATGTGCAAAATTTACAAAGTTGTCTTCTGTGTTGAGATTATATAACTTGAAGGCAAGCAACGGTTGGAGTGATAAGAGTTTCACGGCGCTATTGGATCTGTTAGCGGACATGCTTCTAGAGGGAAATGAGTTGCCAAGATTGGTTTACCAGGCCAAAAAACTATTGTGTCCGTTGGGAATGGAAATCGAAAGAATACATGCATGCCCAAATGATTGTGTTCTGTACCGTAACGAGTACGAGGATTTGCATGTTTTTCCAAGATGCGGTGCATCGCGGTATAAGCATGGGGACAGAATTTATCACAATGGATGTGATGACGTAAAGAAAGGGCCTCAGGGCAAAACTGTGTGGTATTAGCCTGTGATTCCTAGATTGAAACGGCTGTTTGCAAATCCGAGAGATGCGAAGTACTTGCGTTGGCATGTTGAAGGTCGGAAACAAGACAGAAAACTAAGACATCCAGCTGATTCTATTCAATGGAGAAACATTAACAGAACATTCGGTGAGTTTGGCGGCGAAGTGAGGAATATAAGGTTTGGGCTGAGTACGGATGGTATGAATCCACACGGAAATATGAGCAGTCGACATAGCACTTGGCCGGTTCTTTTATGCATCTACAATCTTCCTCCTTGGTTATGTATGAAGCGCAAGTACATCATGATGTCGTTACTAATTTTAGGACCCAGACGACCCGGGAATGATATTGATGTGTTTCTATCACCGTTAGTCGATGACTTACATAAATTGTGGAGCGAAGGGGTGCGGGTGTGGGATGCACATAAGCGAGAGAATTTCATGTTGCGGGCCATGATATTTTGCACCATAAATGATTTCCCGGCCTATGGAAATTTGTTGGGGTATAGTTCGAAAGGAGGCAAGGCTTGTCCTATTTGCCTGGATTAAACTGAAAGCATGTGGTTATCGAACTGCAGAAAAACAGTGTACATGGGTCACCGCAGATTCCTTCCGACGCATCACACCTACCGTAAGAAGAGGAAGCCATTCAATGGGAAGCCTGAGAAAGGATCAGCCCCAGTGTTTGTGACTGGTAAGGAGCTTTACTTGCGCGTGAAGGACATCAAAGTTGAGTTTGATAAATGTTCTAAACCTCCAGGAAAAAATGTTTGGAAGAAGAGATCGATTCTTTGGGATCTGCCATATTGGGAGCACTTACAAGTTCGACATTGCATTGATGTCATGCACGTAGAGAAAAATGTTTGTGATAGTTTAATTGCTTTGTTGTTGAACATTCCAGGAAAGACGAAAGATGGCATCAACTTTCGCCGTGACATGCTCGACATGGGCATAAGGACTGAGCTTGCACCGTTGGAAAAGGGAAAGCGGACATACCTCCCCCCGGCCTGCTATACTTTGTCAAAAAGAGAAAACACAGAACTCTGTCAGTGCCTACATGGTGTCAAAGTTCCATGCGGGTATTCTACGAACTTGAAAAAACTTGTGTCCATGAAAGACTTGAAACTGGTTGGTATGAAATCCCATGATTGTCATGTACTGATGTCACAAATGCTTCCCATTGCTATCAGAGGCATTCTCCTAGTCAAAGTCAGAGAGACAATTACAAAGCTATGTTATTTCTTCAACACAATATCTGGCAAGGTACGTAAGCGTGTACTCCTAGCAAGTTAATTAGCTCCATTCGTGGAACTTGTCAGATTTTTTGGATCTGAATATTTGCTGCAACCGTGTCCTTGCAGGTAATTGATCTGGATGGACTGGACGATTTGCAACGCGATGTGACTACAACTCTTTGTCAGCTGGAGATGTATTTCCCTCCATCTTTTTTTGATGTTATGGTCCATCTAATTGTTCACCTTGTCAGAGAAATTAAGTTTTGTGGACCCGTGTTCCTGCGCTACATGTATCCATTTGAGAGATTTATGGGTATCTTGAAGGGATATGTAAGGAATCGACATCGGCCTGAGGGCATTATCATTGAAGGTTATGCCACTGAGGAGGTGATCGAGTTTTGCACCAACTAAATGGCCGGGGTTGACCCAATTGGCGTTCCTACGTCCCGGCATCAGGGCAGGCTTCAGGGCATTGGAACGATTGGATTTAAAACAGTCATCCCCTCTAGTGGTCTGTATGCAAAAGCCCATTTTTGGGTCTTACAGCACATGACGGGGGTGGAGCCATACATACACGAGCACAAGGAAATGTTACGGAAACAGAATCCTTCGAAGCCAGAGATTTGGGTCACCAGAGAACATAACAGGAAGTTTGCTGGGTGGATCGAAAATAGAGTCCTGCAAGCTTCTGAGGGCGACGTAGATGAAGTTGTTACATGGTTGGCCAGAGGGCCTAGATTTACTGTAGGGACTTGGCAGGGGTATGACATCAACGGCTATTCATTTTACACAAGAACTCAGGACGAGAAGAGTACTATGCAATGTAGTGGAGTGACACTACTTGCTATTTCGGAGGATACCAGGGCAGTAAGGGCACTCGACTCATCTTACAGTGTTATTGAGGAAATATGGGAGCTCGATTATGTATTACTTAAGATTCCACTGTTTCGATGCCAATGGGTCGAAATCTCTCGAGATGTTAAAGTTGAAAATTATGGGTTTACTCTCGTCGATCTCAGTAGAGTCGCACACCAAGATGATCCATTTATACTTGCTGAGAAAGCCACACAGGTGTTCCACATCGTTGACTCGGCCAACCCAAAGTTGCACGTTGTCCTTCACAGTAAGAGACGTATTGTTGGAGTTGAAGACATTGTGGATGAAGAAGAGTATGATCAGTTCGACGAACTACCTCCATTTTTAGATGGAATTCTTCAATCTGTCCCTACCGAAGATATTGACGAAACAAGTTACCTGCGAGACGACCACGAAGAAGGATTATAGGTGGACAACCATTCTTGACTAATTTGCAATATGTAAGTGACGTATATTACTTGGATCTTTAATCGAAGAATTCTTCAAATCATTTTTCAAAAATTCTTTGGGAAAAATACGTGATGCATTGAGAATCATTTATGCAAATTTTCATTTCAATTGGAATATATACTTGATTTGAGCAATAATTGATTCTTTTCACAAATCAATATGAAAACTGTAAATTTTCATTCCATGATTGGTCTTCACTGTTAATTTATTTCAAAATTATTGGAAGTCATTTGCATGGCGTTTCAGGTGTTTTTACAAGTGCAAAATGATGTACTGAGACCCATCTGTAATTGTTCTTAGGAAAACCCTTTAGGTTAATAACACTGTATTCTACTATCGGTTTCAATTTCTAAACCAATATGAAATTAATCTCTACTATCGGTTTATTGTTCATAACCGATAGTATTTCATTTTGTGTTATGAGACCCTGTTCTCTTGTACAGTGGATTAATTTACTATCAGTTAATAATCATAAAACCGATAGTGAAATACAATGCAAAATGATGTACTGAGATCATCTGTAATTGTTCTAAGGGAAATCCTTTAGGGTCAATAACATTGTATTTTACTATCTGTTTCAACTTCCAAACCGATAGGAAATTAAACTCTACTATCGGTTTATTGTTCATAACCGATAGTGATTTATATTGTGTTATGAGCCCCTGTTCTTAATTTACTATCGGTTAGTAATAATAAAACCGATAGTAAACAATGCCAACATTCTAAACCCTAACTTACATTGTATTTACTATCGGTTTGGTGGTTATGAACCGATAGTAAAGATTCATATATTAGGTTTAACCTCGCACGATTTTCCCTCCAGTGCAACTGATCACATTCCAAATACTCGCGCGCAGAAAACCCTAGCCTCCCCGATGTTCGCAATTTCGCTCCTCTGCGCCACCATAGCCGATCGCAATTGGGTTCTCCACCGCCTCCGGCCACTGCATCGCGCCATCGCCTCCGGCCACTGCATCGCGCCACCACCTCCGGCCACTGCACGAACGACTGTAAGTGTTCTTGACCAAACCACTCGCGTCAATTGCTTAAATTTATATGCAATAGTTCATATGTGGTTCAATGGATTACAGATATAAAACTAGAGTAAAATTCATGAACTACAAACTTGATAGCTATGAGAATTACAGAATTAATGAAAATCACTAGCAATTTGTCATACAGTGTAGTCCACTATCGGTTTCTTATTTAGAACCGATAGTAAAGACCATAATCTGAATTAAGACTAACATAGTTAATTACTATCGGTTTTAATTGTCAAACCGATAGGAAAGAGAGCATGTCATATCGGTTTGTTATTGTCAACCGATAGTACATTGACTGATGCCATAAGTCTTCAAAGAGTAATAAAAAGGAAGTATCAAATATTAAGTATAATATAGAAGTAGGCCTATTTGAATTCCTTTTAGATAAGGGAGTTGTTAAAGTGCAGAATGAGAATGTTGAAGAGCATACAGGCCATATTATGATTAGGACTAAAGGAAGCACAACTATTGCTCAAATCAAATACATTTGAAATGAAAATTTAAAGAAATGATATTCATTGCATGAAATATATTTTTCTGATGAAATTTTCCAAATAGGATTAATTTTACAATCAAGAGTTATGAATGACCTTTATGTTAAGCAAGAAGGTATCAGTTCGACAACCCTTTGCAAATTGAGTTTACAAATCCACTTTAAATCTATTATGAAGACCATGTTGATAGGAATTTATGATTTTTGGCCTTTTGAATGAAAATTTGATATTTTAACAAAAAGAGGTGGTTCATCATTGCCATTCCATTTTAGTTATGAACTTTGTCATGTACCTTTCTTCATATCAATTGATGGTCTGTTCATGGAATTTTAGGTAAAGCCATGTCGGCATCTTCCTCGGCTGATAGTAGTGATTCGGCGAGGGCGAACGTAGATGGCGCTGCCTCATCCCAGCGCAAGAGGAAGGCGCGAGGCGCGACGATGTTGGGCTGTTTGGCCAAACACGCAGATCTTTCATGTGAGTTCAACCAGTTCGGGAGACTGATCGGGAAGAATGCCGGCCACTATACTGCCTATGTTGGCTTGTTTTCGAAGGAAAGGGTGAAGATCACCGTCCAGAGCTGGAAGGACGTTAAGGCCGACGAGAGGGATAGGCTGTGGGCAGAAGTGAAGGTAAAATTAATAAAAATCACTGAACTCTTGAGTAATCACATTCCCTTGGTTTATCCCAGAGATTAGGTAAGTCCTGCTTATATGCACCATTTGAAACAGGCCAAGTGGAACATCCCCGACGATGGTCCCATGATAGCTTGCTTGAAGGACATGAACAACACGTGGAAAACCTTCAAGAGCGTCTCATCAGTACCTTCCTCGCTAAAGGCAAATCTCCATGCGAGAAGTAGTTGTTATTTCTGTAGTAGTGAACTTCTCACTGTGGAAGGGTCACCTATCTTCTGCTGTTTAGTTGTTATTTTGCTAAACCATGTATGCCGCGAATGTATTGTAATCTCCTTATGTAATATTAAGGCCAGCAAGCCGCACTACTTAAATATTTTGTAAGTTTTTCTGCTGTAATGTGAATATACACCTTTGCTTGACTTATCCTGGGAAGTCAAAGGTATGCTTATATGGGACTAGCTGCAACGAGCTAGGTCTCTACGGGAGTAGTCGTAGTCCTAGTTTCGGGGCGCGACAGGAGCCACAGGCCCTGGGGACGACCTGACCTTCGAAAGCCGGAGGGGCCACCAGATGCCCCATAAATGGGGGCATTGCCCCCATGAACGGGAACTGCGGGTATATGGGGGCCAGCGGCCGCGCCAGAACGCGGAGCAGCTCGTCCATCGAGCAATGGGCGCGGAGCTGGCCCTCCACCAGAGCTTCGAGCAGCGCATCCCAGGAAGCCGGTGGAGCCATCAGGGGAAAGCTTGTCCCCCCGGGAGCGTCTGAGGTCGTTGGGTTGGACCTGGAGCCCTGTCCGCCGAAAATTACTGGGAGAGTTAGAGGTGGTACCTGGGTTTGGCCGTGTCTGGACGTCAGCGCCGGGACGGCCATGCTTCGGACGAGTGGCGCCTGGTCACTGGGACCGGCGTCACCGGGAAGGGTGCGAGCCCTCGTTCTTGGGGGAGCCATGGCGATTCATCACGATCCCCACGGTCGGCGCCAACTGTCGTGGTACTACGAGTACCCCGGCAGGTTTTGTGGAAGATCCTAGCGAAGAAAAGATGACGCGAGTTGATTGTGCAACTGGTCCTCTCCCGTCGGGCAAATACAACAAGGGACACGAAGATTTATACAGAATTGGGCCTCAGTGGAGGCCCTAGTCCTGTCGGCGTGCTCCCAACCGGGGTTGGCTAGGGGAGCTCTCTTAGGGGAGAGATGGCTCCAGAGCACACCTATTTGGTTGTCTATTCGAGTAAAAAATGAATTGTCCTGCCCACATGAGGGGTTACAAGGGCTTATATAGGCCCAAAAGAAGCAAAAAGCCTAAACTACCCATCTCGCCATCGTTGGATCGAGGGGCAGCGACATCCTCCTTCCGGTCAGGAGCGTTGGATGCTTGACAGGTGTCCACCATTTCCCGAGGCACTCCTCGCGTGATCCTCATGTGACCCGGGACCGGGGACCGTTGTCCTCGGGCAAAAGGCGGCGCCCGGGACAAGCCACCGGGGGGCCTTGTCCCCTGGCAAATGGCGGCGCCCAGGACAAGCCACCGGGGGGCCTTGTCTACGGGCAAAAGACGGCGCCCAGGACAAGCCATCGGGGCCTTGTCCCCGGGCAAAAGACGGCGCCCGGGACAAGCCACCGGGGGGCCTTGTGCCCGGGAAGATTGGACGGCGCCCGGGACAAGCCACCAGGGGGCCTTGTCCCCGGGCAAATGGCGGCGCCCGGGGCAAGCCTCCGGGGGGCCTTGTCCCTGGGCAAATGGTGGCGCCCGGGACAAGCCACCGAGGGGCCTTGTCCCCGGGCAGATTGGACGGCCCCTTTCTTGGACTTGATCCCGTGGAGATTTCCCCCAACAGGGAGATTGTTGTATCTAGGCCCTTTTTAGGTTGATTTTGATTATTGGTGACATTAAGTGTTTAGGACTAATCTATCTGCTTTGAGTATAATCAATAAGATTAGGTGAAAAGAAGAAAGGTCGCCCGAGGTCACAATGTCGCCCAGATCTGTATGTCGCGAGCCAAGGTCGCCCGAGGTCGCGAGCCAAGATCGCAAGCGCAAGGTCGCCAAGAAGGAAGCAGCAAAGACTTGGGTAAGTGCTTGCTTATTGTACCGGTCTCGGAGTTTGGAGTTTGATCAGATGTTATAAGAAATTCTTTTTTAATTTAAACTGTATTATTAAGAGGGGTTGCAAAATCTCTTTTAGTGCCGGCAAAAATTGAGAAACTCTTAGGTCATATGTTGCATTCGCATTCATTCACAATCTTGGTCAAGAATCTCAAAGAGGAACTGAAACGGGTCATCCGAGTGCTGTTTATTTGACCAGGTACTGTTCATTCGACCAATAACATTGTTCGTTCGACCAATAGTCACACGAGTACTGTTCATTTGACCAGACACTATTCATGCAATGTTCATTTGATCAATTACTGTTCATACCACCAATAACACTATTCATTCGACCAGTATCACTGTTCATTCGACCAAAGGTTTCAAGGACTATTTACTAGCCGTTAGAGGTCAAAGCTGGCTGTTAGCTGGCATGATTTTTCTCCTTTTCGATCAGAACGGCTAGCTAAGAGGTTGGGCTATAAATACAGGTGTTTTGAGCAGTATTTTAACACATCTCAAACTACATTCTCATACACATCTTTAAGCAGTCTCTGTACACACCTTTGAGCATCTTTTCTATACATTTTGAGCAGTTTTTAAAATACTTTTGAGCAGATTTTCGCTACTGTTTTGATCAGTTTTTCATAAACACTTTGGAGCAGCTTTCTCCGCTGTTTTGACCAGTTTTTATAAACAGTTTTGAGCAGTTTTTAAAAATAGTTTTGAGTAGATTTCTAAACACCATTTGAGCAGATTTTTATACATCTTTTGAGCTATTTTTCTAAACATTTTCAAGCAGTTTTTGAGCAGTTTTTCTGAACATCCTTGAGCAGTTTTTCCTAAATATATCTGAGCATACACTTGAGCCAAAGTTTCCAAGTACTAAAATCTTGATCTTTAAATGATTGATCGCAGATACTTGACTAAAGAGGGAAGGAGGAGCGATGGCGATCGGGTAGGCGATCTAGTTTTCTCCAAGGTTTTCCTTAATTGTTTGCTACTCCTTTGGTTTGGCTTTCCTCTTGGATGGGTTCCTCTTCTCTGTTAGAAGAACCTTTTGAAGGTGTCTTGTTGTTGATTGTTCGATGTGATGGAGGTTCTTTCTTCTTCCCTGGATTGGTCTAGTGGTCTACTCTTTAAAAGGGACATGAAAGACCTATTTGGTTTGCCGGTTACTAATATTTCAAGGTTTGCTGCTCATGATTTTCATTTAGTGGCTTCTTTTGGGAGAAGGAAATTTCGTCCTTCTAAAGTTTCATTGAGCTCTATTCTTGCTGCTTTCTTTGGGGGAATTCCGGAGGATTTTAGAGTGATGAGTTTGACTGAATGGAGCTTCAGATTTTCTGTTTGCAATAAAAGAATTTGCTTGGCTATTTATAAAATAAAAAGGATTATTCACCAGGATTTCTCTATTTTCTTCTCTCTTTGGAATAATGGGGGTCCTCATTGGCAGAGAGAATTTAACAAATGGTTGATTGAACAAGATAATGATTGGAATTTGGTTACTTCTAAAAGATTCAATAGGAATAAGTTTTCATATTTATCTGGACAAGTGAATCTTCGCAAGTCGGTTTTTGATCGTCTGCAATTTCCTTCTGTGAATTCCTCTGCTAGATTGGATAATTTCCCTTCGGCTGGTCATCAACATGTCAGTGTTCGTAGCAAGAGGACTTATTCCTCCACTTTGAGTTCGAGAATATCTAAATTTTGTTTTAATTGCCTGGCTCTAGGTCATTTCAAAAAAGAGTGTGTCTCTTTGGTTCGCTACGCGAGCTGTTTCAATTATGGGCATATTAAGCGTTTCTGCTTTAAACGTCATTTCGAGTTGAAGAGGAAAAAAGTTTTTGTTCCCAAGGTTAGCTTAGTTAAACAGGGTTTTACTCCTGCCCCTGCCTCTGCCTCTCCTTTCGTGCCTTTTGCTTTTGGGGATTTCTCGAATCGCATAGTGGATGTGGCACTTTTGTTTGGCACTAACCTTTCTTTGACGGACCAGATGACATTGATCAAAGGAAAGGCTATTACTCCACATTATGATAGTTTCTCTGAGTTCTTCGGGGCTTGCGTTAACCCCCCTGTCATTCCATATGTCTCTTCACCTACTGCACTCTCTTTTTCTCCCTCTTCGTTGTTTCTCTTAGCTCCATTGCTCTCCACGGCTCTCATAGCTTCTTCCATCAAAAAAATGGTGAATCTTTGGGTCAACCCCGCTCCATTTCTCAGAGAAGGTCTTGAAGAAATTGTAGTTCAGGGTTGACCTCTTCGTACTAGATGCATCTCTACTAGAAATGAATCCAATGAAAACTCTGCTATTGTGGATGTGGTGCCTGAGGCAGTAGATCCCATTCATGTTGTCGGCAACTATCTTCAGAATAACGGGCAAATTCAGGCCCAGGTTTACCCCTATGGTCTTGGGGATGCATTAGTCCGCATTCCTTCCTTTCTTCAAATAGATATTCTCCTTAACGAAGGCCTTCATGTTGATGCTGATTTCATGCTATTTTTCAATCATCATGATGAAGGTATTAATTCTGGACGCGTTAGCTTCAATCAGGAGGTTTGGCTTATGCTCTTGAACTTCCCTCTGGATTTCTGGTCTATTTCAACTTTGAGCAAAGCTGTCTCATGTTTTGGTTTTCTTCGTGAATGGGATAGCGATTATCTAAGGACTGGAGATCGATCTCATGCTCTGGTGAAGTGTCTGGTCACAAACCTTGTTGATATTCCTCGTTTTCTTGTGATCACTGAACCAAGTGTTACTCTTGGACGTAGCTAGACAGTTCAGGTGGTAATTTGTCATTCTCACCCCACTAATGCTGCTGAGGGGAATGAGGAAGATCCGGATGATCCACATCCTCCGCTGGATAATAATAATGATAACTTAGAAGACTTGGACATGGATGACCCTGATGAGCAAGATCCTGATCATGATCAAGATAATTTGAATGAGGTTGGTAATCATGATAATCTGACTGTTGGTGATCCAGTCTGGGATGCACTTGTTGCCCAACAATTGGAAGTCTGGGATGCATGGGAGAACGTGGAGGATTCTGCTTCTTCCTCTAATATTTCCTTTTCTTCTAGCCTACTTGTTGGAAATAATTTGTTGGACTTTTGTGGAAAGACTGGAGCTAGTCTCTTATTCATTAATACTCTGGTTTGCTTGAGGAGCTCTTGGTCACTGTTTAACTCTTCTGCTGCAAGGGCTTCTTCTCCGTTGGAATTCAAGCTATTATCTGAGAAGTCTGCTCTGTCTTCTGGTTCATCCAGGAACAAGAATAAAACTCCTTTGGTGGTTTCTGGTTTGCGCCGTAGCCCTAGATTGGCGGCAAAATTCAAAGGATTCAAACCTGGATCGGCCTTGCTTCCTGTGCCTCAATCTTGACGGAAATGCTGCAAGCCATTGGATCATTTTGTGGGATTCCTCTGGAGTTAATCTCCAAGGACAAACTGATGGCACCTATTATCCATGATTTAGATGATTAGTGAAATGTATTGGATTTTCAATTATAGTTTCATAGTCTACTTTTGGACACCTTTTTGGATGGCTTGTCTACGCAGCCTGCTGAATGTTTTGCTAAGTTATTTTGATGACTGGGTCAACATGATCTCGTTTCGAGCTCATGTTTTGGATGTATTTTGCTCCTTAACTGATGTCTTCTTTTAAGAAATTCAGTATCCTCAATTGGAATATAAGAGGTCTGCATGCTCTGGACAAAAAGGTTGCTATTCGAACCAAAATTTTAGATGAAAAGTGTTCCATTCTTTGTCTGCAAGAGACTAAATTAGAGGAGATTAATTTGTTTTTGATCAAATCCTTTTGCCCTAAGTCTTGGACGGATTTTGATTATATTCCTTCTCGGGGTAACTCAAGGGGGATTTTGACTGTTTGGAACTGTTCTTCTTTCCAAAAAGTGAGTGTTAACTACTCTGAGTTCTATCTTTCAGTAACACTCATGAACAAAGTTTCTGGAAAACTGTGGATGGTTTCTAATGTGTATGGTCCTTGCTGTCCCAGAAAGAAAATTGAATTTTTGAACTGGTTCCATAGTTCTTCAGCCCCCTCTGATTTGCCCTGGTTGATCATGGGAGATTTTAACCTTCTACGTTTTTCCTCCAACAAAAATAAAGGTTTATTCAAATATGGGGAAGCTGATCTTTTTAATGAAGCCATTAGTCATCTTCTTTTGGAAGAGCTGCCTGTTAAAGGAAATAAATTTACTTGGTCTACTATGCAAGCACAACCGGTAATGGACAAGCTTGATTGGTTCTTTGTTAATGGTGCCTGGCTTAAGGTTTTTCCCAACACGGTTGTTAATTCTTCTGCCAGGATGGTTTCGGATCATTTACCATGTATCATTTTGATTTCTTCTTCCCTTCCATCGTCGAAGTTGTTTCGATTTGAGAATTTCTGGGCCTCCTCTCCTGATTTTCTAAATGTGGTTCAAAGCTCTTGGAACGTAGGTGTCTTGAATTCTAATGTATCCAAAAGAATCAATTCCAAATTTAAACTTTTGCGTAGAGTGCTAAAACAGTGGAGTAAGAAGTTTAAATTCTCTCAAGCTTTGCTGGACTATTGTTACTACGCCCTTAATCTTCTGGATGGACTGGAAGAACAGAGAAATCTATTCAGGCAGGAATATAACTTCAGGGTTATTCTCAAAAAACACATTTGCGATCTTCTCAGAATCAGAAATGCCTTTTGGAAACAAAGGGGACGTATTAGATGGGCGAAATTGGGAGATGAGAACACCAGATTCTTTCACTCTGTGGCCTCTAACAATTTCAGAAGGAACTACAAGATTTCTTTCAAGGATGACAATAATATGGACCTGCTTGATCAAGCTGATATGGAGAATCATCTTTGGGTCTCTTTCAAGAACAGATTTGGTTCCTCAGATTACACTAATATGTGGTTTAATCTTGAGGAGATGGTCTCTGCCTTTCCTGGAGAGCTTTCTTGTCTTGAGCAAGATTTTTCTTCCCAGGAAATTGATCATGTGGTGCTTAGCATGCCTCTAAACAAAAACCCCGGTCCTGATGGTTTTAACGGAAACTTTTTCAGAGCTGCTTGGCCATTCATTAAGTATGATTTTTATGATCTTTTCAAATGTTTTTTTAATGGTAATTCTGATTTATCCAGACTAAACACATCTTTTGTTACTTTAATTCCGAAGAGACAGGGAGCTGTAAAAGTCTCCGATTTCAGGCCTATTTCGCTGTTAAATAGCTCTTTGAAGATTATTACCAAACTGCTTGCTAATCGTCTTCAATCTGTTATTCCTATGATTATTCATCGTAATCAATATGGCTTTATTAAATCCAGAACAATTCACGATTGTGCTGCTTGGGCGTATGAATATGTCCATATTTGTAAGACTTCTTCGAGGAGCTCTGTTTTGCTGAAACTTGATTTTGAGAAAGCCTTTGATCTGATTGAGCATGAATCTATTTTGGAGGTGTTAAGATCTAAAGGTTTTGGAGATAGATGGCTGAATTGGATTCGACTCATCTTGAATTCTGGATCCTCAAAAATTTTACTAAATGGAGTTCCCGGAAAATAAATTTCTTGTAGAAGAGGTGTACGACAAGGTGATCCTCTTTCCTCGATGCTGTTTGTAATAGTTGATGATTGTTACAATCTATTCTGAATTGTGCTAAGAACTTGGGTCTTCTTAGTCTTCTGGTAAATATTGTGGAAAATGATGATTTTCCCATTGTTCAATATGCTGATGATACCCTCATTATAGCCAAAGCGGATGCTAAGGAATTATGTTTACTTAAAGATCTACTCAACTCGTTTGCCAGCTCTACTGGTCTAAGAGTTAACTTTTTTAAATCCTTTTTAATACCAATCAACTGCCCTGAAGATTTGACCAGGAATTTGGCTGGTATTCTTGGTTGTCAAATTGGATCCTTCCCTTTTACTTACTTTGGGCTTCCACTTGGAGTGGCTAAACCAAGGGTTGAACATTTTGATAAAGTCATTGATAGGATTAACAAGAGATTATCTGGTTGGCAATTTTCCTTCCTTTCTCTAGGAGGAAGATTAATTAACCCTTATTAACTCGGTGCTCTCTTCTCTTCCTATGTTCCTTATGTCAACCTTGAGATTACCTGTTTCTTTCATTAATAAAATTGACAAGATTAGAAGAGCCTTTCTATGGAAGGGTCAGGCCAGATGTTTGGGAGGCCATTGCCTGATTGCTTGGGATAAGATTTGTAGACCTAAGAAGAATGATGGTCTCGGGATTATCAGTTTGAGAACTCAAAATATGGCTCTTCTTTGAAATTCCTGTTTAAATTTTTTAACAAGGATTCAGCTCCCTGGGTTCAGCTTCTTTGGAACGCTTATTACTCTCAAAGTTTGCCATCTGAGGCTCGGATGGTTGGATCTTTTTGGTGGAAGAACATTTTGTATCTTTTGGTCATTTGTAAAGGTCTCTTTTCTTGTTCCCTAGGGAAAGGAGATACTTGTGATTTCTGGAATGATCTTTGGAACACAGAAATTCTATCTCATAAATGGAAAGAATTATCCTCTTTCTCCTCCAGAAATTTTGAAGTTCAGGATTTTCGGAATTTAAACTTGGAGGCTGATTGTTTTCATCTTCCTCTCTCGAATTTGGCTTTTTCGCAATTCCAGAAAATGTTCCTTCTTCAACAGAGTCATGAGGACAATAATCATTCAAATGATGGTTGGTTTTTGCTCTCTAGCTGCTCCTTGCGTTTTCAAACAAACAAGGTATACAAAAGTCTGATGGGGGTTTGTCCTTTGCATCCCATCTTCAAAGTCTGTTGGAAGAACCGTTGTCCTATGAAACTTAAAGTTTTCTTCTGGCTCCTCCTTTGGGAACGTCTGAATACCAGAGAGAGATTATTCAAGAGAAATCTGGCTATTCCTTCCTTGCACTATGAATTATGTGAGGAGGAATGTATGGAAACTCATTCTCATATCTTCTTTAGATGTGACTTTGCTAATCAGTGTTGGAACTTCATTGGAGTAAATTGGGCTATGGACTGGTCAGGGAACCCCTCACTATTAGATATTATTGGAAATTTTCATGGTAACATTGTACACACTAAAGAATTTCTCTCGGAAATCATTATCATTGCCTTGTGGAACATTTGGAAGATTAGAAACAAGAAAATTTTCCAATCTCAGTCTCCTAGCTTTTTGATTTGGAAGCTGGCCTTCGAGGATGACTTGTTCCTTTTGGCTCAAAGAGTCCCAGATAGAATTAAAAACCTTATCTTCTTTTGGATGAATATTTTGTAATCTGCAGCTCATTTTCTACAGTTTGTAATTTGTTTTTTCTAGTCTTTTGTAATCTTTGACTCTTCTGCACTTCATTTAAATATATTTATTTATTCTAGCAGTAGGCTTCTTGCTTACTGCCTTCCATTCAAAAAAAAATCTTGATCTTTTGATCAAGTATCATTCTTTGTGATTGAGAGAGATCCTCTGAGAGCATTCATTTGCATCCTTACAAGTTTCTCAGTATTTGTTGGGGGTCAAGAGAAGATCTTGCAACTTGTTACTGTTGGTGAACGCCCTCACCTAGATGGTTTGAAGGCGTGGCTGTTGACCTCTCCATTAATGGAGGTTGTCGGAGAGGCTCGTCATATTTGGTGAAAGGCATCGGTGCTCGCCGTTCCAGAGTGGAGAAGGAACAACCTTAGTGAAAAATATCCTTCGTGGATATTGAATCAAGACTCATTCATTTGAGTGCTTCAACGAGGAGTAGGGGAGACCGGGTGAGTCTCCGAGACCTTGGGATAAATCACTGTGTTTGTCTTTCTTACTCTTTCTTAGTGCAAAATATCATTAAATTATTTTTAGTCAGAAAGTTTTAAAGACTCCTATTCACCCCCTCCTCTAGTCGGCATCCTCGATCCTACAACGGTAACCGGGTTGGAAACAGGAACAGCTATATCGGAGACTATGGGGGAAGAGAGTGGTACCTCTGTACGGGTGTCCCCGGACGGCAGGGCCGTGATAGCAGCATCTTGAGGGGGCGGCGCCGGGTCACTGGGACCGGCACCACCGAAAAGGGAGAGAGTTTGAGCTCTCGTTCTTGGGGGAGCCATGGCGATTCGTCACGAGTCTCCACGGTCGGCGCCAACTGTCGTGGTATTACGAATACTCCGACAGGTTTCTTCAGACGTGCGTAACATGTGTACAGCGACGCGAGCTAACCGTGCGACCAGTCACCTCCCACATGGCAAGCAAAGAGATTGACACAGAGAATTTATACAGGTTCGGGTCCCAGTGGGGACCCTAGTCTTGTCAGCACCCCCCGGACATGAGTTTGCTGGGGAGGTTCTCTCTCGGGGAGAGAGGTCTCCAAGGGATGCTTGTTGCTTTGAATGTGTAAAAATGAATTGAGAGTTTTATACAAATGAGATACAAGGGGAGTATATATAGGCCCCAAAAGATACAGAAAGGCTAAAGATCCCTAGCTACAACCGTCGGATTGAGGGGCATTGACACCATTTCACCGGCCGAAAGGCTTGGATGCTCGACAAGTGTCCTCGCTAGTTCTCGAGGCATAGCTCACGTTGCCCGCACGTGATCTTTCATGGGAACCCTCCGTGGCTTTTCCTGGAAGGCCTCCATGCAATTCAATGGAAGGCGTCCGGGGTTTGCCACAGGAGGTGTCCAGGGCTCAAAGAGCTACTCAAGGCCTTCTATGGGAGGCCTCCATGGTTTTTCCTGGGAGGCCGCCATGATATTTTCTCGGGAGGCATCCGGGGTTTGCCACGGGAGGTGCCCAGGGCTCGGAGAGGTGCCCGTGGTCTTCTACGGGAGGCCTCCATGGATTTTCCCAGGAGGCCTCCGTGATATTTCACGGGAGGCGTCCGGGGTTTACCACGGGAGGCATCCAGGGCTCGGAGAGATGCCCGTGGTCTTCTAAAGGAGGACTCCGTGGCTTTTCCCGGGAGGCCTCCATGATATTTCATAGGAGGCGTCCGAGACTTTCCACAGGGAGCCCGTCGGGACTTTGCCTGATAGCCCTCCGAGACTTTCCACGGGACGCGTCTGGAGCTTTGCCCGGTAGCCCTGCAGGATTTTCCACCGGAGGCGTCCGGAATTTTTCCCGGTAGCCCTCCGGGACCTTCCACGGGAGGCGTCCGGGACATTGCCTTGTAGCCCTCTGGAATTTTCCACGAGAGGTGTCCGGGACTTTCCCCAGTAGCCCTCCGGGAATTTCCACGGGAGGCGTCCGGGACTCTCCCCGGTAGCCCTCCGGGATTTTCCACGGGAGCCCTCCAGGACTTTGCCCAGTAAGTGTCCGGGATTTTCCGCCGACAGCGGGAGGCCTCCGTGATATTTCACGGGAGGCATCCGAGGTTTGCCACAGGAGGCGTCCGGGGCTCAGAGAGATGCCAGTGGTCTTCTAAGGGAGGCCTCCCTGGCTTTTCCTGGGAGGCCTTTGTGATATTTCACGGGAGGCATCCGAGACTTTCCACGAGAGGCGTCCGTGACTTTGCCCGGTAGCCCTCTGGGATTTTCCACAGGAGGCGTCCGGGACATTGCCCGGTAGCCCTCCAGGAATTTCCACGGGAGATGTCCTGGACTCTCCCTGTGTGAGGGACCCACCCGCTGTAGTGGCCTCCAGGTGTGCACTTACCCCGACTGCCCAGGATGCAGTCGTGCATAGAGTAATAAACAGATAGCCAACTCAATTTGGTTCATATACAAAAACAATATATAGCCATTAGGCCTTAATACACATCGATATACAAAGGCTAACAAGGCCAACTATTAGATTTTACGAAAGTAGTTTTATCTGGTCTCCGAGACCATCCCACAGGCAAAAACTCGAGTGCAGCACGTAACCCTTCTAAACTCCGGGTGATCCTGCTTCGCTCATCTCTAGCTTCTCTACAACTGTATTTTCGTTATTAAGCAAGGGTGAGTACAAAATACTCAGCAAGTCTCTATATAAGAATTTATCTAATGCATGACAAGCTATGTCTACTTTAACAGTCTATGTGGTACATAATAGTAAATTTCACAAACACATTTCCAAAGTGAATTGAAATACAATTGGTTAGCAAAATGATGGTAGAAAACATTTATATGATCCAAGAGTTAAATCTGTGCAAAACCTCTCAGTTTGCCCCTTTTTGTCTAATACTTTATTACTATTGTGCTATCTAGTTACTACCCATGGCATACCCCTGTCCGGGGGTACAAAGTACTCGAATACTTTTTAACACTCTGCAGAGGGGCACCGCTTTACCCACATGAGTCCATCAATCTTCCCAGTCAGGCCAATTACACGCACATTATTGCATGCGACTAGATTGAGAAGACAAGGCTCTCAAATACATTGTATTAATAATATCCCTGCCTGACAATTCGACCACACTGGTCGTTCTTGTCGTTGTGAGGTACCTCAGCGAGAAGTACCCACACACCCAAAATTCACGAGTTACTCAAGGTCAGAGTAACCGCACGAACTCTCCCCTCACATCTCACCCTCACCCATTCAGGCCTTAAGTTTAGACAACTAAACGTAGAAAGATCCACCCCAAACATCTCAGTTTGGAGCCTGAATGAGAATGACCACCATGCAGGGATAAAATCGATACGCAGTAGTCTACTGGCTGAGTTCAATCACTTGATGATGTGGTTGGCATGTTAATATGCCCATGGTCGTTTAGCACAATTGGTTATATCCTTATTTATTAGGGTGAGGTACTCAACCACTGTCCCACTTAAGCAAAAGTTGCCCACCAATCATACCATCCTCACCACCAATATTCATTGGTTTTCAAATAAGCATCATTATTCAAAATACTTTTAAGGCCCAGTAAGGATGTTCCACCCAAGGTGGCCTCGGATCCTTATTGCCTCAACCAATCAGCAAGGATATTCCATTCGCGGTGGCCTGAATCCTTGCTATCTCAATCGATCAGTAAGGATGTCCCACTCACAGTGGCTCGGATCCTTACTATCTCAACTGAGCAAATTCATTTGTAAAAATCTTACCATCAACTGCTTGTGATTAATCATTGTCATGCAGGTACTTATATTTTATCAAAACAACATATATAAGCTTTTGTAATATATAGATTCAATATGATCAACAAATAGGGACTTGCCTTGCTTTTCACGGGATCTAGCTGAGAGAACTACCAGGGTAATGATGACTTGGCACTCTCTTCACTTGATATCTATTTGACGTCAAACAATAAGCAAGCAAAAATAATAGTGAGTATATTTGTTTATAAATATATATATGTTTATAACTGGTAGGGTTCAAGTGGTCGAATGCTGAAATAGGATTAAAAGAATGGTCGAAAGGTGATTGATAAGCTTGGTCTAGGCTGGATTAACTTCAAAAATAGGGATAACTTTATCTAGTGTTTGGATGGACGATCAGATTATATATGTGCAAGGTTAGAGATAAGGCGGACAAGGTGACACGAACAGATTTTTGATTTGAGGTTCATAGGATTGCAAACAACATAAACATGTTGACCAGAGCGACGTTGGACATAGGCTGACAAAGCTTAGGTTGGCCTTTTAGGGTTTTCATCGAGGCTTGAATACATAACTAGGGCTTTGGTTGAATGGTTGAAATTTGGTGCTTTCGTTGAGAGTTACGATTACTAGGGTGAAGACAAATTCTAGGTCGAACATGAACGCGGCGACACGGCAAAGTGCGGTGCCGCTGGACAGATTTTGGTTATTGGATGTTCCTCACCAGCTAAATCTGGCTCTCGGTCGATCCCAGATAGAAGTGCACGATTCTACGGTCGCGTAGGAACCGACTGCGCTGAAATCGGAGTTCCCGGGGCCTAGAACAGAACTAAAACTTAGAAAGGACTTAGTCGATATTTCTTACCTCTTCGGGGGCTTTTCCGCAAAGTCGCCAAAATCTCCCAAAACTCTACCAACCGCCACTCCCCTCCTGCCTCTTTTTCTTTTTCCCTTTTCCCTTCTTCTTTCTTCTTTCTTCTTTTTTCTTTCTTTCCTTTTTCTTCTCTTTTTCCCCCAAACCTTCCTCTTCTACTTCTCTGCTCATGTCGCCGCCAGTGGCCGAGCCGCACCCCGACGGCGCACCACCGCCACCCGGTCGGCCTCCGCGCCCGATCCGGCTGATGCCTCCTGCGTGCGACACGGTGCCGCCACCGCCGCTGATCCCGCGCACGCTGCCGCCGGTCCGGTCTTCGCTCCGCGCTACAGCCACCGTGCCACGCCGACCTCGTGCTCACCGCCGCCCGATCCAAGCCATCGCCTCCGTCTCGCGGCTCGCGGCCGCGCTTGGCTGCGCCTTAGCGGCATGGCCGCATTGGTAGCCCGCCGCACGGGTGGACGCGCCGCCTCCGGCTAGCCGGCTGCCTGGTTCTCGACGCTGGCGCCTCAGGTAAGTCTCTCTAATCTCAATTGTGGCCGTGGCGCCAGGTCTCAACTTCTCCCGGGGGTTTTGATTTGGTCTGCTCCTGTCTTGGTCCTACGCTTGTGTGTATGATTTGGGATGGCCAGAGGTGCAAGATGATGAGGTGTTCTATTGTTGCTATGTATTATGCTGCTATTTCTTTCTTTAGCATTGCTACCTCAAGACACTGCTTGGTTTGCTTGAGGAGCTACTAGAGGAAGAAGGTGGAGATTAGGAAGGAGAGGATGATCTTGGCTGCTACTTGTCGTGGTATTGCGAATACCCCGGCAGGTTTTGAGAACGATCTTAGCGAAGGTTACGCGGCGCGGGTTGACCGGATGACCGGTCCCCCCCCGCCGGACAAGCACAAGAAATGAGATTTCCCGGTGGGGGCCCTAGTCCTGTCGACGCGCTCCCGACCGGAGCCGACTGGGGAGGCTCTCTCCGGGGGAGAGGCTTACGGAGCACGCCTGTGAGTTTAGCTATTCCAATAAAAGTGATTCAGTCCTTTACAATATAGGGGTACAAGGGCTATTTATAGCCCCAAAAAGAAGCAAAAAAGCCTAAACTACCCCGGAAGCCACCGTCGGATTGAAGGATAGGAACGTCCTTCTCCCGGTCAAACTTCTTGGATGCTTGACAGGTGGTCGCTGATTCCCGAGGCGCTCCTCGCGTGACCTGCACGTGACAAATCAACTCGAGACTTTACCTTTAGAAGGGCGATGAGGCCCGGGACATGCACCGGAGGCCAGGTCCCGGGGGCCAAAAAGGCGGCGCCCGGGACAGCATCGGAGGCCAGGTTCCAGGAGCCAAATGGCGGCGCCCGGGACTGCACCGGAGGCCAGGTCCCGGGAGCCAAATGGCGGCGCCCGGGACGGCATCACAGGCTAGGTCCCCGGGCGAGTGGCGGCGCCCGGGACGGCACCGGAGGCCATGTCCCGGGAGCCAAATGGCGGCGCCCGGGAGGGCACCGGAGGCCACGTCCCGGGGGCCAAAAGGCGGCGCCCGGGGAGGCACCGGAGGCCAGGTCCCCGGGCGAGTGGCGGCGCCCGGGACGGCACAGGAGGCCATGTCCCGGGGGCCAAAAGGCGGTGCCCGGGGAGGCACAGGAGGACATGTCCCGTGGGCCAAAAGGCGGCACCCGGGGAGGCACAGGAGGCCATGTCCCGGGGGCCAAAAGGCGGTGCCCGGGACGGCACCGGAGGCCAGGTCCCCAGAGCCAAATGGCGGCGCCCGCGACGGTACCGGAGGCCATGTCCCGGGGGCCAAAAGGCGGCACCCGGGGAGGCACAGGAGGCCATGTCCCGGGGGCCAAAAGGCGGCGCCCGGGACGGCACCGGAGGCCACGTCCCGGGGGCCAGAAAGGCGGCGCCCGGGGAGGCACCGGAGGCCAGGTCCCCGGGCGAGTGGCGGCGCCCGGGACGGCACAGGAGGCCAGGTCCCGGGGGCCAAAAGGCGGCACCCGGGGAGGCACAGGAGGCCATGTCCCGGGGGCCAAAAGGCGGCGCCCGGGACGGCACCGGAGGCCAGGTCCCGGGAGCCAAATGGCGGCGCCCGGGACGACACCGGAGGCCAGGTCCCGGGAGCCACATGGCGGCGCCCGGGACGGCACCGGAGGCCATGTCCCCGGGCGAGTGTGACGCAACTTACCTGGAGTTAGTCCCGTGGAGATTTCCCCCAACAGCAGCCCCCCATGCCCCCCGGGGATGATGCTCGAGTCCCTGGTGGGCATGGTACATGTCACCGGGAAAATCTCCGGACCAAGCCACCGGAGCCGTGACGCTTCGGTTTCCATGCCGGACGCCTATGGCCGCGCCGCTTCGCCATAAATGCGCTCGCGGTTCGAACCGGTGCCTCGATTCGCTCGCCAGTCCCTTCGTTTCCCGCGCGCTGTTTGAATTTCAACGGCCCAGATTGATCCGCGGGATGCCACGTGGCGCCCATCTAGATCATGGCTCAACCCTATAAATAGGGCCTTGGGGGGCCCGGTAGCCTCATTCCAAACTTCTCAGCCTTAGCGGATTTGGCTCTCCCGGTAGCCCTCTCCCGGTATCTCTCCCCAGTAGCTAGCGCCCGGTAGCGAGCGTCCGGTTCCCCTAGCCGCAGCCTCCTGAAAAGTTAACCACCGAGAAAACAAACCTGATGGCACCGAAAGGTCGAGCGAAGGCGACCGAGGTGCCCCCGGAGGAAGTCGCTCCGGACTTCCTTTGGGCCTCCGAGTTTACGGCCGAGGACGCCGAGTCCATGGTCGAGCACGGCGTCATCGCGGATGGGGACATCCGAGTCCCCGTGAAGAAAGACGGAGCTCCCCGCCCCAGGCCCGGAGAGGTCGTGGCCTTCGAGGCCTTCCTGGAGGCGGGGCTCCGGCTCCCGGTGCATCCCATGCTCCGGGAGTTTTTGAAGGAGTATGGGCTGGCGCTCAACCACCTCATGCCGAACGCCCCCGTCCGGATGGGCATCTTCATCTGGATTTTCGAGACGGCGACCGGGAGGGAGCCCACCCAGCGCGTCTTCCGGTATTTCTACGAGCCGGCGGCGCGGAGCTCTCACCTGGTGAAGGGGGGACCCAAGTCCCCTTTTGGCTCGGTGATGGTGCAGATGCTGCCATCCCGGGTGGCCGACTACCTGGCGGCAGCCTCCCGGGATCACTGGGGGGACTGGGTCCGGAGGTGGTTCTACCTCCGGGTCCGGGACGACGGGGTGACGTACGCCCCGGAACCGGCCTCTTACAGCCTGTCATCCGCGCCGAAGCCTCCGGTGTGGACGGACGAGGAGCTCGAGCTCCTCGGTAAGGTGATCAAGTCCCGGAAGGCCCGCTCTATGCAGGACGCCGCTGAGGGGATTATGCTCCTCCGAATCTCCCCCTTCTCAGGTGGGAAGAGGGGAGTCGGCATGGGCCCGGAGCAGCGGCCCTCGGTCAAGCCGGTGACGCAACGTAAGTTCCGGAACCTGTTGCATTACATTTCACAAATTTTCGAAAATTTGACTAACTCTTTACCTCTTGTAGTCCGGCCGTACCCAGCGGCGCGGGAGAAGGCAGAGAACCTCCTCGGGAGGTACTTCGCCGACGAGCACGAGCGCGTCGTGCGCCTTGTGGGGGAGGGTCCTCCCCGGAACCTGGTGGCTGAGGCCTACGAGCTGAAGCTCCCGGAGAGGAAGCCCCTCCCCACCCCCGGGTCGCATAAGCGGGGGAAGGACGCGGCCGGGGGCTCTGAGCCTAAGAAGGCTAGAGTCCAAAAGACCCCCGGCCCTTCGACGACGCCAGCGGCGACTCCGGCGAAGCCCCGGGACGAGACCCCCAGGACCGAGCGCGCCCGGGCGCCGGCACGCAAGGAGACGACACCCCCTCCCCCGAAGAGCCCCGTTGAGGCTCGGGGGAAGGAACCGGCCGCGGACGGGGCGGCCTCCGTGTCGCGCCCCGAAACTGGGACAACGACTACTCCTGTAGAGACCTAGCTCGCTGCAGCTAGTCCCAAACCACAAACCTTTGACTTCCCAGGATGAGGCAAACACAGGAGTATATTACATTGCAACAGAGTACTCACAAAATATTAAGCAGTGTGGCCTGCTGGCCTTAATATTACATAAAGAGGATTACAATGCCTACAAGGCATTCAGGGTCTAGCAAAATATTTAACTACACAGCAGAAGATAGGTGACCCTCCCACAAAAGAAGTTGACGGCAGAACAACACACTTCAGGGTTCTGGCGGAACTGATTCTCCTCCTTCTGGATCCACGAAGTACTCCGTGCCATCATCTTGATCAAAGTAGGCTCCATCTATTGAGTTGAATGTTGCAAGGGTGAGCACTTACGTACTCAGCAAGTCATAGGTAAGAGTAGATACATATAGTAGTGGTGATATGAACCTAGACTAGTCAAGAATTATGGATATTTGTAAAATAATCTTTTCCTTTCTCATCTCATCTTATGGCAGCACTTTTCATAATATAACATCATCATTCATGTTCACTAGATTATAGCACTACCGCGACACGTCGACACACGACAGCCCACGGCAGCACTCCTTATCATGACAACACATGTCATTTGGGTAATCTTGATTAAACATATTTTATTTAGAAAATAGTACTTGTGTCACACCCCGTGGATTTAATCCACCGCAGCAGACTCCTATAAACCCGGGAGCTCGGAGTATTCGAATACATTTTTAACTCTGCAGAGAGGTACCAATTTACCCGCAAGATATTCCACTTTCAAACCTTTCCTATCATAACAAAATGATTGGACCCCTGACTCACTTCATATTGTGAGCTGCAAGGTGGAAATAACAAGAACTTTTGTTATGTATCACTTACAATTCACCCCCGACCCTGTGGCTCTCAGCGAGGCACAGTTGTGGCAGGTTGTATCCAAACCTCCACCCCATTGCTTATTCCCATTACTGGGTCAGCGTGCTTGATCACCTTCAGTGATATGTGTGGGAGCCGCGCTCCGTGTTTAACGTGCATCACTACACATCTCATGCAGGGGTTTCATGTGCGATCCACATAATTACTTGTTCAGGCCTGTCCCATACCAGGCTTGCGGTTAGCACGTTGTTCATGCCACTAGACGCACAACACAAGGTTCTAGTCCTTATATGCCAGTGACCAGACCATCCACAACCCTGCACTTTCAGTGCCTGCATTCCTTTGCAGTCTAGCACCTCCAGTGCTACAGCCATCCACACCATTTTTCTGGTCACGGCTAGGGGTTTTATTTCATGAATATAAGTATATAGATACATATAATAGTTCATGGCTCAAAACTTGTTTATTTCACATTTCACAGATAACCAGTCTAGCACTGCCAATTCATAAATCCACCATTCTCAATCTTTCACATGCAATATTGCCTATATTCAAGGTTATGTTTTAGCAACATTTAAAATATAGGTTCAAGATGACCAAGGATATGACTTGCCTTCCGCGTCGTAAAATACAGCAGTCGATGACGGGTCAACAGCAAAATCTTCAAAGTCAGCTTCTGAATCTGCTCGACGACAAACAAACACACAATAATTACTTATAATATTTAAAATGTTTTATGACTTATATGCAGAAATGCTCAACAAGAATGATTGAACTATACTGGAGATAATTTGAACTGCAAACTGAACTGAGTTGAGATTCTAGGGTTTCAAGGAATTTGGGCTAAGGATGGTGATTAGATAATCTTAGGGTTTCAGGATTGCAATAGGGATAACAATTTTGTGGCTGGTTTAATCAAAACAGCGAATGTCATCAGATCGACATTCGGATCAAAGTTTGGACATAGCTTTAAGAAAAGCTAGGATGCTCATCTCAAGTTGTGGTAGTAGAAGAAAATGTAGATCACAACTCTACAAATTCAGTGGACAAAGTGGATTTCAAATTACACAACTAGAAGTGGATAAACAAGGTCAATGCCACTTGCTGACAAGCTCTGGCATAGAGCTGACAATGCCAAAAACTAGGGCTTAGCATAACTTTTGATATGGAGCTCCAAATGATGCACCACTTTGTCTGGGAGGTAGGCTTGAGTAACAGGAACAATTAAGTCAACAGGATCTAGGGCAAGAAATGGCTGGAAAGCAAGAAATTTGATGATGAACAGAGATGAACTGGCTGCACTGGAGCAGTTCTGGACAAAAACTTGGCAAAGCTGTATCTTCCAATCTAGGCCGATCTAGGTGTTGGGCTAGAAGACAAAAATGCTCAGGAGGCTAAGGCACATCTAAATGACAAGGTTTCGAGGGCTGAAATGGCTGGAACAAGCTTTTCGGTGATCGGCGCCGGAGAAGAAACACTGGATTTGGGCATTTTCAACACAAGCCGATTGAACTCGATTCCTTGCTCTAGGAGTGATAGAAGGGTATGAGTAAGCTACTGGCGATGTCAATTTGGCTGGAGGTTCGCCGGTGTGGCTTGGCGACGAGAGCCAGCAACTGATAAATTTCAGAATCGGGGATAGCTTCAAATTGAGCTCAATTGATTGTTCTAAGTTCACAGGCATGCTTGATTTAGCTTACTGATCAATTTTGATTACAGATACGAGAGCTAATTTGGAGTAATTCGAGCTACATTACCGGAACAGGGCATTCTTCGACTTTCAGCCATTTCCGGCGATCACCGGCGTTAGAGTCCACCGGAGAGCAATTAGATGCTACAGTACAATCAGGAGGATGAGAGGTACTCACTGCTAGCTTCAATTTGGCAGGAGATGCAGTGAAGTGAGCTGGCACCGTGAGCTTCCTCGACGGCTCGCCGGAGAAGATGACTGAAACAGCGAGAGTTGGAATTTAGCTGGTTTCTGGTGAAGTATGGAGAAGCTGCTGCACACAGTGGGGTTTAAATAGACAGGCGAGGATTGCGAAGAGGGGACAGCGAAGTAATTGGCAGCCGGTGACTTGACTGGTTGCGTGTAGGAGCAATAGTGGGGAAGAAACAGTAAGAGCGGTGATGCGACGGCGACAAGCTTTCAGCTGATCGCAATGTCGCCTCATCGGGACCTGGCAAAGCTTGTAGCAAGCGGTGGAGACAAGTACCGGCGCGGCGAGGCTACGTGGCGATGGATTGCTGACAAAAGCCGTTGATCGCGCGCGAGAGCAAGCGCTGGTCATCGACGTAGCAGCGGCCTTGCCACGGCATCAGCTGGAGCGAGGACACGTGCGCACTGGCATGCACGATCAAGTTGCAGGCGAAGCTTCACCGGCGGCAAGCAACCATGGCGCAAGGAAACCACGGCGAGCCCTGGTCGTGCGCACGACAAACGGCCTGGTCGAAAGCTTGCTGCTGTCTTGGTCGAATTAGGGGCCTGATTGCAATACTTGTTTTCTTGATTTGGACTGAAATGCAAATCTGAAGATTTGGAAGGTTTAAACTGAAATTGATTTCACTAATCTGGTAGATTATTTTTAACAGGATATTTGGCAAAGGTAATTGATAAGATTTGACACATTTGAATAGTTTTCGATACGAACTGAAAATAGGGTAATTTAGGGTAAAATAAGATTTAAGTTTTGTCGATTTCGAATTATGGCATTTAGGGTTCGATTTTGATATCTGCACAGAAGAGCAACTTGTGGCAAATAGCATTTTGAGAAGATTTGCCGAAGAGATTTTGAGTTTGAAGTTAATCTGGAGATTCTAGCCTTTTTGGGTTTTCAGATATCAGATAAGGACTAATTTGCGATAACTCTTGGACTGATTTGTGAAAGAGTCTAGATGGTGAAATCTGGCTGTTAACTTTTTAGATTAAGGTATTGACATACCCATGATTATATTCCAGGAATAATCTAGTCTGAACTTGGTCAAGATTCGGATTAAATTTGTATTTCTGAAACTTAGGGTATTTGGGTAATATAAGGTATTTCTGTTCTCGAAAACAGAAGAAGTTGATAATTCTGGGAGTTAGAGATAGAATTGGATCTGGGTTCTGAAGGCTTTTAGATTCAGGATAACTAATAGATCACATCTGAACAATCTGATCTTGATTTGAGGTCACAGGATAGATTTTGGAGATTTTAGGGCTTAGGATAGATACTGATCTGGCTAATACTACAGATACATGCATGCATGCTATTGATGAAAAAGGAAATTTTCACCCCTAACTCAGGGTGTTACAGATCTACCCTCCTTAAAGAAATCTCGCCCCGAGATTTACCTAAGACAGGAAAATATAAGGATAGGCTTGCTTAAGATCTTCTTCCTTCTCCCAAGTAGCCTCTTGCTCTGAATGATTTTTCCATTGAACTTTACTCAATCTGATTTTCTTTCTTCTGAGCTGACGTTCATCAGTGGCTAGGATTCTGATTGGGTGCTCAAGATAAGTGAGATTCTTCTGTAATGGCACATCTTGTACATCTATCTGGTCAGTAGGTTCCTTCAAACATTTCCAGAGCTGAGAGACATGAAACACATCATGCACTCCTGCTAATCCCACAGGTAATTTCAATTTATATGATACTCCTCCCTTTCTCTTGATTATCTTAAATGGTCCAATGTATCTTGGAGATAACTTTCCTTTCACTTGGAATCTTTGTAATCCTTTGAATGGTGTGACCTTGAGATACACAAAATCTCCTGGTTCAAATGATAATTCTCTCCGTCGTTTATCTGCATAACTCTTTTGTCGTGATTGTGCTGTTTTCAACCTTTCTCTAATGAGTCTGACATGAGCTTCTGCTTCTTCTACTATCTCTGGTCCTATGACTTTTCGTTCTCCTGGCTCATTCCAATGCAATGGAGTTCTGCACTTACGTCCATATAAAGCTTCAAATGGTGCCATCTGTATACTAGCTTGATAACTGTTATTATATGTAAATTCTGCAAACGGTAAATATTTGTCCCATGATGTTCCATAATCTAGTATACAAGCTCTTAGAAGATCCTCTAGGATTTGGTTGACTCTTTCTGTCTGTCCTCCCGTCTGCAGATGATATGCAGTACTGAAGTCCAACTGGGTTCCTAGGGTTTCATGTAGTCTATTCCAAAATTTGGAGGTAAATTGGGTTCCATGATCTGAAACTATCTTCTTAGGAATACCATGCAATGCCACTATTCTTTGCATGTATAACTCTGCTAATTTACTGCCATCAAAAATCTTTTTGACCGGTATGAAGTGAGCTACTTTAGTAAGTCTGTCCACAATAACCCATATGGAATCATATCCTCCTTGAGTTTTAGGTAATCCTGTAATGAAATCCATACCAATTTCTTCCCATTTCCATAATGGTATTGGTAGAGGTTGTAGCTTTCCTGCTATTTTCTGGTGTTCTGCTTTAACTCGCTGACATGTATCACAGTTTGCAATATACTCTGCAATATCTCTCTTCATATTATCCCACCAGAATCTGGTCTTCAAATCTTGATACATCTTTGTGTTACCAGGGTGTATTGAGTATGGAGTTTTATGTGCTTCATGGAGAATTATTTCCTTAAGATCTGCATTTTGAGGTACACAGATTCTTCCTCGATACCATACAATCCCTTGGTTATCCTCAGTAAAGCCTTGAGCCTTTCCTAACTTGATTCGACTCTTGATCTTACAAATTTCTTCATCTTTCTTCTGGGCATTTCCTATCTGTTCTTCAAGTTGAGATTTTATTGTTAAAGTAGCTACCGTTCCCTGCGGTACTATTTCCACTTGATGATTCTGCAACTCTTGTTGTAAGTAAGGGTTCTTCAACATAACCATTCCTTGTAGGTTGTAAACTTTTCTGCTTAGGGCATCAGCCACTACATTAGCTTTCCCTGGATGGTACTGAATACTAAGATCATAATCTTTGATCAATTCCAGCCATCGGCGTTGACGCATGTTGAGCTCTATCTGTGTGAAAATATACTTGAGTCTTTTATGATCTGTAAAGATCTCACACTTACGCCCAATGAGATAATGCCGCCATATCTTTAAAGCATGACCTACTGCTGCTAACTCCAAATCATGGGTCGGATAATTTTCCTCATGTGGTCTCCATTGACGTGAAGCATAAGCCACTACTCGACCTTGCTGCATTAACACACAGCCTATTCCTTGCTTTGAAGCATCACAGTAAACTACGAAATCTTCTTTGCTGTCTGGTAAGGTGAGGACTAGTGTTGTTGTCAATTTCTGCTTTAGCTTCTGAAAACTCTCCTCGCACTTGGTGGTCCATTCAAATGCAACATCTTTCTTTAGCAGGTTCGTAAGAGGTTTGGCAATTTGGGAAAATCCTTCGATGAATCTTCTATAATACCCTGCTAATCCCAAGAAACTTCTAATCTCTGAAACTGAGGTAGGTTGCTTCCACTCCTTGATTGTAGAGATTTTAGCTGAATCCACTGAAATTCCTTCTGCTTTCAACACATGTCCAAGAAATGAAATTCTTGACATCCAAAATTCACATTTGTCAAACTTGGCATAAAATTGCCTCTCTCGTAGCCTTTCCAATATTAGGTGTAAGTGTTGGTCATGTTCTTCCGTACTCTTGGAATATATCAGAATGTCATCTATGAATACTATGACAAACTTGTCAAGAAAATCCATAAATGTGCTGTTCATGACATTCATGAATGCTGCCGGAGCATTGGTCAAGCCAAAAGGTACTACTGTAAACTCATATAAACCATATCTGGTAGTGAAAGCAGTTTTCGGTATATCTTCCTTCTTGATCTTCAGCTGATGATATCCAGATTTCAAATCTATCTTGGAAAATACTTTGGCTCCTCGAAGTTGATCGAACAAGTCATCAATTCTTGGTAATGGATACTTGTTTTTAATAGTGACTTCATTCAAAGCTCGGTAGTCTACACACATTCGTAGAGTTCCGTCTTTCTTCCTCACAAACAAAACTGGGGCTCCCCATGGTGAAGCACTGGGTTTGATAAATCCTTTCTTTTCCAAGTCTTCGAGTTGATTCTTGAGCTCCTCCAAATCTGTAACTGGCATCCTATAGGGACGTTTTGCTATAGGTGCTGCTCCTGGTTTAAGCTCAATACTGAATTCTATTTCTCTGTCAGGTGGCATTCCCGGAAGTTCTTCTGGAAATACATCAGAATATCGTTGCACTACAGGCACTTGTTCCAGGCATAACTTTTGCAATGCTTGAACAGATCTTAGCGGTTTCTTGACTGATGATCTTTCTGCATAGAATAGAACTCTCTCCCCTTGGCTACTGACAAGACTAAGGGTTTTCTCTTCACAATCTACTAGACCTTTATGTTGGGACAACCAATCCATTCCCAAAATAATGTCTAGACCTTGCAGTTCTAGAACTAGTAGATTTGCCTCAAATTCTACTCCTTCTATATTGAAGGTTACATTTTGGCAGATCGAGTAAACAGATAATCTAGCCCCTGGAGTTTGTATAACCATAGAGTACTCTAGTGGTACTTGCTCTATATGCATTTCAACTTCAGATGCAAATGCTTTTGACATAAATGAATTTGTAGCACCAGGATCAAACAATATTAAGGCAGATGCAGATTGAATCAGAAATCTACCTAGAAGAATGTCGGTGGCGCTGCCCGCTTCTTGAATTGAAGTATAGTTTAATCTTCCTCCTTGGGTTGCAGCTGGTGCTCTACCTCTTCCTCTTCCTCGATTAGCCATGTTTCCTCCTCTTCCTGCTGAATTTCCTCTAAAATTCTGTGATGGTGATGCTCTGGTTACTACTGGCTGTGTTCCTGCTTGAGATCTGGCAATGGACATCGGAAGTTGTATCCAAGGACAGAATTCTTTACGGTGCCCACGCTGTCCGCAATGATAACACTCAACACGAGGATGAGGGCAATCCTTCTGAGGATGATTTCCTCAGCAGTTGGGGCACAATGTCGTTGCTGATCTGGGATTCTGATAAGATGGTCGGAAATTGGGAGTGATAGGAACTCTTCCTCTGATTGGATTTGACTGTGGTCGTATTTGCTGGAACATCCTCCTCTTTCGGCTTTCTTCCCCCATATTCTTCTTTTCTTCCACCTTTAAAGCTCTGTTCACTAGGGTTTGAAATTCTGTAAGTTCATGAGAAGCAATTTGATACTGTAAATAGTGTTGAAGTCCTTCTATGAAGCGCTCTATCTTCTTCTCTTCAGTATCCACATCTCCAGGTGCGTATCGAGCCAAATGAGTAAATTGATGTAGATACTCAGTAACTGACCTACTTCCTTGAGTTAAATTCCGAAATTCCCGACGCTTAGCTGCCATAACACCAGTAGGTATATGAAATTTCCGAAATTGATCCTTAAATTCCCTCCAAGAAATATTATCTTTATCAGGGTGAGCTTCCTGGTAGTTCATCCACCATGCAGCTGCAGCTCCTGATAACTGATGAGATCCAAACAAAACTCTCTCGTTCGCTGCATCGGACCGTGTCCAGTTTCCTCTCGATATCCCGTAACCAATCATCGGCAACCATGGGATCGGTCGCACTAGAAAATGTTGGTGGACGGGTCTTTTGGAAATCTGTTAATCTCGCTCCTACAGCAGAAGTAGTTCCTTCTGTTGTTCCAGTAGGCAGTTTCTGAACTATCTGGGCTAACAACTGGATATGAGCTATCTGAGCTTCCTGTCGACTTTTCTCCATTGACAACAAAATTTCCTGAAGACTGGGTTGTTCATTCTGAGGTGGATTGGAACTCTGAGATCCTTGCTGAAACAAAGGGTCTCTTGTCATAGTTTCTTCTTCCTGCGGAGTCTGACCTATATCTTCTCTTCCACTTCGAGATCTCCTTCTGGTGTCAACCATGGTGGCTCTGAAAAAGGTTTAGACGGATCTAACTAACTAAGGCCAACTAAGACAGCAATGCAGAAATTAATGCAACTACTTTAATGCATAAAATTACTTAGGCTATTAGCCATAATACACAAATTACCTATTGCAAAAGCAACAGTGAATCACAAAGCTATCAAGAGCATCCACTAGCTCTGTCTACACCAACCTCTAAGACACTCTGAAACAACAGAACGCACTCTCACAATCTTACCGAATTTTAGAAAATCCAAATAAAATTTTGAAATGAAGGTTTTTCAAGAGCTACAAAGCTCATTATTTTTACCAAAATAAAGTTTTCAACAATTAGTTTTCTGAATAAATTACGTTTTCCTGGCACGGCCAATTTCCTAAAGGTGTCGTCCTACATTCAAGTTCTCATGTTGCTCTGATACCAACTTTTCTGTCGCGCCCCGAAACTGGGACAACGACTACTCCTGTAGAGACCTAGCTCGCTGCAGCTAGTCCCAAACCACAAACCTTTGACTTCCCAGGATGAGGCAAACACAGGAGTATATTACATTGCAACAGAGTACTCACAAAATATTAAGCAGTGTGGCCTGCTGGCCTTAATATTACATAAAGAGGATTACAATGCCTACAAGGCATTCAGGGTCTAGCAAAATATTTAACTACACAGCAGAAGATAGGTGACCCTCCCACAAAAGAAGTTGACGGCAGAACAACACACTTCAGGGTTCTGGCGGAACTGATTCTCCTCCTTCTGGATCCACGAAGTACTCCGTGCCATCATCTTGATCAAAGTAGGCTCCATCTATTGAGTTGAATGTTGCAAGGGTGAGCACTTACGTACTCAGCAAGTCATAGGTAAGAGTAGATACATATAGTAGTGGTGATATGAACCTAGACTAGTCAAGAATTATGGATATTTGTAAAATAATCTTTTCCTTTCTCATCTCATCTTATGGCAGCACTTTTCATAATATAACATCATCATTCATGTTCACTAGATTATAGCACTACCGCGACACGTCGACACACGACAGCCCACGGCAGCACTCCTTATCATGACAACACATGTCATTTGGGTAATCTTGATTAAACATATTTTATTTAGAAAATAGTACTTGTGTCACACCCCGTGGATTTAATCCACCGCAGCAGACTCCTATAAACCCGGGAGCTCGGAGTATTCGAATACATTTTTAACTCTGCAGAGAGGTACCAATTTACCCGCAAGATATTCCACTTTCAAACCTTTCCTATCATAACAAAATGATTGGACCCCTGACTCACTTCATATTGTGAGCTGCAAGGTGGAAATAACAAGAACTTTTGTTATGTATCACTTACAATTCACCCCCGACCCTGTGGCTCTCAGCGAGGCACAGTTGTGGCAGGTTGTATCCAAACCTCCACCCCATTGCTTATTCCCATTACTGGGTCAGCGTGCTTGATCACCTTCAGTGATATGTGTGGGAGCCGCGCTCCGTGTTTAACGTGCATCACTACACATCTCATGCAGGGGTTTCATGTGCGATCCACATAATTACTTGTTCAGGCCTGTCCCATACCAGGCTTGCGGTTAGCACGTTGTTCATGCCACTAGACGCACAACACAAGGTTCTAGTCCTTATATGCCAGTGACCAGACCATCCACAACCCTGCACTTTCAGTGCCTGCATTCCTTTGCAGTCTAGCACCTCCAGTGCTACAGCCATCCACACCATTTTTCTGGTCACGGCTAGGGGTTTTATTTCATGAATATAAGTATATAGATACATATAATAGTTCATGGCTCAAAACTTGTTTATTTCACATTTCACAGATAACCAGTCTAGCACTGCCAATTCATAAATCCACCATTCTCAATCTTTCACATGCAATATTGCCTATATTCAAGGTTATGTTTTAGCAACATTTAAAATATAGGTTCAAGATGACCAAGGATATGACTTGCCTTCCGCGTCGTAAAATACAGCAGTCGATGACGGGTCAACAGCAAAATCTTCAAAGTCAGCTTCTGAATCTGCTCGACGACAAACAAACACACAATAATTACTTATAATATTTAAAATGTTTTATGACTTATATGCAGAAATGCTCAACAAGAATGATTGAACTATACTGGAGATAATTTGAACTGCAAACTGAACTGAGTTGAGATTCTAGGGTTTCAAGGAATTTGGGCTAAGGATGGTGATTAGATAATCTTAGGGTTTCAGGATTGCAATAGGGATAACAATTTTGTGGCTGGTTTAATCAAAACAGCGAATGTCATCAGATCGACATTCGGATCAAAGTTTGGACATAGCTTTAAGAAAAGCTAGGATGCTCATCTCAAGTTGTGGTAGTAGAAGAAAATGTAGATCACAACTCTACAAATTCAGTGGACAAAGTGGATTTCAAATTACACAACCAGAAGTGGATAAACAAGGTCAATGCCACTTGCTGACAAGCTCTGGCATAGAGCTGACAATGCCAAAAACTAGGGCTTAGCATAACTTTTGATATGGAGCTCCAAATGATGCACCACTTTGTCTGGGAGGTAGGCTTGAGTAACAGGAACAATTAAGTCAACAGGATCTAGGGCAAGAAATGGCTGGAAAGCAAGAAATTTGATGATGAACAGAGATGAACTGGCTGCACTGGAGCAGTTCTGGACAAAAACTTGGCAAAGCTGTATCTTCCAATCTAGGCCGATCTAGGTGTTGGGCTAGAAGACAAAAATGCTCAGGAGGCTAAGGCACATCTAAATGACAAGGTTTCGAGGGCTGAAATGGCTGGAACAAGCTTTTCGGTGATCGGCGCCGGAGAAGAAACACTGGATTTGGGCATTTTCAACACAAGCCGATTGAACTCGATTCCTTGCTCTAGGAGTGATAGAAGGGTATGAGTAAGCTACTGGCGATGTCAATTTGGCTGGAGGTTCGCCGGTGTGGCTTGGCGACGAGAGCCAGCAACTGATAAATTTCAGAATCGGGGATAGCTTCAAATTGAGCTCAATTGATTGTTCTAAGTTCACAGGCATGCTTGATTTAGCTTACTGATCAATTTTGATTACAGATACGAGAGCTAATTTGGAGTAATTCGAGCTACATTACCGGAACAGGGCATTCTTCGACTTTCAGCCATTTCCGGCGATCACCGGCGTTAGAGTCCACCGGAGAGCAATTAGATGCTACAGTACAATCAGGAGGATGAGAGGTACTCACTGCTAGCTTCAATTTGGCAGGAGATGCAGTGAAGTGAGCTGGCACCGTGAGCTTCCTCGACGGCTCGCCGGAGAAGATGACTGAAACAGCGAGAGTTGGAATTTAGCTGGTTTCTGGTGAAGTATGGAGAAGCTGCTGCACACAGTGGGGTTTAAATAGACAGGCGAGGATTGCGAAGAGGGGACAGCGAAGTAATTGGCAGCCGGTGACTTGACTGGTTGCGTGTAGGAGCAATAGTGGCGAAGAAACAGTAAGAGCGGTGATGCGACGGCGACAAGCTTTCAGCTGATCGCAATGTCGCCTCATCGGGACCTGGCAAAGCTTGTAGCAAGCGGTGGAGACAAGTACCGGCGCGGCGAGGCTACGTGGCGATGGATTGCGGACAAAAGCCATTGATCGCGCGCGAGAGCAAGCGCTGGTCGTCGACGTAGCAGCGGCCTTGCCACGGCATCAGCTGGAGCGAGGGCACGTGCGCACTGGCATGCACGATCAAGTTGCAGGCGAAGCTTCACCGGCGGCAAGCAACCACGGCGCAAGGAAACCACGGCGAGCCCTGGTCGTGCGCACGGTAAACGGCCTGGTCGAAAGCTTGCTGCTGTCTTGGTCGAATTAGGGGCCTGATTGCAATACTTGTTTTCTTGATTTGGACTGAAATGCAAATCTGAAGATTTGGAAGGTTTAAACTGAAATTGATTTCACTAATCTGGTAGATTATTTTTAACAGGATATTTGGCAAAGGTAATTGATAAGATTTGACACATTTGAATAGTTTTTGATGCGAACTGAAAATAGGGTAATTTAGGGTAAAATAAGATTTAAGTTTTGTCGATTTCGAATTATGGCATTTAGGGTTCAATTTTGATATCTGCACAGAAGAGAAACTTGTGGCAAATAGCATTTTGAGAAGATTTGCCGAAGAGATTTTGAGTTTGAAGTTAATCTGGAGATTCTAGCCTTTTTGGGTTTTCAGATATCAGATAAGGACTAATTTGCGATAACTCTTGGACTGATTTGTGAAAGAGTCTAGATGGTGAAATCTGGCTGTCAACTTTTTAGATTAAGGTATTGACATACCCATGATTATATTCCAGGAATAATCTAGTCTGAACTTGGTCAAGATTCGGATTAAATCTGTATTTCTGAAACTTAGGGTATTTGGGTAATATAAGGTATTTCTGTTTTCGAAAAGAGAAGAAGTTGATAATTCTGGGAGTTAGAGATAGAATTGGATCTGGGTTCTGAAGGCTTTTAGATTCAGGATAACTAATAGATCACATCTGAACAATCTGGTCTTGATTTGAGGTCACAGGATAGATTTTGGAGATTTTAGGGCTTAGGATAGATACTGATCTGGCTAATACTACAGATACATGCATGCATGCTATTGATGAAAAAGGAAATTTTCACCCCTAACTCAGGGTGTTACACTCCGACTCGGCGAACTACGCCCCGTCGCCGCCATCGGTAGCAGCCCCGCCACCACCCCCGGCCCCCTTGGAGCCAGAGAAACTGGAGGTGAGGTTTGCAGAGGCCTCGCCTCCGCGGATGGAATGGCCCATGGACGAGGGGGGGTGCCCCTCGGTCTACAAGGTCCCGCCGGAAGTGGGGGCCCCGGGGGCCCTCCGGCCCGGGAAGGGGAAGGGTCTGATGGTCGCCCCCCGGCGAGAGACCCCTTCCGGGACTTCCTCGGCCACCTCCTCTGAGGGCACCTCCGCAACGAGGACGACGACGACCGCCACCCCGACCGAGGTCGCGCCGGGCGCCCAGGTTCGGGGGCCCGCTACCGGCCGCGGCCGGACCAGCGCCGGGCGGGAGACCCCCTTGCTTTCCGCAGGGGAGGTTGAACGCTACGCGGAAGGCCTGCAGACCCCGAAGGTCCCGGCCTTCATTGCCGGAGGGACGCTCCACGATTGCTTCGCGGAGCTCCGGTCTCTCCAAGCCCAGGTATTCACCCGAAGCGACTATCGCTTTCCTCTGGCTCCTACATCCAAAAATTTTTCTAACTCTGGAATTCTATAGGGGACGGCGATTACCTGGGGTGCCGAGTAGCGCGTCATCCGGCTGCTCAAGGACGCGGAGGACGGGGCCGCCTCCTTCCTGGGCTAGCGGGACGAAGCTCTCCAGGAGCTGGCCCAGGTCCGGGCCCAAGTTCACGTCTCGGAGGCAGTGAATGGCCGCCTCCGAGAGGAGGCGAAGGCGAGGAGGGAGGCCTTCCGGGAGCTCGAGGCATCGAGCGTCCGGGCAGTGGCGGACGCGGGCCGCTCCATCCGTTCGGCCCTGAGAGCCTTGGCGTAAGCCTAGGCTCCGGGAGCAGCTCGGAGGTGCCCCCGGCAACTCTCGCGGAGGCCGTGCGTTTTCTCATTACGCAGGTCTCCGTCATCCCAGAGGCGGCTGACGCTCAGGCTCGGGGCCAGGCGATTCCCGTCGTTGCGGCCACGGCCGGGTTCGTCGAGCACCGGGGAGTGGGCGCCCGGGCGATCGGGGGCCGCATCCCGCGGAGCTTCCCCGAGTTCTTCGAGCCTTCACGCCGGGAGGTGGAGCAGCTCGCCGGGGGCTTCTACGACCGGATCATCCAGGTGAGATTCTCGGTACCGGCGCCTCCGGCGGTGGACGCTCCGGCCCCGGCCTCGGAGGAAACCCCCCGGGGTGAGGACGCCAATGAACATGTATGAGCCTCCCCCCGGGTCTTAGTTAGGGCCCTTTTATTTTCTTAGGACTTTTGATCCCGGTAGCTTCTTAGAAGAAGCCCCGGACACTTGTAAAAAAACATTTTGAATGCAATGGAGTTAGAATTTTTTCTATGTCTTTGAATTGAATGCATTGTTACCAGGGTTCCCGGGAGGTTACTCCAGGGTGAAGGTCCAGGAGGGGCTCCCCGGGGGACGCCCAAGCGGCTTTGATCTTGCTAAGCCTCGTCTCCGGGAAGCGCGGCGGGGACAGCTTCCGGGAGCCGATCCGGTTGAGGTGGCATCCGGAGTGGCACTTGTACAATTTTGACAATCATCGCGCTGAATTGTCCCCTCCGAGACCGGGGTTCCGGATGATACCTCTCCTCCGGATACTTCCTCCGGCGGGATACGAGTTCTGGCCCGAAGATGTGCTCCGGGACGCTCGGCGCCACGTGCGAGCATTGTACCGGGACTTTACCCGGGAGCTAGCGGAGAGCCTCCGAGAGTACTAGGCGTAGGGGCCTTAGGACGTAGAGACTGCCTTAGGACGTAGAGACTCCCCCGAGTTAGGACCCGGGTTGTATCGTTTCCGAAGCCCACCGGAGGGGGAAGATGTCCTCCGGGTTTCATGATGAATAAAGCTGTTGCCGCTTTAGTAGTTTTTTTTATTCTTTCTTCTTGGATGGTCCGGACGACTCATCTTAACAAGAATGAGCTAAGTTTGCTCGTGGGCGTTGTCACCCGCACCCAGGGGTTCCTTATCCCCCCCGCCCACAGCGGGCCGGAGAGTAGCTCCGCGCGCTGTGGGGGTAACAAGGCCCCCGGGGTGAAAACAACCTGTAGCATAGGAATTTTTCTAAGTTAGAAAATTTTAAAACGAGGTTTCTTAGGGAAGGACCATCCGGGAGACAATCGTCCGGTCGTCGTGAACGGGGAGCCGGGAATAAGTTCTCGTGTGGAAGAAACATCCAAGAAAACCCGATGAGATTTCCGGAGACGAGCTTCCTAGGAGATGATCATCCGGTCACCGTGAGAACAGGGAGCTGGGAATAGGCTCTCCGGGGAAGAAGTGTCCGAGAAATCTGTAACTTCTCCAGGAGACAATTGTCCGATCGTCGTGAGGACGGGGAGCCGGGAATAAAGTCGCCGGGAGGCAATCATCCGGTCGCCGTGAGAACGGGGAGCCAGGAATAAGGTCGCCGGGAGACCATCATCCGATCGCCGTGAGAACGGGGAGCCGGGAATAAGGTCGCCGGGAGACCAAATATCCAAGAATGCCATTAGACGTCCCGGTGGGGAGAGCGTCTACTCCCGGAGGAGGAAGTGCCCGAAGATGGGTCTTGAATGTTTGGGTAGGGGACTAGTCTCCCAAAGTGACTCATTACCACGGCCGCTGGGGACCGGGTTGCCGCTTACACCCTCAGTCCACGAGGGCTGATCGTAAGCCGCCCTACAGGAGGGACTTGCTGGGTCTGGGCCCACTTCCTCACAGGGAGGGCATCCTCAAGGGGAGGGCATCCTCGCTGGGAGGGCATCGCCGCTAGGGGTGGTAATGAGAAGAACCTGCAATGAGACAATTGAAGAGCAAAACCTATGTATTGCTAACAAAATGAAGTACAGTGCCTCCCCCTGCGAAGTCGCGAAAGGGGAGGAAAAGGTAAATACAGTGTCCCTCCTCCCCCTCCGGCGTGAACGCTCCGGGGGAGGGGACAGGCCCGTAAGGCTAAACATAGAACTTGCGAAGTAAACGCAAGTTCCACGTGTACTTCAGCTCCTGCTCTTGAAGGTTGGAGAGCTTGTAGGCCCCCGAGCCCAGGACCGCGGAGATCCTGTAGGGGCCCTCCCACTTGGGGGAGAGCTTACCCTAGGCCTGGGGGTCCGTCACGCGCTTGAGGACAAGGTCCCCAAGGCGGAAAGCCCTCTCGCGCACGCGCTGATTGTAAGCACGTGCCATCTCTTGCTCGTAGATGGCGTGGCGGAGGAGCGCTCGGTCGCATTCCTCCTCCACGAGGTCGATTTCCAGGCGCTGGTTGGCCTCATTGGCCTGGTACACTGCGGGTGTGGCTCCCTCCAGGAGCTCGACTCGCAGTGACTGGAGGCCGATCTCCGGGGGGAGGACTGCCTCCGCCCCGTAGACCAGGGAGAAGGGAGTACGCCCCATCGCCCGGGACGGGGACTGCGCATGGAGCAGAGGATGCTAGGGAGCTCCTCTGCCCATGCACCCCGCTTAGAAGCGGTTTGCTAGAGTCTCCGGCGCAACCCCTGCAGGATCACGCTGTTGACCCTCTCGACAGCCCCATTGCTCCGGGGATGGGCCACTGAGGCGAAGTGGATGACGAGCCCCAGGCCTTCGCAGAATTCCCGGAAATAAGCCTAGTGGAATTGGGTCCCGTTGTCCACGGTGATTTCCCGGGGGACACCAAAACGACATACGACGTTTTTCCAGAAAAACCGCTGGACGGCCCGGGACGTGATGCTGTGTAACACCCTGAGTTTAGGGGTAAAAACTTTCTTTTCATGAACACCATGCATGCATGATACCATGTATCTGTAATAGTAGCCAGATCAGTATCTATCTCAAACCCTAAAATCTCAAAATCTTCCCTGTGAATCCAAATCAAGATCAGATTACTCAGATATGATCTATCAGTTACTCTGAACATAAAAGTCTTCAGAAGTCAGATTCAACTCCATCTCTAACTTCCAGATCTATCAATTCTTTTCTATTTTCGAAAATAGAAATTCAAATTACTATTTTAATTACCCTAAATATTCTGAACTCAGATTTAGTCAAGTCTTGACCTAATTCAGATCAGATTACTCTTGGACTATGATCATGGGTATGCCAATACCTTAACCCAGAAAGTTAGCAGTCAGATTTCTTCATCTAAGTCTTTTTCACAGATCAGTCCAAATTATATCGCAAATCAGTCCTTTATCTGATATCTGGAAACCCGAAAAGGCTAAAATCTTCAGATTAACTTCAAATTAAGAATATCTTCAGCAAATCTTTTCCAAATGCTATTTGATACAATTTACCCTTCTGTCCAGATTACAAAATCTCATCCTAGATGTCAGAATTCGAAATTGATAAAACTCAGATTCTATTGTACCCTAAAGTACCCTATTTTCGATTTATGTCGAAAATCATCAAATCGTACCAGATTTCATCAAATCTCTTGCTAGATGAGTATAAGGTATAAGTTCATACTCAGCTGTGAAATCAGATTGCAAATAAACTATCTCTAAGTCAGATATTACAATTCAGTCCAAAGCAAATTTCCAGATTTTACAATTTAGTCCAAATGGCTGTTTTCGACCTCACCTGCTGTACACGACCAGGGAAGCAGCAGTTCATGCCCAGTAGTGCACGGAGATTTCGACCACAGCCGGTACAGTGTTCGTGTTGCTTCGACCTCGACCTCAGCCACTGTTCACGACCTCGTCGCTGTGTTTCACCGTCGAGCAGCGCCGCTTTAGCCGTGATTTCGCAACCGCCTTAGCACGCACACATGTTAGCGTCTCAGACATCACCGTGGCAGCTCCATCCAGCTCACCAGCAGCTTGCACAGCTCCGTGCTTCGTTGCTCGCCGTTGCTTCAACCTGAAGCTTCTCCTTTACCGACGCAAGCATCTTAGCTCCAAGCCGTGAGCTTGAGCTTCGCTTCACTTCGCTTTGCCTATAAATAGCAACCCCAGAGAAGCTTTTCCACCTTTAGCTGTGCTCTCCAAGCTCTTAAGCAATTAAACATAAACACTCCTTACTATAGTCGTCTTCTCCGGCGAGCCACCGAGGAGGTCAACGACGATAGCTTCACTCACTGCTTTAATCCCAGAATTGACACCACCAGTGAGTTCCCCGTATCTTACTCTCTGTTCTATACTATTTAATTGAACTCTTATGCACTTCATCGCCGGTGATTGCCGGCAATTGCTGAAATTCGAGAAATGCCCTGTTCCAGTTGCACAGCTCAAATTAATTCGAATTAACCTTCGATTCAATAGACAAAAATGATGAGTGAGTTATTTCAAGCAAGCCTGTGAAGTCGAATTGTGAAATTAACCAAGAATCGAAGCATTTCCCAAACTTGAGCTTTACCAGAAACCGGCGATCGTCGCCAGGCTTCTCCGGTGATTCTCCGGCCAATTCAATCGTGCCAGGAGCTTTCTTATACCTTCTAGATGCTCTCCAAGCAAGGAATCGAGTTCAAACTTCGTGTAGCCAAAACCCCCAATACCAGTGTCTTCTTCTCTGGCGCCGGCCACCGGAAAACCATTCCCGGCCGATCCAGCTCCAGAAACCTTGTCCACCAGATGCGCCTTGATCTCCTGAGCAACTTTGCCTACTAGCTCGACTTCCAATTCGGCCTAAATCAGAAGATATAGCTATGCCCTAATTCCTGTCCAGTGCTATGATCAGAAACTCCAGCCACCGAGTTCATCGCCGGTTTTCATCACTTTCCAGCCATCTCCTGCCCTAGGTCCAGTTTAGTGAATTGTTCCTGTTACTGAGGCCTACCTCCCAGACAAAGTGGTGCATCAATTGGAGCTCTAGATCAAAAGTTATGCCTAGCCCTAGATTTTGACATTGTCAGCCCAATGCCAGAGCATGCCAGCCAGTGGCATTAGCTCATTTCACCTCCTTCCAGTTATGTAAATTGAAAATAACTTTGTCCATCAGACTTGTGGAGTTGTAATCTACATTTCATTCTACTGCCACAATTTGAGATAATCCTTCTACCATTCATTAACCCTATGTCGATGCCTTGAACCGAATGTCGACCTAAAGACATTCATCGATTTTGGGCAAACCAGCCGCGGACTTAATGTCAATCCCTATATCCTGGAACCCTAGAAGTCCCTAGCACTCATCTTCAGCCCTAACTCTATGGGTTAGCCTTAATCAACTTCAATGGTATCCAAACCCAATCATTTCAGAATCATCGAGACATTCATCTTTGCATTATTGCATGTAGTATAATAACGTATTGAAAAGGTTATGATTCTTGGTTGCTTGTTTGATCTTTGCTCAGAGTCAGAGCCAGAGTTCGAGGACTTCACTACTGACCCGACATCAACTGCTGTCTCTTACGACGCGGAAGGCAAGTCATAGTCTTGATCATCTTGAACCTATATTTTATGAATTGCTATGATATGATCTTGAATATAAGTAGTATTGCATGTGAATGGATGAATTATGAATTGGCAGTACTAAGCTGGATGCCTGTGAATTGTGAATTGATCAAATAGTGAGCCATAAACTATTATAAATGTATTTAAATATATTCATGAAATAGAACCCTTAGCTGTGACCAGGGTTTTGGTATGGAATGGTGGTACTAGCACTGGTTGTGCTTGGTTGCACTGGATGTGCAGGCACTGTAGGTGCATGGTGTGTGTGGTATGATCTGGTCACTGGCATATAAGGACTAGAACCTTGTGTTGTGCGTCTAGTGGCATGAAACACGTGCTAACCGCAAGCCTGGTATGGGACAGGCCTGAACAAGTACTTATGCGGATCGCACATGAAACCCCTGCATGAGATGGAAAACAATACACTGATTTCACGGAGTGCGGCTCCTCCACGTATCACTGAATGTGATTTGATTATGCACGCTGACCCAGTAATGGGAAGAGGCTTGGGGGTATATCCCGCCACAAACTATGGTTCGCGAGAGATCCACAGGGTCAGGGGTGAATTGTAAGTGAAACATAACAAAAGTTCTTGTTATCTCCACCTTGCCACTCACAGTATGAAGTGAGTCAGGGGTCCAATCCTTGTGATAGGAAAGGCTTGAAAGTGGAATATCTTGCGGGTAAATTGGTACCTCTCTGCAGAGTTAAAAACGTATTCGAATACTCCGAGCTCCCGGGTTTATAGGAGTCTGCTGCGGTGGATTAAATCCAAGGGGTGTGACACAAGTATTATTTTCTAAATAAAATTTGATAGGTCAAGATTACCCAAATGACATGTGTTGTCATGATAAGGGGTGCTACCGTGGGCTGTCGTGTGTCGACGTGTCGCGGTAGTGCTATAATCTAGTGAACATAAATAGTGATGATATATTATGAAAAGTGCTGCCATGAGATGAGGTATGAAAGTAAAGACTACTTTATAAACATCCATAATTCTTGACTAGTCTAGGTTCATAACAACATTATTATAAGTATCTGCTCTTCCCTATGACTTGCTGAGTACGTAAGTACTCACCCTTGCAACTTACAACCCAGAAGATGGAGCGTACCAAGATCAAGAGGAAGGCGTGGAGAACTTCTTGGATCCAGAAGAAGGAGAGCCAGATCCATCAAATCCCTGATGTGTTGTTCTGCCGTCAACTTCTTGCTGTGGAAGGGACACCCATCATCCGCTGTGTAGAAGTTTTTATTTTGCTTAAACTAAACCTTGATGCCGCGAAGGTATTGTAATCTTTTTATGTAATATTAAGGCCAGCAGGCCACACTGCTTAATACTTTGTAAGTTTTCTGCTGCAATGTGAATATACTCCTGTGCTTGACTTATCCTGGGAAGTAAGGTATGCTTGTATGGGACTAGCTATAGCAAGCTCGGTCTCCACGGGAGTAGTCGTAGTCCCAGTTTTGGGGCGCGACATGCTGGCCAAAGGCTCCGCCTCAACCCACTTTGTAAAATAGTCGACCGCGACTACCGCATACTTGTATCCTCCGGGCGCTGGGGGGAAGGGACCTAAGAGGTCCATCCCCCAGCACACAAAGGGCCAAGTGATGGGGATTGTCTACAGCGCTATAGGGGGAGGTTCGAGCCCTTGGCAATCTTCTGGCATGCCTCGCACGCGGAGACAAGGTCTCGCGCGTCGCGCATGATCGTGGGCCAGTAGAAGCCCTGCCGGAGGGCCTTGGACGGGATGGCACGCGGGGCTAGGTGAGAACCACAGCTCCCTGCGTGGATGTCTTCGAGAAGTTGAAGTCCTTCCGGCCGGGGGAGGCAGCGCAGGAGGGCGGAAGCCCCCCGCTTGTAGAGCCTCCCCTCCAGCAGGAGATATGCTTGAGCTTTAGCCCGGAGGCGTTTAGCCTCTATCTCACTAGGAGGGTCCCCCTCCCCCTTGATGAAGGAGATGAGGGGGTCCATCCAAGACGGAGTCCGGGTGATCTCGGCGACCTCCGGGACATGAGGCTCGTCGCCCGTGTCCGGGGAGGCCACCGAGGGTTTCGTGATGATTTCCAAGAAAGCCCCCTTGGGGAGCGATTCCCGGGCGCTTGCCACCCGGGCCAAGGCGTCGGCCCGGTCATTGTCCCTCCGCGGGATATGCCGGGCCTCGAGGCCGTCGAAATGCCTCTCCATCTTTCGCACTTCCTGCAAATAAAGACTTAAGTTTGCGTCATGGCACAGGTAAGACTTGTCCATTTGGCAAACTACGAGCTGAGAATCTCCCTTGACTAGGAGGCGTCGGATCCCCATGGAGCGCGCAAGGCGCATCCTGAGGAGCAAAGCCTCGTATTCGGCGACGTTGTTGGTTGCGGGGAACTTGAGCCGCGCGGCGTACTCGAGTTCCTTCCCCTCGGGGCTCCGGAGGACTACTCCCGTACCAGCCCCGGTGAGACACAGCGACCCATCGAACATGAGGGTCCAATGGTCATTGCGTCGGGGCGGCACAGGGAGGTCTTCGTCTCCGGACCCAGAGGCGGGAGTCCACTCTGCGACGAAGTCGGTGAGGACCTGCGACTTGATGGCGGAGCGGCCGGTAAGGGACAGGGAGAAGGGGGCGAGCTCGGCCCCCCACTTCCCGATCCGGCCGGTGGCTTCTTTGTTCTGCAGTACCTCCCCCAGGGGGAGGGACGACGGGACGGTGATGGGGTGCCCCAGGAAGTAATTCCGAAGCTTCCGGGACGCCATGAGGAGGGCGTAGCAGATTTTCTCCATCTCTGTGTATCGAGTTTTGGCCCCTTGGAGGGCCTCACTCACGTAGTACACGGGACGCTGCTGCCCCCCTTGCTCCTTCACCAAGACCGCGCTAACGGCGACGGGGGTCGCGGCAAGGTAGAGGAGCAAGGGCTCTTCTGGAGACGGATTCACGAGCATTGGAGGGCTCGTGAGGTACTTCTTGAGGTCATTGAAGGCTTCCTGGACCTCGGGGGTCCAGCGGAACCCCTCGAGCCCTCGGAGGATCTTGAAGAACTGGAGGCCCCGCTCCCTCGACCGGGAGACAAAGCGGCTTAGTGCGGCTAGGCGGCCGGAGAGCGCTGGACATCTTTGACGGAGCGCGGCGGGGGCATATCTAGGAAAGCCCGGATCTTCTCGGGGTTTGCCTCAATGCCCCGCTGAGACACGAGGAAACCTAGGAGCTTCCCCCCGCGTACCCCGAAGGCGCACTTCTCCGAGTTGAGTTTGAGCCCGAACGCGAGGAGGTTGCGGAAGGTTTCAGCCAGCTCGTTGATGTGGGAGGCTGAGCGGGGACTCTTGATGACCGCGTCGTCTACATAGACTTCGACGTTACGGCCGACTTGATCTTTGAAACCAGCGTCATGAGGCGCTGGAAGGTTGCCCCCGCGTTCTTGAGCCCGAAGGGCATATGGAGGTAGCTGAAGGTTCCGAGGGGAGTTATGAAACTCGTCTTTTCCTCGTGCCCTTCCGCCATCCGGACTTGATGGTAGCCCGAGTAGGCGTCTAGGAAGCTCATGAGCTCGCACCCCGCAGTGGAGTCGACGAGCTGATCAATCCACGGGAGCGGGAAATTGTCTTTGGGACAGGTGCGGTTAAGGTCGGTGAAGTCCACGCACATCAGCCACCTGCCGGTTGATTTCTTGACGAGGACGGGGTTCGCGAGCCACTCGGGGTGCAGGACCTCCCGAATGAACCCCGCCTCTCGGAGCCGGGTGATCTCCACATTGATTGCCTCTTGGCGCTCGGGGGAGAGTTTCTGCAGCTTCTGTTTGACCGGGGGGTGACCGGGGGCCACTGCGAGCTTGTGCTCAATGACCTCCCGGGCGACGCCCCGCATATCCGAAGGCTTCCACGCAAAAACATCCGAGTTTTCGCGCAGAAAAGCCACAAGTTGCGCTGCATGCTCCTCGGGGAGCTCCGCCCTGATCCGGACGGTTTTGTCTTCGTCGCCCAGGGACAGCAGGACCTTCCGGAGGCCCCCTTTCGGACGCGGCTTGAGGAGGGGCCTCCCGGGCAGTGGCGCAGCGGCGTCTAGTTCCGGGGGAGAAGCCTCCCCCCCGGGCGTCTTTATGAGGTTGACGCTTCCGATTGTGGCCGCAGCGTGCTCGTATAGAGCACGGGCCATGTCTTGGTCTCCCCGGACATTGATCACACCATGCGGCCCGGGGATCTTCATGCAGAGGTAGTTTTGATGGGTGGCAGCCCCCAGCCGGTTGATTGTGGTCCTCCTCATAATCGCGTTGTAGGAGGAGGGGAGATCTACTACGTCGAAGCGGACCAGCTCGGTCCAGTAGTTCTCCGGGGTGCCGAACGTCATAGGAAGATCTACCTTGCCCACGGGGTGGATCGCCTTTCCCGGGACAAAACCTTGCAGGGGCCCGGCAGCGGGCTGTAGGAGCTTCTCATCCACCTGCATCTCTTTGAAGGCCTTCAGAAATAGGACGTCGGCAGAGCTCCCGCCGTCCACGAGGATGCGAGCCAGGTGGCAGTTGTAGATAGTCGCGGAGACAATGAGCGCGTCGTCGTGGGGGAAGCGAACCCCTTGCGCATCTTCCGCCGTGAAGGTGAGGGGGACGTCCAACCACTTAGGTGGCGGGGACGCGTGTAGCACCCCCACAACCTTGACCTCGCGCGCATACTCCTTACGCTGGCGCTTAGAGTCCCGCCCAGAGGCGGACCCTCCCATGATGACGTTGATGCGGCGCTGAGAAGTTTGAAAGAGGAGAGCTTCTGAAGGCTCCCCCTCCTGTGTCTGCTCCCCCCCCCCCCCCGCGGGAGCGGGAAGGGCCGGAACAATTGGCCGAGGGGGCAAGGAGGCCGGAGTCCCCCCCCCCCTGCCCGCGCTGGTCGAGGAACGCCGCGAAGTGTTGTAGCAGCTGGTGGCAATCTTGGGTAGCGTGGGTACTGGACCCGTGGAAGCTGCACCACGGTCCTTCCCGGCTCCTCCCCGCGCGAAGACTGTCCTCCCCGGCCGCGCGAAGACTGTCCTCCCCCATGACTGTCGACGATTCGGACTCGGAGTCCTCAGCCGAACTTATGCAAAATTTGTAATGGTGAGACCTTTCAAGATGACCCTCCGGGAAGGTATGTAGAAAAATGGTGAATAGGAGCACAGAGAGATTTATACAGGTTCGGGCCCTCGATGGTGGGAGTAATAGCCCTACGTCCTGTTAGGATTTCACTATAGGTGATAAAAGGTTACAAAATGGTGGAAAAACCCCTTCACCAGTGAAAGGTTTTTCCTATGTAAATGTACAGAGTAAAGCCAGGGAAGCTTGTAAGAACTATCTAATTTGGGCCGTAGACTTGGCTGTTTTTAGTGGTTGAGATGCGTTGTGTCTCACTTGTATCAGGAGTCTTGTTCTTCCAAATGGATCAGATCCCCCTTCGATGTATTTCGCCACCCTTTTATACTGGACAAAAGGGTACCATGTCGTAACTGCATCAAACAGTTGTTTGGATGGTTGGATACGGTTTATTAAACCGCTATTAACTTCCAAGTATATTAATCACGTGTTATTCGTGAAATAACTGTTTGTATTAACCTCCTGGCGGTTAGTCTTCTACGTGGAGGAATCTTCGGGATACTTGGAATATTCCCACCATAGGGATAACCGGTCAGATAAATTCCAAGTACCTTGGTCGAGAATGTTCTGACCGCGGGATGTTGGCTGACCGCGCGACATCTTCGACCTTCTGTTCGCGTACAACATACGAACTTCTGACCGCGCAAAGCCTGTGGTCTGATCGCACGAGGCTTGCACCTGATCGCGCAAAGCCTGCGACCCTAGGCTGATGCTTCTCAGAATGACTTGAGTTCGCACCGCTAAAACACGTGTATGGTTCGAATCTGTCTTGAACCAACAATGCATTTATTTGAATTGACTCGGGTGTCAATCCTCGTCAATGACCTTTCGACCTGGGAAAGGGGCGGCTGGCCCTCGGGGGGTCGCGCGAGCCGCCTCCGCCCTGTCTGCGGCTGGCCCTCGGGGGGTGTCCCGAGGCCGTGGCTCGCTATGCCCCCCTGTCTGGGGCGTTTGGGGGGATCCCTGGTGTGGGACCCTCATTTGAGGAATCCCGTGGCAACCGCCCAGGTGGATTGCACACAGATTGGACCATTACAAAACTCACAACAAGTGGAAAGCAGCTATAGCATAAAACATAATTAAACAGGTACGAGGTCACAAGGACCGATATTACATTAACATAGCGCCCAGAATGACGCTACTTAGAGTTACTACGAAAATAACAAGTTTATCCATACAAGAGTCGGCATCAAGATACCGAACACACAAAACAAAGCAGACAACAACAACAAAGATCTTCACTTCTGGCAGCAACGGTTCTGGTAGGGCTTCCTCCACATCGGACTCAACTCGGCGCGAGACCCTCCTAGAACTCCGAATCATCTGGGGCGTTCCCATCCTCTACTTCATCTTCATAACCAAACGAATCGGGATCGGCGAATCCCTCTTCTGATTTGTTTGAAAAGGCAAGGGTGAGTATGCTTTGACACAATGCTCAGCAAGTCGTTTATTTACAAATGCAATTATATAGATGAGGAGTGATCAAGAAAAGGGGTTAAGTCTTATAATCTTAAATAGTATAGATTTCAATCCTTTGATCTTTCAAATAAGGGTTTTGTTTTCAACAGCGGGGTTTTTGAAAACCTTATAATAGACTTTTAAGAAAACATTGTGAATGGCGATCCTCCGTGATCCACCATTTGAATTAACCATATTATGAAAACATTCCAAATAGTTACTTGTGTTGAACCACATGGATAAATCCACCGCGAACATACTCCATGAACTGGGAGTACAGAGTATCCGATACTTTTCTTACGCTTTGCAAAGGTGTACCTCTTTTTAAATCCACTTCTTCACTCGACTTTCAAGTCGGGCCAACTCCATGTGACTTATACACATGTGACAAGGCCGAGATCACACAACGCTTTTGCAGTCTAGTATTAACAGTATCCCCGCCTGGTAAATAGACAATTAAGTCTCAAGTACCGTTGTGGGTCCTCCCCACTGCCTTACTTCCTAGCCTTTGGCTTATGCTCCCGCAGGACACATGGCCTTGGTCTGTCCACGTGAGACATCTGACCTTTTTTTTATTACAACCGCGCACGGCTTAATCTTAGGCGTAGGGCGTCTTCCTTCTTTCCACCTTTTTCCTCTCATGCTTTTTCTGAACTCACATCACTCACGGACGAACTGTGCCCAACCAGTTTATCCACACGAGAAACTAGACCGACAAACCATGCAGGGAACTGCTAATACCAAAAAGCTACTAAGTCGTGCCTGTCCCATACCAGGCAAGTGGTTGGTACGTTTTTCATGCCGCATAGAGGCACAACACAAGGTTCTAGTCCTTATGAATTGACAGTGAGGAGCCATCCACAATCCCTGGTGCGCACCGCACCCTCTCCATACAAACCAATCCTCACTATCAATACTAATTTGACATTTCATTTCACAAAAGGGGTTTCAAATCCATTTCTCACATATTATTAGCCATTTCACATCCAACATGTATACTTAAGTAAGATTAAAGCCTAAGCATGGTATCCTAGGGTGACAAGGTTGCATGATGATTCGATATCAAAAAGGGGTTTCCACATGAAAGTTGGGTCATATCTATTCACATATTTCTAAACATAGTTCTATCAAATATTCAGCATGCATATATCTTTAAAACAGTGAATCTACTTTATTTCAAAATACTGGGTGAGACATGATCAAGGGTGACGACTTGCCTTGCCAAGTTGGGTCTAAGAAATCTGCTGGATCTTCAAACGTTCCTTCCAAATCTTCCGCTCCTTGCTCTGCATTCACACGAGAGCACACACAACACATACAATACATAAGCATCCAGAAAATAGGCTTTATACAAAACATAAGTAAAATATACACATGAATGCAAATGAGGGAGATTGGGCAGAAACAGAACAGCGGAGAAAAGGATACTATGGTTAGGTTCACTGGACAAGACTCGAATGCGACGAAAGCCAAGGGTTGGCATTTGGTTCGCGAACAGACAATGTCCGAGAAGGACACCAGGATGATTTAGGGCTTCTAGATGATCAAAACTGGTGCAAGAGGTGGCATCGTGTGCCAAATGCTGTGAGGGACCTAAATGACAAAGTGAACTTTTCAGAAAAGCCCTTGAATTAACAGAAATTCACAGCAAAGCTCAGGACACAGGAAATCAAATGCCACTGTACAGCAGCGAACTAGGGCACATGCGTCTGGACGAATCACGCATGCATTGCTTCGCCAAACATGTCAGGGAGGTAGGCGGGATCAAGACAAGGTTGCTGGTGGAAGGAATTTGGCTGGGGTGGCTTATCGGCGACGAACGGCGAGGTTGAAATCTTCGGCCGCCTGAGACAAGAACGAGCCACGGTGACAGAGAACTGGGGTTGGCTAAACTCGAAATTGACCGAGGGGAAACACTCCTGGGGTGGTGTGGATTGTTCTGGAGAGAGGAATTGGGCAGTGGTTAAGCGTGCGAGCTCGTTGACGTTGTCACCGGAGTTGGAGAAGACGGTGAACGACGAACTGGCTCCACACAGCAATGCAGGCTATAAGCTTTGGGCTACACCATCTAGGGGTTACAGGGAAGGTGTAGGTGGCTTCATTTTGGGGAGAGCTGCAGCGAGGCACGCCGGCGACGTGAGACGTCCACGGTGGCGCGCGAAATTTGGGAAAACACACAGCACTGCATCAATTTAAAAATTGGCTGAATAGGCTTGCTAAGAAAGGGCTAAGGATCATTTGATTCTACTGGAGTGAGTGGTGGAAAGCACTGGAACGAGTTTAATTTCTGGAACAGGGGTCTTCTGGTTTTCCGGCGATCACCGGCGATGAAGAGCACTAGGATGCAATTGCTTGCTTGGACACGGGAAGATGGGTGTGGGGATCTTACTGGTGAGCTTGGATTGGAGAGAGGGGCTGTGGTTTGCTCTGGCGACGATGGCCTCAAAATCAGCTCGTCGGGGAAGAAAGGGAAACAGTGAAAATCCGAGAATTTGGCTAAGTCCTGGAGTTGTGGCTTCTTCACAGCACTGACGGGGGTTTAAATAGGCACTGAGGCGGAGCTTGCGAGGGGAAACGGCGAGAGAACTTGTGCCGGGGACGAGACCGGCCGGGTGCAGCTGCGACAGCGGTGACCGGCGATGTGATTGTGCACTGGCGGTGTAGCAGCTCTACAGGCTTTGTCGGTTGCATTGGAACTTCACCAGTGATGGCACAGATGCGGAGGCAACAGCGCAGCTCCGGCAACGACACGTAACGCATGCAATTGCCACGGCAACGGTTGCGCGCGCGAAGACAGCGCTGGAGCGCGGGCGTTTAACTGCTGGACATGGCGAGGTACTGGCGGCTGGCACGTGCGCGTGGGGTGGTTCATTTGCTCACAAGCGCAGGCGACAAGAGGCGGTGGCTGGCGGTGAGCAACTGCGACGAGAAAACGCGGCGCGGCTCCGGCGAAATGCACTGGTCGAAAGCAACGACCAGGCGCTGGTCGAAAACAGCAGAAAAAGAATAGGAGGGCTGATTTGCAATTACTGATTCTTGATTCCAGGGACCAATCTGTAAATCTGGCATTTGGCTAAAGTAGAAAGAGTTTTGACTTTGCTAAATTAATCCACAAAGTCTAAGATATTGATCAGCAGCTAGGGATGACAAAATTTTGGAGATTTAGGCAAGTTTTGAGATGAACAGAAAACAGGGTAATTAGGGTAATCTGATTTTAGAAATTTGACAAGGCTGAAACTAGGGTTTCGGGAGAGATTTGGAAATTCTTCCAGAAGGGAAAAATGTCTAGAATAGTGAAGGGAAGATGTTCACTGAATCAAATCAGGATTTGGAAATGATCTGTGACTTTTAGCCTTTTTGTGGTTCCTCAGATATCTGAAAAGGACTAATTTGTGAATCTTTTGGACTGATCTGCGAAAATGACTTGAATGAAGGAGTTTGGCTGCCAACTTTTTAGAGTAACACTCTGGCATTACCAAGATCTCATCCTGATATGCAGATAGTCAAGGCAGGCTAGGGTTGGGAAAAACAGGGGTGTTACACCTGGCCCCCCGGTCGACGGGGGCGGGAGCCCCCTGGGTCTTCTTCTAGATGTCGTCTTTCTCCGCCCGAGCGTACTTTTTGAGTACGTTGAAGAGCTCGTCGGCGGAAGAGGGGCAGCTCCGGGAGAGTCTTCGGTGGAGTTCCCCCGGGAGGATGCCGCTTTTGCAGGCTTCGATGACTGTAGAGTCCGGGAAGTGGGCCACTTTGCTTTTCACTTGGGCGAAGCGCTTGAAGAAGCTTCTGATGGTTTCCCCGGTCCTCTGACGGACAGTGTACAGCTGCGAGGAGTCCAGGGGACGCACGTAGTTCCCCTGGAAGTTGGCACAGAACTCCCGCTTGAGCTGCGAGAAAGACTTGATGGAGCCCGCCTTCAGGTTGTAGAACCAGGAGCGGGCAATGCCGGAGAGGTAGAGGGGGAAGACGTTGCACTGTACCGTCTCATCTCTCCCGGCCGCGGAGATGGCAGTGGAGTAGACCTGCACAAATTCGTAAGGGTCTGCCTCACCATTATAGTGCTCGATGTGTGGAGGGCAGTAGGGCCGCGGCCACCAGATGCTGCGAAGTCTTTGGCACAGGGGCTGGTTAGCCCCCTGCACCACCCGGGGAGAGCCCCGGTTGCTGTCTTCTTTCATGGGACCTTCGTTGTCTGAGTCCGGAAGTGGTCCGAGAGGTCCGCCAGAGTGGCGGTTTGTAACATTCCTATTTTTGGCTATCTTTTCTGCTTACGAGTCAGCATATCTTCTTTGGAATCCCTGATGTCTCAACCCTATCTTGATCTTAGGTATGCCACTACCTTAACCTAAAAAGTTGGCAGCTAAACTTCATTCCCCAGATCATTTTCACCTTTCAGTCCAAAAGTGCTTTAATTTAGTCCTTTCAGAATTTTCAAAAAGCCCGAAAAAGCTAAAAGTCCCAGATCATCTCCAAATTCAAATCTGATCAAGTGATTATGTTTCTTTCATTTTTTTGAACATTTTTCCCATCTGGAAGAATTCCAAAATCTCAGCCGAAACCCTAGTTTCAGCCTCGACAAAAGTTTCAGACCCTAATTACCGTGCTTACCCTGTTTTCGATTTTTGTCAAAACCACCAGATCTTATCAGATTTTACCATTTTTCCTGCTGGATGAGTCTAAGACATTTAGTAACACTCATCTGCAAAGTCGAAATCCAAATCAGCCCTTCAGATCTTCAGAATTGCAAATAGGCCCAAATTCCCGAGCCAAAACCCTCGCAGTTTAGTCCAAATCTTCGCAAATCAGTCCAAAACCTTGCAAACAAGCCCCTGGCCTTTTCCTCGACCATGACTAGGAGACCGCGTGCACGACCGCGACCAGCGTTCGTTCGACCAGCGCCCCGCCGTTTTGCCTGGCCGTTGAACTCGCCGCCGGCGAAGTTCCCCGCGCTGCCACCTTCACAGCCACGTAGCCTCCACTTGCGCACAACTGTATCGCCACCGTGGAAGCAGTTCACCCGCGCTGTGCCGTGTTCTTCCCCGCGCGCGCGCGTGCCTGCTGTTGTCAGGAGCTTCACGCCACATGGCTGCCATCCCGGATATCATCATCTTGCCGTCCTGATGAAATCCCGATTTTGCGCGATGCTTCGCCTCTGACAGAGCCCTGCCATGTCCCGACGTGCCTCGTTGACCGCTCCAGCGCCAGAAGAAAATCTCACCGGCAATTGCTGCAACTCCCGAGAGCCCAATCCCGCGGCTATATAAAGCCCCCCCTTGCCCAGCGTTTCTTCACACACCACCGCAGTTGAACACCTTAGCCTCCACCACCAGAGAGCAACTGAGTTCTCCAGCGCCGCCGCGAAGACCTTCTTCCCCGGCGAGCAGTTCCTGAAGCTCACAGCGCCAGCTTCGCCCGAAGCTTCCCCCTCCAAACCAACACCACCAGTAAGGTCACCTTATCCCCCTGTATGTTTCATAGCCATTAATTGACCCCCGGCGAACCTCAACGCCTGCAATCACCGGAAAAGCCGTGATCCCCTGTTCCCCTAATGCCGAGAGATTCAAGCTAAATTGATCCTTGTGCCAGTAGGGAATAATGACCAGTAAGCTAGGAGGAACGAGCCTGTAAGCTTAGAATCGCCAATTTTGCCCCGAGCGTCGAAATCCCAAGTTCGAGCCTCGGCAGTTCGCCGGAGAACGCCGCCGTGCTTCTCCAGCCATTCTCTGGCAAAATTGAGTGCGCCAATAGCTTCGTGATGACCCCTAGATGCTTCCTGAGCGTGGAATTAAGTTCAAACGCCCTGGAACGAAAACGCCCAAATCGGTGCCTTCGTCTTCGGCCCCGATCACCGGAGTTCATTTTCCGGCCAAACCAGCCGATGAAACTTTGTCATCTAGCTAGACCTCAACCCCCTGAGCAATTTACTCCACTGGCTTGAACCCTGAATCAGCCTAGATCAAAAGTTATGATCATGCCAAGATTGCTGTCCAGTGGTTCAGTTCATGTCCAGACCACCGTGTTTGCTCACCGGATTTGGCCACCTTCCGGCCACTTTCTGCCCTTGAGCCTGTTGAGAGTTTTGTAGCTGTTATCAAGGCCTAAAGCCCAGACAAAGTTGTGCACCAATTGGAGTCCTGAGTCAAAAGTTATCTAATGCCCTAGTTTCTGGCCATGTCTAGCACTATGTCAGTGCATGTCCACCAGTGGCATTGAATGATTTAGACTTGTTACATTTGAGCAATTGAAATGCCACTTTGTCCACTAAGCCTTTTGAACCATGTTCTACAATATTCCCTATTGCCACATCTCCAGAAAACAGACCTAGAACCGATTTAGGGCTATGTCAAGCCATGAGCCGAATGTCAGCTTTTCGACATTCAAGTCCTTTTGAGCCCATCTCTTCGATCAATGTCAAGTGACCTTGTCCAAACCCTTACCCCTGCATGCATGATGTATTTACGTATTATTTTCTAGTACTTGTATGCTTATATAGTGTGTATGTGTTGTTTGTATCCGCCGTGGAACCAGACGTTGAAGGAACAGAAGAGATCTTCGAGGATTCATCTGAGCAGCTAGACCCATCACTGCAAGGCAAGTCTCAAACCCTTGATCATGTCTCGCCTACTATTTTGAAATGAAGTATGTTAACTGTCTTCAAGTATGTGCATGCCTTATATTCAAATAAGAACTACATTCAAATAAAGTGATTAGATATGACCTAAATGATTGTAAAGCCCCTTTTGACATTGAGTATCCCTGCACCCTTGTCACCCTAGATTATCATGCTTAGGCTATGCTATGCTCAAGATTATATGATAAATGTTGAATGGTCATATATGAGAAAAGTATATTCAAAACTCCTTTTGTGAAAGAAAATGTGATTGGAATCGATAGTGAGGATGGTTTGAGTGGATGGTGCTGTGTGCGCACTGGGAATGTGAATGACTCCTCACTAGAGATTCATAAGGACTAGAACCTTGTGTTGTGCTTCTATGCGGCATGAAAAACGTACCAACCACTTGCCTGTTTATGGGACGGGCGCAACTTAGTAGCTTTCTTTAGTATTAGCTTTTCCCTGCAATGGTTGTCGATCCAGTGTCTTACGAGAACTGGTGGGCCGCAGAAGGCCATGAGTGATGTGAGTTCAGAAAAATCATGAGAGGAAAAGGTGGAAAGAAGGAAGACGCCCTATGCCAGATTAAGTCGTGCGCGACTGTAATCAAGAGAGGCTATGTGTCTTGCGAGAACATAGACCCAGGCTAGGAAGTAAGGCAGTGGGGATGACCCACAACGGTACTTGAGACTTGACTGTCTATTTTCCGGGCAGGGAATAGTTAATGCTAGGACTGTAAACTGTTGTGTCACTTCGGCCTTGTCACATGCGTAAAAGTCGCGTGGAGTTGGCCTGACTTGAAAGCTGAGTGATTGGTGGATTAAGGTGGTACACCTTTGCAAAGTTTAAAAAGTATCGGATACTCTGAGCTCCCAGGTTATGGAGTCTGCGCGCTGTGGATTCTATTCACATCGATGCAGCACAAGTAGCTTTTGGAAAGTTTTCACAAAATCTGAATAAAGTGGTGACTCATGAAAGACCGCCACACACAACATTTTCGGAGAATTTAGCTTAGGGTTTCAAAAGCACCGCTTTCGAAAATAAAGATCTTTTCTTCAAAACCAAGTGTGGAAAATCTATCCTATATACATATACAAAGCCAAAGAGCTATTCTTTGAGAAATTTCCCCCTCATCTATGTATACTTGCATTCTTATTTGGGACTTGTTGAGCACCATGTGGACAATGTGCTCACCCTTGCTTTTACAAACAAATTTAGAAGAAGGATTCGTCGACCCTGAATCTTACGGTCTTGAACCCAATGTGGAACAAGAAGAAGAAACTGAAGACCAAGCTTGATAGAGGGTTATGCACCAAGGTGGAGTCAGATGTGGAGAAGGCCCGTACACCGCTGCTGCAGAAGAAGAAGACTGATGAAGTCCTTTTGCTTATTATTGTTGTTTCATTTTGTGCCGACCTTTGTGTCGAAAACTCCTTAATTTGTATCAACATTTAAATGCGTCATTTTGGCCCTAAGTTATTGTAATGTTGGTCCTTGTGATCAGCACTTGTTTTTAATTACTCGCATTTTTATATAATGCATCTTGTTGTTGTGAGCTGCAATGTACCTTTTTTGAGTGTAACCCACCTGGGCGGTTGCCACCGGATTCCTCAAATGAGGGTCCCACAGAATCTGGTATCAGAGCAAAAGGCTCGACTGCAGGTCGTAACCCTTAGATAGACCTTGGCGTCCCTAGAAGAAAAGTTCACTAGTTCTTTGTCAAAAATTTGTTTACGAAAACCTATTTTCCTTAAGAAAAATGTTATTTTTGATTTTTGGAAAAAGGCTTTAGACTTCTCTTTAAACTCATAGATGCCTTTCGTTCTGTCTTCAGATGGCTTCCGACAGGAGATACCTTCACGGAGACGAGATCGGATCGTGGGCACTGTTGCTGTGGATGATGCTGCAATTTCTTGGAGCACGGGACAGTCAGAGGACAGTATATTGTGTCTGGCAGGATGAGATCAACGGACAACCCATAAACGGGGGCATAGTCCCCGAGTACGGGTGCGACGCAAATGTGGGGGCCAGAGGCTGCGCCAATACGCTGAGCAGCTCATCCATTGCGCGCTGGGCGCGGAGCTGGCCCTCCACTAGAACCTCAAGCAGGGCGTCCCGGGGAGCCGGGGGAGCCGTCGGGGGGAGACTGGTCCTGGCCGAGGTCCCCACGGTCACCGGGAATGACCTGGAGGTGGAAGCACCTAAGTTAAGAGGGAAGGAGGGAGGCGGTACCTGGGCCAGGCCGCCTCCGGGCGGAAGCGCCGGGACAGCAGTGTCTCGGACGGGCGGCGCCGGGTCTCCGAGACCCGGGTCACCGGGAAGGGTACGAGCCCTTGTTCTTGAGGGAGCCATGGCGTCTTGTCACGAGTCCCCATGGATGGCGCCAACTGTCGTGGTATTGCGATTACCCCGGTAGGTTTTGAGAACGATCCTAGCGAAGATTACGCGGTGCGGGTTGACCGGATGACCGGTCCTCCCCCGCCGGACAAGCACAAGAAATGACACGAGGATTTATATAGGTTCGGGTCCCGGTGGGGGCCCTAGTCCTGCCGACGCGCTCCCGACCAGAGTCGGCTGGGGAGGCTCTCTCTGGGGGAGAGGCTTCCAGGGCACGCCTGTGAGTTTAGCTATTCCAATAAAAGTGATTCAGTCCTTTACAACAGAGGGGTACAAGGGCTATTTATAGCCCCAAAAAGAAGCAAAAAAGCCTAAACTACCCCGGAAGCCACCGTCGGATTGAAGGGTAGGAACGTCCTTCTCCCGGTCAAACGTCTTGGATGCTTGACAGGTGGTCGTTGATTCCCGAGGCGCTCCTCGCGTGACCTGCACGTGACAAATCAACTCGAGACTTTACCTTTAGAAGGGCGATGAGGCCCGGGACATGCACCGGAAGCCAGCTCCCGGGGGCCAAAAAGGCGGCGCCCGGTCCCAGGAGCCAAATGGCGGCGCCTGGGACGGCATCGGAGGCCAGGTCCCGGGAGCCAAATGGTGGCGCCGGGGACGGCACCAGAGGCTAGGTCCCCGGGCGAGTGGCGGCGCCCAGGACGGCACTGGAGGCCAGGTCCCGGGAGCCAAATGGCGGCGCCCGGGACGGCACCGGAGGCCACGTCCCGGGGGCCAAAAGGCGGCGCCCGGGGAGGCACCGGAGGCCAGGTCCCCGGGCGAGTGGCGGCGCCCGGGACGGCACCGGAGGCCATGTCCCGGGGGCCAAAAGGCGGCACCCGGAGAGGCACAGGAGGCCATGTCCTGGGGGCCAAAAGGCGGCGCCCGGGACGGCACCGGAGGCCACGTCCCGGGGGCCAGAAAGGCGGCGCCCGGGGAGGCACCGGAGGCCAGGTCCCTGGGCGAGTGGCAGCGCCCGGGACGGCACAGGAGGCCAAGTCCCGGGGGCCAAAAGGCAACACCCGGGGAGGCATAGGAGGGCATGTCCCGTGGGCCAAAAGGCGGCGCCCGGGACGGCACCGGAGGCCAGGTCCCGGGAGCCAAATGGCGGCGCCCGGGACGACACCGGAGGCCAGGTCCCCGGGCGAGTGTGACGCAACTTACCTGGACTTAGTCCCACGGAGATTTCCCCCAACACTACTGGATTTCTTGCTGGTTATTGGAAGCAAAGTGTAGAGGAAGAAATGGAGTGCATGGAGGAGAAAATGATGCTGCTACTGCTGCATATACACATATACACTATTAGGCAAGCAGCTATTTGTATATGTGTGGTTACTGTTGAGTTGAAGAGAAGCAAACACGGAAGCTGCTGCGTGTAGAGGAAGGGAACAGGTGGCTGTGCTGCCGTGTGCATTTTGCTGTTTTGGATGGCTTCTGAGTTAAGTAATGGTGGTGTGTGTATATGTTGGAAAACGAGTAAGCTACATTAGCAGAATTTTAAAAATTTACTCGAAGGCTGCAAGTAATAGATCATAGATTAGATTGCACTAGTACAGAAATGCAGTCTACTAACCCCAATATTCTATCGGTTATTAGCGCTTTAGTAGAAAACCGATAGAAAATGTGCCTCGCAGCAATAAAAGGCCAACGGGTGTATTTTTCCTATCGTTTTGTAAGAAACTTACCGATAGAATAAATACTATGATTTACTCTAGCGGTGATGAACATATTTGCCGTTAGAAGAGATGCATAAGTACTGACGGGAGAATGTTTTGCACCGATAGGACTGGTCGACTTCTACAACTAGTCTTATTCTATCGGTACTGTATGTATATACCGACAGAATATGTACAAAATTCCTATCGACAATATGTAGTGTGCCGATAGAACCGTTCGCCTTCTACAAATATTTTTATTCTATCGGTAATGTATTATTTTACCGTTAGACTATATCGAAAATTGCTTAGAACTCTTCGTCTTTAAATAGTTTTATTCTATCGGTAATGAATGTTTATACCGTTAGAATATAGCAAAAATATTTTAGAGCTGTTCGCCTTCTACAACTAGTATTATTCTATCGGCAATGTACGTATATACCGACAGAGTATGGACAAAAATTCCTATCGGTAATATGTATTGTGCCGATAGAACCATTCGCCTTCTACAGAATATATATAAAATGACTAACGGTATGCAGTTTTTGTACCGATAGAATTTATCTAGTACTATAAATACAGGGGTATGTCTCTTCATTCTCACAGTTCATCTGGGGCTCGTAGTCCTAACCCGTAAGCTCCATGGACGGCCGGCCCACCTCTACAGGCGACCGCTGCACCTCCGCACCTCCATCGATGCCCTCTAGACTTCAGCATCCCAAGCAAGGTACGTAAATCATTCTAATCCGATTATGGCAATTATTCTGCTTTTTTTGTATCCTTCATTTTGATGTGTCTTCTTTTCAATATGATTATGATCTTTGTAGGTCCTTGGATGATGCTCATGAGGGGCAACGTATTTCACGGTTCTTCATCGCAGTACGCTGTCTACGTTGGCTTGTTGGCGAAAGAAACGGTGAAGATCACCGTCGAGAGTTGGAAGGACGTGAAGGGAGAGATCTTGGTTGGCTCGGTCGAGAAGATCCTTAAGCCCTGCGTGTTTCTCAAATCAGGACCTATAGAAAGCATCTTACATTTTTTTGCATGCACCAGCTTGTGGCCAGATGCTTACCTGCTTGGAGAAGAAGAATTGTTGTTATTTGCACAGCCATTCTACACCATCACTACACAGAACAACATCTTGGAAGGTCGGTTCTTTTTGTTAATGGAGTTGAGTTGAGTTGAGTTGAGTTGATCGAGTTTGAGTCCGAGGAAATCACCAATACGTACAAATGTAAGTCGACGGTAGTTCCAGCTCCTCAGGCGTCTTCGAACTGAACTCCTATGGTTAAGTCCAATGTGGTTCAGACATTTGCTGTTTTGGATGAATGGATTTGTGATGTATCAGGTCTAACTTGTAGTCGCTAGTTGCATTGTCGTAACCTGCAAAGGTTCTCTTTTATGTAAAATGTATGGGCCACTGGGTCCTCGTCGTGATCTGTTGTTAATTTCAGACGTGGCTTTTCTAATATACATCGAATGTGTGAATTGTTGTATATTTGTGTATCATGTATTGCTAATTGGGACATGAACTTGAATGTGTAGGGAGTATTTGTGTATTTAATTGTATTGGTAGGTAGGTGTGTATTTGTACTGCTGTTTCAGACATGCACTTGAATTTGTGAACTGGCATGTGTATTTTTGTACCTGAATTTGTGAACTAGCATGTGTAATTTCTTTGGCAAGATGAAGTCCCAAGTACCTAAGAAAAATATTTTTGTGTCTCCAAGTTAATCCACAAATTAGCATTTTTTGAAATATTGCTTTATCTTCTAGTTAAGATCTATTTGATGTAAGATCTGTTTGATGTTACATTGATATGATTCCTTGGATGTGGGAACTGGTGTCATGTGTGTCCCAGTTTCGTAAAACTACCTCCTCTAACGGTAAATACACATATTTACCGATAGAAAACACATATATTTGCTCAGTCATGCATCATCTAACGGTAAATATACATATTTACCAATAGCAAAACTCATGTTCGTGTGTCATGCATCATCTAACGGTAATGACACATATTTACCGATAGAACAAGGCCTGTACTTTCTCAGTAATGTACATTCTCTAATGGTATATGTGTGTTTTTATCGATAGAATATGTGAGAGGCAAATTACCTTAGTTAGTCTAACGGTTATTTCATGTATTTACCGTTAGAAAAAGCTCCATTATAAGGAAAACCCCACTCAACCATTGCTGAGCTGCTCTTTAATTTGTTCTGTTGCACTCTGTGTCCTCGTCGTGATCAGCGCAAGCTGGAGGGAAGTTGATTGCGCCCCTTTCTTTAAGGTATGATTAATTGTCGACAGTTATCTCTCTCTCCCTCTAGATCTCCCTCCCTCTCTACTTGCAAGCTAGCTGTATTGTGTAGTTCCAATTAAGTTTGTAGCTGTAAGCTTGGGAGCTAGGTAGCTGGAAATGCATCATGTTTTAGGAGCTAACTAGCTTGTATTGTGTAGTTAGCTAGGTTAATTAGTGTTAATTTCATAAGGCTAGGGTTCAACACATCTGTTGTAAGAGGCTGTACATGTACATATACATAACTTAATCGGGCAGGTTTCATGCATGCATGGCTGACTCGTTAAATTTTGTTAATTGTAGATGGACAGGAAATATTGGATGTATGGAATAAAACGTACTACTTTTGAATATTTGGATGGTGTGAATGAGTTTATTAAATTTGCTGAGCAACAAAAGGAGAGGAAGGGAGAGAAAAATATGCTCTGTCCTTGTACATATTGTATGAACTTGAAGAGGTTTAGAACCTCTGATCAAATTAAGAGTCATTTGATTCGTCGTGGTTTTAACGTGCGATACACCCGTTGGATATGGCATGGCGAAGATCTTGAGGAAACAAGCACCACTACTACCAATCAGTAGGACTCGGATGTGGATTGCAATAATATCGATGATCATCCGAATTGTGATAATGATCATTCCGATGTGCACGTAGATGATGATGATGATGACAATCTTGATGAGATGTTACGTGATGTAGAGGAAGATTACAACAAAAATGACTTCTGTGAATTTGAGAAATTGATTGCTGACTCTGAGAAGTCTCTGTTCCCTGGATGTGCAACATTTACAAAACTGTCTTCTGTGTTGAGATTATATAACTTGAAGGCAGGCAACGGTTGGAGTGATAAGAGTTTCACAGCACTATTAGATCTTCTAGCGGACATGCTTCCAGAGGGAAATGAGTTGCCAAGATCTACTTACCAAGCCAAAAAACTGTTGTGTCCGTTGGGAATGGAAATCGAAAGAATAAATGCATGCACAAATGATTGTGTGTTGTACCGTAACGAGTACTCCAGTTTGCATGTTTGTCCAAGATGCGGCGCATCGAGGTATACGCGTAGGGACTGGATTGACAGTGAACGTCACGAGGTAAAGAAAGGACCTCCGGCGAAAACAGTGTGGTACTTGCCTGTGATACCTAGATTGAAGCTGCTGTTTGCAAATCTGAAAGTCGCGAAGCACTTGCGTTGGCATGCTGAAGCCCGGAAACAAGACGGAAAACTGAGACACCCAGCTGATTCTGTTCAATGGAGAAACATCAACAGAACATTTGCTGAGTTCGGCGGCGAACTTAGGAATATAAGGTTCGGGCTGAGTACAGATGGTATGAACCCACACGGAAATGATATTGACGTGTTTCTAGCGCCTTTAATCGAGGACTTACAGAAATTGTGGAGCGAGGGGGTGCAGGTGTGGGATGCATACAAGAAAGAGAATTTCATCTTGCGGGCCTTGATATTTTGCACCATAAATGATTTTTCGGCCTACAGCAATTTGTCGGGGTATAGTACAAAAGGAGCCAAGGCTTGCCCTATTTTCCTAGATGAAACTGAGAGCATGTGGATGCGAAACTGCCAGAAAACAGTGTACATGGGTCACCGCATGTTTCGTCCGGTGCATCACACGTACCGTAAGAAGAGGAAATCATTTAACGGGAAGCCTGAGAAGGGATCAGCTCCAGTGTTTCTGACCGGTAAGGAGATTTACTCGCGCGTGAAGGATATCAAAGCTGAGTTCGGTAAGCATTCTAAACCTCGAGAAAAAAATGTTTGGAAGAAGAGATCGATTCTCTGGGATCTACCATACTGGGAGCACTTACAAGTTCGACATTGCATTGACGTCATGCATGTAGAGAAAAATGTCTGTGACAGTTTGATTGGTTTGTTGTTGAACATTCTAGGAAAGACAAAGGATGGTGTGAAAGCTCGTCGTGACATGGTGGAAATGTGGATAAGGACTGAACTTGCACCTTTAGAGAATGGAAAGCGTACATACCTCCCTCCGGCCTGCTATATGTTGTCCAAGAGCGAAAAAACAGAACTCTGTCGGTGCCTGCACGGTGTTAAAGTTCCATGTGGGTACTCCGCGAACTTGAAAAAACTTGTGTCCATAAAGGACCTAAGACTAGTTGGCACGAAGTCCCACGACTGTCATGTCCTGATGTCACAAATGCTTCCCATTGCTATCAGAGGCATTCTCCCAGTTAAAGTCAGAGAGACAATCACAAACCTATGTTATTTCTTCAACGCAATATCTTGCAAGGTAAGTACGTGCACTCGTACTATAAGTTCATTTCCTCCATCTGTGGAGCTTAATTAGAAGATTTTTCTGATATGAATATTTGGCGCAACTATGTCCTCGTAGGTAATTGATCCGGATGGACTGGACGCTTTGCAACGCGACGTGGTTACAACTCTTTGTCAGCTCGAGATGTATTTTCCTCCATCCTTTTTTGATGTTATGGTCCATCTGATTGTTCACCTTATCAGAGAAATTAAGTTTTGTGGACCTGTGTGCCTGCGCTACATGTATCCATTTGAGAGATTTATGGGTGTATTGAAGGGATACGTAAGGACTCGTCGTCGACCCAAGGGGAGTATCATGGAAGGTTATGCCGCCGAGGAGGTGATTGAATTTTGCACAGATTATATGGCCGGGGTTGACCAAATTGGTGTTCCTAGGTCCGGACACGAGGGTAGGCTTCAGTGCATCGGAACGATTGGATTCAAAGCTATCGTCCCCGCTCGTGATGTGTACACTAAATCACATTTTTGGGTCTTACAACACATGACGGAGGTCGAGCCATACATACACGAGCACAAGGTAATGTTACGGTCACAGAATCCTTCGAAGTCAGACGTTTGGGTCAGCAGAGAACATAACAGGAAATTTGCTGAGTGGATCCAAGAAAGAGTCACGCGAGCTGCCGAGGGCTCCGTAAGTGAAACTGTGACATGGTTGGCTAGAGGCCCAAGATTCACTGTAGGGACTTGGCAGGGGTACGACATCAATGGGTATTCATTTTACACAAGAGCTCAAGACGCCAAGAGTAGCACGCAATGTAGCGGAGTGTCACTGTTTGCTATTTCCGAGGATGCCAGGTCAGTAAGGGCGCTGAACTCAGATTACGGTGCTATTGAAGAAATATGGGAGCTCGATTACGAATTACTTAAGATTCCCCTGTTTCGATGCCAATGGGTCGAAATCCCTCGAGGTGTTCAAGTTGACAGTTACGGGTTTACTCACGTCGATCTTGGTAGAGTCGGACACCAAGACGATCCATTCATACTTGCAAAGAAAGCCACACAGGTATTCTACATCGTTGACCCGGCCAATCCAAACTTGCATGTTGTCCTCCACAGCAAGAGACGTATTGTTGGGGTCGAAGATGTTGTCGACGAAGAGGAGTATAACCAATTCGATGAAATACCTCCATTTTTAGAGGACATTCAATCTATCCGTACTGAAGATATCGATGAAACAACGTATCTGCGAGATGACCACGAAGAAGGATTATGGGTTGAGAACCATTGATGATTAATTTCTATTTCAGGGATAAATGCCAAGCAAACAGCCCACAACTTCTGCAGCAAGGTGAGGAACTTATCATTAATACATCAGGTAGTACATTTTTCTTTAGAACTTAATGATAAGCTAGTCCACAGCATTAATATATCTCAATTTTACTCCACAGCATGAGTTCTAACATGTACAGTACCTTTATCTTGTAAATACTTAATTCTTCCCTTCAAATAGCACTTGCAAAAATCTCATCGCAGCCTCTTGCTTCTTCAAATTAAGCTCTCCAAAAATCAATTTTCATGACGGTATTTTGTTATTTCTACCGATAGAAAAGGACATCCACTACTTTAATGTGTCTCAGGCACTTCAAAAGTTTCACTGCGAAAAGTTTACTTGTTCTATCGGTATTATTATATTTTACCGTTAGAATAAATTCGTTAGTTCACGGTATTTGTTGTCTGATGGTTTTTTGTTGTTTGTACCGATAGAAAAATACTCTGGCGCTTTGAATTCTCAACTGTGTCGCCATGCGTCGCCTTGGAAATTCTATAAGTACCTCGCCATGCGTCGCGGTATTTTTTTGTTTTTCTAATTCTCGAACGCTTCGATTCCTCATCTTCTCTTTCACAATGGCAACCTCCATGGGATCGTCAGCCACGCCCTCCCCGGTAAGAACTCTAAATTTCCTGGGTTTACCCCTGTATTGTTAATCCATGTTCACTACATTCTTGACCTGTTGATTTGCACAGGGAATGGGAGCCGTGGAAGACACTGGCAAAGTGAAGGCTTACCTGAGGGCCCTCCAGGAGGAGCACAAGCTCCTTACGGACAAGCACACTCAGCTACGGCTTGAATTGGACGATCTCCTCCGGCGCATTCAGCACATGAAGACGGCTGGTGACAATTCCAGGGCGATGATGAGGCGTCTTCGCGAGGAGAAGCAAGCCGCAGATATTACCATCGCTGGCTGCGGTTTGACTATGAAGGATACCATAGCGAAGCTGAGGGAGGTCGCAGGCCTTCTCGACGCAGTAGTAGTTGATCCTAGGGACAACTTGTCGCTAGAGGAGTCCTGCGTCCTGGCTGCAAGTCAATCTGACTCTATTCTACATGCAGCCAGGGCTAAGACCATCCCTTGACCTAGCATTTTGGGTTTTATTTTTTTTATAAGTGATAAAACAACAATGAGTGAACAATTTCTTTTTATGTCAATTTTCCAATTTTCTGGCTATCTTCCTCTTTCTTTATCATTCTGCAGCTTCAAGCACGGTCTGTTTGATGTTAAATTGTGTGTACCTTTTCATTTTTTGACGGTATTTTGTTGTTTTTACCGATAGAAAAATGGCACCCAATACTATAATCTCAGGCTCTTACTTAATTAAAAAAATTTTCTGGGGAAAATTGGTCTCACGGGATTTTATTGTTTATACCGATAGAAAAAAGGAATCCACTACTTCAAATATTTTTCCGGGAAATTTACTTTTTCTATTGGTATTATTTTGTTGTACTGATAGAAACGTACATAATTCTATCGGTATTATTTTGTTTTACCGATAGAAAAGGTCATCCTCTACTTTATTACTTGTACACAGCCCTTGAGTTTCCCTCCAGTCGAACAGTTCCAACTTAGAGCACTGCGTCTCTTCGAGAGCAAAGAAAACCACAACCTCCGCTGTAACCACTCACTTCCTCTCTCCCACATGACGATCGCCGGCTGGACACTGGTTCGCCACTGCCACCAGTTTCTTATTTTCGTCCTTCGCCGGCCGCTGCTGCGTTCTACACCTCCTCTCCATCACCAGCACTGATCGCCGTAAATACCCTAATTCGTCGTTCTATTTCCAGCATCTTCCTTATTTGATCCTAGTGTTTTGTACGTACTAATTCTTCGAGTTTTGCAATTACACTAGGGTTCCCTATTGTGTTGGATTATGTACATTCCGCAGGCAATGTTGATTTAAATTAGGGTTGACATAATATGTTCCAGTGCTGTAATGAACCTATTTTGAAATTTTAACGTATCTATACTGCTGTATGTGTGATCAATTGTATGCAACTGCCATGTAATGCACGTTATATGTTTGATTTGTTCGTACACATATTCTATCGGTATATCCTGTATTTGCCAATAGAAACAATTTGTCTGCTCTATCGGCAGCTCTTGTGTTTACCGATAGAAAATATTTCTGAACAGCTGTTAAAACTTTTTATCTGGAAGGACATGAGGCATGCAATGTACGTACTAGTTTGGTTGGGAATTTTTACTCACTTGGTATGAATATATGGCAATGTGGATGGGTCTTCGATGTATATGTTTCAAATATGAATATATATGAATATATGACATATATGACTTTTCCCAAACTAATAGATGTGATGAAGTCCTGATGACTTGCATACAGGTAATGCAAAAGATAACCAAGAGATGGTGCTATAGACCATATTATTCCTTTTTTGGTTGTGACCTACTTTCTGTGCTACTTCAATATCTTTATATTCCATTAGCATTAGGTTTGTCAGATTATGCACAGTGGCACTTAGATGCTTGTGTGCATATTTACGTGTGAAATAATAATGCTGGCCCATGAATATTAGTATAAAAAATCATTGAGAATGTTATGTGATGACAGTGAATAGTGGCTTATCAACAAAATTCCATATATAGAAAACAATGTTATTTTCTATCGGTATCTCACGTGTTTGCCGATAGAAAAATCGTTATGTTCTATCGGTAGATCATGTGTTTTCTGATAGAAAATATTTCTGAACAGTCAGGAAGTAATTTATGCATGTATTTCTTTTACCATTATTTTGTTCGGACATCCCTTTTGCAGCCCTAATTAGTCTCCAGTCCTGGGCTGAGTTATGGAACTCCAAGAAGAATTAATTGCCATATGTTGCCTACTTCCTATATGAAAATGTGTAGACGAAAACGCTGAGAAATAGAATCTTATCTTGTATTGCATGGTAGCTTTTGTGTTTACTGATGGAAAAAATATTTAAAATAGGTCCTTTTTCTTTGTAAAATGATTTGGTTTGTGTTTCCATTAAATTTTTGATGGTTTGTTGATGGTTTTGTAGGGAAAGACTTGTCGTTGTCTTCATCGGATGGTACTAGTGGTTCGACTAGGGCCAACCCCAACATAACTGAAGATGCAGCTGTTACATCCCAGCGCAAGAGGGTGGGGCGAGGAGCGACAACGTTGGGCCGTTTGGCCAAACGCACGGATCTTTCTTGTGAGTTTAACCAATTTGGGAGGCCGATTGGAAAGAATGCTGGGAAGTACGTGGCCTATGTTGGGCTGTTGGCCAAAGAAAGGGTGAAGAGCACGGTGCAGAGCTGGAAGGACGTGACGGCGGATGAGAGGGATAGGTTGTAGGCGGAAGTGAATGTTAAATTAACTGAAATCGCTGAACTCTTTCGTAATCACGTTCTCTTGGCTTATACTAAAGTTTAACTAACTCGTGATTAATTGCATGCATTTTTTGAAAACAGGCTAAGTGGAACTTCCCCGACGATACACCTAGGACGGCCTGCTTGAAGGACATGAACGGAACATGGAAAACCTTTAAGAGCTGGCTCGTCAGTAACTTCCTCGCTGCGGGGAAATCTCCTTGCGAGAAGTAGCCCTTCATATCGGAGGAGGTATGGGAGGAATTCACCAAGTAGAAGGGGACTGAGGAGTTCAAGGCCCTTAGCGAGAAGAATAGGGCGATCTAGAAGAGGAACGACCACCCGCATCGGCTCGGATCCTGGGGCTATGCGGGGAAGGAGGAGCAGTGGAAGAAGGAAGACGAGCAAAATCTTGTCATCGACACCCCTGAGTTGCCGCTCTCTGAGATCCGGGATGAGAGGTGCAAGCGATGGTGGAGGGGGAGGGGGTCCGTGTCCTCCACGGGGTCTGTGCAGTTCGCAACCCCTGGGGACGTCGACGTTGTGAGGCGAATGGTAAGTTGGCTAACCTCGTAAACTATGTGCGCACAAGTGTATATAAGGTAATTTGTCTCACAAGGTACCTTTAAATGTAACAGATCTCTTTGAGAAGGAGGCAGTGGAGGGATTGTTTACCCCACAGAGGGAGAATGACATCCTCACCCGGGCTCTAGGAAATAAGGAGCATCCCGAGCGGACAAGGGCCGTAGGAGCCATTGTGTCGTGGAAGGCCGATTTCACAGATCCGGCTCCACCGAGGAAGAAGGCCCGCTCCTGGAAGGAAAAGGAAGCGGAGCTCTCCGATAAGATACAGGCTGAGGTACGGGCGGAGCTCTCCAATCAGATACGGGCTGAGGTGCAGTCTGAAGTGCAGTCTGAGGTCGCACAAATGAGGGAAGAGTTTGCACGGCTGAGAGATGCATTGCTGACCAAGAGTGCAGATGCGGAACCCCAGGGCGACGGTACCCCGCGGGGTCGGATAAGCAGTTGCGCTTCGAAGGTCCTCGTGGATCCAGTGGATGCACTTGAGGTACTGCAAGCCTTCATCTGTGCACTTAAGTTGATGCCACTCCCATTCTGTTAGATTTGTTTCGCTAACCTGTTTTAATATTTACAAATTTGCAGAACCCGGAGGGGTGCATCCTACTGAATCACCTAGGCGACAGGCAGGAAGTGGTTGGACACGGCTTCGTATATCAGTCTGGGCCAGATGTTTGGGTCCATTGCGTACCTCTGCGGTTGGGGTTTGCAAAGGTACAAGTGGACATGGCCATGCCGGGTTACAACGATTCTCCGTTGGCAGTCCCAACAGAGGAACTGCAGACACTTGCTGAGGCAGTGGGCTCCTACGTACAGTGGCCCAAGAAGTGTCTTCTAATACAACCGGTAAATCCTACACATTTTAGATTACATCCTACTTAGTACACTCAACTTGTATAATCTAACATACGTGCTCATTAATTGAAGTGGCCTGCCTCCGGGTTACCAGGGGACTGCGCCCCCAGCTCGGGGCATGAGGCCCGATCTCGTGCGACCCTGGACACATCAAAGACGGCCTCGACCCCACCCAGCGCATCCACGCCTTCACCTCGGAAGAAAGCCGCCATCACCTCGCCCTTGCCTTCGAAGGTACGCGCTCAGTCCCCGGTAAAAGGCAAGGGCAAAGGCAAGGGAAAAGGGCGACAGGGACAGCCGGAGAGGTTCAGGAACGGGTTTCCACTCATGTCGGAGGTAGCTTTGCACAAATTGGATCGATCAACCAGAGACCTCCATGAGTGGTACCTACACCGAGCTCGGCGTAATCTGAACTTCTTAGTTCCCTACAGGCCTGGGCAGTTCCACCGTGAGCCCGGGAGTATATCCGTGGCACACGAGGATCTGTTCGACCTCTACAACTGGCGGGAGCTTGATATGTCCATCATACGGACTGGAGTCCTGTGAGTTTGCTGATGCTATGTATTGCTGTTTTCTAACTCTGTTTGCTAACTCTGCATTGTTGTAGTTCTTTTGAAATGTAGTAACTTTCTGTGCAATACTAATGTCGTCCTTTGCATGCAGGTGCATGTACAGGCTAGCATCGGAGGCTGCGTGTGACAAGGTGGGTTTCCTCGACCCAGAGAAAATAAGCCTCACGATGCTAGAGCATGACGCCGCGCACGCTGAGCAGTACATATCCAAGGCGCTGATGGCGCAGCAGGACAGGGAGTTCATTCTGGTGCCGTACCACCAAAGGTTAGTGCATTTTGTACTAATTTAACTCGATCTTTTATGTTACACCTGAGATATTCTTTGAGCTAGCGGTCCTCTTTTACGTACAATGCAGGGGCCACTGGATCCTCATCGTGATCTGTCCGCCGAGGAACGAGTTGTACTACCTCGATTCGATGCGTGACAGATTATCGATCGAATATGTGGTCAAGGAGAATATGGAGGCGTAAGTAACTTATATGTTTGATTTAAATTTTCACCTCACTAGCTAATGATAATACATTAACCGGCAATATTAACTGAAATGCAGGGCTTTTGATAAATATGTGTCCGTTGGAGGGAGGCATGCCGCACCGCAGGGCTCCCTACTAGCTTGGAAAGATTATGAGGTACTCATGAGACTTTTTGTTTATGCTTAATTAGTTTATGGAAACAATAGCTAACATGTCTTCGCATATGCAATTATCTCAGTGCCATCAGCAGCTGCAATCGTGGGAATGCGGGTTTTATGTGTTGCGCTACATGTACGACCTAGTGCAGACAAACTTTGCCCAATTCCCCCAGGTAAGCATCGATATCTAACTCAAATTTGAAAATTGGGTGTCACATTCTAAATTGGGAAGTTAGTTACTCAGTATTCACACATGCTTGCAGATCGCCATGTCGAAAGACCAATACGAAAATGCAAAGATTAGAGATCTTCGACAAATCTGGGCTCAATATGTCATGGAGGAAGTTGCGCCCAACCATCCGCCATGACAATTTTCTCCTTTTCGTGTACTCTGTACATAGACTGTTTATATACATGTGAATAAACAGTATATGTGAATAAATATCCACATTGGATTGAAATTTGTATTTGTCCATATATATGTGAATAAATGTGAATAACTGTCTAATGTGTCAATCTGTTAAATGTATATGTGAATTTACCCTTCTTTGCATTTGTACTGTATTGTGTATCCAATCTATACTGTATTGCATATGTACTGTATATGTGAATGTACTGTATTGCATCTGTACTGTATTTCTATCGGTAAATTCATTCACAACCGAGAGACTACGATCAATTTTTCTATCGGTAAATTAAAAAATAACCGTTAGAAGAATGTTACTTTTCCTGCCGGTGAACTCATCCACAACCGAGAGACTACTGTAGTTTTTTCTATTAGTACACTCAAAATTAACCGGTAGGAGAGTGTGACTTTTCCTGCCGGTGAACTCATACGAAAACCGAGAGAGCACAATCGTTTTTTCTATCGGTAAACTCATTTCCAACCGAGAGAGTACTAAGATTTTGTCTGTCGGTAAATTCATAATTAACCGTTAGAAGATTGGTACTTTACCTGCCGCTAAACATCAGACTACGACGGGTTTTCTATCGGTACACTCCTAATATGCCGATAGAATAGTTCCGTTCTTCTATCGGTTATTTACCGATAGAAAATGTTTGGGCTTGTTCTATCGTGTCTATCTCTATTGGTACAGAAACCGATAGTAAAAGGGTGTTTTTTTACCGATAGAAGAAAGCTTTTCTGTACTAGTGTTGTTACCAATAGCGGAAGCAGATTTGGTAAAGCGATCGAATGTTCACAGCAACCATTTGCGGATCGTCTTAATCAGCAGATGTAGATGACAACGATCACTCACTGATCATTCTAATCAGCGCAGCAATTGCAGCAGCGCCTTTACTGGTATCACACGTACCGGGATGGAACGTCGTATGATGGTGTGCTAGCACCAACACGTGAGACAAGGGTTTAAGGGCTATCAAAAGAGATGGCAGCTATGGCTTTTGTGTTGATACTCAAACCCCATCATACATCTCTATATATAGGGCCATGCAGAAGAAATCCTAACAGATTAGGTTTCCTGATGTGATATGAATCTTATCCGAACTGCCCATGCAGAAGAAATCCTAACAAATTAGGTTTCTTAATAAGATTCAAATCTTATCCGAATTCGTATTTGATACGTATATTCTATAACAGACCCAATCCTGATCTGATACGAAAACCCATAACAAACCCAATCTGAATGCATAAGGAGTTTAATATTAAGTCTCCGAATCTGATACGGAAACCCATACCAAACCCAATCCAAATGGATAAGGAGTCTAAACCCAATCCAAATACATAAGGAGTCTAATATTAAGTTTCCGAATCTGATACGGAAACCCATACCAAACCCAATCCAAATGTATAAGGAGTCTAAACCCAATCCAAAAGCATAAGGAGTCTAACATGAAGTCTCCAAATCTAATATGGAAATCCATAACAGACTTAATCCGAATTGCATTGTTCCAACCCGTTAAGTGTGTGACTCTGTAGGTTCATGTATATTTAGTCACGACCCGGGAATACTTACCCGAATTGTAAGTCGGTAGTGGCCCCTAGCAGGACATAACGATTATCCAAATACACACAAAGATTATAATCAGTAAACCTATATAATGTCTTCATGTTGATTCTCTTGCCATACGATACCAGATTAAACCCAAGGTAGGAAATGTGCCACCCTTGCACAGTTCAATCTTTTCTCGATCTCATAGTGAATTGATCTTCCCGTAGTTGACATTCAACCACAAACGGCATGGCCATGCACTTCTCAATTCATTATATCGAGGGGCTCAGAGATATCTCTCTCATTATATGAGATATGCAAATTCTATCTTAACCATTCATATTCCTCCGCATGGCTCATAGCATACCCGAATATTACCTTTATTACTACTTAGTTAAAAGTAGCGTTTGGTAGTATCAAAGAATACTACTACACATGTAGGAAACTATAATGGTTTCAGGTCGAAGGATCAATCATAAACATTATTTGAGACCAACTGGTGACACTTAAATAACAAATCCAAACAGTGTCTCAAAATGGGTCTATCCAACATTATATTCTCAATTATATGTCCACATTATTGATTTGATATCTTATATCCATGGTCCGTGAAATATAACCATCAATCAATAAATGCGCTAATCCATTAATCAATAATGTCCTATTTAAAAATAATGGATCAGGGACTATATTAGAATAGTATCATCAAATAAATTTAGAGTCTCACGAACAAGTCATATACTTGTTGATCAAATTAAGATGATAATTTATTCAAAAATAACATATTATTCAAATGTTCATAAATATAACAAAGATAAATACAACTTTGTGATTATCTCTAGGACATATCACTGACAACCTCCCACTTGGACTAGAGTCAATCACAAATGTATCTAATACCTATTGCTCTAGTATGCACCTCATGCTTTGGTTGCGGGAGAGGATTTGTCAACGGATCAGCAACATTCAAATCCGTGGACACTTTGCAAATCTTCACATCACCTCTATTCACGATTTCTCGGATGAGGTGATAACGTCTGAGTATATGTTTGGATTTCTGATGAGACCTTGGTTCTTTAGATTGCGCAATGGCTCCACTATTATCACAATAGAGATCCACTGGGCTTGAAATGCTAGAAACCACACCAAGTTCAGAGATGAACTTTTTAATCCAAATACTCTGCTTCTGTTGTAGAATCAGCAACAGTTTCTTGCTTAGAACTCTTCCAGCTTATAGCTCCACCATTAAGACAAAACACAAAACCAGATTACGATTTGAAATCATCTTTGTCGGTTTGGAAGCTAGCATCGGTGTAACCACTAACAACGAGCTCTTCCTCACCTCCATAAACCAGGAACACATCCTTAGTCCTTCTCAAGTATTTAAGGATGTTTTTTACAGCAGTCCAGTGACTCTCACCTGGATCTGATTGGTATCTGCTCGTAACACTTAGAGCATAGGAGACATCTGGGCGTGTACAAAGCATGGCATACATAATAGACCCAACAGAAGAAGCATATGAAATCTTATTCATTCGGTCCCGCTCATCACATGTCGAAGGAAATTGACTCTTGCTAAGACTAATGCCATGTGACATAGGCAGAAAACCTTTCTTGGAATCCTGCATGTTGAATCTATTTAATACTTTGTCAACAGATGTACTTTGGCTTAATCCAATTAGCCTTTTAGATCTATCTCAGTATATCTTAATACCCAAAATATATGCTGCCTCAGTTAAGTCTTTCATAGAAAAGCTACTTTTCAATGATGACTTCACAGACTCAAGCATAGGAATATCATTTCCGATCAAAAGTATGTCATCCACATATAAGACCAGAAAAACAAGTGCGCTCCCATTTGCCTTTTTGTAAACACAAGGCTCTTCTTCATTTTTGATGAAGCCAAACTGTTTGACTACTTCATCAAAACGAAGATTCCAACTCCGAGATGCTTGCTTCAAGTCATAAATGGATTTATGAAGTTTGCATACTTTCCCAGTATTTTTTGGATCGACAAAATCTTTAGACTGTGCCATATACACATCCTCACATAGGTTTTCATTTAGGAATGCCGTTTTGACATCCATCTGCCATATTTCATAATCAAAATAGGCAGCAATAGCTAGGATGATCCTGATTGACTTTACATAGCAACAGGCGAAAAGGTTTCATCATAATCAACACCTTGAATTTGCTTGAAACCTTTCACAACTAATCGTGCTTTATGGATATGAACATGACCATCCATGTCAATCTTTTTCTTATAAACCTATTTGCACTCAATAGTTTTTACACCATCAGCTAGATCAACCAAGTTCCACACTCGATTGTCATGCATGGATTCAATTTTGGATCTCATGGCTCCAAGCCATTTCTCAGAGTTAGGGCTCATCATCGCTTCTTCGTAAGTCTTGGGCTCATCATTGTCTATCAATAATACTTCACACTGTTCCATTGTAAGGAACATGTACCTTCTAGGTGTGTGACGTACCCTTTCAAACCTACGTGTAACCGGTGCTTGTCCTGCATTTTCTACATTATTTTGCAGGTCTTGCTGAGCTTCAGTGGGTGCTGAAACAATTTCTAGTGGTTCCCGAATTTCTTCAAGTTGCACTGTGCTCCCACTTACTCCATTTGAGAGAAACTCTTTCTCCAAAAAGACACTGTTTCGGGCAACAAACACTTTGTTTTCTTCTTGATTATAGAAGTAATATCCTTTTGTTTCCTTAGGATATCCCACAAAGAAGCATTTATCTAATTTGGGTTTGAGCTTATCAGTCATTAAACGTTTTACATAAGCCTCACAACCCCAAATCTTAAGAAAAGACAACCCGGGACGCTTTTTATTCCATATCTCATATGGTGTCTTTTCTACCGCTTTTGATGGAGCCCTATTTAATGTGAACGCAGCTGTTTGTAGAGCATATCCCCAGAAGGACAATGGAAGATCAGTTTGGCTCATCATTGAGCGAACCATGTCCAACAAGGTCCTATTCCGTCGTTCTGACACACCATTCCATTGAGGTGTTCCCGGTGGGGTCAATTGCTGCTGCCGTGGCTCCGTGTAGGAGCTCGACTCGCAGCGACCGAAAACCAATCTCTGAGGGGAGAACTGCTTCAGCCCCGTATACGAGCGAAAAGGGCATGCGTCCCTTTGCCTGGCTCAGGGTCGTACGCATGGAACAGAGGATGCTCAGAAGCTCCCCTGCCCATGCGCACTGCCTGGAGGCGGCTTGCTCAAGTTACCGGTGTAACCCTTGTAGGATCACGCTGTTGACCCTTTTGACGGCTCTGTTGCTCTGGGGGTGAGCTACGGAGGTGAAGTGGAGAGTAACTCCCAAGCCCTCACAGAATTCCCAGAAGTGCATGGAGTCGAATTGAGTCCCGTTGTTGACAGTGATTTCCTGGGGGACCCTGTAGCGACACACGATGTTTTTTCAGAAAAACCACTGCACAACTCGGGAGGTGATGCTGGCCAAGTGCTCAGCTTCCACCCACTTGGAAAAGTAGTCCACTGCGACCACCGCATACATGTAGCCCCCGGGCGCTGGGGGGAAGGGACCTAAGAGATCCATTCCCCAGTGGGCGAAGGGCCAAGTGATGGGGGTGGTTTGCAGCGCTGTGGAGGGCAAGTTGAAGCCCTTTGCCATTTTCTGGCAGGCCTCACACACAGAGATGAGGTCTCGCGCGTCGCGGACCACGATGGGCGAATAGAAGCCCTGTCGAATGACTTTTGCCGTGATGGCGCACGGAGCCAGGTGAGACCCACAACTCCCCAAGTGGATATCCTCAAGGAGTTGAAGTCCTTCTGCCCGCAGGAGGCAGCGGAGCAAGGCCAAAGCCCCCCACTTGTAGAGTTTCCCCTCTAGCAGGAGGTATGCTCGCGCCATGGCGCAGAGGCGTTTCGCCTCGGTCTTGTTGGGAGGGTCCCCTTCCCCGCTTATGAAGGAGACGACGGGATCCATCCAGGATGCTGCTCGGGTGATTTTGGAGACCACTAGGGCACGGGACTCGTGGTCCGCGTCCGAAGAGGTCACCGAGGGCTTTGCGATGATTTCCAAGAAAGCACCCCCAGGGAGACGTTCCCGAGCGCTGGCAGCCCAGGCCAAGGCATCGGCCCGGTCATTATCCCTCCGGGGGATATGTCGGGCTTCCAGACCCTCGAAGTGCTTCTCCATCTTGTGCACCTCCCCCAATACAGGCTCAGGTTTGCGTCATGGCACGAGTAAGACTTGTCCATTTGGCAAACACGAGCTGGGAGTGCCCTTTGACAAGAAGGCGACGGATCCCCAGGGAGCGCGCGAGGCGCAGCCCCAGGAGCAGGGCCTCGTATTCGGCAACGTTGTTCATAGCAGGGAACTAAAGCCTCGCCACGTACTCCAGCGCCCTTCCCTCGGGGCTCTAGAGCACTACCCCCGCGCCAGCCACAGCGAGGCACAAGGAGCCATCGAAATGACGGTCCAATGGTCATCGCGCTGGGGCGGCTCGGGGAGGTTCTGCCCCTTTGTCCCCGAGGCAGAGGTCCATTCCGCCACAAAGTCAGCGAGGACTTGTGACTTGATAGCGGAGCGGCCTGTGAGCGAGAGGGAGAAAGGAGCGAGCTCGATTCCCCACTTTCCGATTCGGCCGGTGGCTTCTTTATTCCGTAGTACCTCCCCCAAGGGGAGAGATGACAGGACCGTGATCGGGTGCCCCAGGAAGTAGTGACGGAGCTTCCGGGATGCCATGAGAAGGGCATAGCAAATCTCCTCCATCTCCGTGTACCGAGTCTTAGCCCCCTGAAGGGCCTCGATCACGTAGTACACCGGGTGCTGCTGCCCATCCCGCTCCTTCACCAGTACCGCGCTTACAGCGACTGGGGTCACGGCAAGGTAAAGGAGCAGAGGTTCCCCCAGAGATGGTCTCACGAGCAATGGGGGGCTTATGAGATACTTCTTCAAATCGTCGAAAGCAGCTTGGGCCTCGGGGGTCCAATGGAACCCCTCGAGGCCTCGAAGGATCTTGAAGAATTGGAGGCCGCGCTCCCCCGACCGTGAGACGAAGCATCTTAGTGCGGCCATGCGGCTGGTAAGCTGTTGTACGTCTTTGATGGAGCGCAGCGGGGGAATGTCCAGTAGGGCCCGAATCTTTTCGGGGTTGGCCTCTATGCCCCGCTGGGACACGAGGAAGCCCAGCAACTTCCCCCCGCGTACGCCGAACGTGCATTTCTCCGGGTTGAGTTTCAACCCGTACTCATGGAGGTTGCGGAAGGTCTCCGTTACGTTGTCGATGTGAGCGGGTGCGGGGAGGCTTTTAACAACCGCGTTGTCGATGTAGACTTCGACGTTGCAGCCGATTTGGTCCTTGAAGGCCAATGACATAAGTCACTGGAATGTTGCTCCAGCGTTCTTTAGCCCGAAGGGCATATGGACGTAGCAGAAGGTGCTGAGGGGAGTTATAAAACTCATCTTTTCATTGTCCCCTTCCGCCATCCAGACCTGGTGATAGCCCGAATACGTGTGCAAGAAGCTCATAAGCTGGCACCCCGCAGTGGAATCGACCAGCTGGTCAATCCGCTGGAGTGGGAAGTCGTCCTTTGGGCAAGCTTGTTCAGGTCGGTGAAGTCAGCACACATCCTCCACTTGCCGTTTGACTTCTTCATGAGAACAGGGTTTGCCAACCACTTAGGGTGCATGACCTCCTAAATGAACCCTGCTTCTCAGAGCTTGGCAATTTCCGCCTTGATGGCCTCTTGGTGCTCAAGGGAGAGCTTCCTCAGCTTTTGCTTGATCGGGGGGCTATCGGGTGTCACAGCGAGCTTATGATCGATGACGTCCCGAGCAACACCACGCATGTCGGCGGGCTTCCATGCAAAGACGTAAGAGTTTTTGTGTAGGAAGCCGCGAGTTGCTCCGCATGCTCTTCAGAGAGGCGTGGTTTTGGAAGAGGCTTCCCAGAGGGGACGACCGAGGTGTCTAACACCGGGGAAGAGTCCTCTCCCCCCGGGGCCTTGATCAGGTTGACGCTCCCGATCATCGCAGTGGCGCGCTCGTACAGAGCGCGGGCCATGTCCTGGTCGCCTCGGGTGGTGATAACGCCGTGAGGCCCAGGGATCTTCATGCAGAGATAGCTCTGGTGGATCACTGCCCCCAAATGGTTGATTGTGGTCCTCCCCATGATTGTGTTGTATGAAGAGGGGAGGTCAACTATGTCGAACCGAACCATCTCCGTCCGGTAGTTGTCTGTGGTGCCGAAGGTCATGGGGAGATCCACCTTGCCCACCAGGTGGATGGTCTTCCCCGGGACAAAGCCCTGCAATGGCCCGGTTGCGGGCTGCAGCAACTTCTCGTCGACCTGCATCTCCCTGAATGCCTTCAGGTACAGGACGTCGGTGGAGCTTCCGCTGTCGACGAGAATACATGCCAGATGGCAATTTTAGACAGTGGCGGAGACGATGAGCTCATCGTCATGGGGGAAGTGAACCCCGCGCGCGTCTTCTGCTATGAAGGTGAGGGGGACGTCCGACCATTTTGCTGGCCGGGACATATGTAGCACCCCCACAACCTTTACCTCCTGTGCGTACTCCTTGCACTGGCGTTTGTAGTTCCACCCCGAGGCGGATCCCCCCGTAATGACGTTTACGTGCCTTTGGGAGGTTTGGAAGGGGAGTTCTTCAGTTGAGCCCCTTTCCTGTGCTTGTCTTTGCTGCTCCCCCGCAGGAGCAAGGAGAGCCGGCAAAGACGATGCGGGGCGCAAGGAGGCAGAGCTCCCTCCCCCTTGCCCACACTGGTTGAGAAACGCGGCGAAGTGCTGTAAGAGTTGGTGGCACTCTCAAGTAGTGTGGGTATTTGACTTGTGGAAGGCACACCACAAGCTGGCTGTGCCCTCCTTGCCTTCCCTGGGGTGACCTTCACGACCGCAGGACGGCTGTCCCCCCCGCCCCCCCATAGCCTTTCGACTTAGGGAAAGGGCGGTTGCCCTTGTTGCCGTCTTGCGAGCCGCCTCCGCCCTCGACGACAAAAGTGTCCCGAGGCCGTGGCTCGCGTGATCGCTCCTCCTAGGACGCTTGTTGAGGGGGTCCCTGGCCTCCCGGTTGGCGGGGGCAGGAGCCCCTGGTTCTTCTTCCAGAGGTCGTCCTCCTCCGCACGGGCATACTTCTCGAGCACAGTGAAGAGCTCGTCGGCAGAGGTGGGGCAGCTTCGGGAGATCCTCCGATGGAGCTCCCAGGGGAGGATCCCGCTCTTGCATACCTCGAGGACTGTAGAGTCAGGGACGTGAGCCACTTTACTCTTGACCTGAGTGAAGCGCTTGAAGAAGCTGCGGATGGTCTCTCCCGTCCTCTGTCGGACAGTGTAAAGTTGCGACGAGTCCAAGGGATGCACGTAGTTCCCTTGAAAGTTCGCACAGAACTCGCGCTTGAGTTGCGCGAAGGACTTGATGGAACCGGCCCTTAGGTTGTAGAACCATGAGCGGGTGATCCCGGTGAGGTAGAGGGGGAAGACGTTGCATTGAACCGTCTCGTCCCCCCAGCCGCCGATATAGCGGTGGAGTACACCTGCACTAATTCGTAAGGGTCGGCCTCACCATTGTAATGCTCGATATGCGGCGGGCGTTAAGGCCGCGGCCAGCGGATGCAACGGAGATGGCGGCACAGTGGCTGATTAGTCCCCTCAACCTCCTTGGGAGATTCTTGGTCACTGTCTCCTTTGACCGGAGACGCGCGCTTGTTATCGGAGTTAGGGAGGGGTCCCAGCGGTCCGGCGGCACGACGGTAGCGCCTCTTCTCCTCAGGGTTAGTCGAGCTAACCTCCTGGATGTTCGGGTGTCCCCCAGAGGTGGCAGTAGCTTCCTCAGCCGGTCTCTTCCCCCGGTCGGGATGGGAGCGTGGCTCACCGCGACCGCAGGCCATGGGGAGTTCTGATCGGTAGCGTGAGGGGGCCTCCCCAGACTTCGTGGTGTGCATTCGCTCGACCTCCTCCCGGGTGAAGTAGGTCTGGTCTGCCGTGGGAGCCCTTGGAGGTGGCCCCGGGGAAGGAGGGAGCTCATGTGCAACGGTCGCCGGCTTGGGGGAGGCCATCGGTGCATAGGACGGCCCCGGCGGCGGGTGAGCGCCTGAAATGGCGACGGGGGCAGGTGCGGGGGCGACGTAAGCCCCCGGAGCTGCCACTGGAGTGGGTGCCAGGGCACTCTCGAGTGTTAACCTGAGGAGGCCTCCGGACACGTGGGCGACGACGGATGCGGGGAAGGTTTCCAGTGCGGGGGGGACCCCCCGCGCGGAAAGCCTTTGCCTCCAGCGGTTGCGCAACCACCCAAGGCTCAGTGTTGGGTAACGGGGGTTTCGAACCGGACGCAGGATGGCCTCTCGCGAAGGGGAGGGTCCCGGGCATAGGCTGAGCAACGAACAGGGGGAACATCCCCGGCACGGGGAAGGCCCCGGACGCTGGGAAGCCTCTCGGGACCGAAAACGCTCCCGGCATGGGGAAAGCTCCAGATGTTCCCGGTGTGGGGGAGGTGGCCGAAAGCATAAATGGATATGGGGGGGTAAGCTGGAGATGGGGGCCGTGCTAAGATGCGTAACAACTCCTCCAGTGTGTTCTGGGTATGGAGTTGGCCCTCGACCAAGGCCCCAAGCAAGGGGTCTCTGGGGGTCCGGACCACCAGTTGGGGGGCGCTTGGCCCCGCAAGTACGGTCGTGTCTGGCGGCCTGGAAGTAGGAATACCTGCACCAAGGATTTCGAGAGTTGAGGGAAGTACCTCTCTTCGGACGTCCTAGGCCGGGAGTGTTGTCACAGCGGCATCTTCTCGCATGGGCGGCGTCGGGTCTCTGGGACCAGCACCACTGGGAAGGGAGAGGGCCTTGGCCCTTGTTCTTAGGGGAGCCATGGCGATTCGTCATGAGTCCCCACAGACGGCGCCAACTGTCATGGTATTGCGAATATCACGGCAGGTCTTGTGGAAGATCCTAGGTAAAGAACAACGACGCGAGCTGACCGCGTTACCGGTCACCTCCCATCGGGCAAGTACAGAGAGTGACATGAGGATTTATATAGGTTCACGTCTCAGTAGAGACCCTAGTCCTGTCGACGTGCTCCAGACTTGAGTCGGCTGGGGGAGTTCTCTCGCGGGGAGAGCGCTCCAAAGCACGCCAATTGGTTTTTTGTGTATTGATGCAAATGAATTGTCCTTGGTAACAAAAGAGGGGTACAAGGGCATTATAGGCCCAAAAGAAGCAAAAAGACTAGACTACCCTGGCTACAGCCGTTGGATCGGGGGGTACCGACGTCATTCCACCGGCTGAGGGAGGCTTGATGCTTGACAAGTGTCCTCGCCAGTTCTCGAGGTGTTCCTCACGTGACCCCCATGTGACCCTGCGCCCGGGGCAGGACCCTTGCCACTGGGTAAAAGGCGGCGCCTGGGACGGGGACACCGGGGCCCTTGTCCCCGAGCCAAAGGCAGCGCCTGGGATGGGGCCCTTGTCTCCGGGAAAACGGCGGCGCCGGGGGCATTTGCCACCGGGCAGATGGCGGCGTCCGGGACGTGGTCACTGGGGCCGATCAGGCGGAGATTTCCCCCAACAGATACTGATGCAACTCATCATGGTAGAAGTAACAAAAATACTTTTGTGCACAAAGGAAAGAAAATTACTTTACTTCCTATGACACCTTCTGAAATTGTGCACTTTGATAGAGAAAGAACTGAAAATGAGAAAACGGAGAATGCTTTGAAATCTGAAAGTAAACAAATAGCGAAAAATGTTGCACCATCTAGCTGTAATGCCGCTGAAATTAAGTTGAAGAGTGGAGTTCTCCTTGCAACCAAAACTGACCTTGCTGAAATTGAAGAGAATGATGTGATGTGCTAGGCTTTGACATGCAAAGATGCTTTGTTTTCACTTGAAGATATATCTAGCACTTTGCCCCCTCCTATCACTAACCTTTTGCAGGATTATGAAGACATTTTTCCCGCGGAGATAGCCCCGGTGCTGCCACCAATTAGAGGACAAATCCAGAGGAGACAAAGGAAATTCAGCGACAAGTCCAAGAGCTTTTGGACCGCGGATTTGAAGCTGTACTTGGGAGAGAAAGACGAGCTTGAGCTGAGGACGACTCCACTTCAAGAGGGGGAGGATGATGAGGACATCACTCTTTCGGATACATGCACTAACCATAATCCTTCGATTGTTACACTACGATGAATAACGCGCGGCCAAGCCCGACTGTTGCATTGCCAGGTGAACTCGTTCCTAAGTTTATATATATATGGTTTTGAGAATGGTTTACTACCTAATGGTGATAATATTGTACTTAGGAACCATGGAAAGGACCAGCAAGGACGCGAGGACCAGCAAGGAGCCCAAGTCGAGTTGGAGTCCGGTTCGGCCATCCAGGAGCAGCCGGCCTTCAAATGACCATAACTCCCTCATACGAAGTCTGATTGGGATGTTCTTATAGTCCACAGAGAAGCCCACGACGAGATCTTTCCAATGAATCTGGCTTCACATCGAAATTTCTTCTGGATTCGGCCAAGTCGGTGCTGCGACACCTTGTTTCGGGCCTTCGGCCCATGTATTCCCTAGTAGGGCGTGAGAAACCCTACCACTCCGCCTCTTCATATACTCAGTAGTCGTCAATATTTAGATTTAGATTTTGCTTAGATTATTCTTCCATTGCAGTTTCATCGAACTCGGTTTGTGAAATCCCAACTCGTGAGCTTAATACAATTCGCAATTCAGTTGCTTCTTCTTCGTTCTTGCTTGTGTTCTCGATTTGCAGCAGGAACAAGCCTTCGTGGCGAGGTCAATCTGTGCGTGCATGTGGTTGATAACCAAAGGAGTGGTGTAGCGGTTGCACGTTTTGGATCGGTTCTAGACGTCACCATGGGGGCTCCCCCCTCGCCGATTCCGGATAATGCAGGGGCTTCCCCCTTTCCGGTTCCGAACGTTGCCGCGGGCGCCCCCTCCCCGGTTTCGGATGATACAAGGGCTTCCCCCTTTCCGGTCCCGGGGGTCTCCGCAGGGGGCTCCCCCCAGCCGGCCCCGGTAGCCTCCGGGCCGGTAGCTACTGCAACACCCCTATTTTTCCCAAATCCTGGCTTGCCTCGTCTCTCTCTATTTCAGAATGAGATCCCAGTTGTGCCAGTATCTTACCCCAAAAAGTTGGCAATCAAATTCTTTCGTTCAGATCTTTTTCACAAATCAGCCCAAAAGTACCACAAATCAGCCCTTTTCAGATGTGTTAGAAGCCCAAAAAGACTAAAAGTCTCAGACCATCTCCAAACTTTGATTTGATTCAGTGAACATCTCCTATTCACTATTCTGAACAATTTTCCCTTTTGGAAGAATTTTCAAATCTTACCCTAAACCTGAGTTTCGGCCCTTGCCGCTTTGGAACCCTAAATACCCTAGTTTTTCCCTAAGTTGTTTTCCCCATTTTTGTCTAAACCCTTCAGATCTTGCCCGATCTTGTCAAACTTTAGCTAAATGAATTCTATTAATTTTATGCAACTCACTCCTGAAATCAGATCTTAGATCAGCCCTCCAGATCTCCAGATTTGCAAATAGGTCCAAGAGTCCAATCCAAACCCTTGCAGATCAGTCCTTTTTCCTCACAAATATGTCCTTTTATTAAACTTAGGCCCCTGGCCGTGTCTCAGCAGAACCCGCCGCAGTGCATCGCCGTGTTCTTCACCGCCGGTGAACCCCCCAGTCGTGCCAACACATCAGCCACGTACCTGACACCCGTGCGCACTCGTGGCACCGCCGTTGACGACACCTCGGCAGCGCCAGCACGACCAATTTCTTCCCCGTGCGCGTGCTCGTGAACCAGCAGTTTCAGCTTCGCCCGTTCGACACGTCTCGGCCACGCGTCGATGGAGCTTTCACTTCGCCGTTCCCTCACCGCCTGTGCCTGCACCGTCTACTACTAAAGCTGCATTGCCCCAGCCAAAAGCTTGCACCGCTGCACGCTAGTGCCTCACCATCATCGCCGGCACAAGTCCCCGCTGTGTCCGGTCGCTTCGCGGTCGATTTCGTTGCCACAGTTCCCCAATTTGTCAACCAGCAGATTGCTCCAGCATCTATAAATACCCTCCAGTGTTGTGTTAACTCCTCATCTTCAGGACTTAGACATTTTCCAGCGCTCTCGCTGCTCTCTGCTTCTTCTCCAGCGAGCTATCTTTGAGGCCACCGCCACTAGAGCAATTCACAGCCCCTCACTCCAATCCAAAGCCACCAGTGAGTTCCCCTCTTCCCTCTCTCTGTGTCATAGTACCCAATTGCATCCCGGCGATCCCCAACACCGGCGATCATCGGAAAAGCCCATTTCCCCTGTTCCTGCAATGCTGATCGATTCATCCCAAATTATCTTCCCCTTTAGTAGAGTTTCTTGATCAGTAGGCCCAATCTAGCAAGCCTGTGAGATCAAAATCTTCAATTGTGCCCAAATCGAAGAAATCCCAATCTGGAACTTCATTTGTTCGCTGGACCTCATCGCTGAGCTTCTCCGGTGATCCTCCAGCAAAATTAACCCCTCCAGTAGCTTTGTTATGCCCTAGAGATCGTTGACAAGCTTGGAATTGAGATCATTTGCCTTGTGTCAAAAACCCCCAATTTCAGAGTCGTCTTCTCCAACGCCGGCCACCGGATTTTGTCTTCGGCCACCTCAGCTGACACCACTTTGTCCTTTAGCTTGGCCTCAGTCCCCTGAGCATTTCCTTCCACTAGCCTAACACCCAGATCTGCCCAGATCGTGAGATATGAGCTTTTCAAGCTTCTGTCCAGATCAATGTCTGTGCCGTGTCGCCACCGCAGTTCATCACCAGAGTTCTCCACCGTTCGGCCATCTCTTGCCTTGAAATCACCTGTATTGTGTTCCTGGCATCTTCGCCTATCTCCTAGACATAGTTGGCGAAGTGTTCAAAGCCCAGAATCAGATCTAATGCTTTGCCCTAGTTTTTGGCAATGTCTACACTATGTCAGTGCATGTCAGCCAGTAGCATTGGCCTTGTTTGACCTCTTCTGGTTGAGCAATTGAAATGCCACTTTGTCCCCTAGATTCCTGGAGTTGTTTTCTACATCTTTCTCTTCTGTCACTTCTCCAGAAAACCTACCTAAGACCAATTTAGGGCTATGTCTAGCCGTGGACTGAATGTCGGCCTTTCGACATTCAACTCCTTTTGAGCCCATCTCTTCGACCAGCACTCAAGTGATTTTGTCCAAATCTTTCCCCTTGAATGCATGATATATTTACTTATTATTTTCTATTGCAACTATTTTATGTATGCTTATGTAGCGTATGTGTTGTATTGCTTGTGTCCGCCGCAGAGCCCGAAGTTGAAGGAGCGGAAGAAGTCTTCGAGGTTTCGTTCAAGTAACTAGACCCAGCATTGCAAGGAAAGTCTCAACCCCTTGATCATGTCTCGCCTAATATTTTGAAATGAAGTATGTTAGTTGTTTTCAAAGTATATGCATGCCTTATATTCAAATGAGAGTATGTTCAAATAATGTGGTTAGATATAACCTAAACGATTGTGAAGCCCCTCTTGTGATTGAATACCCATGCACCCTTGTCACCCTAGGATGCTAAGCTTAAACTCTACTCTTATTGAAATGTACATGTTGGGTGTGAAATGGCTAATATGTGAGAAATGAATTTAAAACCCCTTTTTGTGAAAGAAAATACAAATTAGTATTGATAGTGAGGATTGGTTTGTATGGAGAGGGTGCGGTGCGCACCAGGGAATGTGAAAGGCTCGTCACTATTAATTCATAAGGACTAGAACCTTGTGTTGTGCCTCTATGCGGCATGAAAAACGTACCAACCACTTGCCTGGTATGGGACAGGCACAACTTAGTAGCTTTTTGGTATTAACAGTTCTCTGCATAGTTTGTCGGTCTGGTTTCTCGCGTGGAAACTGGTTGGGCGCAGTTCGTCCCTGAGTGATGTGAGTTCAGAAAAGTATGAGAGGAAAAGGTGGAAAGAAGGAAGACGCCCTATGCCTAGATTAAGTCGTGCGCGGCTGTAATCAAGAAAGGTCACATGTCTTGCGTGGACATAGACCAAGGCTATGTGTCCTGCGGGAACATAGGCCAAGGCTAGGAAGTAAGGTAGTGGGGACCCACAATGGTACTTGAGACTTAATTGTCTATTTATCGGGCAGGGATACTGTTAATACTAGACTGAAAAAGCGTTGTGTGATCTCGGCGTTGTCACATGCGTAAAAGTCGCATGGAGCTGATCCGACTTGAAAGCCGAGTGAAGAAGTGGATTTAAAAAGAGGTACACCTTTGCAAAGTGTAAGAGAGTATCGGATACTCTGTACTCCTAGGTCATGGAGTATGTTCGCGGTGGATTTATCCATGTGGTTCAGCACAAGTAATTATTTGGAATGTTTTCATAATATGGGTTGCTAAAAGTGATGACTCATGGGAGACCATCACATAACAATTTCTAAAGTATAACTTAAGATTTGAAAGTATTGCTTTTGAAACTAAAAGCTTTTCTTTATAACTTTAGAGTGAAAATCTATCCTATTCTTACATATAAAACCAAGACCTCATTCCTTGAGAACCCCTCATCTATATACCTGCATTATTGTAACGAGAATTGCTGAGCATTGTGTAAAAACATGCTCACCCTTGCCTTTGCACACAAATTCAGAAGAAAGGATTCGAGGATCCTGATCCCTTTGACTGTGAGCACCAAGAAGAGGAAGGAACTTTTCCAGGCGATTTGAGTTTATAGGAGGGTCATGAGCCAAGTTGAGTCCGATGTGGTGGAAGCCCTTCCAGAGCCGCTGCAGAAGGAAGTGAAGACCTTTGTGGTTACTTTTTGTGTTGTTTTTCTGTGTTCGGTACTTCGATACCGATTCTTGATTTTGAAAAACTCTCTACTTTTGTATTAACTTTAATTAATGCCATCCTTGGCATTATGATATTGTAATAGTGGTCCTCGTGACCTTGTACTTGTTTTATCTACCAGCTTTATTGTTTAAAGTAAATCCTGTTGTTGTGAGCTTGTGATGTACCTTTCTGAGTGCAACCCACCTGGGCGGTTGCCACCGGATTCCTTAAATGAGGGTCCCACAGCTACAGTGCATGAGCTCCCTCCTCCCCCAGGGCCGCCCCCGAGGGTGCCCTCGGCGGACCAGGTCCGCTTCTCCCGGGAGGAGGTCGAGCGAATGTGCCGGCTAAGTGCGGGGAAGAGCTTCCCCCGGGTCGCGGACGCGGGGAGCCTCACTCCCGCACCGGCTGGGGGAAGAGACCCGCCGAGGAACCAACCTCTCCAGGGGAGAGCCCGGACGTCGGGGAACTCAGCCCCGGCCAAGAAGAAAAGCGTCGCTACCGCCACGCCGGCGGACCCCTTGGGCCGCTTCCCGACTCCGGCAATGAGGACGCGTCCCCCGTCAAAGGAGACAGCGACCGGGACTCTCCCCGGGAAGTGCAAGGGGCTAACCAGCCGCTCTGCCGCAGACTTCGATGCATCCGATGGCCGCGGCCTTACCGCCCGCCGCACATCGAGCACTACAACGGTGAGGCCGACCCCTATGAATTTGTGCAGGTATACTCCACGGCCATCTCGGCGGCTGGGGGGGATGAGACGGTGCAGTGCGACGTCTTCCCCCTCTACCTCACCGGGATTGCCCGGTCCTGGTTCTACAATCTGAAGGCTGGCTCCATCAAGTCCGTCGCGCAGCTCAAGAACGAGTTCTGCGCGAACTTCCAGGGGAACTACATGCGTCCCCTGGATTCTTCGCAGCTGTACACCGTCCAGCAGCGGATGGGGGAGACCATCCGCAGCTTCTTCAAGCGCTTCACTCAAGTTAAGAGCAAAGTGTCTCACGTCCCCGACTCTACGGTCATCGAGGCGTGCAAGAGCGGGATCCTCCCAGGAAAGCTCCGCCGGCGGCTCTCCCGGAGCTGCCCCTCCTCCGCCGACGAGCTCCTCAACGTACTTGAAAAGTACTCTCGGGCAGAGGAGGACGACCACTGGAAGAAAAACCAGGGGGCTCCCGGCCCCGCTGATCGGGGGGCCAGGGACCCCCTCAAACGCCCCAGGCAGGGGGGCCGTAACGAGCCACGGCCTTGGGACACTTTTGGCCTCGAGGGCGGAGGCGGCTCGCGCGATGCCACGAGGGGCAACCGCCCCTTCCCCAGGCTGAGAGGCCGTGGGGGAGGACAGTCATCCCGCGGTCGGGAAGGTCCCGCGGGGAGAAGCAAGGAAGGACAGTGGTGCACGTTCCACGGGTCCGGTACCCATGCCACCCGGGAATGCCACCAGCTACTGCAGCAGTTCGCAGCGTTCCTCGACCAGCATGGGTGGGGGGGGGAGGGGGGACTCCGGCCTCCTTGCCCCCTCAACCGACTCTACCGGCCCTTCCTGCTCCCATGGGGGGACAGTAGGGATGAGCGCAGGAGGGGGAGACGTCAGAAACTCTCCCCTTCAAAACTTCCTAGCAGCGTGTCAACATCACCATGGGAGGGTCCGCTTCTGAGCGGGACTCCAAGTGCCAGCGCAAGGAGTATGCGCACGAAGTCAAGGTCATAGGGGTGCTGCACATGTCTCCGCCACCCAAGTGGTCGGACGTCCCCCTCACCTCCACGGCGGAAGATGCGTGCGGGGTTCGCTTCCCCTATGACGTCGCGCTAATCGTCTCCGCCACCATCTACAACTGTCACTTGGCCCGCATCCTCGTGGATGGCGGGAGCTCCGTCGATGTCCTCCACCTGAAAGCCTTCAGGGAAATGCAGGTAGATGAGAAGCTCTTGCAACCCGCCACAGGGCCCTTGCAAGGATTCGTCCTGGGGAAGGCGATCCACCCCATGGGGAAGGTGGATCTCCCCGTGACGTTCGGCGCCCCGGAGAACTACCGGACCGAGATGGTCCAGTTCGACGTGGTGGACCTCCCCTCCTCCTACAAGGCGATCATGGGGAGGACCATGATCAACCGCCTAGGAGCCGCGATCCACCAGAACTACCTCTGCGTGAAGATCCCCGGGCCTCACGGCGTGATCACCGCCCGGGGAGACCAAGACATGGCCCGCGATCTATACGAGCGCGCAGCCGCCACGATAGGGAGCGTCAACATTATCAAGACCCCAGGGGGGGAGGTCTCTCCCCCGGAATCTGATGTCGCTGTACCTCCCGGTAGGCCCCTTCCCAAGCCGCGTCCTGAAGGGGGCCTCCGGAAGGTCCCGCTGTCCCCGGGCGACGGGGACAAAACCATCCGGATCAGGGTAGAGCTCCCCGAGGAGCATGCCGCGCAACTTGCGGCCTTCCTGCACGAAAACTCCAATGTTTTTGCGTGGAAGCCCTCCGACATGCGGGGTGTCGCCCGGGATGTCATCGAGCACAAGCTCGCGATGACCCCCGGTCACCCCTGTCGACGATTCGGACTCGGGGTCCTTTGCTGAACTTATGCAAAATTTGTAAGTAGTGAGACCTTTCAGGGTGTCCCTCCGGGAAGATATGTAGAATTATGGAGAACTGGAGCACAGAGAAGTTTATACAGGTTCGGACCCTCGATGGTGGGAGTAATAGCCCTACGTCCTGTTGGGATTTCACTATGTGTAGTAAAAGATTTACAAGGTGACAGAAACATCTTCATAGGAAAAGATTTTCCCTATCTAATTGTACAAGATGAAGCCTAGGAGGCTTATAGAATTTATCTAGTCTAGACTATAGTCTTTGAATGAGATGTTACATATCTCGTCTCTGTGTGATGTGATGATTCTTCGATCCCCTGTTTGATGCACCATGCTGTCCTTTTATACTGGTCGAAAGGGCGCCAAGTCGTAACGGCATCAAACGGTTTCTTGGATGCGGTTTAGAGAACCGCTCTTAACTCCCATGCAGGTTTAACACGTGTTATTCGTGGATAACCGCACATATTAACCTCCTGACGGTTGCTCCTTTTCGTGGAAGAATCTTCGGGATACTTGGGATATTCCAACAACAGAGACAGATTAATCCCACGTTCCCTGGTCACAAGTGCTCTGACCGCGTGATGTTGGCTGACCGCGCAACATCCACAGCCTTCTGTTCACGTATAGCATACGAACTACTGACCGCGCACTAGCTGCGATCTGATCGCGTAAAGCCTGCGACCCCGGGCTGGTACTTCTCAGAATGACTTGAGTTCGCACCGCCAGGCACGTGTCTGTCTCGAATCTATCCTGAACCAGTCGTGCATTTATTTGAACTGACTCGGGTGTCAATCCTCGTCAGCTAGTCCCCAAATTCGAAGAGAACGAAGGGATGTGTTTACTTCGAATTTTTAAGACATGCATCGGATTTTTAACCGAGCGCTTCAAATTTCCCACTTAGTGGCGCACTAAGTGTGACGGTTGGTTCCCCGAGACAGGCTCTGGGTAATATGTGACGGGTAATGATGGCGCTGTTGAAACATTTTTTAACTCGAGGTAAAATTGTAAATGCCTTTTAGAAACTCGAGGCGTTCGGAAGGCGAACCATCACCCTGGCGGCTATAAATACCGAAGCCTTTGGGTTGCAAAGCTCCACAACTTCTTTTCTCGGCTAAGTTTTCGTAGAAGCCATCTGCATTCTTCTTCTCATATTTCTCCCGATGGTAGACCATAACATCATCGAGAGTGAGAGTGATGAAGAGAAAGCTTTCGAGCAAGAGTCACAGATGCCCGAAGATCTATCTCCTTCAAGAAAGAAACCCAAGGTTGACGAGGGATCCTCCAGTAGAACAAAGGTGAAAGACGCATCATCGTTCTTTCTTCCTTCTGTTCCTCTAGTTCTTCCTATCCATGCACCTTGGTCGGTCGAACTTTCATCTCCACCTTTGGAGGGACGTTCTTCTCAGTTTTCTCCATTTCATCCCAATACTCCCCATTTTTGTTTGGGTGATCGATTTTCTGGTCGGCAAGTGGTAACTCCTCGACCAGATGACCCTCAACTTGGGTTGGGGAAGCAATCTTATGGTGGGAAGGTTGCACTTCCACCATCCAGTGATCATCCGCTTTTATCGGATGATCTACTTTCCAAGATGCCTACATCAACTCGCCTCTTGCAAGGATTGGTAATTACTTCTGTCTCCCTTTGCTAGTGATTATAGTTAGCAAAACTAACATTTGCAAATGTAGGAGACGAAAATTGTTGGAGCCCCCAGCGACCAGCCTGCTGAGACTCCACCTCCTTCCCTCGGACAGACTCCCCAAGTGGAAAAAGAGGCCCTGGAGAAGAAGACCGAAGAGATATCTTCGGCGATTCTGCACCTGGCAAAATGTTTTGAAAGATCCCGTGAAGAGGCGCACCAGTTCCGTCGAGAGAGGGACCACGCTCAGCAACAGTGAGAACTCTCCGACTTGATTAGGGATAGTAGTGCGTCTCTTGTCAGGGACAATGTTGACAGGCTTAGATTAGTTGCTAGTGCTCTGGGGGTTGTCAGCGTAGATTCTACTGACAACAACATGTCCCTAGGAGAACTTTGCAAACTACTTTCAGATCAGGTCGACGCTCTGGTCGCCGGTATCCCTTTTGTATATAAAGAATGTCAGAAATAAAGCTTTCTTTTTCTTCATATCATATGAATATTCTTTACATCTTCTGTGCGAAAACATGGCTATAAGCAATGTCTTTACGACCATTCATACACAAGCAAACTTCAATTCTGCGACCAGAATCGCATTTTATAGTAGTACCGCGACTAGCACTGATACTGCGATCAGACTTAAAGCTGCGGTTAGAAACGAGGTTCGATTTGAAAGATTACTGCGATCAGAACTGAAACTCGATTAGACCATCACTTCGATTAGAATCGGAGCTTAGTCGAAGACATGGTTCCGACCATACCACAATCTGATCAAAACATATCCGTACGTCCAACAACTGGGTCATAGGATATTTTCATAAACATTTACAGGACACATGAAGGAAAATGTCCTCCGAAAACCCTTGAAAAACTTTTCATGTTTTTGTCTATTCAAATCTTGAAACAAAGAAGTCCTTTTGTTTCAGATCCGATACCAGGAAGACTTAACGGGTCCGCCAGAGACAGTATCCATTATGGGAAATGAATAAAATATTAAGTGGAATGTTTGAGCGGAACGTTACTCATAGTAGTGCGCCTCCTTGGGTCTATAAAAGGAGCAGTTAGCTTCTTGAGGAAGCCACACAGCCAAAAACCCTTCCTTAACACTTTCGCCGCACAAAACCCTCATTCTTCTCAGCCTCCGTCTTCCCCAAAGTTGCCAACTTTCCTCCTGATTTCTCACAAGAAATGGCGTCTTGGAGCAGATCGGTCCACCACTCCGAGGAGAGTCTTATGGCGTTGGAGAAGGAGGAGATCCTTCCTCCGCGGCTGCTAATCAACTGGCGGCCCGCGGAGAAGGACCAAGAAACCCCAGTCGTCGGAGAGGGCCAACTGGTGGTCTTCAAAGAGTACATGCGCTGCGGGTTCCGATTCCTTGAGAGTCGGTTTCTGAAGGACATTTTGGAACATTACGGGTTGGAGTTGATAAATCTCCACCCGAATGCAATCTTGATCCTGGCGGTGTTCCAGCACCTGTGTGAAGCCTACGTCGGAGTGTATCTGTAACATCCTGAGTTTAGGGGTGAAAAGTTTCTTTCTTAAAAATTCATGCATGCATATGTCTCTTCTAGATCAGCCAAATCAACCCCAGCTTTATTCTGTTTTAGCCCTAAAGTCTCAAAATCTATCCTGTAAACCCAAATCAAGATCAGATTTCTCAAATGTGATTTATCAGTTACTCTAAACATAAAAGTCTTCAGAAGCCAGATTCAATTCCATCTCTAACTCTCAGATCTATCAATCCTATTCTGTTTTCGAAAACAGGATTCTATTTACTATTCTAATTACCCTAAGTACAATACTCAGAACTCAGATTTAGCCAAATCTTGATATAATTCAGACCAGATTATTCTTGGACTATGATCATGGGTATGCCAATACCTTAATCCAGAAAGTTGGCAGCCAAATCATATCATCTAAGTCTTTTTCACATATCAGTCCAAATTATATCACAATTCAGTCCTTTATCTGATATCTGGAAACCCAAAAGGCTGAAATCTTCAGATTAACTCCAAATTCAAATCTGTTTCAGGGAACACCTCCCAAATGCTAATCAATACAAAATTTTATTTTATCAGAATATCCAAATCTCATCCTAGATGCCAGAATTCGAAATCGACAAAACTCAGATCTTATTTTACCTTAAAGTACCCTATTTTCAGTTTATATCAAAAATCATCAAATAATGCCAGATTTTACCAAATCTCTTGTTAGATGAGTATAAGGTATAAGTTTATACTCAGCTGTGAAATCAGATTGCAAATCAACTATCTCTAAGTCAGAAATTACAATTCAGTCCACAGCTAATTTTCAGAATTTGCAAATTAGTCCAAATGGTTGTTTCGACCAGCAGCCACCAGCTGCTGCGACCAGAGGAGCAGCTGCTCGCGACCAGGGAAGATGCAGCTCGACTAGTGCATGCCATCGACCTCGGCCAGCGATGCACGGTGCCTCTCTTCGACCGCGACCACAGCACAGCGTTGCTTCGACCTCGTTGCTGTGTACCAAGTCTCACCATTGAATAGCGCCGCTTTAGCCGTGATTTCGCAACCGCCTTTGCTTGCACACGTGTTAGTGTCTCAGACATCACCGTGGCAACCCCATCCAGCACACCAGCTGCTACATGCCAGAGAGAAGCTTTGCTTGTTTGTGCTCGCCGTTGCTTCAGTGCGAAGGTGCACTGGCGCAAGCATCTTAGCTTCAAGCCGTGAGCTTGAGCTTCATTTCATTTTGCTTTGCCTATAAATAGCAATCCCAGAGAAGCTTATCCACCTTTAGCAGAGCTCTCCAACACCCTCAAGCAGTTAAACCGTATTCCTTCTCGCCGTTGCTTTCTTCTCCGGCGAGCTCAGCACGGAGGCTCACGGTGACAGCCTCAACCCTCAAATTGATAGCATCTGTGAGTAACCCTCATCCATCTCATCATTCTGTAGCAATTAATTGAACTCTTATGCACTTCATCGCCGGTGATCGCCGGAAATCGCTGAATTCAGTGCAATGCCCTGTTCCGGCTTTACAATTCAAATCAGTCCGAATTAGCCTTCGACTCAATAGAAAAAATGATCAGTGAGCTGTTTTAAGCAAGCTTGTAAAGTCAAATTGTGAAATTGACCAAGAACTGAAGTTTTTCGCTAGCCCGAGCTTCACCAGCCACTGGCGAACGTCGCCAGCCTTCTCCGGTGATCCTCCAGCCAATTCAATCATGGCAGAAGCTTTCTTATACCTTCTAGATGCTCTCCAAGCAAGGAATTGAGTTCAATCGACCTGTAGTGGAAAACCCCAATCTCAGTGCCTTCTTCTCCGGCGCCGGCCACCGGAAAACCATTCCCGGCCGATCCAACTTCAGCAACTATGTCCACCAGATGCACCTTGATCTCCTGAACAACTTTTCCTACTAGCTCGACTTCCAATTCGGTCTAAATCAGAAGATATAGCTATGCCCTAATTCTTGTCCAGTGTTATGATCAGAAACTCCAGCCACCGAGTTCATCACCGGTTTTCATCACTTTTCGGCCATCTCCTGCCCTAGGTCCAGTTGAGTGAATTGTTCCTGTTACTGAGGCCTACCTCCCAGACAAAGTGGTGCATCAATTGGAGCCCTAGATCAAAATTTATGGCAAGCCCTAGTTCCTGGCCATGCCAGTTCAACGCCAGACTATGTCAGTCAGTGGCATTAGCCCTTTTCACTTCCTTCCAGATGTGCATTTTGAGCATAACTTTGTCCCTTAGATTCCTGAGGTTGTGATCTACAATTTATTCTTCTATCACAACTTGATTTGAGTCCTTGAACTGCATTTTATGCTTAGCCCTAGATTTTGACATTGTCAGCCCTATGCCAGAGCATGTCAGCCAGTGGCATTAGCTCTTTTCACCTCTTTTCAGTTGTGCAAACTGAAGATAACCTTGTCCCTTAGACTTGTGGAGTTGTGCTCTACATTTTATTCTACTGCCACAAGTTGAGATAACCCTTCTATCATCCATCGACCCTATGTCGATGCCTTGAACCGAATGTCGACCTAAAGGCATTCGCTATTTTTGAGCAAACCAGTCGCAACCTTGATATCATTCTGATACTTTGAGACATTTGGAACCTTGTAAACCTTTGACAACTAATCTTAACCTTGGTTTCCATAACTTAACCCTAATCAGCCTCTAAACCCAATCATTTCATAATCATCAAGACTTCATCTTTGCATTATTGCATATAGTATAATAATGTATTGAAAAGATTGTGATTATTGGTTGTTTGCTTGATTGGACAGCAGATCAAGAGCCCGAGTTCGAGGACTTCACTGCTGATCCGACATCAACTGCTGTATTTTACGACGCGGAAGGCAAGTCATATCCTTGGTCGTCTTGAACCTATATTTTAAATGTTGCTAAAACATAACCTTGAATATAGATAATATTGCATGTGAAAGATTGAGAAAGATTGATTTATGAATTGGCAGTACTAGACTGGTTATCTGTGAAATGTGAAATAAACAAGTTTTGAGCCATGAACTATTATATATGTATTTATATATATATTCATGAAATAAAACCCCTGGCCGTGACCAGAAAAATGGTATGGAATGGTGGTAGCACTGGAGGTGCTAGACTGCAAAGGATGTGCAGGCACTGAAGGTGCAGGGTTTTGGATGGTCTGGTCACTGGCATATAAGGACTAGAACCTTGTGTTGTGCGTCTAGTGGCATGAACAACGTGCTAACCGCAAGCCTGGTATGGGACAGGCCTGAACAAGTACTTATGTGGATCGCACATGAAACCCCTGCATGAGATGGAAAACAATACACTAAACTCACGGGGTTCAGCTCCTCCACGTATCACTGAATGTGATTTGATCAAGCACGTTGACCCAGTAATGGGAAGAGGCATCCGGGTGTGGGGTAATCCCGCCACAACTGCGGTTTGTGTGAAGAAAACTGCAGGGTCAGGGGTGAATTGTAAGTGAAACATAACAAAAGTTCTTGTTATCTCCACCTTGCCGCTCACATTATGAAGTGAGTCAGGGGTCCAATCATTATGTTATGATGGAAGGGCTTGAAAGTGGAATATCTTGCGGGTAAATTGGTACCTCTCTGCAGAGTTAAAAACGTATTCGAATACTTCGTGCTCCCGAGTTTTAGGAGTCTGCTGCGGGTGGATTAAATCCACGGGGTGTGACACAAGTATTATTTTCTAAATAAAATGTGTTAAATCAAGATTACCCAAATGACATGTGTTGTCATGATAAGGAGTGCTACGGTGGGCTATCGTGTGTCGACGTGTCGCGGTAGTGCTATAATCTAGTGAACATGAATAGCAATACTATGTTATGCAAGGTGCTGCCATGAGATGAGGTATGAAAGAAAAAGGTTATTTTACAAATATCCATAATTCTTGACTAGTCTAGGTTCATATCATCACTATTATATGTATCTACTCTTACCTATGACTTGCTGAGTACGTAAGTGCTCACTCTTGCAACCTACAAATCAGTAGACGGAGCGTTCAATAATCAAGATGAAGGCATGGAGAACTTCTTGGATCCAGAAGGAGGAGTGCCAGTTTCGCCAGAGCCCTGATGTGTGTTGTTCTACCGTCCACTTCTCTTTGTGGGAGGGTCACCTACCTTCTGCTGTGTAGATGTTATTTTGCTAAACCATGTATGCCGCGAAGGCATTGTAATCTCTTTATGTAGTACTAAGGCCAGCAGGCCATACTTCTTAACTATTTTGTAAGTTACTCTGTTGCAATGTGAATATACTCCTGTGCTTGACTTATCCTGGGAAGTCAAGGGTATGTGTATGCTATGCATATATGGAACTTGCTGCAGCGAGCTAGGTCTCTACAGGAGTAGTCGTAGTCCCAGTCTCGGGGCGCGACAGTATCCCAGCATGGATCTCTTCCGGCATCTCTATTATTCGGCGTGGTCGAAGAGCACCAACGCCGCCGGATGCATATACTTCCGGATAAGGGAGAAGAAATAGTATCCCTTCCCACCCCTGCGAGACTCCGTGCACGGGTGGCACCAGAAATGGTTTTACTGCACCCCTCCGTCTGAGGGCGGGTTGTGGTTTGAAAACTCGCGGCCAGAGAAGCAGAGCAAGTTGGACTCCCTCCCGGTGATGAATGTTGAGTTCATGAAGCACACCGAGGTGATTATTCGTGACCTCGTGAAGAATCGGGTGAGCGCCCTGCGTGAAAGGGCTCATCTGACTTGGGAGATCAAGTCCATGGCGGACAACACCCTGGACTACAACGACGGTATGCGATTTCGACACCGAAACCTCATACTCCTGTTATATGCTTTCTAATTGGTCTTCTGGGAACAGTCTTGCCTTCCTCCGAGATCGAGAGGCGGACAAATTACCTTCTCAGAGCCTACAATGCTGAAGTGGAGGGCCCCAAGGGATCGCCTCGCCCACAGAGCTTAGTTCACGCCGGCGATGACCTCAAACAGGAGCGCTGAAAGGTATGTCACTTTTCACTTAATTCCCATTCGCAGGTCTCATGTACACCCAGTACTGACAAATTTGTCAGGTTGAAACAACTCTTGGGGAGATTCGCCGAGGCGACGTTCCCAAGAGAAAACGTCGGTTTCCTGGGAAAGCCGACGGCGAAGAATGTGAAGAAGATCTCCTCAAAGCCCAGGACGAGGAATCCTGCCCCCAAGCAATCCAAAAAGATTCTTGGGGAAGGGTCTTCACGGAGAACTCCTCCTACTGCAAGGAAAACTACGGTAAGATATCACGTACCTCCTATTCTTCCAGCTACAAACTGGAATCATTTCTTCGTCGTACAGAGCGAGAGGAGCGAGGAGGAGGACGACGACGTTCCCCTGATTCGCCGGAGGAGGAAAGTAGCAGACTCTCCATCCAGTGAGACTCCACCTCGTTCCATGGAAACAGAAGCAACCGTAGTGGACCCTGCGGCCACCGGAAACCCCGTGGTTGCGGGCGAGATCCCCGCTCCTGAAGCCCCCGAGGCTTCGGGGTCAGTTGCTTCTCCCTCCCTGGTCGAAGGGACGACCACGGTAAGACTTCCTCGTGGTCTTAACTTCTCAATTTTCTCTGTACATGTGTTTATCGGATTTACACTTATAAAAGGAGAAGAATTCCCCCTGCGACTCCTGTGAGTCCCAGGGAGGCAAGCCCTCCACCCCTGGGGACAGGAGAGGAGGTAACAGAACAAGACTCCGTGACCAACGCTAGGGTCACGGATGAGGTGCCGGCTTCAGCAATTCAGGAGCCTCCCAGGCCTTCGGGCGTATCCCCGTTGACCAAACAGGTTACCCCGGTATGAATTCTTACCACTTTGGTCTTTATCATCCCCATGCATATGCTTACAGGAGAACATACATAGGGAGAAAAGGCCCTGTTCAGGAAGAGAAAGACTAGGACGGACAACGACTGTCCTCTTTCTCACGGACAGCCTTCCTTGAAGTCCCAGAAGCTGATGGGATTTCAAATAAGGTAAGAACTCCATTCTTGTTATTCTGGATCGGATTGTGGCGACCACTAACGTAATTGTCAACCCCTTTTTCCTTTGTAGGCGTAAAGATGTAGCACCGAGCCCTTCAGTCGCCCCGGGGAGAGTTGAAGACGGTACCGGTGCTGAGGCCTCCGGTGAGGAGCGCTCTATCCCTTCAGTCCGGGAAATCGTCCGGGCCGTTAGGGACGAGTCGGGCATGAAGACCCAGTTACAAGCAACAGAACCTGTTACTGAGGCCCAGCAGGCGCATCCACCTGCTGCTCCTGTCGAGGACGTGACGGGTCCCTCGACCAGACCTCCTGCCATCCCAGAGGATAGTTCATTTCGGGAGTACACAGAGGTATAATGAACATCTCTTATGGTACCTGAATTGTGCATAGGACACCACTGATTTCTCTTTGTATTACAGGAACTATCCCGTGTAACAGCCAAATTGATTGCTATGGTGGCGAGCATCGAGGCCATACAAAAAGAGAGAGACTGCTTGCGAAAGTAAGGATAAATGCCCTTCAATTTGTATAGATACAAATTTGTTATGACAATCATCTTTTCTATCACAGGGAGGTTGCTTCTCTGAAGAGGAACCTGGCCGCTCACAAGCTTATGTCGATCTCCATGATTTCTAAACAAGAGGTCGAGCTTAATGATCTGCGGTCACAGCTCTCTGGTAAGTCGATTCCCGACTAGGAAGACTTGACTTTATTGTTTAGACTGTTGGTAACAATCTTTTTACTGCAGCGCAAGCAAGTCAAATAAAACGGCTCGATCAGGACAAGGCAATCCTCCAACTCTCCATTAACTCTACCCGAAGGGCGAACAGAGACCTGAGCCAATCCATCTTCAAAAAGCTAAAGATGGTGGCCCGTCTCCTGAGGGCTGATGTGGTTGAGACCACAAAGGACGACCTCAATTCGAGCGACAGGTCTACACTGGTTGTTGCCCAAGCGGAGTCATTTCTCGAGTATCTTCCTGAAGATACATGGCGACGACAAGAGGCGATCAGAACCAGGGTTCGATCAGCAGCCTCTGCCATTCTCTGCCGGTTTCGTCTTCACCATGGCCCAGATATGGATCTCAATCCATTGGTGGGAACGGTAGAGATCGAGAGTGAAGAGCAACTGGAGGCGATCATGGAGGAGGTCAATCCCCTTGTAGATAGACTCCTGACCGAGCTCGGGATTGTGTAATCCCTACAATTGTATAGATACAAACTATAGAATGCAATGCATGTTCTTTTTGATCTTGAAAGAAAATACTTTTTTGTTGTTTCATATTATAAGCATATCCCCCTAGCCCCCGCCTGTAATTATAGATACTGAAAGCTTAGTATTATAAACACAAGAGAAATACGAGTGTAACGACCAGGGGTGTGCGATCAGACCAACAATTATGATCAATGTAACGCCTAACCTTGTTGCAAACCGGCAGCCACTTAGGCGACCAAGGACATACTAGCAAGCCCCGTATGCGTTGAGAAACGGCTTATTTAGGAGTGACTTGTCTAGAAGTGGTCGTGAGATCGGCCAGCGAATCTGATTAGAACGTTGTAATGATATAACCGCCGGCGACCAGCCCCCGAGTCAAATTCGTAACACATGGGCATGGAAAGAGATGTTCATCGTATGAAACGAAAAGACTTTTTGTTTTATCGAAAAATGCTAATTGAACAGGAAAAGGGTTTGAATACTTACACGTAAAACTTGCATAGTTGATCGATGTTCCAAGTATTGGACAAAATTCGACCATCCTCCATGGTTAATCGCGCTGATCCTGGTCGCGGTACCGAAACAACAGTGTAAGGGCCTTCCCACTTCGGGAAGAATTTGTTGCGATTAGACTGGTCTTGAATTTTTCGTAAAACCAGATCGCCCACGTGAAGACTACGTGGCCGAACCCTTTTGTTATGGTAGTTGCGCAAAGCTTGCAAGTATACCGCGGACTTGATCAAAGCGCGATCACGCCTTTCTTCTAAGAGGATGAGGTCCTTGACTGCTGTTCGGTCTGATCAACTCGTTCGAATTGCTCTGTCCGAACAGATCCAATACTAACTTTCATAGGCAGTACGGCCTCGGCCCCATAAACCAAATGGAAGGGCGTCTCACCGGTGGCTCGACTAAAAGTAGTTCGTACTGCCCATAGAACGGTGTAGAGCTTGTCTGCCCAAGCCCCCGAGCGAGTCTTAAGGTGATCAAAAACACGTTTCTTGATGTCTTGCAGTATCTGCCCGTTGGCACATTCTACGGCACCATTGCTCTGTGGATGTGCTACAGACGCAAAGCACACCTTGGTCACAATCTGATTGCAGTAGTCCAGAAAAGGATCACTAGCTAACTGAGAACCATTGTCCGTGATGAGACGGTTTGGAACACCAAATCGAGCAACGATGTTCTTATGAAAGAACTTTTGTGCTGCTGATGTGGTAATTTTTCTTACCAGTTCGGCCTCAATCCACTTTCTAAATGTGTCAATAGCTACGAACATGTAACACCCTGGTTTTGGGGGTGAAAAGTTTTTGCATAAAATCCTGCATGCATGTATCCCTGTAGTTGTAGCCAGATCAGCTGAACCATAATCTCTCCCAAACCCTAAAAATCTCCAAATCTATTCTCTAAATCCAGATCAAGATCTGACCATCCAGATTTAACCTACCAGTTATTCTGAAGATAAAAGTCTTCAGGAACCAAATTGAATTCTAACCCTAACTCCCAGTATCTAAGTCTCTTTCTGTTTTCGAAAACAGGAAATTCAGATTTACCCTAAGTACCCCAGTTTCCAGATAACTGTGTTATCATGGTTTAACCCTATCCAGACTCAAGTATCTTTTGGAATATGTTCCTAGATATATCCTCAATTTACTTCAAAAAGTTGGGAACCAGATTGTTTCATCTAAGTACTTTTCGCAGTTTAGTCCAAATTTTACTGCGAATAAGTCCTTTCTCTGTTTACTTGGAAGCCTGAAAAGGCTAAAATCCACGAATCAGCTCCAAATCCAGAATTTATTCAGGGAACACCTCCCAAATACTATTTGATACAGATTTCCCTTCTGATCAGACTTCCAAATCTCACCCTAATTACTAGAATTCGAGATCGACAAAATCCAGATCTATTTTACCCTAATTTTACCCTATTTTCGAAAATAGGTGAAATCCCTCAAACCTTATCAAATTTTCTCCAGATTTGAGCTAAATGAGTATTAATAGAAATATTATACTCATCCATCAGAGCAAATTCCAAATTAAACCTCTTTAAAACCAGATTTACAAGTCAGTCCACTTTTCAACCGAAATCATCACAATTATGCCCCTGGATCGACCAGAGCTTGCTGTTCACGACCAGATCAGCTAATTTCGACTTCGACCTCACCTCAGTTCACGACCAACCAGTGCAACCGACCAGAAAGTGATTTCGACCAGCCCTGTTGCTTCGACCACGACCTGGATGCAGCGCACGAGCACGGGAGCTTCGACCTGTACATTGTTGTGCTTGTGTTTTCTTCGACCTGCTGCACTGCTACAGTAGCCACGTGGTCGCCACCTTCGCCAGTACCTCGACGCCGCGTGTGTGCTCGCCATTTGCCACTGTGGATCTTCCCCGGCGCGACTCACAGCCATTGTTTTCTCCCGTTTGCACGCCACCAGCAACAGTCGACGCAGGAGCTTTGCGCCACGTGGAGTCCTTGCCGCGGCTAGCCATCAACTCGCCTTCACTTCGCAGCAGCTCCAGCTGCAAAAGCCCTCACGGCCGCTGAACCAAGTCACCTCGACGCCAGCTCGCCGTGAAGTCGCAATCCAGTCTTTTCCTTGCCGGCTTCAACTTCCCGTGCACTTCTAGCCGTTGCATCGCCTCCAAAACCTCTATAAATAGCCTCTGGCCTCAGTGAAACACCACACACCCACCAGAAGCACCTCAGTCCTCAAACTCGCCGTCTTCTTCTTCTTCCCCGGCGAGTAGCAAAGGGAGCTTCGGTGCCAAGCTTCTCCACTGCTTCATACTTCGATCCAACACCCCCAGTGAGCTTCTCTCATCTCCCTCATGCTTCTCAAGCTTGGAATTTAGTTCAAATGCTTTCTGTCACCGGCAATCGCCGTGTTTCATCTAGAACTCCGGCGAGCAATTAACCCTCACCTAAATTGAATTGATCTTCGAGCCAGTAGTGAAAGATGCTTAGAATAGCTCACTTAAGACCCCTGAGCTATTGGTTTGAACAAATTCGTTGTAAAACAAAAACCCCCAATTTCCAGCCATGAACATGAACTTGTACTTACTGATTTAGCTTCTCTGTTGAGCAATCTGTTAATCTAACTTCACCAATGCATTTCTAGTACCCTGAGTACCATATGCAAGCAAGGAATTAAGCTCAATCACTTTAAATCAGAAATGCCCAAATCAGATTTGAGTTCATCTTTTCTCCAGCTAGTATCTTCCAAATCCAGCCACGCCAGCTCAAACCACTTTTCCATTTAGATGTTTTGGACCATTCTGAGCAACTTTGTCTTCTATCACGACTTCTAATTCGGCCTAGATTGTGAGATATAGCTATGCCCTAGTTACTGCACTGTTTATGTTGCATGTGCTCCAGGCCAGTCAACTTCTTGCCGGTTTTCATCACTTTTCGGCCATCTCCTGCCCTAGATCCTGTTGAGACATTTGTTCCTGTTACAAATGTCTAACTACCAGACAAAGTGGTGCATCATTTGGAGCCCTAGATCAAAAGTTATGGAAAACCCTAGTTTCTGGCCATGACAACTCTAGGTCAAACTATGCCAGTCAATGGCATTAGCCCTGTTCACCCACCTCTGGTCATGCAAAACAAAAACTACTTTGTCAAATAGTTGACTCACTACTTTTTGCACCATATGCTTGAATCAAAACTCATTTTGGCCACTGGGAACTATTCAAACCATGTCAATGACATTCTTCGGCATTGTCAGCCCTTGTCAGCCTATGTCAGCCAATGGCATTGGGCCAGTTTGACCCCTTCTAGGTATGCAAACAGAACATAACTTTGTCCCTTAGACTCCTGATGTTGTGATCTACATTTTATTCTACTGTCACAACTTGAGTTGAGCCCTCTATCATCCATCGACCCTATGTCGATGCCTTGAACCGAATGTCGACCTAAAGACGTTCGTTGTTTTTGAGCGAACCAGCCGCAGCCTTGATATCATTCTGATATTTTGGAACCTTTGGAACCATCTAAACCTTTGACGACTAATCTTAACCCTAGTTTCCATAGTTTAACCCTAATCGCTTCCCAGAATCCAAATCTTGTGTCGCCGAGACACTTTCACCTTGCATTATCGCATATAGTGGATTAGTAAGAGTAGCATTGATTGTAATGCCTGTTTACTTGTTTGATCCTTGTTCAGAGCAAGAGTCCGAGTTCGAAGACTTCGTCGCAAACCCGACTTCAACTGCTGTTTCTTACGACGCGGAAGGCAAGTCATATTCTTGAACATCTTGAACCTATATTTTATGAATTGCTAGAATATACCTTGATTATAAAATAGTATTGCATGTATTGAGAAAAGAGATGAAATGACAGCATCAGGCTGACTGCCTGTGGAAAGATAAATTGTTTAGCAATGAGCCATGAATTGATAAATATATGTATATAAATCTATATTCATGAAATAAAACCCCTAGCCGTGACCAGTATTTTGGTATGGAATGGTGAAAGCACTGGAGGTGCTTGGTCGCACAGGATGTGCCAGCATTGGAAGTGCATGGATTGTGGTATGATCTGGTCACTGGCATATAAGGACCTAGAACCTTCTGTTGTGCGTCTAGTGGCATGATTAACGTGCCGACCGCAAGCCTGGTATGGGACAGGCCTGAACAAGTAGTATGTGGATCACACATGAAACCCCTATATGACAAACTCACGATTTACATGGGGTGCGCTCCAACACATATCACAGGATGTGATCATGCACGCTGACCCTGAGGGGAAGATGCCAATTTAGTGGGGGTTGTGTAACCCTGCCACAACTGTGGTTTGCGTGAAGAAAACCACGGGGTCTGGGGTGAATTGTATGTGAAACATGGAAAAAGTTCTTGTTATCTCCACCTTGCCGCTCACAGTATGAAGTGAGTCAGGGGTCCAATCCTTGTGATAGGAAGGGCATGAAAGTGGATATATCTTGCGGGTAAATTGGTACCCCTCTGCAGAGTTAAAAATGTATTTGAATACTTCGTGCTCCCGAGTTTTAGGAGTATGCCGCGGTGGATTAAATCCACGGGGTGTGACACAAGTATTGTTTTATAAATTAAAATTTGTTAGTTCAAGATTACCCAAATGACATGTGTTGTCATGATAAGGGGTGCTGCCGAGGGCTGTCATGTGTTGACGTGTCGCGGTAGTACCATAATTTAGTGATCATGTGATAACTAAGAGGCACGTGGATTGTGCCCTAAGTATATGAAATGTTGCCATGAGCATGAGATTTCAAAAGCTTGGAAGAAAAGTATTTTTGGAAAAACCCTCTCACCTCTTTTCCCTCAATAGCATAGGATCATGTCATCTCTACTATACGTATCTCTACTCTTACCTATGACTTGCTGAGTACGTAAGTGCTCACCCTTGCAACTTATCAACAATAGATGGAGTGCTTCATGACCAAGACGAAGGCTTGGAAGATTTCGTGGATCAGGAAGGAAGAGAGCCAATTCTGCCAGAGCCTTGAAGTGTGCTGTTCTGCTGTCAACTTCTTACGACTGTGGGGGTTTCGCCTAGCTTCCGCCAAGTAGTTGTCTTTTTGTTTTAATTAGACCATTTGTGCCGTGAAGGCATTGTATTACTCTTGTTGTATCAGGCCAGTAGGCCATACTGTCTATGAATGATATTTTGTAAGTTACTCCGTTGTAATGAACTCCTGTGCATGACTTATCCTGGGAAGTCAGTGGTATGTATGTATGAGGCCAGCTGCAGCGAGCTAGGTCTCCACGGGAGTAGTCGTGGTACCCTGTGCGGGGCGCGACAGAACAGAAACTTGTATCCATTGACCGTTTGTGGCATAGGACCGACAATATCCATCCCCCAGACCGCAAAAGGCCATGTGAGGGGAATGGTTTGTAACGTATAGGCAGGTTGACGAACCTGTCTCGCGTGAAACTGACACTGAGGACACATCTTGACCATATGCTTGGCATCATTGAGTGCCGAAGGCCAGTACAATCCTTGTCGAAAAGCTTTTTCAACCAGTGTGCGATATGACGCGTGCGCACCGCATACACCGTCATGTATTTCTTTCAAGAGGGATTTACCTTCCTCCTGAGATATGCAGCGCATGAATACTCCTTGAGTACCCTTTCTATACAAAACTCCCTCTATGAGCTTGTACAGACGCGCTTTTCGAATCATCCTTGGGTAGGGTCCCATGTTCAAGATAGACTCTCAATGGATGAGTCCAATCGTATTCCTGACCGAGGTTGGTAACGTAGACTGTTACCGGATCATCCTCGACCGAAGTCATGATCGAAGGATGGTCCAAGTGTTCAACGAACACTCCTGCCGGAGTGGATATGCGTGAGGACCCAATTTTGGATAATTGGTCTGCGAGAATGTTGTCCTTTCGCGGGATGTATTGGACTTCGAAATGACTGAAGTGTTTTTCCAATCTCCTCACTTCCCCCAAGTAATGAGCCATTATCTCATCGGAGGTGCTGTACTCCTTGTTTACCTGGTTTACGACCAGCTGTGAGTCTCCCCTCACCACTAATCGACGGACTCCGGGGAATTTTGCTGCCCGGAGCCCTGCAAGAAGACCTTCATACTCTGCTGCGTTGTTGGTCACAACAAAGTGTAGTTGGGTGACATACTTAAGCTGTTCACCCTGGGGCGTAACTAAGACCACTCCAGCCCCCGAGTGTTGAAAACTACGGGAGCCATCGAAGTACATTGTCCAATGATCGGGGCATTCCAATTCCTCAGGCACCTGCACAGGTGGCTCAAGATTGGTCCATTCGTCCACAAAGTCGGCCAAGACCTGAGACTTAACCATTGTGCGGGACGTGAAATAGATATCGAAAGCACCGAGTTCGACCGCTCACTTGGTGATTCGACCAGATTTCTCCGGATTTGGACAATATCCCCCAGAGGAAAGGAGGGTACTATGATCTTGTGAGCTTGGAAGTAATGTCGTAGCTTACAGGAAGCCATCAGTAGTGCGTAAAGTATCTTCTGGACCTCAGGGTATCGGTCCTTAGGACCATGAAGTACCTCGCTTACATAGTAGACGGGTCTGTGTATTCCTTCCCTATCCACTATCAGGACAGCGCTAACCGCATGTGGTGTGGCCGCCAAATAAAGAAGTAATGGTTCTCCTTTGTATGGAGACACCAGAACTGGCAGACTGGATAGATATGTCTTTACCTCCTGAAATGCTTTTTCGGCCTCATCGGACCATGTGAAATTATGACGCTTCCGCAGGGCCTTAAAGAAAGGTAATCCCCTTTCGGCTAGTCTCGATATGAAACGACTTAAGGCCGCCATGCGACCAGCCAAGCGTTGAACATATTTCATGGTCGAGGGCGACCTCATCTATTCGATGGCCCTGATTTTCTCAGGATTGACTTCAATGCCTCTGGAACAAACATGGAAACCAAGAAGTTTTCCTGAAGAAACCCCGAAAGAACATTTCTCCAGGTTCAATTTTATTCCAAAGCGATTCAGATTACAGAAGGTTTCAGCGAGATCGTCCAAATGAGACAATCTCTTAGTGCTTTTTACAACCAAGTCGTCTACATATGCTTCGAGATTACGCCCTATCTGGTAAAGAAAGGTCTTTTGCATCAAGCGCTGGTACGTGGAACCTGCGTTCTTGAGACCGAACGGCATTCTGACGTAGCAGTAGGTGCCGAACGGGGTGATGAAGGCAGTTTTCTCTTCATCTTCTTCTGCCATGCTAATTTGATGGTATCCTGAGTAAGCGTATCAGTTTGCAACCCGCAGTTGAGTCGACCAGCTGGTCGATGTGGGGAAGGGAAAAGTAGTCCTTCGGACAGGCACTGTTGAGGCTAGTGTAGTCGACGCACATGCGCCACTTGCCATTTGACTTGCGGACCATGACCGGATTGGTGAGCCATTCTGGGTGATCGACCTCGCGAATAAACCCAGCTTTTAGGAGTTTTTCCAACTCCTCTCAGATGGCTTCTTGTCGGTCGACAGCAAAACACCTGAGCTTTTGCTTTATTGGTCGCTGTCCAGGTCGAATTGCTAACCTGTGCTCGATTACTTCCCTTGGGACACCGGGCATGTCGGACGGTTTCCACGCAAACACATCTGCGTTTGCCCGGAGGAAAGTAATGAGCTCGAGTTCCTATTTGTTATCCAGGCCTAATCCGACCAGAATTGTCTTGGATGGATCATCTGGGTACAAAGGAACTAGTTTGAGTTTCTCATCTGGTCGAGGAGCAGCCTTTATTGCGTCAGCGGCAACTGTGGTGACCTGAGCGTCTCAGAGGGGAAGCTGGTCCACCATCTCCAGAGATATCCTGTCCCACGTTAGTGCCACATTACGACTGCCTCGGATCGAGATGACACCTTTGGGGCCAGGAAATTTGCCGCACTGATAAGCATAGTGCGTTGCCATCATGAACTTAGCAAGAGTTGGCCTGTCAAAGATTGCATTGTAAGCCGAATTACAATCAATTACATCAAAGGTAACTAATTCTGTTTGGAAGTTATCTGGTTCTCCCAGTGTGACCGGGAGAACCACCTGTCCCAACGGCATCATGGAGGGACCAGGGATTATCCCATAAAACGGATGGATTATGGGCTTAATCTTCGAACGAGGAATTTGCATCTCGTCGAGCGCCTTGACCTATAAAATGTCAAGGGAACTTCCTCCGTCGATCAGGACCCTTTCTACTCTCGCATTACTGATGATCGGGGTAATGACCAGAGGGAGCCTCAATGGTCGAGTGAGCCCCGTAGGACAATCAGTGCGGTCAAATGTCAAAGGCGTATCCGACCAACGGGGGTACTGAGGTTCACCAAGGGATGTCTCCGTTTGGTTGGCCTCTCGATAAAAGGCCTTAAACTGCCTTTTGGAAGCAAAAGAGGAGGAACCTCCAAAAATAACATTAATGTGATTATGAGGTACCTGGTAAGACATCTCTTCGTCCCCGTCGGCATCCCTAAGCCCGCATGCTTGTTCCTTTGTTGGTAAGGTTGGCATTGGTCCAATCCCTTGGTATAAGTCATCTAACTGCTTCAACCAACTCTTGCAGTTTTTGAGGTCGTGGCCTGCGGAGTTGTGGAGTGGACACCACTTCTTGCCTTCCTGCGGGTTAGTCGACTTTTCTGGCTGGTCAACACTACGACCACCAGAGGCAGTTTTATTCTTAAACGAAGGCTTGTTACCTTTGGTCGAAGGAGGCTTCTCTGCAACTGCGACCTCGCGGTACTGTCCAGAGCGGTTCCTTTTCGACTTCTTTGACTTCCCGCCCGACGAAGATTCTGGCTTCTTGCTCGAATCTTCTTTCCTAGCGTCCTTGAGACCTGGTTGAGGCGGTAGGTTACCTTTATCGACCATCCGGTTCCATTAGACCGCTTCGGCCGCGTCGGAGTATCGATCAGCCATATCAAAGAGATCGGCTACTGATCGAGGAGGATGGATGAGCAAGTCTTCGATGAATCTCTGATACCGAACGGCATGTTTAAATGCCCTAATAACGGAGCAGTCTGATATGTTCGGGATGGTATTCGTCACCCCGACAAACCTCTTGACCAACTGACGAAGGGTTTTGGTTGAAGTTTGTCGTAGTCGGTGGAGGTCGTCCTCTTTACCCGGCTTTTGATAACAATTCTGGAAATTGCAGAGGATAGCGTCGTACAGCATTTCCCAATTGTAGATAGAACCTTCGGGCTAATTAAACAACTAGGTTCTTGCCGGTCCTTCAAGGACTGTAGGCAGGTAGTTGGCCATGACCCGGTCATCGCCTCCTGCCGCTTGGATGGCAGTGATATAGATTTGAAGGAACTCGGAGGGGTTCTGAGTTCCGTCGAACCTTTCTATGGCCCCTGGTCAAAACTTGTCTAGCCAAACGACCGCACGAAGGCCGGGCGAGAAAGCTTTACAACAAACGTAGGGACCGTGAACCGTCCTGTGACCTTCGCTCGGATCGTGAGCGACCTCATGCAATGGAGAAGTCACTCGTGGTCCTAAGCGAGAGTGGACAGGGACTCAATCCCTACCACGAGAATCCTGTGCCCGCCTGGACTTGTCCTGGTGGGATGGCATAGGCGGCGGGTAACTTCGTCGACCAGAACCAGAGTGAGAGCACTCTCGTTCACGGGAACATGTTACCGACTGGGAAGAGGCCGTTGGCGTCGCCTCAGATGCAACCTCATCCAACCTCTCCGCCAGGATTCTGGTGAAGGCCGGTTTCTGTGCATCCGTGACCGTAGGAGGGAAATTACACATGACTTCCGCGATAGATCGCAGTCGACCATGTGTACTTCTCCTAGGGGCACCAGGTGTTCCCGTTTCTTCGTCCACCGGGAAACGCTCCGGAGGCAAAGAAGGGGTCTGATCGTGTCTGCGACCACGTGATCGTCGGGAAGAACTTGGAGCAGCATCGTAACGAGCCTGCGCATCTTGAAGATCCTCTAGGGCAGTTCTGCGCAGTTGATTGTTTTGTTGCTCGAGATCTTGATCCTCCTTCCGCTTATGTTCCTGTTCTTCCCTAGCAGCCTATTGATCAGGAGTTTCCTCCGATATGGCAGCAAACTGTCTAGGGAGAGAGGTCACCGATGGAGAAAACATCTCGGTTTGTTTCGAGTCGGACTCGAAATCAAAGAGACGGTGGAGGTTATCAGGATCGAACCTGCCCGGGCTGATTTCCTGGTCGTTATCATCCTTCCCCTCGACGGGTCGAATGACGGACCGGACTCACCTTCTGGCGCATTAAGAACCTCGGTGGGTTCTGACCTTACGCTAGTCGCTCCCTGGTCGATGGACATGACCTGGAGAGATGATTCGACCTCTGGGAGATTTTCGCCTCCAACTTCTTCCATCGGAACAGGATCGCTTGGAGAAGGCATTGGAATGTGAGCATAATCCTCGAGATCGAAATTGTTCTCGGAATCATATACTCCAGCCATGATTCAGCGAACCTCCGAATGAAAATTCGGACGCCTTGAGAAAGGCCCGACGGTGGGCGCCAGTTGTCGACGATTCAGACTCGGGGTCCTTAGCCGAAGTTATGCAAAATTTGTAAGTAGTGAGACCTTTCAGGGTGTCCCTCCGGGAAGGTATGTAGTATTATGGAGAACTGGAGCATAGAGAAGTTTATACAGGTTCAGGCCCTCGATGGTGGGAGTAATAGCCCTATGTCCCGTTGTGATTTCACTATGTGTAGTAAAAGAGTTACAAGGTGACAGAAAGATCTTCACAGGCGAAGACTTTCCCTATCTAATTGTACAAGATGAAGCCTGGGAGGCTTATAGAATTTATCTAGTCTAGACTATAGTCTTTGAATGAGATGTTACGTATCTCGTCTCTGTGTGACGTGATGATTCTTCGATCCCCTGTTTGATGCACCATGCTGCCCTTTTATACTGGTCGAAAGGGCACCAAGTCGTAACGGCATCAAACGGTTGCTTGGATGCGGTTTAGAGAACCGCTCTTAACTCCCACGTAGGTTTAACACGTGTTATTCATGGATAACCGCACGTATTAACCTCCTGACCGCTGTTCCTTTTCGTGGAAGAATCTTCAGGATACTTGGGATATTCCTGCTACAGAGACAGATTAATCCCACGTTCCCTGGTCGGAAGTGCTCTGACCACGCAACATCCACAGCTTTCTGTTCGCGTATAGCATACGAACTCCTAACCACGCACTAGCTGCGATCTGATCGCGTAAAGCCTGCGACCCCGGGCTGGTACTTCTCAGAATGACTTGAGTTCGTACCGCCAGGCACGTGTCTGGCTCGAATCTATCCTAAACTCGTCGTGCATTTATTTGAACTGACTCGGGTGTCAATCCTCGTCAACCCCCCAATCAAGCAGAAGCTGAGAAAACTCTCCCTTGAGCACCAAGAGGCGATCAAGGTAGAGATCGCCCGACTCCGAGAGGCCGGGTTCATTCGGGAGGTCTTATACCCCGAGTGGCTCGCGAACCCCGTTCTCGTGAAGAAGTCGAATGACAAGTGGCGGATGTGCGTGGACTTCACCGACCTCAACCGCGCATGCCCCAAGGACAACTTCCCACTCCCGCGGATTGACCAACTGGTCGACTCCACCGCGGGGTGCGAGTTGATGAGCTTCCTGGACGCATACTCAGGCTATCATCAAGTCCGGATGGCGGAAGGGGACGAGGAAAAGACGAGTTTCATAACTCCCCTCGGAACCTTCTACTACGTCCACATGCCCTTCGGGCTAAAGAACGTGGGAGCGACCTTCCAGCACCTCACGACGCTGGTCTTCAAGGACCAAATCGGTCGCAACGTCGAAGTCTACGTCGACGACGCAGTCGTCAAAAGTCCCCGAGCAACTGCCCACATCGACGACTTAGCGGAAACCTTCCGCAACGTCCGCGCGTATGGGTTGAAGCTCAACCCAGAGAAGTGCACCTTCGGCATGCACGGGGGGAAGCTCCTGGGTTTCCTGGGGTCCCAACGGGGCATAGAGGCAAACCTCGAAAAGATGCGGGCGTTCCTGGACATGCCCCCACCGCGCTCCGTCAAGGATGTCCAGCGACTCGCCGGCCGCTTAGCCGCGTTGAGCCGCTTCGTCTCGCGGTCGGGGGAGCGCGGCCTTCAATTCTTTAAGATCCTCCGGGGGCTCGAGGGGTTCCGGTGGACCCCCGAGGCTCAGGAGGCCTTCGACAAACTAAAGAAGTACCTCACGAGCCCCCCAATGCTCGTGAGTCCATCTCCGGAAGAGCCCTTGCTTCGTCACTACTTCCTGGGACACCCCATCACCATCCCATCGCCCCTCCCCCTGGGGGAGGTGCTGCGGAACAAAGAGGCCACCGGCCGGATCGAGAAGTGGGGAGCCAAGCTTGCCCCCTTCTCCCTTTTCCTCACAGGCCGCTCCGCCATCAAGTCATAGGTCCTCGCCAATTTCGTGGTGGAGTGGACCCCTGCCTCGGGGCCCAGGGACGAAGACCTCCCCGCGCCGCCCCGACGCAGCGAACATTGGAATCTTTTGTTCAATGGGTCCCTGTGTCTCGCCGGGGCCAGTGCGGGAATAGTCCTCCGGAGCCTCGAGGGGAAGGAACTCGAGTTCCCTGCAACCAACAACGTCGCCGAATACGAGGCTTTGCTCCTCGAGTTGCGTCTTGCACGCTCCCTTGGGATTTGACGCCTCCTAGTGAAGGGAGACTCCCAGCTCGTGGTTTTCCAAATGGACAAGTCTTACTTGTGCCATGACGCAAACCAGAGCCTATACTTGCAGGAGGTGCGCAAGATGGAGAGGCACCTCGACGGCCTCGAAGCCCGGCATATCCCACGAAGGGACAATGACCGGGCCGACGCCCTAGCCCGGGCGGCCAGCGCCCGGGAACTGCTCCCCAAAGGGACATTCCTGGAGATCATCGCGAAGCCCTCGGTGGCCCCCCTGGACATAGGCGACGAGCCTCGTATCCCGGAGGTCGCCGAGATCACCCGGACTCCGTCATGGATGGACCCCCTCGTCTCCTTCATCAAGGGGGAGGGGGACCCTCCCAACGAGACCGAGGCTAAGTGCCTCCGGGCCAAAGCACGGGCATACCTCCTATTGGAGGGGAAGCTCTACAAGCTGGGGGCTTCCGCCCTCCTCCGTTGCCTCCCATGGCTGGAGGGACTCCAACTTCTCGAAGACATCCACGCGGGGAGCTGCGGCTCTCACCTAGCCCCGCGCGCCATCGCGGCCAAGGCTCTTCGCCAGGGCTTTTACTGGCCCACGGTGATGCGCGACACACGAGACCTCGTCTCCGCGTGTGAGGCTTGCCAGAAGATGGCCAAGGGTTCAAACCCCCCCTGTAACGCTACAGACTATCCCCATCACTTGGCCCTTCATGCGCTGGGGGATGGACCTCCTAGGGCCCTTCCCCCCAGCGCCCAGGGGCTACAAGTATGCGGTGGTCACAGTTGACTACTTTACTAAGTGGGTAGAGGCTGAACCCTTGGCCAGCATCACATCCCGGGCGGTACAGCGGTTTTTCTGAAAAACATCGTTTGTCGTTTTGGTGTCCCCCGGGAAATCACTGTTGATAATGGGACCCAATTCGACTCGGCATATTTCCGGGAATTCTGTGAAGGCCTGGGGCTCACCATCCACTTCGCTTCAGTGGCCCATCCCCAGAGCAATGGGGTTGTTGAGAGGGTCAACGGCGTGATCTTACAAGGGTTACACCGACGACTCGAGCAAGCCACTTCTAAGCGGGGTGCATGGGCAGAGGAGCTCCCTAGCATCCTCTGCTCCATGCGCACGACTCTGAGCCGGGCGACGGGACGTACTCCCTTCTCCCTGGTCTATGGGGCTGAGGCAGTCCTCCCCCCAGAGGTTGGCTTTCGATCGCTACGAGTTGAGCTCCTAGACGGAGCTACGACCGCAGCGTACCAAGCCAACGAGGCGAATCAGCGACTGGAGATCGACCTCATGAGGAGGAACGCGACCGAGCGCTCCTCCGCCACACCATCTACGAGCGTGAGATGGCACGTGCATACAACCAGCGCGTGCACGAGAGGATTTTTCGCCTTGGGGACCTTGTCCTCAAGCGCGTCACCGACCCCCAAGCCCAGGGCAAACTCTCCCCCAAATGGGAGGGCCCCTACAGGATCTCGGTAGTCCTGGGCTCGAGGGCTTACAAGCTCTCCAACCTTCAAGAGCAGGAGCTGAAGCACACGTGGAAGTTGCGTTTACTTCGCAAGTTTTACGTCTAGCCTACATAGGCCCGTCCCCTCCCCCGGAGCGATTGCGCCAGCGGGGGAGGGGGGCCATTGTAATCACTATTCCCTCCCCTTTTGCGATTTCACGGGGGGAGGCGTTGTATTTTGGTTCATTGTTAATACAACTGGATTTTTCTTCAGCTGTCTCAATGCAGGTTTTTGGCATTACCGCCCCTCATGGCGATGCCCTCCCTGTGAGGATGCCCTCTCAACAAGGATGCCCTCCCCGTGAGGAAGTGGGCTCGCATGACCCAAGAAGTCCCTCCCGTAGGGCGGCTTATGGTCACTCCTCGTGGACTGAGGGTGTAAGCGGCAAGCCGGTCCTCAGGGACCGTGGTAACGAGTCACTTTGGGAGACTAGTCCCCTACCCAAACACTCAGACCCGTCATCGGGCACACCTCCTCCGGGAGTTGATAGTCTCCCCAGCGGGATGGATTTCTTGGATATTTCTTTCCCAGAGACCTTATTCCCGGCTCCCCGTTTTCACGGCGACCGGACGATTGTCTCCCGGAAAAATTACCTCCGGAAATTTTGTCTCGGGTTTTTCTTGGATAAGTTTTCCCTGGAGACCCTATTCTCGGCTCCCCGTTTTCACGCGACCAGACGATTGTCTCCCGAGAAAACTTCCCTTGGAAATCTCGCCATGGATTTTCCCTGGACGTTTTTCCCCGGAGACCTTATTCCCGGTTCCCCATTTTCACGGCAACCAGATGATTGTCTCCCGGAAAAACTCCCCTGGGGAATCTCTTGAATTTCTCTGGACGTTTCTCCTGGGAAAATTGGAATTTTTACCTTGGGGAAACTTGGAAAAATTCTTATGCCGCAGACCTTCATCCCGGGGGCTTTGTCACCCCCCATAGCGGGCGGAGCTACCCTCTAACCCGCTGTGGAGGGGGGGGGGATAAGCAGCCCCCCGGGAATCACACTGCTCCGGACCTTCTAAGATAAACGAGCAAACTTAGCTCCATCTTATCAAGGAAATCTCAAAGCAAGGAAATCTAAAAGCAAACACAGCTTTATTGATCATTCAACCGGATGACATCTTCCCCCTCCGGTGGGCATGGGTACATCAGACACGGTACAGCCCGGGCTATAACTCAGAAATTCTCTACGTCCTAAGATTCCTACGCCTAATATTCCCGGAGACCTTCCGATAGCTCCCGGGCCAGGTACCGGTACAAGCCGCATATCCGGCGTTGGGCTTCCCGGAGCAAGTCCTCGGGCCAATACTCGTAGCCCGCCGGTGGAAGTATCCGAAGAGGGGGGATCATCCGGGACCCCGGGCGCGGAGGGGATAGTTCGTCGCGATGATTATCGAAGTTGTCCACGTGCCATTTCGGATGCCATTGCAACCGGATTGGCTCCCGGACGACGCCCTCGCCGCGCTCCCCGGAGAAGAGGCTTAACAAAATCAAGGCGGCCCGGGCATCCCCCAAGTGGCACCCACCGGGGCGCAGAGGCCTTGCCCCCGAGGAACCTCTCCAAGACCTCCGCCCGGGAGTAACCTCCCAGGAAACCTAGTAAAAGTGCATTCATATACTTAGAAAAATTTCAATTCTATTGCATGTCAAAATGTCTTTTTACAAGTGTCCGGGGCTTCTCCTAAGAAGCTGCCGGGAACAAAATCCTCAGAAAGCAAAAAGGGTCCTATCTAAGACCTGGGGGGAGGCTCATACTTGGTCATTGGTGTCCTCCCCCCGGGGGGCTCCCGCCGGAGCCGGTGCATCCGCTCCCAGAGGCGCCAGTACCGGGAACCTCGCCCGGATGATCCGGTCGTAGAAGCCCCCGGCCAGCTGCTCTACCTCCCAGCGCGTCGGCTCAAAAAATTTCAGGAAGCTCCGGGGGATGCGGCCCCCGATTGCCCGGGCGCCCACCCCCCGGTGCTCTACGAGCCCGACTGCGGCCGCCACCACGGGGATCGTCCGGCCTCGCGCCCGGGCATCCGCGGCCTCCGGGATCACGGAGACTTGCGCATTGAGAAAACACACAGCCTCCGTGAATGTTGCCGGGGCCGTCTCGGAACTGCTACCGGGGCCTAGGCTTAATCCAAGGCCCTCGAGGGCCGAGCGTACGGAGCGGCCCGCGTCCGTAACCGCCCGGACGCTCGAGCCCTTGAGCTCCCGGAGGGCGTCCTCCTTTGCCTTGGCCTCCCGCCGGAGACGGTCGTTGGCGGTCTCGGAGGCATGGATTTGGACCCGGACCCAGGCCAGCTCCCGGAGGGCATCATCCCACTGCTACAGGAAAGCAGCGGCCCTTCCTCCGCCTCCTTCAGCGCCCGGTCGAAGCGCTGTTCGAGCCCCCAGGTGATGGCGGCCCCCTACAAGTTCAAGAGTTAGAAAAAATTTCAAAGAGGGGCGTCGAAGGAAAGCCCACCGGCTCGGGGACGTACCTGGATTTGGAGAGACTGAAGCTCCCCAAAACGCTCGCAGATCGTCCCTTCTGAGACGTAGGCCTTGTCGTGGTATTAAGAATACCCCGGCAGGTTTTGAAGACGATCCTAGCGGGATTTACGCGACGCGGGTTGACCGAGCGACCGGTCCCCCCCCGCCGGACAAACACAAGAAAAGACACGAGGATTTATACAGGTTCGGGTCCCGGTGGGGGCCCTAGTCCTGTCGACGCGCTCCCGACCGGAGTCGGCTGGGGAGGCTCTCTCCGGGGGAGAGGCTTCCGGAGCACGTCTGTGAGATTAGCTATTCCAAATAATCATGAGTTGATCCTTTACAACAGAGGGGTACAAGGGCTATTTATAGCCCCAAAAAGAAGCAAAAAGCCTAATCTACCCCGGAAGCCACCGTCGGATTGAAGGGTAGGACCGTCCTTCTTCCGGTCAAACGTCTTGAATGCTTGACAGGTGGTCGCTGATTCCCGAGGCATCCCTCGCGTGACCTGCACGTGATAAACAAACAGGGATTTTACCTTTTAGGAGGGCGATGACGTCCGGGACCCCTTCCGGAGAGCAGGGTCCCGGGAGCCTAAAAGGCGGCACCCGGGGCAGGCACTGGGGGCCACTGTCCCCGGGCAAATGGCGGCGCCCGGGACCCGCCCGGGGGGCACGGCCCCGGGGGGCAAATGGCGGCGCCCGGGGCAAGCACCGGAGGCCACTGTCCCCGGGCCAATGGCGGCGCCCGGGACCCGCCCGGGGGGCCAGTCCCGGGAGCCAAATGGCGACGCCCGGGGCAGGCACCGGAGGCCACTGTCCCCGGGCCAATGGCGGCGCCCGGGACCCTCCTGGGGGGCCGGTCCCGGGGGCCAATGGCGGCGCCCGGGGCAGGCACCGGAGGCCACTGTCCAAGGGCCAATCGCGGCGCCCGGGACCCGCCCGGGGGGCCAGTCCCGGGAGCCAAAAGGTGGGGCCCGGGAGATGCTCCGGAGGCACGGTCCCGGGCGCCTAAAAGGCGGCGCCCGGGGCAGGCACCGGAGGCCACTGTCCCCGGGCAACCATGAACTTACCTGGACTTGACCGCGTGGAGATTTCCCCCAACAGCAGCCCCCCATGCCCTCCGGGGACGAAGCTTGAGCCCCCGGAGGGAATGGTTACGGTACCGGGAAAATCTCCGGGCGAAACCTCCAGACGAAAATCACCGGACCCCCGGCGACGCTTCGGTTTCTGTGTCGGGCGCTTTATGGCCGCGCCGTTTTTGCAATAAATGCGCGCGTGGTTCGAACTGGCGCCTCGATTTACGCGCCTGTCCCTTCGTTTCCCGCGCACGGTTTGAATTTCTGTGGTCCAGATTGCTCCGAGGGGGCCACGTGGCGCGCATTTAGATCACGGCCAGCCTTAGGGGGCCCCGGTAGCTCATTCCAAATTTTCCAACTCCAGCTTCAGCTCTCCCGGTAGGTTCCTCCGGTAGCGAGTGTCCGGGAGCTTTAGTCAACCTCCTGAAAAGTTAGCCACCGAAAAAAGAAAGAACTGACCTAATGGCGCCCAAAGGTCGAGCGAAGACCACGGAGGTGCCCCCGGTGGAAATCCCCGTGGATTTCCTCTGGGCCTCAGAGTTCTCGGTCTCCGACGCGGAGTCCCTGGTCAAGAAGGGCATCGTCGCGGAAGGGGACATCCGGGTCCCCTTAAAGAGGGACGGAGCCCCTCGCCCCAGGCCCGGAGAGGTTGTGGCCTTTGAGGCCTTCCTCGAGGCAGGGCTCTGGCTCCTGGTGCACCCGATGCTCCGGGAGTTCCTGAAGGAGTACGGGGTGGCGCTCAACCACCTCACCCCCAACGCCTTCGTCCGGATGGGTCTCTTCATCTGGCTGTACGAGACGGCGACCGGGCGGGAGCCCACCCTCCGCGCATTCCGGTACTTTTACGAGCCGGCAACGCGGAGCTCCCACCTGGTGAAGGGAGGACCGAAGTCCCCCTTCGGCTCGGTGATGGTCCAGATGCTGCCCTCCCGGGTGGCGGACTACCCGGCGGCGGCCTCCCGGGACCACTGGGGGGACTGGCTCCGGAGGTGGTTCTACCTCCGGGTCCAGGATGAGGCGGTGGTCCACGCCCCGGAGCCTCCCACCTACAGCCGGTCATCCGCACCGAAGCCGCCGGTGTGGACGGACGAGGAGTTCGAGCTCCTCGGGAAGGTGGTGCTGACGAAGAAGGCCCGCTCGATGCGGGACGCCGCGGAGGAGCTGGCGCTCCTACGGTTTTCCCCCTTCTCACGCGGGGAAAGGGGGATCGGCATGGGCCCGGAGCAGCGGCCTCCGGTGAAGCCGGTGACGCGGCGTAAGTCCCCTGCATTTTTGTACTTGCAGTTTTTTATGAGAAATTGACTAACTTTTTACCTCTTGCAGTGCGCCCGTACCCGGCGGCGAGGGACAAGGCGGAGCACCTCCTGGGGAGGTACTTTGCCGACGAACACGAGCGCATCGTGCGCCTCGTGGGGGAGGGGCCTCCCCGGAACCTGGTGGCCGAGGCCTACGGGCTCAGGCTTCTGGAGAGGAAGCCCCTTCCCACCCCCGGGTCTCATAAGCGGGGGAAGGATGCGGCCGGGGGCTCGGAGCCCAAAAGGCCCCGGGTGCAAAAGACCCCCACCCCGACGACGACGCCGGCGACGACGCCGGTGAGGGCCCGGGACGCGGCTCCCGGAGCCGAACATGCCCGGGCGGCGCCCCGGGCAGAGGCGACGCCTCCGCCCCCGGAGGCCCCCGTCGAGGCCCGGGGGAAGGAGGCTGTTGTCGGTGGGGCGGAGTCCGATTCGGCGGACTACACCCCGTAGCCAATTCGCGTGACGCTCCTCTCGCCTCTCCCGGCGGCATTGGCGCCGGAGAGGCTAGAGGTGAGGTTTTCGGAGGCAGCGCCTCCGTGCCTCTGGCCGGTTGATGAGGAGGGGGGGAGCCCCTCAGTCTTCGAGGTCCCCCCGGAGCAGGAGGCTCCGAGGGCCCTCCGGCCTGGGGCGGGGAAAGGCCCGATGATCCCCCCCCGGGCGGAGAACCCCGCCCAATCTTCGTCTTCGTCTTCGGAGGAAACTTCGTCGACGAAGACGCCGACGACGCCGGCCGTGCTCCCGGATTCTGAGGTCCGGGGGCCCTCTCCCAGCCGCGACGGGAGGGCCGGGCAAGATACCTCCCTACTTCCCGCGGGGGAGGTGGCCCGCTACGCGGAGGGCCTGCACAATCGGAAGGTGCAGGCCTTCGTAGTAGGAGGAACGCTCCACGAGCGTTTTGAGGGGCTCGAGTCCCTCGGAGCCCAGGTAACCCGAGCTCTTAATACTTCGGCTTTTTTCCTGCACTTGAGATTTTTCTAACTATTTATGTATTTTGTAGGTAGCGACTGTTACCTGGGGCCTTGAGCAGCGGGTCACCCGGCTGCTCAAGGAGGCAGAGAGCCGGGCCGCGGCTTGCGTGGAGCAGCGGGAGGCGGCCCAGCGGGAGGCGGCCCTCCGGGAGCGGGACGAAGCTCTTGATGAGCGGTCCCGGGCCCGGGCGCAGGTGCACCTTTCGGAGGGCGCCTACATCCGCCTCCGAGAGGAGGCCAAGGTGCGGAAGAAGGCGCTCCGGGAGCTCGAGAGCTCCAGCGTCCGGGTGCTGTTGGATGCGGGCCCCTCCGTCCGCTCGGCCTTGGAAAGCCTTGGCGTTAGCCTGGGCTCCGGGAGCGGCCCGGAGGTGCTCCCGGCGACCCTCGCGGAGGATGCGGACGTCCGGGCACGGGGCCGGGTGATCCCCGTCATCGCGGCCGCCGCGGGGTTCGTTGACTACCGTGGGGTCGGCGCCCGGTCGATCGGGGGGCGCATCCCCTGGAGCTTCCCGGAGGCCTTCGAGCCAACACGCCGGGAGGTGGAGCTGCTGGCGGAGGGGTTCTACGACCGGATCATCCGGACGAGGTTCCCGACACCGGCGCCTCCGGCCGCGGATGCCCCTGCCCCGGCCACGGAGGAAGCTCCCCGGGGGGAGGACCCCAATGCTAAAGTATGAGCCTCCCCCGGGTCTTTAGCTAGGACCCCTTTTTATTTTTGTTAGACATTTTGATTCCGGTAGCTTCTTAGGAGAAGCCCCGGGCACTTGTACAAAAACATTTTGCAATGAAATATATTTGAAATTTTTCTAAGTCTTTGCAATGAAATGTTACCAGGGTTCCCCGGGGGTTAATCCCGGGCAACGGTCCGGGAGAGGCTCTCCGGGGGGCGCCCAAGCGGCTTTGATTTTGCTGAGCCTTGTCTCCGGAGAACGCGACGGGGGTACTGCCCGGGAGCCTGTCCGGTTGAGGTGGCGCCCGGAGTGGCACTTGGACAATTTCGACAATAGCCGTGCCGAACTATCCCCCCGCGTCCGGAGGCCCGAGTGGTACCACCCCTCCGGATACTTCCACCGGCGGGGTACGAGTTTTGGCCCGAAGATGTGCTTCGGGACTCGCAGCGTCGCGTGCGGGCCCTGTACCGGGACTTGGCCCGGGAGCTGAGGGAGCGCCTCCGGGAGCTTTAGGGGTAGGAGCCTTAGGCTTGTGAGAAATCCCCCGGGTTGGGACCCGGGTTGTATCTTTCCTGAAGCCCACCGGAGGGGGAGCGTGTCCTCCGGGTTTCCCGATCAATAAAGCACGTTGTTGTTGTTTCCTTTTATTGCGCCTCTTTATTTTCTTCTTGGATGTCTGGACGACTCATCTTAACAAGGATGAGCTAAGTTTCTTCGTGGGTGGTGCGGTCAACACCCGGGGGTTCCTTATCCCCCCCCCCCCCCCCCCCGCCCACAGCGGGCCGGAGAATAGCTCCACGCGCTGTGGGGGTAACAAGGCCCCCGGGAAGGAAGACACCTGTAGCATAGGAAATTTTCCAAGTTAGAAAATTTTAAAGCGAGGTTTTCAAGGAGAAGACCTTCCGGGAGATAATCATCCGGTCGCCGTGAGAACGGGGAGCTGGGAATAAGGCCTTAGGCGGAAGCAATGTCCAAGAGAACCCGATGGGATTTCCAAAGGCTAGCTTCCTGGGAGACTCTCGTCCGGTCGCCGTAAGAACGGAGAGCCGGGAATAGGGTCTTCGGGGGAGGAAACGCCCGAGAAATCCGACTCTCCGAGAGACAATCGTCCGGTCGCCGTGAGAACGGGGAGCCGGGAATAGGGTCTCCGGGAGGCATCCATCCGGTCGCCGTGAGAACGGGGAGCCGGGAATAAGGTCACTGGGGACCAATCGTCCGATCGCCGTGAAAACGGGGAGCCGGGAATAACGTCGACTCCCGGGGGAGGAAGATAGATCCAATCAAGCCGCAAGGGGCTGATCTTCCGGTCGTCGTGAAAACGGGGAGCCAGGAATAACGTCGACTCCCAGAGGAGGAAGATAGATCCAATCAAGCCGCAAGGGGCTGATCTTCCGGTCGCCGTGAAAATGGGGAGCCGGGAATAACGTCGACTCCCGGAGGAGGAAGTGCCCGAAGACGGGACTTGAGTGTTCGGGCAGGGGACTAGTCTCCCAAAGTGACTCGTTACCACGGCCACTGTGACCGGGTTGCCGCTTACACCCTCAGTCCACGAGGGCTGATCGTAAGCCGCCCTACGAGAGTGTAGGCTCTGTAGTAGGGACTTGTTGGGGCTGGCCCACTTCCTCGCGGGGAGGGCATCCTCGCGGGGAGGGCTTCCTCGCGGTGAGGGCATCCTTGTGGGGAGGGCTTCCTCGCGGGGAGGGCATCGCCGCTAGGGGCGGTAAATAAGAACCTGCAGTGAGACAGTTGAAGAACAAAGGCTATGCATTGATTAACAAAATATACAAAGCCCCCCCCTGCGAAGCCGCGAAGGGGGGAAAAAGGAAGCTACAGAGTCCTTCCTCCCCCTCTGGCGTGATCGCCCCGGGGGAGGGGACAGGCCCGTAAGGCTAGACGTAGAACTTGCGAAGTAAACGCAAGTTCCAGGTGTGCTTCAGTTCCTGCTCTTGAAGGTTGGAGAGCTTGTCGGCCCCCGAGCCTAGGACAGCAGAGATCGTGTAGGGGCCCTCCCACTTGGGGGAGAGCTTACCCTGGGCTTGGGGGTCTGTGACGCGCTTGAGGACAAGGTCCCCAAGGCGAAAAGCTCTTTCGCGCACGCGCTGGTCGTATGCGGGCGACATCTCGCGCTCGTGGATGGCGTGGCGGAGGAGCGCTCGGTCGCGTTCCTCCTCCACGAGGTCGATTTCCAGCCGCCGGTTGTCTTCGTTGGCCCGGTAGGCTGCGGTCGTGGCTCCGTTCAGGAGCTCGACCCGCAGCGACCGGAAGCTGATCTCCGGGGGGAGGACTGCCTCTGCCCCGTAGACCAGGGAGAAGGGAGCACGCCCTGTGGCCCGGGACGGGGTCGTGCGCATCGAGCAGAGGATGCTAGGGAGCTCCTCTGCCCACGCGCCCCGCTTGGAAGCGGTTTGCTCGAGTCTCCGGCGTAACCCCTGTAGGATTACGCCGTTGACTCTCTCGACGGCCCCGTTGCTTTGAGGATGGGCCACTGAGGCGAAGTGGATGACGATCCCCGGGCCTTCGCAGAATTCCCGGAAATAAGCCGAGTCGAATTGGGTCCCGTTGTCCACGGTGATTTCCCGGGGGACACCAAAACGACAAACGACGTTTTTCCAGAAAAACCGCTGAACGGCCCGGGAGGTGATGCTAGCCAAGGGCTCCGCCTCAACCCACTTTGTAAAGTAGTCGACCGCGACTACCGCTTACTTGTATCCTCCGGGCGCTGGGGGGAAGGGCCCTAAGAGGTCCATCCCCCAACGCACGATGGGCCAAGTGATGGGGATAGTCCGCAGCGCTACAGGGGGGAGGTTCGAGCCCTTGGCCATCTTCTGGCATGCTTCGCACGTGGCGACAAGGTCTCGCGCGTCGCGCATGACTGTAGGCCAGTAGAAGCCCTGCCGAAGGGCCTTGGCGGCGATGGCACGCGTGGCTAGGGGAGAACCACAGCTCCCCGCGTGAATGTCTTCCAGGAGTTGAAGTCCCTCCGACCGGGGGAGGCAGCGCAGGAGGGCTGAAGCCCCCCGCTTGTAGAGCCTTCCCTCCAATAAGAGATATGCACGGGCTTTGGCCCGGAGGCGCTTAGCCTCGGTCTCGTTGGAGGGGTACCCCTCCCCCTTGATGAAGGAGATGAGGGGATCCATCCATGATGACGGCCGGACGATCTCGGCGACCTCCGGAACCGGAGGCTCGGGGCCTGCGTCCGGGGAGGCCACCGAGGGCTTCGTGATTGTTTCCAAGAAGGCACCCTTGGGGAGCGTTTCCCGGGCGCTTGCCGCCCGGGCCAGGGCATCAGCCCGGTCATTCTCCCTTCGCGGGATATGCCGGGCCTCAAGGCCGTCGAAGTGCCTCTCCATCTTCCTTACTTCCTGCAAGTAAAGACTTAGATTTGCGTCATGGCACAGGTAAGACTTGTCCATTTGGCAGACAACGAGCTGAGAGTCTCCCTTCACTAGGAGGCGTCGGATCCCCAGGGAGCGCGCAAGGCGCATCCCGAGGAGCAGAGCCTCGTATTCGGCGACATTGTTGGTTGCGGGGAACTCGAGCAGCGCGGCGTACTCGAGCTCCTTCCCCTCAGGGCTCCGGAGGACTACCCCCGCGCCAGCCCCGGCGAGACACAGCGACCCGTCGAACAACAGGGACCAGTGGTCACTGCGTCGGGGCGGCACAGGGAGATCTTCGTCCCCGGGCCCAGAGCCGGGAGTCCACTCTGCGACGAAGTCGGCGAGGACCTGCGACTTGATTGCGGAGAGGCCGGTAAGGGACAGGGAGAAGGGGGCGAGCTCGGCCCCCCACTTCCCAATCCGTCCAGTGGCTTCTTTATTCCGCAGTACCTCCCCCAGGGGGAGGGACGACGGGACGGTGATGGGGCGCCCCAGGAAGTAGTGCCGGAGCTTCCGGGACGCCATGAGGAGGGCATAGCAAATCTTCTCCATCTCCGTGTACCGAGTCTTGGCCCCATGGAGGGCTTCACTGACGTAGTACACGGGACGTTTCTGCCCCCCTTGCTCCTTCAACCAAACCGCGCTGACGGCGACGGGGGTCGCGGCGAGGTAGAGGAGCAAGGGCTCTTCCGGAGACGGACTCACGAGCATTGGAGGGCTCGAGAGGTACTTCTTGAGGTCGTTGAAGGCTTCCTGGGCCTCGGGGGTCCAGCGGAACCCCTCGAGCCCTCGGAGGATCTTGAAGAACTGGAGGCCCCGCTCCCCCGAACGGGAGACGAAGCGACTGAGCGCGGCCAGGCGGCCGGAGAGCCGCTGGACATCTTTGACGGAGCGCGGTGGGGGCATGTCTAGGAACGCCCGGATCTTCTCGGGGTTGGCCTCAATACCCCGCTGGGACACGAGGAAACCCAGGAGCTTCCCCCCGCGCACCCCGAAGGCGCACTTCTCCGGGTTGAGCTTGAGCCCGAACGCGCAGAGGTTGCGGAAGGTCTCTACGAGGTCGTCGATGTGGGAGGCTGCACGGGGACTCTTGACGACCGCGTCGTCTACGTAGACTTCGACGTTGCGGCCGACTTGATCTTTGAAGACCAGCGTCATCAGGCGCTGGAAGGTGGCTCCCGCATTCTTGAGCCCGAAGGGCATGTGGCGGTAGCAGAAAGTTCCGAGGGGAGTTATGAAACTCGTCTTTTCCTCGTCCCCCTCCGCCATCCGGACTTGGTGGTATCCCGAGTAGGCGTCTAGGAAGCTCATCAGCTCGCACCCCGCGGTGGAGTCAACGACCTGGTCGATCCGCGGGAGCGGGTAGTTGTCTTTGGGGCAGGCGCGGTTAAGGTCGGTGAAGTCCACGCACATGCGCCACTTGCCACTTGATTTCTTGACGAGGACGGGGTTTGCGAGCCACTCGGGGTGCAAGACTTCCCGGATGAACCCCGCCTCTTGGAGCCGAGCTATCTCCGTCTTGATGGCTTCTTGACGTTCGAGGGAGAGCTTTCTCAACTTCTGCTTGACAGGGGGTGCCCGGGGGTTACCGCGAGCTTGTGTTCGATAACCTCCCGGGCGACACCCCGCATGTCCGAAGGCTTCCACGCAAAAACATCGGAGTTTTCGCGCAGAAAGGCTGCGAGTTGCGCTGCATGGTCTTGGGGGAGCTCTGCCCCGATTTGGACAGTTTTGTCCCCGCTGCCTGGGGACAGCGGGACCTTCCGGAGGCCCCCTTCCGGACGCGGCTTGAGAAGGAGCCTCCCAGGGGACGGCGCAGCGATGCCTACGTCCGGGGGGGGAGCCTCCCCCCCGGGCGCCTTGATCAAGTTGACGCTTCCTATTGTGGCAGCAGCTCGCTCGTATAGAGCACGGGCCATGTCTTGGTCCCCCCGGACGTTGATCACGCCATGCGGCCCGAGGATCTTCATGCACAGGTAGTTTTGGTGGGTGGCAGCCCCCAGCCGATTGATCGTAGTCCTCCCCATAATCACATTGTAGGAGGAGGGGAGGTCCACTACGTCGAAGCGGACTAGCTCGGTCCGGTAGTTCTCCGGGGTGCCGAAGGTGATCGGGAGATCTACCTTGCCCACGGGGTGGATCGCCTCCCCCGGGACAAACCCTTGCAGAGGCCCTGCCGCTGGTTGCAGGAGCTTCTCATCCACCTGCATTTCCTTAAAGGTTTTGAGGAACAGGACGTCGGCGGAGCTTCCGCCGTCCACGAGGATGCGGGCCAAGTGGCAGTTGTAGATTGTCGCGGATACAATGAGCGCGTCGTCGTGGGGGCAGCGAACCCCTCGCGCGTCTTCCGCCGTAAAGGTGAGGGGGACGTTCGACCACTTGGGCGGCACGGACGCGTGTAGCACCCCCACTACCTTAACTTCTCGCGCGTACTCCTTGCGCTGGCGCTTGGAGTCCCGCCCGGAGGCGGACCCCCCTACGATGACGTTGATGCGGCGCTGAGAAGTTTGAAAGGGGAGAGCGTCTGAGGGCTCCCCCTCCTGCACCTGCTGCCCCCCCGCGGGAGCGGGAAGGGCCGGAACAGCTGGCCGAGGGGGCAAGGAGGCCGGAGTCCCCCCCCCCTGCCCGCGCTGGTCGAGGAACGCCGCGAAGTGCTGCAGCAGCTGGTGGCAATCTCGGGTGGCGTGGGTACTGGACCCGTGGAAGCTGCACCACGGTCCTTCCCAGCTTCTCCCCGCGGGGCCTTCGCGGCCGAGCGAAGACTGTCCTCCCCCATGGCCTCTCGGCTTGGGAAAGGGGCGGTTGCCCTTCGGGGGGTCGCGCGAGCCGCCTCCGCCCTCGAGGACAAAAGTGTCCCGAGGCCGTGGTTCGCTACGGCCCCCCTGCCTACGGCGCCTGGGGGGATCCCGGGCCCCCCGCTCGGCGGGGGCAGGAGCCCCCTGGGTCTTCTTCCAGATGTCGTCTTCCTCCGCGCGAGCGTACTTTTCGAGTACGTTGAAGAGCTCATCGGCGGAGGAGGGGCAGCTTCGAGAGAGTCTTCGGTGGAGTTCCCCCGGGAGGATCCCGCTTTTGCAGGCTTCGATCACTGTGGAGTCCGGGACGTGGGCCACTTTGCTTTTTACTTGGGCAAAGCGCTTGAAGAAGCTTCTGATGGACTCCCCGGTCCTCTGGCGCACTGTGTATAGCTGTGAAGAATCCAGGGGACGTACGTAATTTCCCTGAAAGTTGGTGCAGAACTCCCGCTTCAGCTGCGAGAAAGACTTGATGGAGCCCGCCTTCAGATTGTAAACCAGGAGCGGGCAATGCCGGTGAGGTAGAGGGGGAAGACGTTGCATTGGACGCTCTCGTCCCCCCCCCCGCCGCAGAGATGGCTATGGAGTAGATCTGCACGAACTCGTAAGGGTCCGCCTCGCCATTATAATGTTCGATGTGCGGGGGACGGTAGGGCCACGGCCATCGGATGCTGCGGAGTCTTCGACACAGAGGCTGGTTCGCCCCCTGCACTTCCCGGGGGGAGCCCCAGTCACTGTCTTCTTTAACAGGGGACGCCCCCTCGTTATCCGAGTTAGGTAGCGGCAAAAGAGGGCCGCCAGAGTGGTGGTGACGACGCTTTTCTTCCGGGCTGGGACTGATTTCCCGGACGTCCGGGCTTCCCTCCGGGGAGGATGGTTCTTCGGTGGGTCTCTTCCCCCGACCGGTGCGAGAGCGAGGCTCCCTGCGACAACGACCGGGGGGAAGCTCTTCCCCGCGGTTGGGAGAATGCATTCGCTCGACCTCCCCCGGGAGAAGCGGACCTGCTTCGCCGGGGGAGGGAGCTCCTGCACTGTAGCAGCCGGCCCGGAAGCTACCAGGGCCTGCTGGGGGGAGCCCCCTGCGACGGCCCCCGGGACCGGAAAGGGGGGAGCCCCTGCACCATCCGGAACCGGGGAGGGGGCGCCCGGGGCGGCGTTTGGATCCGAAGAGGGGGCCCCTGCGGCAACGACCGGGACCGGAAAGGGGGAAGCCCCTGCGACATCCGGAACCAGTGGGGGGTGAGCCCCCTCGGCGACGTCCGGGGTTGGGGAGCCAATGCGGGGGGAAATTCCCTGAGGCACGGGAGCTGCTTTGTCGACCGGCCCCGGTGCGGTGAACGCAGCGTGAGGGGCGGGACTGGCTCCCGGCGTAGGAATGACCCCCGGCATGAAATGACCCCCCAGCCCCGGAAGTGGGCCGGGGACGGGGTACCCCCCTGGTGCCACGAAGGGCCCGGGCATGAAATAGCCTCCCGGCACCGGGACAGGCCCGGGTACCGAGAAGTGTCCGGAAGTATATCCCGCGGGGGGAGGGAACCCCCCAGCGGGATCATAAGGGGTAGACAGCCCCCCGGAGACCGGAGGGGCCACCGGGTATCCCATAAACGGGGGCATGATCCCCGGATATGTGTGCGACGAAAATGTGGGGGCCGGGGGCCGCGCCAACACACTGAGGAGCTCGTCCATAGAGCGCTGGGCGCGGAGCTGGCCCTCCACGAGAGCCTCCAGCAGGGCATCCCGGGGAGCCGGGGGAGCCGTCGGGGGGAAACTCGTCCCGGCCGAGGTCCCCGCGGCCGCCGGGAGCGACCCGGAGGTGGAGGCACCTAGATTGAGAGGAAAGGTGGGAGGCGGTACCTGGGAATGGTCGCCTCCGGACGGAAGCGCCGGAACAGCAGCGTCCCGGACGGGTGGCGCCAGGTCACTGGGACCGGCGTCACCGGGGAGGGCGCGGGCCCTTGTTCTCGGAGGAGCCATGGCGATTTGTCACGGGTCCCCACGGACGGCGCCAACTGTCGCGGTATTAAGAATACCCCGGCAGGTTTTGAAGACGATCCTAGCGGGATTTACGCGACGCGGGTTGACCGAGCGACCGGTCCCCCCCCGCCGGACAAACACAAGAAAATACACGAGGATTTATACAGGTTCGGGTCCCGGTGGGGGCCCTAGTCCTGTCGACGCGCTCCCGACCGGAGTCGGCTGGGGAGGCTCTCTCCGGGGGAGAGGCTTCCGGAGCACGTCTGTGAGATTAGGTATTCCAAATAATCATGAGTTGATCCTTTACAACAGAGGGGTACAAGGGCTATTTATAGCCCCAAAAAGAAGCAAAAAGCCTAATCTACCCCGGAAGCCACCGTCGGATTGAAGGGTAGGACTGTCCTTCTTCCGGTCAAACGTCTTGGATGCTTGACAGGTGGTCGCTGATTCCCGAGGCGTCCCTCGCGTGACCTGCACGTGATAAACAAACAGGGATTTTACCTTTTAGGAGGGCGATGACATCCGGGACCCCTTCCGGAGAGCAGGGTCCCGGGAGCCTAAAAGGAGGCGCCCGGGGCAGGCACCGGGGGCCACTGTCCCCGGGCAAGTGGCGGCGCCCGGGGCAGCCACCGGAGGCCACTGTCCCCGGGCCAATGGCGGCGCCCGGGACCCGCCCGGGGGGCCGGTCCCGGGGGCCAAATGGCGCCGCCCGGGGCATGCACCGGAGGCCACTGTCCCCGTGCCAATGGCGGCGCCCGGGGCAGGCACCGGAGGCCACTGTCCCCGGGCCAATGGCGGCGCCCGGGACCCGCCCGGGGGGCCAGTCCCGGGAGCCAAAAGGCGGAGCCCGGGACATGCTCCGGAGGCACGGTCCCGGGCGCCTAAAAGGCGGCGCCCGGGGCAGGCACCGGAGGCCACTGTCCCCGGGCAACCATGAACTTACCTGGACTTGACCGCGTGGAGATTTCCCCCAACAAGCCTTGACCTTCTGGGTCTGCAGGCCCTCCGCGTAGCGGTCGACCTCCCCCGCGAAAAACAGGGGGGTCTCCCTCCCGATACCAGTCCCGTCGTGACCGATGACAGGCCCCCGGACATGAGTCACCGGGGTAATGTGGGCCGGGGTGGCGGTGGTCGGCATCTTCGTCGCCGAGGAGGTGGCCTCCGATGAGGTGGCCGAAGAGCTCCCGGAAGGGGTCCCTCCCCGGGGAGGGATCATGAGCCCCTTTCCCCTCCCGGGCTGCGGGGCCCCGGGACCTCCGCCTCCGAAGGGGCCTCATATACCGAGGGGCTCCCCCCCTCGTCTACCGGCCACTCCATGCGCGGGGGCGAGGCCTCTGCGAACCTCACCTCTGGCCTCTCCGGCTCCAAAGGCGCCTGGGCTGCCGGGAGGCCTATCGCCGAAGGGGGCGAGGGGGCGTAGTCCGCCGAGTCAGACGCCCCCCCGTCCGCGGCCGGTCGCTTCCCCCGAGCCTCAGCGGGGCTCTCCGGGGGAGGGGGCATTGCTTCCTTCTAGGCCGGCGCCCGTGCTTGCCCAGTCCCAGGGGTCTCGTCCGGGGCCTTCACCGGCGTAGAGGCCGGCGTCATCGATGGGCCAGGGGCTTTTTTAGCCTTAACCTTCTTTGGTTCAGAGCCCCCGACCGCCTCCCTTCCCCGCTTGTGAGAGCCGGGGGTAGGGAGGGGCTTCCTTTCCGGTAGCCTTAGCCCGAAGGCCTCGGCTACCAGGTTCCGGGGAGGCCCCTCCCCCACGACGCGCATGATGCGCTCGTGCTCGTCTGCGAAGTACCTCCCGAGGAGGTTCTCCGCCTTCTCCCGGGCCGCACTGCGAAAGGTAAGAGTTAGAAAAATTTATGAATCAAATAAACTAGGTCATCGGGAACTTATGCCGGGTCACCGGCTTCTGCGGGGACCGTTGGGCCGGGCACATCCAGATCCCCCTCCTCCCGCGCGAGAAGGGGGAGATCTTCAAGAGCATCACCTCCTCGGCGGCGTCCCGCATAGAGCGGACGCCCCGAGAAGCGACGACCTCACCGAGGAGCCTTAGCTCCTCCTCAGTCCAAACCGGGGGCTTTGGGGTGGATGATCAACTGTAGGTGGGGGCCTCCGGGGAGTACACCACATCATCGTCCCGGACCCGGAGGTAGAACCAGCTCCGGATCCAGTCGACCTAGTGGTCTCGGGAGGCTGCCACCTTCTTCACGGGGATGCAGACGTCCCCGTCGGCGACAACTCCCCGGTCGACCAGGGACTCCAAGTCCCCAGTCGTGAATTCGGAGGCCCAGAGGAAGTCTGTGGTGACTTCCTCCGGGGGCACCTCCGTGGCCGTGGCACAGCCCTTGGGTCCCATCGGATTTTGCCGGTGGCTAAGGCTTCGAAAACTAAGGGGAGCTAAAGGTTCCGGAGGCTAGGCTTCCGGGAACTAACTACCAGAAGAGGGCTACCGGGAGAGGGCTACTGGGAGAGCTAAAGGCGCTGGAGTTTTGAAAATTTGGAATGAGCTCTCCGGGCGCCCCGAGGCCCTATTTATAGAGGCGAAGCGTGGCCCAGATGGGTGCCACGTGGCCCCTTGTGGTACATCCACACCGTTGAAATTCAAACCGCGCGCGGGAAACGAAGAGACGGGTGCGCAAAACGAGGCACCGGTTTGATATTTACTTGATTCGTCTTATATTTCTGTATATTTTCCCCATGATTTTTGCGCATATCAGTCATTAACCTCGGCATATGTCTAGATTATTCCAGATTTGTCGCCAAATCGACCGGATTACTTGTTTTTCCAATTTCTATCGCAGGTCGACGAGGATTGGATGGATTTTTGGCTAGCGGATGCACGTCCTCGACTTAATCTGGCCATCGGACGATTCCTGATGAAAGTGCGCATTCTCGCGAACGCATAGGATCTAACCGCACCGAAATCGGAGTCTCCGGGGGCCCGGAACCCCAAACCCTAGCCACCAGGTCCTTTCTGCAATTTCTGAAAAACCCAGGGACTTAAGTGTAAAAATGCCAAATTGGGTTTTTAACCCTAGCAGCCAGCCACCAGTAGAGTTGAGCCCGGCATTTATTTTTTTTTACTTCTTTCTTCTTCTTCCCCAAATCACTCTTCCACACCTCCCTCCACCTCGCCGCTGGCGGCCGGGCCATACGCCGACGGTGCTCCATTCCCCTTCTTCCCCTTCTTCTTCCTTTTTTTTTGTCTTCATCTTCCCCATTTCACCACCATAAAGCCACTCCAAAAACCTCCAAATCCACATCCACCTCTACTGCACTCCATCACTCCAGCCGGCGGCATCTCCTCTACACCGGGACGCCACACCATCATCTCCCTCGAGCCGCAGCGCCGCCGCACGCCGGATCCGGCCGTTCCCGCGCGCCGTGGCCTCCCTCCGCGCCATACTCCACCGCGCCAGATCCGGCTGTATCTAGCCGATCCCGCGCCTCTTCTTCGCGCCGCCGCCACCGGATCCACGCGCCACGCCGCCCTCCGGTCCCGAGCCGTGCCTCCCGCGCCACCTCGCCGCCGGAACCACCTCCCTCCGCGCCGAGCCTCCAGCGCCACGGATCTGCGCCGGCCTTCAGTGCCACCGCCAGGCCGCCGCTCCACCGCACCGCGCCTTCACAGCGCGCCACCGCCAGGCCGCCGCTCCACCGCACCGCGCTATCCACGCCGCCTCCCGCCGCCGGAGCCGTCCCCGATCTCTATCCAGCTCCGCGCCGCCTGTGCTCCAGCGCCGCACTGCGCCCCTGCAGCGCACGAGCGCCGCTTCAGCGTTCTCCACGCCGGCGCTGCACCGGATCTGCACGCACCGCCTCCAGGCTGCTGCCCCACGTGAGTCCCGCCGCGAGATCCCTCGCCGCCGGACTCCTCCACCGCCGTGCAGCGCCCGTGTGAGCTGCGCCATCCTGCGACGTCGAGCCCCTGCAGCCGTACGTGCGCCGCCTTCAGGTGCGCCCTCACCTCCATGCGCCGATCTCCTACAGCTATGCCCTCCTCCATTCATCTCGGCGCCAGCTGCCCCAGACGCCGCTGGAGCCTGCGTCCTCTTCTTCATCCTGAGCTGCTGCAGCTTCAATGACGACCATGGCTTCATCGACTCCAGCAACTATTCAGTGACATTTTTCCCTTCTCTTAATCTCATTCTCCTTCCCCCTCTGATCTGCTTCCTGTGATGCATGTATATAAACAGAATTCGACTGCGGATGATCAATTAATGCTTGAGAAAAATCCATTT